>OU744318.1:48199591-49399591 GCA_916610145.1 Eristalis arbustorum
ATCACCAAGATTTACGACTGAAAAATGTAAGTCTTCTGGTAGCGTCTGAGTAACAGGATGTTCGGCAAAAGGTAGGGCCATCCCGCAAGATAATCCTGTGGATGTACACAGCACCGCAAAGAATATATTGAAACATGGCAGTGTAGTATGCTGGCAGGCCATCCTGAAATGCACTAATCTTAATCTGCTTATCAGAATAAAGTGACTAGGATGCCTGGGCGTTACGTCAGCAGTCTCTACCACCTAAACGTATGCCTTGATATGTTATTGAATCTTCAACCATTACACTTTCGCTGCCAAGAGTGCTATTAGAAGTATCCAATCCAAGTTCTGGAGGCAAAGCCTCACCGGACATGCAAGTACTACAAATTTAACATTTTGAAAGCGAATACGCCAGCCCCTATATCGACTTTGAAATTCAAATGTCATTTCCCGTCAAGGGAAGAGTGAACCCATCAACAATTCGACCATACAGGTACACACAAATGGTTCGAAGATGCAAACAAAAACATTCGCCAGCATTTTCTCCGAATTGTTAAACATGCCCTGTACTAGGATTCTTGAATATGGCTTGCCGCGGAGGTCCTGACAGTGAAAGAAGCGGCCAGAATGATACCAATGTTGAAAATACCTCCATTCTTATTGACAGTCAAGCGGCAATTAAAGCAATCTCGGCTATAAAAATCAGGTCCCAGCGGTTCGCGGGCTGCGGTGAAGAAGCAAAGGTTCTTAGTACGCAGCACACGATAACTTTCTGCTGGGTCCCAGGTCATAGGGACATAACCGGCAATGAGGAAGCAGATGACCCATCCCAGGCTATCCTAAACATTCATCCTCCATTGGCAGGGCCTGATAGGATATTAGGGACAATCCGACCACCTGTGATACTATTCGGATGCTAAGGCCCAAATACAACAGTGCTAAATCCAACGAACTCCTGAAATGCGATAAAAAGCTTCTCAGAGTGGCAGTCAGTGCGCTTAAGGGACAAAACTATCTGAGGTATCATGAACAAAAATGGGCCTCACCCTCGACTACATCTACAGAGGCTGTGTAGATGTAGAACAAAGAGAGGATACTCCTCACTATATCTCTCATTGTTCAATCTTCGGCCGATTGCGTAATAGAACTCTGGGCGAATACTTCTTTCAAGATCTGAAAGACTTACCATTAACATCTCTTAACACGTTCATTAGGACATGGGGCTGGCACAACTCAATGAAACCGGAACCAGAAACATTGTAAATGGGCTTGAGTTATGGGTACGAGAGGATACTACACCCCTCATCGGCCATTACAATGGGTCTACAAAGACCCAAGTGTGGAGGGGTACCGGTCCGAGAAAAGTCTTACCTAAACAATCCTATTCCCTATTTTGCTCAATTTTGTGTGCTTTGGGTTGTATTTTTTGTTCTCGTTTGAACGATAATTCGCTATACTTAATAATCACTTTAAGAGATGTAGAAAGAAATACATAAGCAGCAAACGTTCTTTCTGACTTTGGAATTTTCACATGTTTGCCGGCAAGTAGGATGTAAGCGTATTCAGTTGATTCCATTCCGCCAACCATTTGGTGACTTTTTAAAAGTGGTGAAGATGACTGACAATGATGCTTTTCAGTCAGATTTTGTAAGAAAGCTCGCCACCTTAAACGCGGGCGTCCTCTGTTGCGTTACCCGACAGCTAAAGCTAAGCTAAGAATTGTGAATTCGTTCTGATCACGAATATATTTAGCAGTGGCGATTGTCCTGGCTGACAGTTATCCATCCGGAGGCTGTACTCTTTCTAGCAAGTTTGTCAGCTTCGCAAATTTCTGGAATGTCACATGTTTTGGCTCACACTTAATTTAAATAACAAAATACTGAATGTGATTACATTCAGAGACTTAATCGCAGCATGGCAATCAGATTTTGGGTAATATCTGTATTTGATAATACATTACTTTGCCCAACTGATAATTCGATACCTAGATGCTTAGAGTAAATGCCCGCCCGAGTAGATGTGTGAATATTCATTCGAGGACTACGGATAAAGTCTCTTGGCAAGACATTCAGTACGACACTTAAGCTCCTTAAAACATTAGACATTTGATTCCGAATGTATTCCCTTTAGTCTCAAAAGAGAGAATCATTCCCTTTTACCACTTGAATCAGAGGAGGGAGTGAGTTGTAAGGGTTTATATGATTTTCAAGAATTCCGGTATTAAAAATTCACTTATACTAAAAATCCGCCTGACAAAAGCTTCGATAATAAATTTTATATACAAAATAAAGGAAAAAAAGTTTGTTGAAGAAATTGTATGTTATTCCGGAAGTTTCGTACCCATATCAAATCCGATTTAAAACAAGAAAATTCGATTGCAATGCCATCCGTTATTGAATTCGGAAAAAAAGTTGAAATCAGATTTAAATTCACCCTTGTTTGAAAGACCCAACTCCATGATATTGGCGAACCCTTTAAAACCACTGTAAGAGGAATGTTGGCTCATTGCAAGACTGATATTTAACTCTCAACAACAGCTTAACGTCTTTAACTTAATAGGCACAAAAGTTTACCTCAATTTTAATTGATATGTGCTTACACGCGCCTCCAGTCGGTGGGTCAAGTATCGGGTGAAGGCAAAGTTAAAAACCAATCCCATGAGATTGATTGAAATTCGCAAAAGTTTTCAAACCGGCAAAGAACAGCCCCAAAACACCCGCGACTGTGATGTCAGACTGTTTTCGATGTTCTCTTAGGTCGAATACAAACACAAGAAAGTAACATCGTATAATCAAGGGGATAAGACCTTTTCTCCGCCGCCACGCCGGATGATGTTTGAGTGTTCAAGACAAATTTGTTCCTCTCCCTCTGGGGATGGGTATGAATACATTGACTCAGAGAAGTATGCTGGAATAGCAACGTTGAGGATAGCATGGCTTGCAAAAATGTACGGAACAAATACAGTGATTAATACTTCCGTGAAAATGACGTCCGTCAGTCTGTCAATTTATGAAGCTATTTGCATTAAATTTTGGAAGTAGGCAGTGATTTTCATTTGGATTTTAATTTGATGAATAGAGTACTTATGTACATAAACATGGAGTCGTTGTAAGCGTCGTTCATTCGCTAAACCGTTCGCCACTCATTGCCTGCACTACGATAAGTTGCATGCACAAGGTGACAGTTTCTCTCTCTAAACATTACAAACAAAACCATGGGCTTCTGCAGCTGCTGTCGGCATATACGTAACGTCGTGAATTAGTCCATCTTGGTAATCAATTACCTCTTGATTTGAATACATTTTCTCTGTAGTAGATGTTAACAACGGCTATTTGACGACAAACCTGACTGGTAAGTTTAACCAATCATGGCACATCAGTTCCTAATATGGTTTATAGAGTGGCTTGTCTATGGTGCCAATGAATCTCGATTTTAACTGATTGTGTGTTATCAACGGCTCAATTTGTACCAGATAGGTTCAAGTCTGTTGCCCATTCAATAAACGTTAGTGTTCCTTAAGACTCTGTTGTATCTCCAACACCCTTATTACTCCTGCCTTCTACTTAGATCCCATTTCACATCTACACTGAAGGCAGACGGCCACGAATTACGACCTCAACCTTGACACAATAGAGTAGAAATGAAAGAAAGCTCAACGGTTCTGCCGTCACCTTAGCGAACCCTTAATAATCAGTCGTTTCCTGTGAATGGAGGTGGTTTGTATCGATGAAATCAAACGACTCTATATCCATGGTGTGTGTATTAATACAGAATTCTTACATCATCGAGGTCGGGTGAACGCAATTTCAAATGATGTGAGAAATATTTCACACCAACTCTATTGATTAACTCTTGTGTTATATCTCTGTCTATTGTCCTCCGAACTAGCCTGACTGATTCTCAAATAAAGGGATTCATTTTATAGAAGACACTAAGATAACTACTAGTGGTACACTTAATGTCTCATCTTGCTTCCATTAAGATTGTGTGGAAATCGCTTGCGATGATTTTACGCCGTGATCTGCCAAGAGGGACTAGGTGAATGACAATGTATCCATTTGTCTATATTTCGCCTACATTCAATATGTTGAGTCTTGTTCAAACGAAGAGATTTAGAGGACCTGTAGTAGAGTTGTCTTAGCACCAAGAAAAGACAAATATAGAACTTCATAGCTATCTACTGTGATGGAGAACTCTCGCTGCCCCATCAAGGTCGATAACGAACTCACCGAGACCTTCAATGCCAAAAAGGTTTTAGGCAAGGCGACGCGCTGTCATGTGATTTCTTCAACATCGTTCTTGAGAAGGTCGTGCGAAACTCACTCGCCAACAGTAGAGGCACGATATTCCTAGAAACCGTGCAATTGGCAAAAATGGGTTTAGCGGCGAATGAGGGCAAAACGAAGTTAATGCTGTCATCAAGAGAGACAACAACATCGACGATTTGGTCAGAACGTCACCATAGGCAGCTATAACTTTTAAGTAGTGAAGAACTTCATTTACATTGGCTCCCAAGTTAAAAGTACGAACAGCATCAGTACCGCAGAATAGCTCTTGCCAACAGCTGCTTCTGTTGGCACAAGAGCCAATTGAGTAGTAGAGCCCTCTCTCGACGGACCAAGATCACATTATATAATACCTTGATCATCTCTGTCCTGCTCAATGGCGCGGAAGCCTCGACTATCTCAAGAGCGGATGAAGACGCACATGGAAGATTCAACCGCGAACTGTATGGGCTGTACAGCGACATGTGTCTAGTCAGGCGTCTACGGATCCAACGCCTAAGATGGCTAGGCCATGTAGAGCGCTTGGACAACACTGCTCCAGCCCGAAGAGTCTTCAACTCCGAACCATTGCGACAACGCAATAGAAGACGACCACGAAGCCGATGGAGCACTAAAGTGGAGAAGGAACTCAACCTATTGGGCGTGTGAAATTGGAGGTAGCTGTTTAAAGATTCTAAGCTAGAGAGATTGTTGGCTACTATGTGTAGAAATAAAGGATTTGAAGTAGATTAGGGAGAGTAATTTCAGTACTTTTGTTTCTTTTTCTGAACATTCGCTGAGATTTGTATGTGCCCGTTGAAAATGATCAACTGCAAGGAAGAGTTAGGTAAATGAGCTAAATTTGTCGTTCAAGTAGGTCAAAAAAACTGGGCATTACAACAACTGGAAATACATCATTTTATCGATAAGTTTTCTGTATCAATGAAGCTTAATGCTGTCTGTGAATGGGTATTTTAAGAAATGATCCTGACTTCTATGAAAATACGTCAAATCAATTGTCTATGCCGATAAAAGCCTTGGAAATCGATATTCTTGTGTTATAGTTCTAAAAGTGACTCAAAATAAAATTAATATTGCAAAGTAAATGGAAACAATTAACTTTTTAACCAAAAAAAATGAGCTTACAATTTGTTAAGTAAACCAAAGTCAATTCAACTCAACAAGGGCATACCATCTACGTCCTCCTCAACATACATATGCTCTTTCAAACTACAATAGAAAACAATGTAAGATGTCCACCCACTAAGAAAGTGCGTATGAAGGGACGACCACACACAATCCTGTCAGGTAAGGAGAATAAGAAAGCCAGTAAACAAAAACACCTTTGTTTCTTTTGATAATATTTTGATGTCCGCCAAAAGCCCTATTTATCTCAAAATAGCCCAAGTGCCTACGTGCTTGCAAAAGGTGTTTACGACTCAGTCAGTGGACATGCCTTGAAGTATTTTTAGGGCCTGTGTTTTAAAGCTCTATTTGAATTCTTTTTTAGACCGAAAGAAATCAAACTCAGCTTGGCTTCAGATAAAAGCATTTCACATCAATCAGATTTAAATTTATTTTAAGACTCCTTGATCAAAAGCAAGGTTCCCTCATTTATTCACTCGGAAATTGTTTGACTCAGAGTATCTACCTATAACGTATGTACGCACGGCCACTTTTTATGGGAATACACATTGTGATGTCTTTAACTGCCGTGCATACCCATGGTACAAGAACACGATAAAAAACATTAAAATCTAAACAGCCTCAAGGGACATTCTGCGTTTATTTTGCCGTTGTCTGCATGCACATATCCTTGGGCGGTTCAGAGTTTACCACTTCAGCTGGCATCAGGGTGTTTGTAAGTTTAAAGTAGCATAGTATTTGAAAAGGAAAAGTGTCGCACATCTTCACTGTCCGCAGTGGGTATTCTTCAGAAGAGAGCAATGTACCAGTTTAAAGCTATGAATAGGAGTAATTGAACGGATGACCTGAATTCATCAAATTCGGTTTCCTTCGCAATTTCACACAACAGTTGGTGGAGTTCGTGCGTTTTATTTTAGCTTAATTGTGTCTCTCAAAGGAACAAAAATCGTATCAATAGCAACGGTTTGTATTTCCAAGAATCAAGATAATTATTATTCATTGACGAAAATAAAGGACAGACTTTATCATAAAATCACTTCCTGATTCTGTGAAGGGATGTGACGATGTTCAACATCTAAGCCAAATTAACCAGGTAGGACGCCAATGTTATCTGGGTAAGAATTCAATTCAATTTAATAATCTTTTTTTAGCAAGGAAGCAAACATCAAAAACTTGATTTAGATTGTTCTTTGTTTTTTCATAACCCTTAACCCGTTTCTGTCATGTATTCAATTATTGTACCCCTTGTGTTCTCTGTCACAAAGAAGTCGATCGGAGCTATGGATTTCTTTTCATCCATACACTTTGTCAGACGAACGACATAACAATACATTAATTTTCCTTTTCTTGGGCCGGAAAATTTGAAAACCATTAAAAGGACACCACAGGGGATAAGCAAACAATTTTTTCCTGAAACACCTTTTCAGTTGAACTTCTGCTGGTGGGTATTTTTGGATTTTGAACGTTCAAATATTTTTAATAAGTGTAAGGAATATATTGTGCGTAGGAACTTTCTCGGATGATAGAAGGACAACAATAAACTACAAGAACATCCCGAACTTTTCGGGTAAATGTGAGAGATGCTTGAAGGTATGAAAATACATGTGGTGTGAAATGGAAAAATTGTGTACTAAATGAAAAGTTAGTCAGAGGAACAGATTGACAAAAAAAAAATAATTTTAATATTCCTTGAGTCCCATACATATCTGACCAGCATCATCACTTGTGATCACTTATGATTTAGATTAAATAGGATATAAATGACCTCGAGGGGAACTTTCGCACGACTCTGTAATTTCTGTAATTTTAAACGATTTTTGTTAACCTTTTGGTTATAGTCTTGTGAACCAACGAGTACGATTAACATTGCGCTAGTATTCACAATGGCAGACGACCTACTACTCAATAATGAATCGCGCGTGGGAATTCGACTACTACATTGGCGATACTTGTCAGCGGTCGGGCTTACAGGATATGGTCATGAAATGCATACCTAATTGATGCTGTTCACTTTGGACTCACTCCAACAAACATGGATAATGTTAAAAATATTGCTCGCAGTTAGTGTTGAAGCCACGTTTTGTAGAAAATGAAAAGGATTGGAATGTGGATATTTGTTTTCCTTACGAACTCTGTGAACTCAGTTGTATTTGCACACAGTTTTAGTGGCTTAGAAATCTGTAGGAAATACAATTCCAAAAATAAAATCAAAATATAACTAGAACATAAGACGTTTACCTAGAAGTCTGCTGACATGTTTATTTCAGAACGCTAGAAAAAAGCAATATACCATGATCGTCAATGTATGTGCCGGAAATAAGGCCGAACGAAAAAATGCGGATTTTCGGCTACTGACCTTGTTCTATGTTCGGTGTTATTTCAGTTTACTGAAGTGAAAAAAAACCTTGTCTTATTTTACTTTCAATTTAACCATTCACATAAAGGTTCTGGTGCATGGTCTGTCCACATTATATATATAATATAAAACTTATATAGTTAAAATCGCCTTCCAGACGTTTGTCGCCACACCCTTAGCAGTGCGACGTAGTCGCGTAAGTGGTTAAGACCTGTGGAAAAAGGGTTGAGATAATATTAGTGAGCGAAGCGAGGCACGCACCACTTACTTTCAATACACCAGATTTGAATACAGACTGAAGTTCAGATTTGACCTTATTTCTATAATAATCATTTCGAAAGACTCTGAATTCGGCTTTCTTTCACAACAAATGATCGACCTCAAACATAGCGAAGGGTATCCTGTTAAAACACCTCCCTTCCAATAAAATTATTTGTTCACGCATACAGCGATTTTTCTCATGTTTCAAAATTATATTAAAATTAGACTAAAATGCATTTGAGGCAATTAAACCCATACATTTCTTCTTCTTCTCTGGTGGCGCTACAGTCCGGGGTGGACCAGGGCCTCAACCAACATGCCTCTCCAACTAGCGCGATCCCTGGCTAGCTGTCTCCAGTTTCGCACACCAAGTTGGTTGAGGTCCTTCTCCACTTGGGTGCGCCACCTTAAACGCGGGCGTCCTCTGTTGCGTTGCCCGACAGGTTCGGATTCAAAGATTCCCATACATTTACATAAATAAAATATAGTAAATATACACATACAGTACGAATTCGCTAATCGTAATCCTTAGGCTAGGTTATACTGGCTGACTGCTATTGGCAGCCACACTTAGGCTAGAGTAGGCCCATTGTGATACCACGCAGATTAACTTCTCTTAACTTCGAAACCAGATGGTGCTTGTAGTGAAGCGATTTAGTTGGCATATGCTAGCGCCGTTTAGCTCATTGAGGTTGTTGAATTAGTAGGCCCCCTAGGTGTAGGAACCTACGATTAGCCAGAGCACTAAGGGAGGAAAGTAGGTGATGAGTGTTTTATTCCTCCTCTTCATCCATGCAAATTCTCCAGAAATCATTACGTGGGGCACCCATTCTACGAGCATGAGTGCCAATTGCACAATGCCCGGTTATAACTCCAATGAGAGTCCTTTATGAGTGTTTGCTGAGTCTGAGTAGACTGAGTGACCGCTAAGCGATGGCCAGAATTCTTTTGTTTTAGGGCAGGTGGTGCCGTCTAGCCATTTGTCATTGGTGGTCTTGATTGTGTGAATCTTTAAAGGATGGTAAGCTGTAGCGAGCGGCATGGAAGGTGGTGCCCCTGCTATTGTTGGGGATAATGTTATACAACACCTGGCGAGTTCATCGGCTTTGCAGTTTCCTGGTACGTCACAGTGTCCCGGCACCCACATGAGATGAACCTTAAATTACTCAGCCATCTCGTTAAGAGACAGCCTGCAATTAAGGGATATTTTTGAGATAAACATGACATTGTCCAGGTATTTTATAGCGGCCTGACTGTCTGAACAGATGGTGATATCCCTATTCGATATCACGTTGTTTTTGAGCCATGACAACGCCTCTTAAATCGCCTAAAAACGCTACAGTGATCAAAAAACTATAAAGAGATGTTGAGATCTTGGGAATAGACACTCGAACCCACCCCTATCTTAGTCTTCGATCCGTCTGTGAAAATACGCAGAGGATCATCGAAAGTCTGCCTATAAGACATCCAGTCCGATCTGAAGGGAAAGCTGATCGATGATCGATGACCTTGAGAATGGTTGAATGGCTAAATTCATTTTAATTTCATTTTTACTAAGAATTCATGTCAAATCTCATATACTAGACAAAAATGCTTAAAACTAGTTGGACGTACAATGCTTCTTACCCTAGGCGGGCACTCTAAGCTAAACTTAATCTTAAACAATGTATTTCGACTTAATCTAATAATGTACATGATTATAACAACGCTGCACAGGTAATGACTAAGAACATTCTAAAAAAAACTTAATAACAGAACTTTGAAGTTTAGGTTGAATGGCTGATGTTGAGTTCGGAGTCAGCATAAAACAGTAGGTCCCTGCCACTCGCAGTTGCTGAGAAGCTAGGCCCTGGCCCCCTACGGGCTGTAGCGCCACCCGTGTCATTATATTATGTATGACTGGTATCACTAAAATGTGAAACTAAAAATTATAAATCAGTTAGACTACTAGTATTAAAAATTTGATATGTATTCACTGTCACTCGATATAAATAACAACCTATGACGCCTCTCAGAGTGGGGATGTCCTACATACAAATAATTTATAAACACCCTCGGATTGTATGTATATCCGTACGTATCATACATTGAACAAATTTTTCGCAAAACTCCAAACGGATTTTGGACTTCAACAAGCAGCATCTCGTACAGTTACAGTAGATTAAATCGATAAATTCAACCATATCAGAGTGGTTACTGATGCGGAAACGTTAAATCGTGTTCTTGCAGCTAGGTCAGCTGAAAACACCTCCGCCTTTACGGTATGGTTCAGTTGACACACGAGTGCAATGAATCACAGTTGGTGAAACAATTTCTCAACTGGATGATAATTTCCTCGATGTTTGATTTCTGGAAATGATGATTTCTATTGGTTGCTTAGTTTGTTTTGTTTTTTGAGGTAATGATAAGGTTAGCGTCTGTCACCAAGCGATTCATACAAAAAGGAATTTATTTTGTTTTCCTTTCTTTACTAAGGAGCTATTTAAACACATCGTTGGGTCCTTTAAAAAGCTCATATACACTCTGTGAACAGGTATTTTTTTATATATTGGGTTAGTTTATCAGAAGGCTGTGTGGGAGAATACACTTTTGTAAAAATTATTTCTGGGCCTAAAGGCCCAAACCCATAGAATCCGGTGCGTGCGTTGCCAACTTCATGCATTCAGATGTATTCCACATATAGCCCACACTTGTTGTTTCGCTCCCTCTTATTTGCTCTTATGAGTTGTCAATTTTTTGACAAGACGCAACGCACGCACCGGATTCTATGGGTTTGGGCCTTTAACTTTTCGTCCGTTTGACAGTTTATTCTCACATGTGTGTATCATTTATGCATGTATGTGTATCATTTTACTCTCATAGACGTGTGGGATTGTATGTATGTATACATATTTCGGACGCAACGTACGTATTTCATTTGGCACCTCTTTGCAGTCCGGCAAATACGATTTTTGTGGCTGTCAACTGCAACGCACGCACCGGATTCTATGGGCTTGAGCCTTAAGTATACATTTTTAGACTTCAATCATACATATAGGGCTTGCAAAAGGGACTTCACATTTTTGAATTTAACATATGAACGCGCTCTAGATGAAATCTGGTGTCGGTAAACGCAACTTAAAGGGCGTTAACTCTAATTTTCTGTTTGCCCATTTTTGGATCAATCCATACGTCCCTTCCACAAATGGTGACCCTACCTCTTGCAACAACTACAGAGGTCCTGCTCAACATCGCCTGCAAAAATCCCATCCAGCGTACTGTGTGAACTTCTTCACAATAAAGCAGATCCTGCAGAAGACCGGCGAGTTTCAAGTCGATACTCACCATCATTTTATCGATTTTAAAGCCGCATACGACAGCATTCATCGCATGGACTTATTCGAAGCGATGGCTGAGTACGGGATCCCGGGAAAATTTATCCGTTTGTGTCGTATCACGCCAACACGTACGCGATGCACCGTGCAGTTCTGTTCAAGGACCTCTAAGGCCGTTTGAAACCTGCACCGGATTTCGGTAAAGAGATGCACTGTCATGTGATTTCTCTTCTTTCTTTTATAAATCAGTCAAACTGTCGGCATATGCAAATGACATCGACATCGTCGCGCATTCCCAACGTGAACGAGATGGTCTTAAGGTCAATGAGGACAAAAGAAGTATATGCTGTCGACAAAGAAACGTTGAGTCACACAGCACCTAGGACAAAATATTTCAATCGACAGGTAAACGTAAACTCTACGAACGACATCGCAGTGGATTTCCGACGTTGATCCACCCTTGGCAACCGATGTTACCTAGGACTGTCGAAACGACTGGGGTCAAAACTTCTAACTCGGAGGACCAAAGTCATGATCTACAAGAATCTTATTTTTCCAGTCCTGCTTTATAATATATATTAATAAGCAAAACTGCAGAGCTGATTTTCGGTGGCCTAGAAAGAAAAATTGTACGTCGTACATTTGGTCCCGTCTGCGAAGGAGTCGTATGGAAGAGAAGACACAACTGTGAACTCTACCAGCTGTACAAGGATGTGGATGTAGTCCGGAAGGCAAAAATCCTTGGACTACACTGGCTCAGCCACAAGCGAATGGACCACAACGCTCCAAAAAAGAGGGTCTTCGAATCCGAGCCTCCTGGTTCGAGAAGGAGAGTAAGACAGCTTGGCCTTGATGACTGGAAGCAGCGTGCTCAGGACCGTCTCCTATGGAATGGAGCAATTGCTGAAGCTCGGGCCGTTCATCGGTCGAAGTAAGTAAGAAAATCCACATGTGCTTCATAAATTACCACTTCAACCACAACTGTTTGGTGCGGTTTGCATATCGGCGGCATTATTGGGCCATATTTTTTCGACGACGACCTTCATGATCAGATGAAGAATGGTCGAATCGGGAGATATGCAGTTGAACGACATGTTTTCATGTTTCAAAAGGATGGTGTCATAAGGTACACAACACACGTTACGTTTATTGTGGCAGCGTCGGTGGTGCGTTAAGTCATTGATTTTGCCAAAAAAGCGGAATGGTGTTGGAAGAGCTCAGAGTCAACATTGAACGTGAAATAGCTTCCGTTTTGGCTGAAATATGTGGCCGCGTCGTTGAAAATTGCGCCTAATAAATCGACTGCTGCATGCTTGCCCTCTGTGGCCACATGAACGAAGTCGAATTCGATTCATAAATGTTTCATCAGTAAAGTTGTTCAAATAATAGTTTGACTTTTATTTTAATTGGGACTCCATGATTTTCGGTTTAAAAAAAAAAACGGTTGTAAATATTCAAGAATGGTCATTTAAAATTTCTAGTGAAAATTTTCAATAACTTTTGAAGATAGAGCCGATTTATAGTAGAAGGTAGGTAGTACAATTTGCTTCTCAAAACTTTAAGCGTGTTTTCGAAACAGTGTTTTAACGACTGTCGCACAAGGTTACTTAAAAACTATTTATCCAATCGGTTCCAATACGTTATCTTATACATATTTAGCTACGGTATGAACTAGGATGGATCAAATCGGTGAAGATCTTCTTTGCTTTTTAACTTAATTATTGAGGCGATTTAAAAAAAAAATCAAACGTCCGCCATTTTGCTTGTGCGGAAATTTTATATCCAAAATTCTAATTCATACCAAGGCCAAGCATTCTAAACCCCTTTATAATGAGCGGAAATCTCATGCACATGCACATGCGAAGGGCCTTTGTTCGATCACAAAAGACTTTTCTTCTTTTCTAAGTCTTCAAATACATGTATGCAAAGTTAGAAGCCTAAAAAATAGTTTGTGTTTATTTACCAGCAGATTGAAATTCTTCAAAATATGAAATCGAGAATGGGGGATTCCCTTAAAAAAGTTGTTAAGTCCTTATTGGAAGGCCTAATGTTATTTTTTCATAAAACTCCTTCTTTGTCTACATTATTTCCGTCTACTATAAATCCATCCATTTCATTAATCATAATTTCTTCTGTCTTATTGTAGTTAAAATTAAATTGATCGATACCTTATCAACAACATTTTGTCAAGCAAAACCATCAACAGTAAAAAATTCCAAATAGAAGTCCAACAAAGAATAGAGAATTCAATTCCATGACATTATTCTCATGATTAAATCTCTAAACCTGACCTCCTTTAATATTTTGCATCCCTTCTTATCGATTATATACAATCTCGATTATTGCGTTACATTTTTTTTACGAGAATCCTCTCATTGGTGATGTGTAATAAAATATTTTAAAATTATCAAACAACCTGGATAACAATAGGAAATAAAATGTTTCATTGCTACCCCTTGCAATAAAGTGGATGAGAAAAAAATTGAAATAGATTATCCTTTCGTGGTCATAAAAGGGAAGCATCCTGATTATGGGTTTTGTTTTAATTCTGAAGGCTTGGATTACAATTTTGTTTACATTATCTCATTCTGTTACTGTGCGCTATTTGTTCTGGAAAATTGAAATAAAATCGAATTAATGAGCATGAAATAAGCTCGATACCGTTGTTTCAATGTAAATAACCTGAATTAATAATAACATATTAATAAATCAAATATCGAACATGTGCAGTGCTCGACAAAAGGCTACATGCAACCGCCACTTCTGCAGCATCACGAATTCAGAACCATATTATGTATTGATTCACCGGTTTCAATGTATATACAAGGCCTTTTTTTTGCGTGGAGTTGTAGTTGGTAGAACGTTAATACTAAGAGTTCTTTAAACAGTCCTTGAATGCACAATTGTACTTAATCCTTCTGCCAACACTATTGACAACATTGTGGCACAATTTGTTTGATGGGCTAAATATCGCGCAAATGTAACGTTCCAATATACTTGTCATTCATGTATAAACTGAAAAATAAGCCATGGGATCCTGCACGTATGTAGACTTTTGTCAAATTAAAATTGTCTGTTTTTGTCAATGTCAATGTCAGTTTACTTTGAGTTTTTATATTTTCTTTTCGTCTCATATTTATAAAAATGATTGCTGCGTCATTACATTTATATTCGTTATTGAAAAACTTGAATTCTTATTCTGTTTTTCGAAATTATAAAACATTATGTCTTTGCCGTGGCGTAGTTTGTTGATTAGTATCCGTGGGTGCCGGGGTCATCAACGTGTACAAATCATGGCTCTTTTTGATTCACATGCTCCTTGTCACAAACCAGTCAAACGTTGGCATAAAGCATCATGCCCCACCCACTCGTGATACAGCAATAGCACGCAAAACGCAAATGGATTCTGTGGCCAGGTCCATCACGGATGATATCACTGTACATACTATTGTAAGAATTTTTCGTTACTCTTAAAATGGAGCTGCGGACAGTAACTTAACTCATGACATATAGCCATCTAGATTAATGGCTGTTATAAAACATAAAGAGACGAACTGACCTTTGTAGGAGATACAACTGACAAATCCTATGAACTGATACAAAACCTAGTGACCAGTAAGATAGAGCCTCTAATCTCCAAATTATCGTAAGCGACAAAACGAATATTTTAGAGGAGAGGCGCGATATGGTATGAGTTAATGTAATAACATTTTGCTTTCTTATCTTGAGATATCAAGAAAAGTTAGTTTTTATTTGTTTATGCCTTGTAATGCCATTTGAAATCTTACACCTAAAAGATTGATTGATTGTTGAAAGTCTTCGTCTAATCATTTCCCACAAGACTCCCACACATCCTGTCAATCAGTGCCTTCCAGTATTAGTAGCAGTTCGTTAAACACTAACTTCCAGGGAGTGTAAAGATAGGAAAGTGTCATTAATTCTTGGTACAAATTTGTGATTGATTATTTCGAAGTCACATGCAGATGTCTTCAGGAGCAGAAGGAAGCAATCAATGAGTCTGCCTTCTAGATCCATGCAGACGATTCCATCACGGTTCGTGCTTTGTGGCAATTTCTTGGAAGGAAGGAAGACAAAAAAGGATTACGGAAATAACTCGACATGTTAGTCTTTCAACTCAACGCTTACAAAACGAGGTCACGATCCCACCCGACAAGAACTATTATGAAAAACTTAATCTTATTCTTTGTTATAAGCGTGTTGATTGATACAACGCTATTCATGTGCGGATGTATATGATTTTCAACATACAGCGTTAAAAAGGGGCTTGGTGCATCGATAAGGACTTTAGGCAACTTATTTTAGATTATTGAAGCCCGTATAGCTGCATCGACTGACATGTACTTGAGGCTAAGGCCATCGGAGGAAATCATTTTCAAGAGAAATTCAAATTAATAATACACAGCACAGCACGTACATTGTTGAAATATCTTTCCACAAATTCCAAGCAAATTTTTGCAAATTTAGAATGCTCATACACACATACCAAAGGCCATTAAATTAATGAAACCATATCTCAAAAATGAAGTAATAAATGCCATGCGGCCATGCCATATTTTAATAGAACCTCCTTTTAAGAACACATCCAAGAGAGTACACATTCTCGGTACAAACGATTTGTAAGATAAATTAAAAAAATTCCACACATTCCATAAGAGGTGACACTCTTAATGGATCCCTGTGCAATATTTTACGACCAAGGGACGACCAGATCCAAATTGAGCTCAAGATTTATTTACCAATGTGTAAATCGCACTTGCATAGCTCCCCTTCCGAACGGTCTTCCAAAAGCAACAGGACTGCAAAATAGCCATACCCCCACACTATACACTGGCACACAAGCACGACCGGCGACAAACAATGTTATTTCAGACCACCGGTGCATTAAATAACTTAAGACACACAAACAGCATGCAATTGCAGCTCGTGCCAAACGAAATGTTTCATGGCTTCGACACAGCACACACGGACGGGAACGCGGAGCATGGGCTTCGTCACATAGTCACTCACTCAATCCCGATTAAGAAAGGGTTTAAAGGTATTCACGGAAAACTCCAATTCGATAGTAACTTCCTCAAACGCGGTAGTTGTGTGGTTTCACTTCAATTGTATTCGATGGTCCAACAGAATTCGATTAAGGGACACTGAAGTTCGTTGCTTTCGAGCGGAATGTTAGAAGGTGACTCTACTCAGCGACGTCGTTACACTTCGACAATGAACTCGATACTGATTGCGAAAATACTACTGCAGCCACCAGTCGGCTGCAAATCTCATGGAGGAATGTAAATAAACAGAGAATGCGTTGCGCATGACCCGCGGGAGGAGAGCAACAGTTAGCGAAGAGAAACGGAGTCTAACATCAACATTTCACGAACTGCTAACCGCGTAACTACCACATATCTATTGAGCGATAAAAGTCACTTTTAAAGTGGTTCTTAAAGGTGGAAGAAAATATGTCAATGCCATCCCTTAACTAGGAATTGCCCGAGCCATCCGCAAATTGAAATGACACTTTTGGCAGGACTCACAACAGACATTCAAGCCTTAAATCTTATTATGAGCGGCAACCGCAGTGCTGCCCGTTAACCTTAATGTGACGAGGAGTTGTGTTTTTCTTACTGAACTGAGTGGTGACGATAATTATCTCTTAGGAAACCACAGTTACATTAAGAGATGAAGTCCCAAGAAGTGGGAAATGGGTGTTTTGCGGAATCTTATACAGCCCTCAGATACCGCATCAGAAGTGATTTCTTAAAGAGGATATTGAAGCATTGAAGAAATTCATGGAAAATTGAGGGAAATCCATGGACAGCAAGAAGTTTGCATAATCAAATTATGTTTATGAATTTGAATGGTCAAAGTTTTTTTCTTATACCGGTAGATGGTCAGATCCTTGGATTAACTAATGAATCGGATGAATAAGTTAGGGATTTCTTAAGATAAGTAAATAGGTCAACAAAAGGCCGGAAGTTGTGGGTTCAGGACAATCAAATTTTATAAGTGGCGCACTTTTGTGTAGAAATAAAATAAAATCATTGCGATATGTTTTTTTATAAATAGAATCATATTATTTTATTATGCTAGACGACGTGAAGTCTTTGCTAGACATATTGTTAAGACTCTTTAAGCATATCAAATGACTCGAAATGGCTGTGAACTGTGCTACTGTGTATCGAACCTAGATATCGGAAAGTTAAGTGCGTAGGAGTCGATGTACAGAGCCATAACGCCAGGTCCAACACAATAAACCACTTACCAATATGCACATTCGATTTAATTTAGCACACAATACGAATATTTTCTTGTTCATTTTATCGGCGAGCAATATCAGATATGTATTGTAAGTGTAGGAATCCAAAAAAACATTATGTGTCATTTTAAACCTAGGATGTGTGGCTGTACTTTTTGAAGCACATTTTGAGTATATTTCTATATAAAATGAAAACTACAATCAAGGCACAAAAATCAGAGGTATTAAATATATACATACCATATGTACAAGGACCTAATTAGATACATTGTTTTTAAATAAAATACATTAAAATAAATTTTAAAATACTTCCGTGTCTGATAAAAATTTAACACCCTTTAAATTTTTTTATTCAAAGCGTCTTAGCAAAATTATTTGTTAACGGATAATGCAAATGCTACTTCCAAACTGGTTTTCATAAACGAATTCTGCGGATACGATCTTATCAAACGGGCTGTATGTATTGTTATCAGTTTTGCTTCTTTAAATTGTTTGTCTAATTTTCTCTTATTCGTCAAGATCTGATAATGACGACAATTTTATGCGACACGAATTAAATTTAATTTCTACAACCACTTGACACACAAAAAAAATCAAACTAAACTAAAAAAAACTCAAAACGCACAATAAATTCAAACAAAAAGAACAGAGAAGTAAGCTGTAAAATATCCGAAATCCCATGTATGTCACGGATATATTCATCGCATCAAACAGTGCCGTTTCAGGAGAAAAAATGCATTCGTACAATTTGCCGTCAGTTTCAGTCGACCTATGTTTTTGAAAGAATCAATAAATGGGACAATATGTAGCTTTGACCGGTATGTCGTTGTAAGCGATATGTTTTTCAATGGGATTATAATGGATCTCAGAGGGGACCTAAGAACTTGGTCTTTATAACCGATATATAGGATGCTTTTGACTGTATTTGAAATTTCGAGCTGAGATTCCATGACTTGCGCGAATTATCTATTCTGAATCGAATGAAAAAGACTTTGCAACTTGTATTCAGTAAGCTTAACTATATAACTTTTTTTGGCATCCGAAGCGCTAAACTGATTTTCTGGGTCTCAAAAGCGCAGGAACCTTTTTGTCTAGTTACATTGCATATCGGCTGAACGTTTGCATTTGTTTGCTTCTTTTCTTTACCAACTGGTAAATGACCAATGCCAAAGGCATACAAGTCGTATTTAATTTGGTTGACAAGCACCTCTTCGGTCAAACTCGCTCGAAAGGGAACAAATTCTGTACTCATTTCGGATGGCGACGGACTATCCATTCCTATAGTTACTGTAAGGCATCTACTAAAGCTGGACACGCTTACCCAATCAAATCGTAAATAGTCAACTGGCGCAGCACGCCTCATAACAAGACAACTCTGGCCTATGCTGGACCCAAACCGACGGCTTAACCTGAAAAATATGAGCAGGTCTAACCTGAGAACCCTCATTGGCATTAAAGGAATTGCGCCATTAGTACTCACGCCTCTAGGATAGGCCTCACTTACACGACAATGAAGTAGAAACTTTTAAACACTTGTTAAGCAACTGGAGTGTACCCTCATCCCTTAGGTAGGAACCATTACTTCAATAATCTGAGCAAGTTGATATGATGGCATAGATCTGCGTGATAACACAGTGGGCCTCTCGTACAGCAGGCAACCACTTCAATCTAACTTACTTAACCTAACTTAACTAAACCTAACATCATAAAATAATTAAACTGTGATATTTAGTCCAGTAGTACCCAACTTGTTATTCGATCTGACATATTTCTTTAAGATATTGAGTCGGAGAAATCAAGAATGCTCAGGTTACGCTTAGCTCTGGTAACATTGCAATGTCTTTCCCGGTATCTAGAAATTCAAAATGATGATACGATCAGAGAAAAACAAGAGTTAGTGAAATGAGTATAGACTTAATTGCCAATCCTTAAATTGCATGAGTAATGTGGAGGAAATTTTACGAATCTGATGTTCCCTAATGTGCCAGGCTAAGCAAATGAGCAGGTGCGCTAGTCCATTGCATTGTGCGTCTTTATGAGTTCACTCGCAACACAAGTCTCGCCAAATGGGCATTCCTGGTTTACTCTTAAGCCTTTCGGGTGCACAGGAACATTTACAGACTCGGGTTTTAGTCGCACTACCCGAATATGGAGCTAGTGTGGCATTTTGAAGAAAACCCAGGACCAACAAATCGATTTTAATGTCGCGTACGATAGCATCTATAGACATGAGCAATGTCTAGTTTTGGCATTGTTCGTTTGTGTAGGATGACGATAGAGAATGCACGCTGCTGCATCAAGGTCGGTAAAGACCTAACCGACAACTTTGATGTCAAAAAGGATTCGCGCTGTCATGCGACTTTTTCAAAATCACTCTCGAAACAATTATTCAAAACTCGGACGCCAACAGCAGAGGAACAATTTTTCAGAAGTCAGATTGACATTATCGGAAGAATGCAACGTTATGTCAATGGCGCTTTTGTGGGTATTGCAACGAGGACGGCGAAAATGGGTTTAGCGGTAAACGAGGGTAAGACCAAATATATGCTGTCAACGAGAAAGGACACCCAACACCGACGTCTCGGTCAGAACGTCACAGCAGACAGATATAACTTTGAGGTAGTCAAAAACTTTGTCTACCTAGGAACCCCTATCGATTCAGATAATGACACCAGCGCTGAAATCAAACGAAGAACAACTCTTGGCAATTGGTGCTTCTTTGGGCTAAGAAAGCAATTGGTAAGCAAAGCAATCTCTCGAACAACCAAGGTAACGCTTTACAAGACCTTAATCGTCTCAGTCCTGCTATATGGCGCGGGGCATGAGTTTTGCGGGTGAAGCTGCTCTTGCTTGCTTCGAGAGGCAAATTCTTCGTGTGATTTTAGGTCGCGTCTGCATAGATGGTTTGTGGAGGAGGAGATATAATGACGAACTATACGGGCTGTTCAGCGACATCGACTTAGCCAGAAGAGTGAGGATCCAACGATGCTCCGGTCCGAAAAATCGTTGAATCCACCTCCGAGGGACGGCGTAGTAGAGGAAGACCGCGACTCAGGTGGCGCACGCAAGTAGAAAGGGACCTCAACCAACTGCGTGCAAAACTGGGGAGAGCTAGCTAAAGACCGAGCTGGATGTAGGCGCTTATTGGTTGAAGCCCAGGTCCAATCCGGACTGTATCACCACCTTAAGTATCCCGAATATGGAATATGCACACAAACTACAATCCGAAGATAATTACTGATATCTCTTTCACACAGGTATGTCCACTTTCTTTCACCCCCCATACTGTGTCCTGACCCCCAACAGTTTTACAATCCCTTGAGCACGCACAAGTTATAAAAAAAAATATGAGGACTGTGTTTGCGAGATATCCTTAAAACTGTGGAACTTTAAAACTTTTTTAACCTGAAATCCAATTATTCACACAGCTTCTATTTGCACATTCCAATTCTACAGCATGAGCATTTTTAGGCTTCGTGTTGTTTGCTTGTTTTAATTTCATTTAAGACGGGCATTTGAATTTCACTGAAATCAGCTGATTAACAATATTATGACGGGCATGGCTTCGTTACTTAGGTTTAATTCACGACACGAAAAACAATCACAATTCACGGTTTCATCTCTATTGAAAAACTGACTACAAACAAAAAATTCATCAAAAATTTGAAATCAAATATTTGTAAACTTTGTCGTTTAGAGTGGGCGCACGCACAATTCAAGTGGATGCTACAGAAGCGATGTCCAGGCACCCAGTGCAAAAGTATGTGGGTGTGAGAATTGAGAATTTTGTGGAGGAGTAGTATTTTTCATAAGCTCTGTTGTTTTCAATCGATATGTACAGACGGTAATGAGATGCAAGAATTAGCGAAGCAATTGGAATAAACCACCTGAAGGCTGGATCAGTGATCTGGATTTAAGAATTCCTGGGGAAAAAGTATAGAAGTGTCATCCTTTGTTAGGTGGTATTTTTGACAAAAGAAGAGGAGTCCGACTTACATTTATTTAAAAGGGCACTAACCGTAAAGCGATATTTATTTCTATCACGCACAGTTCTTTCTAGTAAATGCCACCAAACGACCATTCCAGCTGTAACGACGGCTACTTAGATATAGTAAGCAAGGCATTAGGTAACTTGTACTACCTTCATGAAGTTGTTAGCATCAATTGACTCTATCAAAAGTTTATATCTTGTAACGGACAGATAAAAAAGAAAGAAACAAAGCGACATCTCATTAACTCAATTTGAGTATAAGTCGACTTGTGCTGGTAGTTATTGCCACGTGTCCCCCACAAAATTTAGCAAAATTCATTGAAACTCTAACTCACTAACAAACCTAACAGGAACTGAAGTTGCTCTGTAATGTGACCTATACTGTATAATAAATTACCACAGCAGTTATTAACAGACACTTAACTAACAATTAACTGGTACTTTTATGTTTGTATTCCTAGCATTGTGAAAATGCCAATGAAATTTTTCTTTGCTTCTCTGATAAAGCAAATTGTTTCTGCAAGGAATCCAATGATATCATATTAAGGTTTAATTCTTTGGAGACGTCCTCCTTCACACTCTCAATACATCCAATCTTTATTGTTTTTGTTTCAGTAGGTACTTCTTCACAACTGCCATTTCGTCACTAAGCACACCGCTTTGACGTATCACCTTGGAAAATTGTTCTAAAAATAAAACTATATGTACGGATACGAGTGTGTGATTTGTGAAGTACTTATTGGTTGGTTTGTCGACAGGAATTACTCGTAATTACATTAACCAAGTGGAAAATAATTCATGATTTGTTCGGAAGGGATCTTGGGCGTTCTGTTAATTATATTAAATTTGTATAAATAGAATAAGATAGTATACTCAAGACGATTTACAATTATATGCTGGCTTTGATAAATGTATTTGGAGGGTGTTATAGATACAGTGCTGATATACGCCCATGAAAAGTAAATGTTGTATGTATGGACATAGTGTAAATATATCTCAGATCTTGTGCGAAATTCTCAGGCTCCCATCACTCCACATTAAATACGGTATCCAACTGAGGGTAGCCTCTGCACGTGAGAGAACTATAACACATACAGATCAACTGGTTTCTGTAGAATCCAGGCCGAGGACAACCACGTGCTGTAGGGTCATCCATATTGTATATGCAGGATGAAGTACACTAAGGTAGACCACCAACTTTTTCTTATGTGATCCACTAGCTATCTCGGTATAATCACTTTGGTTGACACAAGTTGTCTACATCAATTTTAACACGTATAAGCATAGGAGAGCATACCGCCAAGTTGCCGATAGAGGAATACATTAATTTACTCTCTATGAACGAGTATATAACTTCTCCTATAAAGAGTACTCTAAAGATGAGTGTGTGCGTATTCGCAATTTCATACACCCCGATTTCAAAACGGATAATCTATAAGTGGTAGGAATCGCTTGAGTAATTATCTATTGCAACATAAATGGAGAATTTTAAATTATAATTAAGATGTATGTAAGTTTGACTTTCCATTGGCGCAATTTTAAATAAAGAAAGTGAAGCTGTTCAAAATTTAGCAGGGTGTAGGAAATATTATTTTGGCGTATGCAGGTCGACTAATATTAACGCCTTTGTATCGACATATTGGCCAATCACCATATGACTGTTGGAGTTTTTTGGTACTAACTTTCTTAGACATAATTCTGACAGATCGTTGAGGGATAGGAACTTAAATTGAAATCTTGAAATACGGTGGTGATTTAAAATAGTATATTTAAAGAGAAATTGAATACTTTGTAATCAAAATAATGTTTTAATGTAGAGTGTAAGTGCCCAAGATTTGAGAGAGAGAAAGAAGAAAGAGAAAAGCGATTGTCCAGAGTTTAATTGTGATAATTTTTGCAGAACACTACTTTAAAAAACGTAAGCAAACCAACATTTTACATGCAATAGTTGTTGTTTAATAAAATAAGTCAAATTGATGATAACTGATATTATGTGTTAAATTTCGAGTTTTCTTAACAAATTGACTACAACTATCTTAGTATAGGGAAATGCAGTGGGAAATTTACACATTCATACATATATGTGTACATATTCTTCCAATTTAGCAAAAACGCACACATTTTTCATTTTATGAAAAATACCACCTCTGAGAACTTGAGCAGCACTTATTACAAAGCTTGCATACTTTTTCCGGGTATTTCACCAACAATTACACCCGGAATTGATAATTCGTATATAATTTCAAAAATTGAATCTCCCCCAAATTTGAATTTTCAGTACAAGTTTGTTCCTGCGTATAAGCCGTCAGAATTTTGCTTAAGAACGTATCTGATAAAAAACGTCACCAGAAGGCGCTGTCTATCGAGGTCGATTCGCCAATTGTTTGAAAAAGAGTGCAAACAGAACAAGCCAAACAAGGCGCTTTTAAGACAGCATTGTATATCGCTAGCTTTACGAACCAAAAATAAGGACTACAGCACTAGGTGAAATGGATCTTTGTTATGTTAGGTCTGATTGAGCGTGCTGCGAAATGAAAATAAAATAAAAAAATTACCAGCAGAATCCTTTCACATTCCACGAAACTCTATCCACTAATATTCAAATCTAACAATTTATCAATATGAATATTTGATATATTCTTGCAAGACACCCTAAAAGAAACAAACAATATTCTCAATCTGTCACACAATCGACCACAGTATTGAAATCAATTTGATCATCCTGAGGGACACAATTCATATGAAAGTCTGCTTGCAAATATTTGTTTTGAAAGAAATCAAATTAGGTTTTGTTTTAAAATATTTGTGTTTTCTTGTTTCACAGAATGGCTGTACATATCCTTAGTATTTCCTGACAAAAAAACGTAATGTTAATTTTGAATTAACCGTGTTCTGCATTTAACCGGACTTCGGATAATTGGAAAAAAAATTCATTCAGACGAATAATTTAGTAGATCCAAACACTTGTCCACCCTATTCTGAGCTTCAGCACGTACGATTTTTATGGATGTATGTTGGTACCATACAGCAACATTGCGAATGGAATAGTTTTGTTGTTCATATCTTTGAAAGACTGCAACACATCTCACCATCATCAACTTGTGTTAAAATTGTAAGAGTTGGTTTCACCGTGGGACATATTCACTTCCGCACTCCTACAGTTGTTAGAGTACTTAAAGACTGGCACTGCGTAAGCTTTTATCCTACTCTTCAGGTCTCTTGCTGAGTCGATGAAAAACAGCATTTGTCCAACTCGTCCCTAAAAAGGGCGGACGGGTGACGAAGACGCACCTCGTACCGACCCATAGCGCTTACGTCCCTTCTTTCTAAGGTCATGGAAATATAATAATAAAGAAAAAAAATATTTTCATATTTTGATGAAGCTTCTTAATGACCGACAGTATGGATTCCGCAGCAACAGGTCCACTAATGATTTGATAGCTTATCCCTCGCCGAAAAGTGAAACCAATCATTGCACAATACAGGCGAAAGCAAGATAGTTGCGCTTGATATTTCTAAGGCATTTGACTGAGTTTGGCATCAAGGTCTTTTGTCGAAAATGCGTGCTTATGGAGTCTCCTCTAGAAGCTATGGATTCGAACCCTTCAATCCAAGTTGTTTTGGATGGTTCAAGCCTGATATCCACAAAATAAATGCCGTTGTCCCCCAAGGCTCTGTTCTGTCTCCGACACTCTTTATAATTTTTATAAATGAGCTCCTGTCTGCTACTTCCAATCCAATCCACTCATTCGCTGATGGCAGCACCATCAGCTTTTAATATTCGTTCCAAGGTTACGAACCATACAATTGGAACGGCAGCGTATGTCAAACACATTGGATATCAATCTTGACAGCATAATTAACTGGGGTAAGAACAACAGATTGGAATTCAACAACTTCCAAAACTCAATGCTGTCTGCTGTCTCTAGAGCGAATCCCTAATAATGAGCCATTATCAATTAACGGCGCTTGTGTCGACGAAACCGGAAAACTTTCCATCCTCTGTATGTACATCACATATTCGAGGTCGCCAAAAATGCTGCGAAATGCTTAGGTTTCCTTAATCCATGCAAGAAATATTTCACCCCTTTTGGTTTGGCTTTAATCTATGGTTTAAGTTGTATATTCGCCCTTAGCTTGAGTACAACGCTCATATCTGGTTTGGTGCCCCCATGAACCTACTAGATAGAATCCAAAAGTGAGCGTTACAACTTATAGAAGACAACAATATTGCGGGTTCATAAGACTCTCTCGAACATCGACGCACCGTGTCTTCTTTGTGCGTGTCTTATCGCTATTTTAACAAAAAATGCTCAAGTGATCTAGCCAACTACATTCCTCCTCTCCTTGCAATACACATCTTGCTAGGAATGCACTCTGCTTTCGGACGCACAGTGTTTTGGAGACTCGTTTTTAGCCGCACTGCAAGGATATGTATAACCCGTTGCGTTGTCTGTATGTGCGTCGACCCCAACCTCGACGTCGTAGGTTCGATTCCTGCTCTGTGCGACAAAAATAATGTTCACGGCCCCATCTCTGTCGAGTCACTAAAAATGCTCAAGGAGTATTTCCTGTCTAGAAAATGCTTCTCAAACTTGGCCGTTCGGAGTCGGCATCAAACTATGGGGCCCTCCCACTCGTGAGAAAACAGTAGCACTCATAACAGGAGTGGTTGCTGAGAAGCTAGGCCCTGGCCCTCTGTGGGCTGTAGCGCCACCCGTATTAGTATGAAATGCTCTTCCCAGCTAAATATTTCCCATAGACTACAATCCGCAGATACTTAAGATCAATGTGCACAGGTACCTCCTCTCCCTCTCTACCTTTATCTATACCTTGTCTTTAGTAAAGAAACTTGTGTGTTGCTTACAATCACACCGCTGTTAGTTTAGATAATTTGTCTGCAATTTCTTGTCTATTTTATTCACTTAAGGAGCACTTGAGAACCTTCGGACACAAATGAAGTATGAAAACAATAAGGAAATGTGCTGTCAGAATTGTCATTGTCACTGTGAGAGATGAACTTCAATGCCAAACTTCATAAAAACTTACAAGTTCAATATATGCATTTAAAGCATGCTCATCAGTTTTTCCTTGAGATAAATTTTCATTAAAACGATGTCTTTTCTATGAAAAGTAATACATTTTCAGATTTCATTTCTCGAATATCCGAGTTTTTCACTTAAGCGGGTTTCAATAGAGCCGAGTAGTTTGTATGAAATTTGTGTAAATGTTCATGGGGACAGATTGACGTACGGAAATAAATGAACACTCACCTTGAAGTCTTCTTTTGAATCATTTCTTTGAACCAACCAGATCGAGGAAGATTAAAACTTAGGAACACTCTGGGCTATCCAATAGACCATCTATTGTTCTATACATACATTAATCATGCTCAAAAAGTCGGAATTTGTGTTTATGGCTTCATCATAAAATATATATTCAGACTTTCACCAAACATATCTACGGAATTATAGGATGAACCTCAACGACTTTGTTGACAGCTCGTGAAAGCTGTTCTTTCAACTGAAAACAGATATTGTATGAACCCATATGAAAATGAAATGACTTAATTTTCAAGTGAAATAAGATAATCACTATTTACATGTGTACATCAGATTCAACCGCACTCTACAAAATGCAATTTTGTTCCTGGAATGAGTACTGTATAGAATCTATTTTAGTCTGATGGTTTGAGAAACTATGAACCATACCGCAAAACCTTCCAATTACACGTCCAATGCAGAGAAAGACGACATGTTTAGTTTTGTTTTTGAAACTATGTATATGACATTTTCTTAAAACATGTGCACCATATAATTGGGACAACGATGCTTTCAAGCAAAATTGTCACAAATTACATACATTTTTGATATACTTATTATTGTAGACTGAATCAGGGTACAGCTGGAGTGGCGCATGACCGCGACTACGCAACACAGGGTACATTCTACTCGCTATTTACGCGAGTAATGTTTGCCAAATCCTGCAATATTCGGTAGGTTGAAAATTCACACGAATTCCGTGAGAAAAAATTTAAACAAAATTAAGTATAGTCAGAGAGGAGGATAAAGTGCCAGCAAATCTTCGTCGGGGTGTTTGGATAATGATTCGTATGACCCAGTGACAGAAAGCGTTTTGTGAAAAGACTCTTGCAGCTCTAAGCGAAAATATCGAAATTGTTTTCGCCTACAACTGGGTAACAATGTCTTGGTTGGTATTTTGCTATCAGCAAACATGGTCGATCCATGCAATGTCCAGGAAGGTTTACAAAGTGGTTATGAAAAAAATTTATGTAAAATGTGTACTTGGAGAGATACAGTGAGATACGAGATACTGTGTTGGCAGCATAAATCCGGGGTGGACCTGGGCCTCAACCAACAAGCCTCTTCAGTAGCGCCATTCCTGGCTAGCTGCCTTCAATTTCGCATACCAAGTTGGTTGAGGTCCTTCTCCACTTGGGTTCGCCACCTTAAACGCGGACGTCCTCTGTTGCGTTTCCCCACAGGTTCGGATTGGAAAATTCTTTGGGCCGCAGATGTGGTGTCCATCCGCTCTACATGATCTAGCCACCGTAGGCGTTGGATCCGTAGACGCCTAACTAGGCTCATGTCACTGTACAGCCCGTACAGTACGAGGCTGAATCTTCTCCCCCTGAACCCGTCACACACAAACAGGACTAAAGATCACACGCAGAATTTTTCTCTCAAAGAGACCAAGGACTTCTTCATCCGCTTTCGAGATTGTTCATGCCTTTGCACCGTATAACGGGACTGGGATGATCAGTGTCTTATATAGAGTTAACTTGGTTCTTCAAGAGAGGGCTCTATTACTAAAGTGCCTCTTGGGCCCAAAGAAACAGCGGAGTTATAGTAAAAATGTTTAGTTAATTTATGGTTGCTAGTACATTGTGCCCATTTAAGGGATCACGTACTAATGGTTTCTCCTGATTATCCAATTTTTTGTATTAACTGCTTCGGCAACTTCTGTGATTTCATCATCACTAACGTTTTAGAATTTGTTGAATTTGTTTATCGAAGAACCGAGCACTTTAAGTGCTAAAATAAAGGAAGAAATTGACAAATCCAGTAACAATGTGGCACCAGGAATCAATACGCACTATCCTATGGATGCAAGACTGCGGAAGACCTAGTTCGGCAGTTTTTGGGATTCTATGCATTCTAAAATCGAACGCAATGGAGTGTAGAAATAATCGAGCTGAGGCCTTAAATCCTGCGACAGAGAAATTTTAATGAAGACATTTATTTTGCATTTTTGTTTTTATGACCAGAATGATTTTTTTCTAACGTTTTCCATTTCCATATTCACGAGTATTTATTTTTGTTTCCTGAACTTTTCGAAAGTAATTTACCTCCAAGAACAAATGTTTTTTTTTTTCAAGCCGTTTTTTTCCTCAGGACAGCAAGAAAACTTTTTAATGATCATTTACAATATTGATTTAAGAATAAACTCTAATAACCTTCATGAACATCCACAGCACATACATTGGTATTCGATCAATATCCGAACCTGTGGAATATGATTCCTACGACTGCACCTTTGTTAATGACCCACTAAAGCGTAGCCATCGTGTCATAAATATTTTTTTTTTTAAACCTAAAATTGTAGGCTAATGTCAGCGAAACGGAAAGGAAGTAGCACCAATGTCGCATTCACCCTTACAAGCAGTTGAAGTTTTGTCATTAAGGTTATAAAACAAACAGATCATCGCATATTCTCTAGGTCAACTTTGTTAAAAATGCACAACGCTTCGTCGTCATTGCCGTTGCCCTGCTAAGACTATTAAATACTTTCCACTTCAACTGTGAATCACTTTCTGCCAAGACTTCTGTGTGATAAAACGTTTCTTTTGTCGAAAAATTCGTACAATGTTCAATGGAATGAGTAAAGTTCCAACGAAGCCCAAGACAATTTTTCTCGATGTCAAGCCGTCGTTTCCCCACCCGGGCGTAAGGAGATTCAGTGGATTGCAAAATCAGAAGAACAGCATCGCACTCTACGGCACGGACGCTCGCCCATCGCTGACCTCAGTTGATTCCCGGGCGAATTTCAAGGATGTACATATGTCCACCCAACGGATTAACTTCGCAAAGTTTGTGACTTTTGAGGATTTTTTTTTTCGTTTTTCTTCCAGGATGTTGTGTTTAGCAACATTGGTGCATCTCACTATTTCTTGCGTTTTATTGGATCCATGCCACTGACTAGACCTACACCAGGCAACGCTACATTTAAATTAGCCTCGTTGTCGTTTGCATACTCGTTCCTGTTCTTCATCCTTCTCGCGGTGAGCTGGTGTGTGTTCAATAAATCGAAGTTACAATTAATGATTTCAGATTTACGTTGGATACGTGACTGGTAATCGCATACATATTGTAACGTCCCTGAAAGGACCCTTCGAAGAAGCCGTCATCGCCTATCTCTTTCTGGTGAACATTCTGCCTGTCTTTCTTATCCCAATTATTTGGGCAGAGTCAAACAAAATTGCTCAGCTCATGAACGACTGGAATGACTTCGAGGTAAGAAGTGCAGGTGCTTGAAGTGTGTTGTGCTATGCTCATCTGTTGTTACTTTCAGATACTTTACTTTCAAATATCCGGACAAAGTGTGCCACTGAATATAAAAAATAAAGCTGTCACCATAACAGTTGTATTGCCGTTACTGTCAATACTTTCGGTGGTAATCACACACATCACAATGGCTGATTTTCATTTGGTGCAAGTAAGTGGATGTGTATTAACAAGATATTTCTAGTGCCGATGGGAAGCCAGGGGCAATATTGATTAATATGAATGTGTTCAACTGCATCTCAAAATTGTTAAGTGTTCAATAATTACAGACGTGTTTCATTAAAAAAAAAGAGTTAATGTAGCATCCTCTACAATGACTGCTTTTGCTGAGTGGTGGCCTAAAATTTTGTTTGTGAAATTAAGGTTTTGATACATATATGTTGAGTTTTTACTGATCAGGAACTTACACACATGAAAATGTTTCAAAGTGGTAAAAACAATTTGAAAAGAGCAGAGAAGGACGGTCATAAATATAATTTGATGAACAGGACGTCAGGGACGGTAATTCGGGCTAAAAAATCATTGACTTGACTGCCACGATTTATTATTCATTCGTATCAGTCCAGACCATTTTGAATTATGGAGAATTATGGGCCACGACGTGTGGTTTTCGCACCACGATAACACAAAAACGTACATTTTATTGTTCTTTCGAACACATTTCATCAATTTTTCCACCGCTTTTTTTCCCAAAAAGTTTTTATTTTCCCTCAAAAAGGACTGAGTGTCCAAAGTCAAGACATAACACGGGTCGAAGGTTTATGCGTATTAAATGTCTGTAGTGGATAGTGAGTGCGATTAAATGGTCGGGAAGGGGGTGACTGGTAGAAATGGGTTAAATAATGGTCTCTGAGTTATCCTAACGTCAGAAATCGGGTTTGACGATAAACCAATAAGCACTTAAGAAGAACGACTATTACTGGAGGGGCGTTTAGGCAATAAACAAATTGATTTGATCATCAATTGCTAGAATACCGATTAAAGAGAGTGTTCCAGCGAGTCTGGTGCCTAAACTATAGTCAACTCTCAGTTTCATCGGCATACGTGTCATTCATGGATATTTAAGGGTTCGTTAGAGTGTACATGAGACACTGCCATGAGAGTCAGAGCCCGCGCTAATTCCGCTCTTTATGCTTTCAAGGGCGGAGTACGGGGCAGAGTCATGTGTTGGAACGAGTATGAATAGCAGAGAGTATACAGTGTCATCAATGAAGGGCTGAATTAGATTAGAAATCTGGGAAATCTTCTTAAATGAAAATCAATGTTTGTTTGTTTGTCCTTTATAGGCTCTTAAACGGTAAGAGATTGAGCTCTGATGTCTTTGGCAACTTTGTACAGAATTCTTTGAAGAAGGTTTTGGTTTTTATTTCAATATGCATAGTAACGCGGTTCGGTTACAGCTAGTCATTCCTAAAAGGAAAAGTTCTGCTAGTGGACAAAATAAAGCCTTGGGACACATCAGTGACTATTTGGTTCTAATTGAAACTCGTACAATACCACGTGAACGACTACACTGTTTAAAAGGATTTCCTGATGTAGAGGTGACAACATGTCAATAGAACACATGTCAGAAAAAAAAACAGGCCCTAGGAAGTGATGGGCATAATCGAATGATTTTAAGAATCGAGACTTTAGTAATCGAGATATTTTAATAATCGAATGATCACTCGAATGACTATTAACCACTCGAGAGACTACTAACTAATTACAAACTACTAACAATAATTGTCTTACTTCAGCGCAAGAACAAGTAACAAATAGTTCTCGTCGATAAATACTCATCAGGAACATAGAATGAACATCAGAATGAAAGAAAAACGCAGGGAAAAGATCGCAAGTATTACCCCACTACTCCGTGCATTAATAAAAACATTAACAACAACAGTGGGTCCAGAAGTGTTGCTTTCGAAGCTATTGTATTTGTTCCCATCTCACCGAATCGTTTAAGAACAACTTGTCGCAAATCACTGTCCTTCTCTTCATGTTCTTGATCAGTAGCGCTCGACAAGAATTTTTTGTTACTCGTCCTCGCGCTGTTGATACATTAATCGAGTTCTCTTGTGTTAGTAGTTAGAAGCCATGCGAGTGGTTAGTAGTCACTCGAGACATTAGTAGTCATTCGGATGATTAGTAGTCACTCGAGAGTAGTAGTCATTCGAGTGATTAGTAGTCACTCGAGACATTAGTAGTCATTCGGATGATTAGTAGTCACTCGAGAGTAGTAGTCATTCGAGAGATTAGCAGTAATTTGAGTGATTGTTTAAGAATCGAGATGTTCTCGAGATATTGTAGTAATCGATTATCACTCGAGATATAATTCGAATGCGCCCATCACAAGTCCTAGGTGCCAAACATTCGTGTAGACATTTACGAATTGGGATTTGGAAATTTCCTTTAATGCGACCAATTTCTGCTTTAACTTTGTGTTAATACACATTTTACGTTTCGTGGCCGGATAAAATGCTGTCAACATTACTGTCCGCCTAAGGGATATTCCGTATTAAACTTTTCCCAGAAGCTCTTCAAATCTGTTGTAATACCCTTTTTCTGGCGAGGAAGTTAGAACATAGCTACTTAATCAAATCACCCCAGACCCAATTCAAGAGTTGGCGTGCATCTGCATAAACGGAGCACGGTAAATCACTGTGATAGGTACACCACCTCCCGGTTACACATATAATCTGTCGGTTGGACTGAAATCAATACACCAGAATTCCACCTCGTGCTGACTGGGAAACTGCCTCAAAATAATCCGCTTATTCCTTGTAAATGGATCAAGTCGGTACTTGGTAGTCAGATTGAGTGTTGATTCCATTGAAATCATTTAAATATCTTTATTTCTTCCTGATTATTTGATTGCCTTTGAAGAGGAAAGAGAGACGATTAAGGCACTACGCTCATTGCATAAGCTGAAAGTGGCGTCTAACAAGTACATCATCCTTCAACAGACAGTCAAGTTACAATAACATCCATTCCTTTTGTCACATTTCGTTCAAAAACAGCTTGAATCCCATGTTTGGGTGTTGGGGACACCAATATTACATGGGACCCATGCGTTAGGAGTGGGAGTTGTCACTAATGACTTTTGTTGTAGGTGGAGATTGAAGAAGATTGAAGGAATCTGACAAATATCTGCTTTAATATGGATTCAGATTAATTCGATCATCATTACTTATTTCAGTTCCATGTCAAGATTGAACAGTGGATGCTTATTTATTGGGCTGTCTTACTTACGATTTATTTACTGTGACTGTTGATTGATAGAATATATCAGGCTGTGAACAAGATATTTGTTGGCAAGTACACAGATGAGGAAAATGGCTGTAACACTACATCAACGTTGTGTACAACATATCACAATATGTTGTTAAAACTTAGAGGTAGGTCAAGCACTTTGTCTATCCCAGCTCTGCAGTTCGCTGTGGAGACAGGATCAGTGGCGAGATCTTTGTAGAAGCCATTATTCATCCTAATCCTATTCCTGACCTACGGCGAGAACCATAGGCAAGAACCCATTTGAAAGTTGTCCAAACGACTTGTGACTCTCAGGGACCTATGACTATGCCGGTCAATAGCAAGGCGAGCTCACGCTCATCATCGCCCATTATCAAGCTTTCTGGACTCTATATCAATCCTGGTTCAAGCTTAGAGGAGCCTCACGGTCAACTTATGATTCTATGTTTGTAATAAGAAATAGCTTCTCGGCAACCACTTGTGTTGTACGTGCTAATGTTCTCTGACGGATTGAAGGGATCTACAGTTTTATACCGAATACGAACTGCAAAGTTTAAGAAGCTTTTTTAGACGCGAAATACTCTTTGAGCATTGTCAGTGACTCGAAAGAGGTGGGACCGTGTATGTATATTTTTTATTTGTGTCACTCCGACCATTGATCGAACCTACAACCGTCGAGGTTCAAGTACGTTGGGGTCGACACACACATCCCCAATGCCGTGGGCCACCACATCCTGTGTGTTTATATGGGATCCGAATCTATCCGGATCACGGGTAAAGCGCACCTCACCTCTCCATCGCTGACTTTTGTTTTCGTAGTCCTTTCTTATATTTCCAGAAAAAGTCTCATATTTAATGTACTAGGGAGTTTACCAAGGAGAGCATTTGAAGAACATACCCCACTTCGTGCCGACTTTATCTATCCACACTCACATACACCTGAACGAACAATAATTTTCAGGTACTTAAAACACCTACTCATCCTATACGCAGCAGAAGTTTTGTGTGTTCTGTCTCTGGTTACCGAGGTGTAGGATTCAAGGGCGGCATGTGTCGCTCGAACCGTGGGAATGCTATGGTCACGATAAGTATGAGTGAAAAGTTTTTCTGTACGTCTGCTGTTAATTTAAACACATTCCGAATCGGATAACCACGATGTTAGGAAAAACCGGAAGCCCCGGCAATTGCTAATTGGGGTATATCCACTTTTACTAATAGGAAAACAATATTTACCTAATTAATTTACAAATAACACGTCAAAGTACTTCAGTACTTTAAGACGTAAAACGTATTCTTCAGAATAGCATTCACCCTCATCTTCTTAGAAGCCCCTCGCAATTTAATTTCGCAAGATTGAGGATAATATTTTGTTCTACGATTCAAAAAGGCTTCCTGCATCATTTAACTTTTTTAACCGAAGTACGAATCCCAACCTTTGGCAAATTGGATGGGAGCTTGACATTGTTCTTACGAATGGACCATTCTTTACCAGAGTGCTTGGCTTCAATAAATACCTTGCTTCTTTTTAGCAGGAGTGGGTCCTTGTGCTGGATTTGAGTAAAGAGTCAAGTCAGTAGCCATTTTCAGCGAGCACTTATTGATTTGAACCTTTTCACTTGTCCCGGCAACAGAAACATCAACGCAGCTTTTTTATGAACCCTTACCGGTGCCTTGTTTCAAGTGCGATCATCATCATCTTATGATAACCTCTTTGAAAAGAATAGGCACTCATAAGTGGAAACACACTGCGATAACACGTAATAATGCTCTACCCGCAAGCAAATTGGTTACATAAGTTGATTTGTAATCATAGATGCGAATTGAATCGTAGCTTATCCGTTTAAGTTATTTTGACAAGGACGTGGTTGAGAATCAATAAATACTGCATAATGAGGAAATGCAGCATCTACCGGAAGTACCAAGCGTAGTCGGTAAAAAAATATTTCGTATTTCGTTAGAATTTGTGAGAATTTCGAAATCCATTAACTATTCACCCTTATTGGTAGTTTCGCCCGAACGGCATTCCACGTGAAAAAAAATTACTTTTCCCTTATCATGAGTTTCGAGCGAAAATTGTTTCATCTTCAAATTTTATTAGTTTAATTTTAATTTCGAGTTAAAATGTTCACTAGATTTTTTTCATGCGAAAGAGCGGAAAATGTAAATTGTTTATTTATTTGAACGCAGCAGCAAAGTCATATTTTGGAAGCAGAATGGCTGAAAAAACAGATATTGCAAGGGGATTTGTAAAGGAAAATCGGCAGAGTTTTTGGAGAAAACTTAGCTCGGAGGTAAACAGCACGGGTCCACCAAGCAAAAGCTAAGCTGAATGAAAAGTGAGATGTATATGCCTTTTTTAAATGAATACAATTAAAAAATAAGCAAATGAGACATTAACGACACAATGTCGCTTTCTGTTATAGATCAGATGTTTATTTGTTGACGGTGATAAAGTATTCACACATTTATAACCCCAGGTATCTTATAATTGGAGAAGAACAGACATTTTTCTTTCTCTGTCTTGCGTTGGCTAAGCTATCCATTCTACCCAAAAAACAAACATAGGCAACAAGCACTAGGATAAAGGATGATTGTGTCAAGCCAACCTCGTAGTCCTTACCAATTCCATTTTAATATCCGGATTTTTGCAAAAAAAGCTTGATTGCGTCCAGCTTTACAATTGGTGGTATTGCAAACTTGTGAAATACGTCCACTGTTTTTGTTGAGAAACGAAATGATTTATTACGAATGAAAAATTATTAGAATACAAAGAATTATATAAAGAAAAATAACGCGTTGTCAACGAAGACGATGACTAAAAGATTCTAGATTGTTTCAATGTGTGCAAAGTGCCGCAACATTCCGCCCACTTTGGAACGAATTACAAAATTTGTTCAAAAAAATGATTATTATAAATTACGAAATTATAAAACTTGTTAAAAAAAAACTATTCTATGTTGGCTGTTCAAAACTTTCATCATCGATGGACATTAGCGGTGATATTTTGACAATAGGTCGAACAAGCATCCCGTCGGCTGTTTTCAGAGTGACCACTCGCACTTTACCATCAGCTCCAGGATGAGTACAACTTATCCTTCCTAATTTCCATTTAGCCGGGGGTAACATGTCGTCTCGAATTAAGACTAAGTCACCCATTCGAAAATTTGGGCTAGGTCGAGTCCATTTAGCACGTTGTTGAAGTTGTATTACGTACTCCGTGCTCCATCTTCTCCAGAAATGCTGCTTTAGATTTGTTATTAGTTGCCATCTGTTTACTAAGCTTCCCTTGAAATGTAACGTGTCAGGTTCAGGTATCGTTTTAAGGGGCTCGCCAATCAAGAAATGACCAGGAGTAAGCGCAGCGAGATCGTTTACATCAGTTGACATTGAGCTGGAGTGGTCTGGAGTTAACGCAAGCCTCAATTTCCGCCAAGAGTGTAGTAAACTCCTCGTATGTTAATAGGACGTCCCCTAGCGTACGGCGTAAATGAAACTTAACACGTTTCACTGCTGCTTCCCAGTACCCACCCATGTGTGGGGCAGCTGGAGGATTAAAGTGCCAGACCGTACCGTCGGTAGATAGATGCTTTGCCAATTGCCCGCCCCCACAAAGTTAGTGCCGTTATCACTATACAGCTCTCCACATTGACCACGACGAGAAACAAAACGCTTGAAGGCGGCGATGAACGATGCTGTTGACAAATCGCTTGAAAGCTCCAAATGCATTGCTCCAGTAGACATGCAGATAAACACAGCTATGTAACCCTTAACAGCTTTCGTACCGCGTCCCTTTGACAAACGGAATCTTAATGGTCCAGCGAAATCTACTCCGCTCCGATAAAAAGCTCTTGATGCTTCCACCCGTGGTTTTGGCAGATTACCCATAATTTGCTGTTGAACTGTCCGTGAGTACCGAAGACATTTAACGCACGATCTCGAAATTTGCCTAAGCAGCTGGCGAGCTCCGATAACCCAAAAACGACTTTGCAACACAGCCTGCATTGTTTGTGGACCTGCATGTAGTGTTAATTTGTGAATATCTTCACAGATGAGCTTCGTCAGCTTTGCTTTTCCCGGAAGCAGTATTGGATACTTTTTGTCCGAACGAACTTGTGCATTGCTCAACCGGCCTCCCACTCTGAGAAGTCCTTTTTCGTCCAAGAATGGGTGTAATCGAAGGACTTTGCTTTGGCGACTCACCTGCTTATGAGATCGGATGCGCTGAATATCTTCAGAGAAGAAATGTTGTTGAGTAAGTCGTATCCAAAGAGTAGTAGCTTCATCCAGTTCCTGGACGGACAAATGGATGTCGTTTCGACGAGTTATTTCACGACGGTTCTTGTTCATTTCGATGGTTGCTCGAACGTTGTGTAGGAATCGCTGTACATATGCTGTGACACGTCGCAAATGACTGAATGATGAATATTTGTCGATGATTTCCCATATAGGCGAAGGCTGAAGCTCACTTGTTAAATATATTTGTTCTGATTTTTGATCGAGGTTTGTTGTGAAAAGTTGCTGTGGCGGCCACGAAGTCTCGGGCTGTTTCAGCCATGGTGGACCATCCCACCAGATTGAATGGTTGATTAAATGCTGTGGAAACACACCTCTTGTGGCGCAGTCTGCTGGGTTATCTGGAGATTGTACATGGAAGTTCGCAGAAGGTATTACTTCTTGAATCTGTGATACGCGATTCGCAACAAAGGTACACCACTTTCCAGGAGGTTGGCGAATCCAGGCTAGAGCAATGCTTGAATCGGACCATCCATAAATGTTTCGGACGTGTGGCTGTAAGCATGGTTGTATGTGTGCAATAAGTTGAGCTAGTAAGACAGCAGCACATAATTCCAGGCGAGGTAGAGATATCGTGGCGAATTTCAGTGGAGCTACCCTGGTTTTTGCTGTGAGTAGGTGAACTTTGATTTTACCATCAGGAGAAACTATGCGTGCATATACGACTGCTGCATATGCGGATTGTGAAGCATCAGCAAACCCATATAGATCGGTGTCGACGTTTGGGATACCCATACCAACCCACCTCGGCACTTTGATTGCTGCGAGGTTGGTGATATGTTCCCTGTATTGATACCACTGTTGTTTGACATCTAACGGAACAGTCTCATCCCAGTCCACCTTTGGTCTCCATAAACGTTGGAACAACATTTTTGGTATGATTGTGCTAGGCGATAATATTCCAAGCGGATCGAAAAGTCTTGACGCGTCTGCAAGAAGTAGTCTCTTAGTTAAATTACTGAAATCAATTTCATGAACCTGAACGGTGAATGAAAGCTTGTCCGAGTAAGGTTCCCATTGAAGACCTAATGTACGAACGCTGTCTTCTTCGGAAAGATCTTTCGGTTGTTTTGCTTCAACTAGATCTTCTGGTATGAAGTTGATTACGAGAGCAGAGTTTGATGACCATTTCCTTAGACGGAATCCGCCACGGCTTAAGATGTCGGATATCTCTACCTGTAAGTGATGTAAATCGGTTTCTTCATGACAGCCAGTAAGCAAATCGTCCATATAGAAATCACGCAATATGATTTGGGTAGCTGATGGATGATTTTGCCCTTCGTCTATAGCAGTTTGCTGAAGAGCTTTAACAGCAAGGTGAGAAGCCGATGCAATTCCATAAGTCACAGTCAGCAAACGATAATCCTTCATCTCTTCATTTGGCGAATCACGCCATACGATTCGTTGGTAGTCAAGATCTTCTGCGTCGACTCTAACTTGGCGATACATTTTTTCTACATCCGCGCACATAGCAAAACGATGAGTGCGTAGACGTAGCAGTGTAGAAAACAAATCGGATTGAAGTTGAGGACCGATCATTTGTGAGTCATTTAGCGAATATCCAGTGGTTGTGCGACATGACGCGTTGAAAACAACTCTCAGCTTCGTTGTTGTGCTCGTTTCCTTCAAGACGGCCCTATGAGGCATATAATAGTGTTTTGTAGGTTCCGAAATCGGATATGTTTCCTCCATATGCCCAAGGTCGATGAACTCATGGATGAAATCTTTGTATTGAATTCGAAGGTTTTCATCCTTAGTGAAAAGCTTTTCCATGCGAAGTAGAGAGCGAACAGCTGATCGACGTGAGTCACCTAGAGGACAGTCAGGTTTGAACGGAAGTTTTACGACGTACCTGCCATCCTGTTGTCGATAATGCGTTTGTTCGAAATGTTTCTCGCAGAGCTCTTCTTCGACGGTCAGATGTTTTACCTCAGGTATGGATTCTACCTGCCAGAATTTAGAAACAGCCTTTGTCAAAGTGGTGTCAGTATGCAGACATAGTGTAGTGTTTTGATGAACTGAGTCCACAGCTTTTCCGAAAAGAACCCAACCAAGAGTTGATAGCTGTGCGCAAGGGGTACCCTCAGGTCCTTTGATCAACCCTGCGCGAAGGAATTGACCTAACTCGTCAGCTCCTATGAGGATGTCAACTGCTGCTGGTGTGTGGAAATGCGGATCTGCCAATTGAAGTTTCTTAATATGAGGCCAATGAACTTCGTTCAGTGGAGCGGATGGTATATTGTTGGTTATTTTGGTGAGTACTTGAGCACGAACAGACGTCGTAAAGCTTTCATCGGTAGATGATATGTTGAGTCTTGTTTCACCTTTAGATTTCCCTGATGCTGTACCACCTATTCCTTCGATCATCGTTGAGCTGGAGCTTCTCTTCAATTTTAACCGTTGTACACAGCTTTCAGATACGAATGTTAGATGCGAACCATTATCGAACAGCAACCTGGCTATTTGAAATGATCCACTTTGGTCCATGACTTTCACGATGACTGTACCGAGGAGAATGTGGTGATTGCTTGAGGTGCGGTCAAATGCAGTTGCTGTAGTCGATATTTGTACCTCTCGATGCAGTAATGTGTGATGCCGTGCTTGGCAAACACGACAGTAGTTTTCACTGCGGCAATTTAGGTAATCGTGGCCAGCTGTAAGACAATTTGTACACAAGTTTTTCTTCTGGACAAAAGAGAGTCAACCCTCAACGTCAAGTTTTCGAAAATTGTCGCAGTTGTGAAGTCTGTGCGAACCTGAGCAATTAGTGCAAACATGCTTTTGAAATCTGGAAGATTTGCTTGAATCTGATTGATTCGGTGTTGCGCTGTGAAACACTCCCATACCGGGTTTGTCTTTACCCTTGGGTTGGCTGGAGTGAATTTTGACGATTGTTTTTTGTTGATGCGTAGTAATAGCGTCCAAAGAACGGCATTTCTTTTCTAAGAAAGATACCAGTGTAGCAAAATCGGCAACCTTGTCGTTTACCTGTGAGAGCTCCCATTGTTTATGTGTTTCCGCGTCGAGCTTGGTTGTAGTGAGATGTATGAGCCAGTCGTCCCAATTTACCACCGGTCTTCCAAGAGCTTTGAGTGACTGGTAATGCTCTTGAGTGCTGTCGAGGAGGGCTTTCAATTCAGCCGATGATTCGTTGTTGACTTTTTTGATTGAAAAAATAGCACGAAAATGTGAGTCGACGATAATACGCTCGACGTCATAACGTTTTCGTAATAATTCCCATGCTACACTGTAGTTGTCGTCAGTTATAGGGAACGCTTTTACTACGTTAAGAGCCTCGCTTTGCAGACTGCTTCGTACCAGCTTGAGTGCACCAGAAATATTTGCCTCGTTGTGGATGAATGACATGAACGCGTCTCGGAATGGTCTCCAATCTTTCGGATCGCCAGAAAAGTGTGGCAAGTCCATTGGAGGGAGCTTGATATCTGCACGAGTAGAATGTTTGGTGTTACCTGTTTTCGATGCATTGCTATTCGCCTTGCATGCATTTACAGCACGTTTGAAATTTGCGAATGCCTCTCTATACCATTCTTCGCCCTGTTGTCTTTCAACTTCTTGAGCCTCTATGGTGTCGCTGCCGCAAGAAAGTTCGACTGCATCTTGCGCCGTGCAAAAAGCGTTCCATTGCTGTTCCAAGAGTACGAAGAATGATTCCAGCGTTGCCTCCTCATGTTGCTCCGATTTCTTGCTTGAAATTAAACTGCGTTTAAGACCGTTTCGCGCACTATCGCGTTTAATAATCGCCGACATGGTTATGTTAAAATTGAATAGCTTTTATTAATATGAATAGTTGTGACCGAACGATTATTTGAAAAGAACGCACTAATTCTTTTATTTTAATGTGGCTACGAAGGACCAATGTTTTTGTTGAGAAACGAAATGATTTATTACGAATGAAAAATTATTAGAATACAAAGAATTATATAAAGAAAAATAACGCGTTGTCAACGGAGACGATGACTAAAAGATTCTAGATTGTTTCAATGTGTGCAAAGTGCCGCAACATCCACTAAAGATTTTAATGCTGGCTTATTTGATTTGATATGCTGTGGAAATCTGGCAAGAAAACAAATGTGTTGGTAATTATTTCACCAATCTTCTTCTTCTTTGATTGGCGCTACAGTCCGGGTTGGACCTGGGCCGTCATCAACATGCCTCTCCAGCCAGCACGATCCTTCACCAGCTGCCTGAGATCCTTTTCCACTCGCGTGCGCCATCTCATGCGAGGACGTCCTCTGTTGCGCCAATGTCCCAATGATTCGAACACTCCTCGGGCCGGAGCTGTGCTCTCCATTCCCTCTACATGACCTAGCCATCTTAAGAGCTTCTGCAGCCGCATTCAATAGCGTCCTTGTCTGTCATAGAGCAGGACAGAGTTGGTCAGAGTTTTATATAAAGTCAGTTTGGTGTTTCGATCGATGGCTCTGTTAGTCAATTGCCTCTTGAGCCCAAAGAAACAGCGATTGGCAAGAGTAATTCTGCGCTTGATCTCGGTACTTTTGTTGTTGTCCCAGGTCTGAAACCGCACAGAAAAGGACCTAGCAAGTTGTTTACAAATGGTTTCAGGTATTCACCCAAACGGCAGAGAGTATCTTGTACGCGATGTTGAGTAGGCTGATCCCTCTCCTTTGTTGTGGACCGGACGAACGACGCTGAGATTCCACTCATCGGCAATGCTTTCCTCCGACCATATCTTACAGATGAGCTGGTGCATGCGCCCAACCAGCTCATCTCCAGCTGCCTTAAACAGTTCCGCGGACAATCCGTCCGCTCTAGCAGCTTTTTTCGACTTCAGTCTAGTTATCGCTATCTCGACTTCGTCTATGTCGGGGGGACGGAATTCGTGTTCATCATCGTCCAAATTGAGTGAAACATTCTGCCTGACAGCGGAATTTGTGTCGCCATCGCTGTTTAACAGTCTACAGAAGTGATTTTTCCATATTCTCAGCATCGACTGCGATTCTACTACCAGTTGTCCTTTTTCGTCCCTGCAGGGTTTGGTCCGAGGTCTATACCTTCCGGATACTTATTTTACCTTTTGGTAAAACTTTCGGACCTCCTTCCTGTCGTAACACCTCTTCATCACCATGACCGCGCGCTTCTCATGCTCTTTCTTTTCATGCCGGTGCTCTTCTGCTCTTCTGTTCGTAGAGCTCACGAACAGCTCTCGTTGTTCGATGCAGCGTTGCCTTGTAAGCCTCCTGCTTGGCTGAATGTACCTGCCTGCACTCGTCGTCAAACCATGGGTTCCTTTTGGGTGGTGTCGTGAAACTCAGCACATCAGTGACAGCTTCTTTAATGGCTTTTTGACAACGTTTCCATTCTTCCTTTGTTGTATGTGCAGGCAGCGTCGAACTTTCAGAAAGTTTAAGGGAGCACGGTCGTTTACCTCAAGCACAATCTACAACTGGTAGGCCACGGTTGTCGTGATGGCTAATCAGGAGCGCCACGTGGAGTCTATGTGTCAACTTGACTTATGCACAAGCGGGGATCGCGCTGGCATCCTTCCAGCTTGATTGCCTGCTGATTGAGTCAGCAATGCCCATGCCCCATGCAATCATTAAAGATATAATATTACTCCTTCGAATTGCAACAACACTCTTAGTGCAACAGAGTTCCTTTTAATTTTAATATGTTTAGCGTTTCAATTGTTCAAATTATCTTAGATGTGACAACTGCCAAAGCACCAAAATCTATGTTCGAAATGTCACAGCTGATTCGAAATTTTGTTCGCGTGAAACTTACAATAGCAAAAAATGCAGGTGAACAAAAATGTGCACGTGAAATATTGTCCGAGCGAATCTCACAATAAGGCTGATTATGAGCAAGGCGCGGGCAACATATTTTACCCACTGGACATTATGTAGCTAGAACGACACTCTGGTCTAAACTTTGGCATATTAATTGGAATAGTGAGAGTTGACAATTTGTAATCAGTACTTGGGAATAAGCGCTACAACCACAACTGAATTGAATAACAAGTCACACATTAGCAACTATTATAATTTATATTATTTATTATTCACAATTTCAGAAAAGAGTAAATAAGAATTTTTTGTCGTCCGAACAACAAACTGTCTGAAAAACTGTCATCTATAATTTAGTTACTTAATAAGTCCACGGTGCCTATATTATTAATTTGGTTTTGATATAGCAAGATAGCCATGAATAGTTCGCTTCGTTTATGGAACGAATTAGCAACAGGTTTATCCTTAACCAACCATACAATCATATAACATAATTTAGATTCTAATGACTTGCTCAATACTGACTGAGTACATGTACTCAAATTAACTTGTCTTGTCAATCCCAAAACATATTTATTGGATGCAAATAGTATGATCCGTGTCGTAATCGCCGTGTAAGAGTCTACAGAAGTGATTTTTCCATATTTTCAGCATCGACTGTGATTCTACTATCCTTTGTCCATTTTGGTCCCTGCAGGCTTCGGTCCAAGGTCTATACCAGAGGGGGATCGCTGCATACACTAGGTTACCACACAGCGGTTGTTGTGATGGCTATTCAGGAGCGCCACGTGGAGTCTGTGTGTCAACTTGACTTATGCACAAGCGGGGATCGCGCTGGCATCCTTCCAGCTTGATTGCCTGCTGATTGAGTCAGCAATGCCCATGCCCCATGTAATCATTAAAGATATAATATTACTCCTTCGAATTGCAACAACATTCTTAGCGCAACAGAGTTCCTTTTAATTTTAATATGTTTAGCGTTTCAATTGTTCAAATTATCTTAGATGTGACAACTGCCAAAGCACAAAATCTATGTTCGAAATGTCACAGCTGATTCGAAATTTTGTTCGCGTGAAACTTACAATAGCAAAAAATGCAGGTGAACAAAAATGTGCACGTGAAATATTGTCCTGGCGAATCTTACAATAAGGCTGATTATGAACAAGGCGCAGGCTACATATTTTCTAGCACATAATGTAGCTAGAACGACACTCTGTTCTAAACTTTGGCATATTAATTGGAATAGTGAGAGTTGACAATTTGTAAACAGTACTTGGGAATAAGCGCTACAACCACAACTGAATGGAATAATAAGTCACACACTAGCACTAACTATTATTATTTTTATAATTTATTATTCACAATTTCAGAAAAGAGCAAATAAGACTTTTTTGTCGTTCGAACAGCAAACTGTCTGAAAAACTGTCATCTGTAATTTAGTTACTTAGTAAGTCCACGGTGCCTATATTATTAATTTGGTTTTGAATAGCAGGATAGCCATGAATAGTTCGCTTTAATTATGGGATGAATTTGCAACTGGTTTATCCTTAACTAACCATAAAATCAGATAACATAATTTAGATTCGAATGACTTACTCAATACTGACTAAGTACATGTACTCAAATAAACTTGTCTTGTCAATCGCAAAAGATATTAATTGGAAACAAATAGTATGATCCGATCCACAAGAAAGGAGACCGTCTAAATATCGCGCACAAGATCTTCTCTGCCGTTTTGTGTACCCGCCTGAAGCCGTTCATTAGTCTGATAGGTACGTATCAGTGTGGCTTCAGGCCAGGAAAGTCCACAATAGACCAAATCATCCCGCAACGGCACATCCTGGAAAAGACTCAAGAAATGCAAATCGACACTCACCACCTCTTCGTCGATTTCAAGGCCGCATATGACAGCGTGCATAGTGACGAGCTGTACAACGCCATGTCTAGTTTTGGCATCCCTACCAAACTCGTCCTTTTGTGTAGCTCCATCTCACCGTGACCTTCAATGTCAAAAAAGGTTTCAGACGACGCGTTGTCATGTGATTTCTTCAACATCGTCCTGGAGAAGATCGTTCGAAACTCAAACGCGAACACTAGAGACACGATCTTCCAGCAGTTCGTGCAATTGTTAGCATACGCCGATGACATTGACGTGATTGGCAGAACTCAGCTAGCCGTCAGTGAGGCATTTGCTAACATTGAGACAGAAGCGGCCACGACGAACAGTACGGGCTGTACAGCGACTTGGGCCTAGTTAGACGTCTACGGATCTAGAGCGGATGGACACCACAGTTCCGGCCCGAAAAATTTTCGAATCCGTAGCTGTGAGGAAACGCAACAGAGGACGCACCCAAGTGGAGAAGGATCTCAACCAACTTGGTAAGCGAAGCTGGAGACTGCTAGCCAGAGATCGCGCTAGTTGGAGAGGCATGTTGGTTGAGGCCCAGGTCCACCCCGGACTGTAGCGCCACACAAAGAAGAAGAAATAGTATGATCAGTATTTGAGTTGCATTTAAATACTTTGTTAGAACATTACAAGATGTTTATGGTTTTCTGTGGACGAATTTGTAACTGCTGAAGAAACAGTCTTTCACCACCAGCCTTTATCAATCTTATGAAAACACCTGTATTGCATTACTCACTGGAGATCGTTTGCAACAACTCTTCAAAATGTTACTTTTCAACGCGGTGGGTTGCACTGACATAAAAATACGCCATTTTTCTCTTTTCCTTTTTTTAGTAAAATAAGTTAGAGTGAATAGAAAAAAGCACGTTCTTTAATGTTGCACCAAGTGAGGAAGCAAGACGTACGTAATGTAATCGCTAAGAATCCATAAATTAAGAAACAAGTACTACAGTTACATTCCGATTAAAGGCGCAGTTAACTACCATAGATAATCAGTGAAACCACTCGCTAGACAATTCAGTGACACCAGTAAAATGTCCTTCTGCTGAATAAAGCTTCTCACCATTAAAATGCTGGTTGATTTCAAATGTGGCCAGACTTTAAAGGTCTAATTGAAAGTCTGGTAAAGAATAAAAAATGCAAAAACGACATTATTTAAAATCAAATCTATCTTCGAAATACATCAAAGTTGCCAACGGCCTGAACATAATTGGTCTAGCGACATCAAAAACCTCCGGTTTGCTTAAGGATAACCAATTCAATTTATAATTCGACCAACCAGTTCTAACGGCAGGTACATCCGATAGACTTCAAATGAAGCCAAACAAGCGCTTGTCAATCTGGGTTTGCCAGTAAACTCATGGCAAGAAGTTCTTATTTCCCACACTGTTAAAAAACGACCACAATACACTCGAGGCTAGTAGGAATCGTACATTGCTTCTTATGCCAATTATTCAGCGCAAGTAAAGACATAATTTTGGTGCATTCTGCTTTGTCACATTTATTGATGAGTTTTGGCTACCATGGGCGCAACCCACGTTCCACTTAGAGGGAAGGGCGATGACCTGCACCATCATTAAAATGACGGGAGTTTTCAAGGCATTATTGCTCTAATACCGCAATGGCAGCCATTCTAAAAGGCAAGCAAAAACCCTAATGCCAGTGTATAGTATTCCAAAAAGCATTCCGAAGAGGGTATCGGCAAATGTCGCGATGCAAAGTAATTTGATGAAGCATAGCTTATTTGGAATCATTACGTTTCCATCACTACGTTCACAGTCTGATGCGCAATTATTTGAAGTTTTGGAAAACGCAAGACATAACAGTTGATGTAGCTGATCGGTCAGCTCCCTTCTATTGAATGCAAAGAGTGATGTTTTCTTCGGTTGCATGAACAAACATATTTACATTTGAGCGAACCTGCAGGAGAGATGGTCCATCATTAAAATAAATATGATCTGCGAATGTTGTGAAGTGAACACAATCACTAAAAAATAAAGAATTAAAGAGTAAGTTGCTGTGTTTTTCTTTTGGACAACTGCATTCGAGTTAAATTGTTATGTGAATCGCAAAGAATGGACTGCGGATCAGTAAATATGAAGCCCAAAAGAGTTGTGTTTATAAAGTGTTTTCCAATAAGGAATTGACCATTTTTTCTTCAAATAAACGTAAGTCGCTTCAAATAGTTAAAGGGCTTCAATTCTTAAGTCATGGTGTATTGTATGGGTTTAAACCAAAATGTTTAAGCAAAATACGCCATAGTGTGGTCTGAGCGATGACCCTTTCTTGAGAACGACGTCGAATTGACTGATGTGACGCCTGAACAGCAGCGATATTTTCGATACTGCGACCAACCCCTTGCATCACTGACACGGCAATTACAAACGTTAGAGCTAACGCGGTCACCGACTCGCGGGCATTTGGTTGCTCGTTCGTTTGTCTTACCATAATGAGAATGTTGAGTTTACTAAACAAATTTACAGTGACTGTAAGATGAGTTAGTTCACATATATATGTATGTATTAAATTCAAAACTGTCTAGTATCTATTAGAAAACCCTTTATAAAATGAATATAATTTAAATAATCTTTTTCAACATCTTACATATAAATCAAAAAATGTCATAAAACAGATTTTTACTTTCCTAAAACGTCACTAAAATTTTCAGTGATATGATGGAAGTCATCGGCGAGTTGGTGCACTGTCGCTGCGGTAGTTTAAATTCATTTGTTATTTGCACATTGTGGCCAGTGGCATTGTAGGTATGTGCGTCGACCCCAACCCCGACGTCGTAGGTTCGATCCATGGTCTTTGCTACAAAAATAATTTCCATGGCTCACCTCTTTCAAGTCACTGACAATGCTTAAGCTTCCGTCTAGAAAAGCTTCTCAAACTTGGCCTCGGAATTGCGTAAGAGTGTGGCCCCTTTCCGCACAATAGCCAGCACAACTGATGTTGCTGAGAAGCAAGGCTCTTGCGATCTACGGCCTGTAGCGCCACCCATATTATATAATTATAAAACAACCGACGCTTACAATTACCCCGTGCTTACATTCACCCCACCATATTAGCTTGAGAATTGTGAACGTGACTTTTTTGCCAAGTTCAGTTTTTTTTCCCATTTTTGTTTGGCCAAACAAATCAAAGAATACACATTGTCCAGGCAGGAAAGAAACACAGCCTAATCCGAATAGCACAATTTATTAAATTCTGAATATCTGAGAACATCTGTGTGGTATCAGAAGGTTAGATTTAAAAACGATTGTTAAGGTAGTTCAGCCAGTTTTAAGTATTTTATTCTAACATGTAAGTAAAGTAAACAAAAATAAATGTAAAAAATGTGAACCTAACAATTGTAAGGAGTTTATTTACCATATGTATTCTTAAACACATTTTAGTATGTACAATTTATAAACTAGCTGTTAAGTCAGAGCTATGAAGCTAGACATTTTCTTTACATGAAACGTGTAGTATTCGCGATTTGACACACGCCAACTGCGGCCATTGCATTGTGGATCATGATTAAAGGTTAACAAAACGCCAAAGAAGTTGAAGATAGTGGAATAAATATTCAAAATCGTTAATCAGAACATTTAACCAAGTTCTTGTTAAGTTTTTTTGTAAATACAAAATAATAATAATATAATATGGGTGGCGCTACAGCCCGTAGGGGGCCAGGGCCTAGCTTCTCAGCAACCACTCGTGTTGTGCGTGCTATTGTTCTCTCACGAGTGGAGGGGACCTACCGTTTAATGCCAAATCCGAACGGCTGTTTGAGAAGCTTTTTTTTTCAAGACAGGAAATACTCTTTGAGCATTGTCAGTAACTCGAAAGAGGTGGGGCCGTGAAAATTATTTTTGTCGCTCAGAGCTGGATCCGAACCTACGACATCGAGGTTGGGGTCAACGCACATACCCACTATACTACACGGGCCACCACTATACTATACTTCACAGGATCATTTCTGTAGTCAGTCTTCATTCACTTTCGAAGAAATTCGTAAGACAGAAAACCCGCGATGATGAGGAATATCGTTCTGCAAGCGTGAGATTTTGACTGTTGAATAACGTTTCGTAAATAAAAAATATTGGTAGTTAATTTCGCAACTCTTTAACACGTTATCCTTTAATTTTGCTGAAATATTATGTTACACAGTCCCAAAAGAATGTAATGACCTGGGGTGAAAAACACCTTAATGAAGGATGTGAGAAAGAAATGTACATCGATCGCTTCGTATGTAGGAGATGGATTACAACAAATTCAATCACTTATTAAAGGTGTAATTGCCCTTTTTACCTCGTTCTGTACCGTCGTTATACTCTTATCGTTTTACCGCACTTCCAATTGCTGAACATTGGGAACGGCACATGTACATACATACATATTATGTCTTTGTAACAAGACGCAATAAGTATATATCCGCAATTTATTTACTTCGTTTCGGCATACTGCTTTTCGTATTTCCTTCAACCGCGTCTGGGTTTTTGTCATTAATCTAATGATATGTCTGCCTTTTTGTGCCTCGTTATCATTGAGAACACATTTGGGCTGTATTCTCACCCACTCACGACTTTTGGGAGTTGTTAGGTATGTTACACCGTTTAATACTTTCAGGTGTACATGTGGGTAGAGATTGAGAATGCTTTTTTTAGATATAGTGTCCATTAATACTTCCTCATACCATGCTAAAATATACCACTTTCCCTTCTTCGTCATATACCTTAGGAAGACGGCTCCAATATCGACTGTGTACAATAAACCAGGGACAAGAATAATCTAACACCATGGCTTAACACAAACCATAACTCTTCCGGTCGTGGATAGTTCTTTACTGCCTTCACTTTAACCGCATGAAATTATGTGACTTCTGATCGAAATAGAGCACCCCTCTTGGGACTCAAGCACTGCGAAATCTTTGGACCAGCATCGTTACCCTAATGTGTGTCCAGTGTGCTTTCGATTCGTGGGAAAGGATAGCTATCTTTTTAGTGACGTTATTATGCTGTACACAAAATAATCGTGAGCTGCTATCTCACGAGCTTTTCGATCCGTAAATCCATCCAGATACTATCTCTGCAACCTACGTGTCATTGCTAGTGGGAAGTGCCTAGCGGCTCAACGTTCAAACAAAAAATTATTATAATTTTTACTGTCCTGCCTCATAACTTCTTACACACGAATCAACCGAAAGTCGAATCACTTTTTCTCCGGATGTAACGACGTTCCACTTGGCAAGTTCTGCCTTCAGCGGAACCAGGACCAGGATTTCAGGAAAACCTTAGTCAAACAAGCTAGAGGTCTATAATTTACAACCTATTTTCCTTTACTAATGCTTACTTACTTAATTATCAGGCCGGGGACCCATGAAGTGTCCGAGCCTGAGCAATTGCTGCCTTTCATCGGTGACGGTCCTGGGCGCCCTGCTTCCAGTCATCAAGGCCAAGCTGTCTTACATCCGCTATGACTTGGACCGGAGGTTCAGTCTTCCTCTCCTTCTCGAACCAGGAGTCTCGGATTCGAAGACCCTCTTTGCTGGAGCGTTGTGGTCATTTCGCTTGTTGTGGCCGATCCGGTGTAGTCGAAGGTTTTTGGCCTTCCGTTGTACCTCAATTGCCTTGAAAGCTTCCACTACGGCGTCGTCGATGTCGTCAGCGTATCCCAAAAGCTGGACTGACTTGTAGAAGATAGTGCCTTCCGTGTTCACTTTTGCCCACCGTACTATGTATCTTCTCCAGTACCAAATTGAAGAAATCACACGACAGCGGATCTCCTTGCCGAAATCCGGCACAGGTTTCGAACGGTTCAGACAATTTTGAACCGAACTACACGGCCCGATCAATTTTCACGTGCTCACGAATTCGGCCATCGCTTCGAGTAACACCTTGCGATGAATGCTTTGGTATTCGGCTAAAATCGATAAAAAAATGGTGATGATTTGGTCTATAGCCGATTTGCCAGGCCGGAAGCTGCGCAGCTTTAAACTGATTTGACTGCTTTTTTTCTAAATTTATTTTGTATCCAGTGGTTTTGGAATAGTGTTCTACAAGATTTAATTACAACTTTAGGCTTATTATAATTTTTAATTCACTACATTTCATGTATGTCTTCTCACTCTTGCAGGTGATTCCCTACTGCGTACTGGACAACTTAACAGCAATGCTTGGTGCATGGTGGTATCTGTCTTGTGAGGCTCTAAGCGATACTGCAAATATTATCGCGGAGCGTTTCCAAAAGGTTTATATCTTCTCCACCATTGTTGTTGTTATTTGTAACAAATCATTTGACTTCTCAGGCACTTCGTCACATCGGACCAGCTGCCATGGTAGCCGATTACCGATCCTTGTGGCTTCGTCTAAGCAAACTAACGCGGGACACCGGAACAGCAACGTGCTATACATTCACATTCTTGAATCTATATCTATTCTTTATCATCACCCTATCCATATATGGATTGATGTCACAGTTATCAGAAGGCTTCGGCATAAAGGACATCGGATTGGCCATAACCGCGCTTTGGAGTGTTTGTCTTTTGTTCTTCATTTGCGATGAAGCGCATTATGCCTCGCACAATGTGAGGACGAACTTTCAAAAGAAACTGCTCATGGTTGAACTGAATTGGATGAACTCAGATGCACAGACGGAGATTAACATGTTCCTGAGGGCCACCGAAATGAATCCGTCGAACATAAATTGTGGGGGTTTCTTCGACGTCAATAGGAATCTCTTCAAAGGAGTAACTGAAATTTGAGAGCTCCCCGTTTCCCATTAATGCATATATTTTCTTTTTGCTTTTTAGTTGCTTACGACTATGGTAACATATTTGGTGGTCCTTCTGCAATTTCAAATAAGCATCCCCGATGGCAAACCTAAGAGTAATGTCACAATGGATTCGGGCTCGATGATGATGAATGAATTGACGATGACTACCGTTTCTCCTTAGGCATGCAGGATATTTTGTTTGATTAATGAGAAAATAAAAATGATTCAAAGCAATGTATTTTTTTTTAATTGTCCCTATGGTTATATCTACACATATTTATGAATATAAACTTTATTTGTATACAATCTCTTCAATGACGTTTTTAAAAACTTGTCTTTTGTTAGCAAAAGTAAACGGTCGTACGTACGTTAACAGGGAAGTTTACCGTCAGGGCATACATATTTGCACCTACAGTTCTAATCAACAAACGAGGGTAGAGAGGCAATGTGATTATATGTATGGACATACATCTGTATGGTCTCTCTAATGCCAAAAGTAAAAAAAGCGCCAGGGCCTGATCGCGTAGGAAATGAATTTTATAAGAACGCTCCACCACAATTCCTAAGCAAAAGACTTGAACCTTCAACAGTTTCTTTAAAACAGAAGAGGTACTCCAAAAGTTCAAAGATGCAATAATGTACCCAATATAAATAAAGGCGATGTTTATGCGCCTTGCAACTATCGCGGGGTCTCATCTAAAGGCTTATTTTTTAAAAGCTATAGAAAAGTTTTTCAAAAAAAAAAAAACACATACAATTCAGAAAAATGCGTGAAATTTTTATTTGAATCGATAGTACGGTCCATATAATTTAATGTTTGAAGATTATTTCATGCAAATGTTGACCTTGAATGCGCCTCAAATGGTCTATCCGCTTAGTCCAATTTTGGTATACTATTTCCAACATCGGCCGGTATTTCACGAATAAATGCTTCAATGTTGTCTCCCAATGCGTCAATTGAAGCGGGCTGGTCTGTATAGACATGTATAGACAAGGCCCACAAAAAATAGTCTAAAGGCGTTAAATCGCACGATCTAGGCGGCCAATTGACCGGTCCCGAACGTGGGACCGAACTCGCCTCTCAACAAGTCCATTAGTCCATTATTGCGCGTGCTGTGTGGCATGTGGCACCGTCTTGTTGAAACCACATGTCATGCAAGTCAAGCTCTTGCATTTTGGGCAAACAAAGTTGGATATCATCTCACGGTAGCGCTCACCATTCACAGTTACGTTACGATTTGCATCATCTTTGAAGAAGTACTGTCCAATGATGCCACCAGCCCATAAACCGCACCAAACTGTGACTTTTTCTGGATACATTGGTAGCTCTTGCAATGCTTCTGGCTGATATTCACTCCAAAATCGACAGTTCTGCTTATTTACGTACCCATTGAGCCAAAAATGAGCTTCGTCACTGAACACAATCTTTCGGAAAAAGCGCGCAAGAACTTTCTTAACAGATAGTAAAATTCAATAATTTGCAAGCGTTTTTCGTTTGTAAGACGATTCATGGTTAAATTATAGACAAAACACGAAACGTGAGTCAGCTGTTTAAACCAGTGTTGCCAAAAAGATAATAGCTAAATAATCAGCCTTTATAAACTCCATCGCTGAAATATTCTGCTCTATACTACTGTCAAGATGCACTAGTTCACACTCTCGCCCATCGCATATTATTTTCTTGGAAATAATAAAAAGATTTAAAGCTGCTTTGAACTCGATAGACCGAAATGCTCTGTTTTACAACATGTACATTGACACGCGCTAAAGAGTTTGGGATGGTACTAATTTATCCGCATGATTTGAGACGAAATCTGGAGTTATCCAAGTCTCTTGAGTGCGTTTTTTCGTCACTTATAGATGACATATGAACACATTTGCCCGACGTTATAAACATTGCAGATCAAACTATAAGATTGTTGCTTTATGCAGATGCTATTGTCATACTCGCAGAATCACCTCAAAGCCTTTAATAATGTTCAACAAACTGTTCAACTTAATCGAAACTTGGAACCTGACAGTAAACCTTGAGGAGTCAAATGAATTATGATCTTTCTCAATGAAAGCGAGAAATGTTTTTTTAATGATGAAGTGACTGAAATAGTCACAGTATCAACACTTAGGAATAATTCTGACTCGAAGCATGAAGTTCAATTCTCATCTCGAAAAAACTAGCTTCAGCTAGCTTTCAGTCTTATGAACGCCTCGTGTAGTAAACAAGAACCACCACTTAAACAAAAAAATGAGTTTTTGAAGCAGTTATGCTATCCGCATTGTGCTATAGTGCTCAGACTAGACTCCGACTTATTCGCACACAATATACTCTCAACAACAGGTTGGAATGGGTTAAGGATTGAGCAGCCTTGACAGAAAAATTTAATACTAGATTAAATATACAGTAAATTGATCCGATAGTTATAAAGCACCAATTGTACAAGACTTAGGAAATTTCTGACATTTTAGACAGGAATGTATGCAAACTGAAAGCATAATCTTGAGCTTAGTTATGTCTTATGTAACACCAACTTCTCTACCAATCGTTATAGTACAAAAGAAATATCCCTGATTTGTAGGGCATGATGCAAGATGTGCAATATGTAACTTCAAAGGGAAGAAAGACACTTTTCACTTCTTGGCAATATGCCCAATGTATGAAGACTCAAAACACATATACTTTGGAAAGCTATCATTAACAATGGATCAAGCCAATAGTGGAGTTAACTAACTAACTCTTGCAATCATCAAATTCATTGGAATTGATTACGGTTATAGAAACAATATCTTAACTATTTATAAATGAAGGGTGGTTAAATTTTAAAGGTCGATGTTGATTTTGAATAAAATACAAATTATTTAGGAATTTATTGTCATTTCTTTTGTTTATGATCATATTGGTATGGTTCAATTATGTATGGAACAAAATATCAGCCAAATGGACGCCGCGACCCTGGCGGCACACCTCCATCCGATGGTCCAAATTTTCGATGTGCCGAATTATCTCATCTTTTAGCTCTTGAATTGTTGCTGGCTTATCGACGCACATCTTTTTTTTCAAATAACCCCAAAGAAAAAATCCAAAGTTGTTAAATTGTCAAATCACATGATTTTGGCGGCCAATTGCCATCGCCACAACGTGAGATAACACGGCCATTGAATTTGTCGCGCAAAAGAGCCATTGTTTCGTTAGCTGGGTGCGAAATGGCACCGTCCTGTTCAACCACATGTCGTTCACATTCGTATCTTCCAATTCGGTCTATAAAAAGTTCGTTATCATTTCACTATAGCCACACTATTCACAGTAACTGCCTGACTGGAATCATTTTGGAAAAAATACGATCCGATGATGCCCATAAACCGCCCCAGGCAGTCACTCTTTGTTTGTGCATTGGTTTTTCGACAATCACTCTTTCGCCTAAATGTGGCAATTCTGCTTGTTGACTAATCCACTGAGGTGAAAATGTGCCTCATCACTGAAGACGATTTTCTTCGAAAATTGATCATCCACTGTTGCCATTTCTTGCCACAATTATGACCAGCGTCGTTGACCAGCTTGAAATGGTCAAGAGGCTTCAGTTCATGAGTCAATTGCACCTTATAAGCGTGTAAATAATGTTCATCAACTACGAACGTGAGAGGTGCAATTGTTGGGCACGATATTTCTGCAATCTGCAATATTTTCTGCAGTATGAGCTGTACGCGCATGCACTGGTGTTTTCATATCTCCTACAAACCCGGTTTGCTAAAATTCTTGCACGATTTTTCCGATTGTACACACATTTTGACGATTAAATTGACCGAAAAAATCACTAAGTGCACGATATGCATTTTGACTTGATCGCATATTTTCATAATAAGCCTGAATAACTTTAACGCGTTGCTCGATTGTGTATCTCTCCGTGGTTCACATTAAGTTAGTCTGAAATTGAGAAATGTCAAATTCAACATCGGCGCTTAAAATTTAACCACCCATTATAATTATAGTGTGTTCTGACTTTAAAACATTTCTCAATTTGTATAATACTTTAAAATGGAAATTTTAGTTGCTACGCGTCAATCCTTCCTTTTATTTTGTGGGAGAATACAATTTGTACTCATTAATTTAAATTGTGTGTGTATCTAGGTATACAACAACTGTATGCATTGCATTGCAACAATCTACACTGATTTCTATTCATTTTATTTTCTATACCTTATCTTACCGGTACAGATCTTTGGGGAAGAAAAAGTAGTTCTGTTGAATTTATGTGGTAGTTAATAATCGCTCATAGACATGGATGACGTTGTCTTACGCCTGAATCACACATAAGATTAGCCGACTATGTCTATTCTAGAATCCTAACATAGCTTCAGACTTTACAGTAATAATGTAATTAACTTAATGTAATGAAAATACCAACTTAGGGTTAAAAATACACCTAGGATGTTAACATCCTCTTGTCGATTGAAACTGTGATTCTTTATTAAAAAATCATAAACAATCGGAAGTAATATTGTGTATGCCATGAACATTTCACATTTTTAGATATTAAGATCTAAAGCATTACGATTACACCATTCAGCTAGCATATCCGATTGAGACTCAATGCAGACGGTTACACTTTTTATGCTGTATAATTTGAAGCCGCTCACTAATGTTAGAAATGACAGGAAACTAATTAAATATTTCATGACCATTATTTATAAACAAAAAATGGTAACCTTGCGGCACTCCCCAACATTGTTGAGTGAATTCCCACACAGCATTATCTTGCAGACAGCAAAATACCATTATGGCATAATTTTAATGTGAAAAAAATGTTGACATGTTACAAAAAACATTGTATATACAAATATGCAGAGATGCATTCTTTTTTTAAATTGAAAGAGCTGTGGTAACTTCCGCTTAACTGTTTGGAAATGTTTTGAAAATCTTTATTTAAGTTATTAAATCATCCGACTCATGAACCATAGCTACAGTAAAATAATCTAATACGATACATTGCTCTGTACGAAAGTGTGCTTTACCACACCAAAGCTCACAATTCTGATTTCCAATAAATTAAGTTGTAGGAGTGCACCAATAACGTGCAAAGCAATATGGAATAAACTTAAAATAAAGCTGTACGTAGACGGCTGTTGTTAGTTTTCTGTCCAGCAGGTGAGCGTGGCCCTGTGGCGCAATGGATAACGCGTCTGACTACGGATCAGAAGATTCCAGGTTCGACTCCTGGCAGGGTCGACTAAGACCTAACTTTTTTCTATTTTTTATTGCAATATCACACATAACTCAGTTGTCGTAACCCCTAACTGAAAATGCTACGAATTCTTGTCTATTTTATTTACTTGCGATGTAGGGCGCATTTCTTGTTCCTTTCATCAATACATATCAGAAGATGCATACTAGAATGAGTTTAAAGAGTTGCTGAATGCATTACAGAATCTACAATAGCATAATTAAATTCGTCTGTCTCCCTATTTTTTTCATTTGAGCTCAGTTCTAAAATCAAAAGAATTTCACCATCTTCCTCCCACCACCAGAACAGTCACCAAAAACCGACTATCATATTTTTAATTTGTTTTGTTTTCTTCAAATTGTTGTTGGTTTTTTCCAAAATTCTTTGACGTTAATGGCATTTTGCCTTGACCAAGTGGTTGCAATTTTGATGCCATAGGAAAAAAATAGGCCGAGTTGGTGTCAATCAAAATAATAACTATACCTCACATGCTTCCATAATGTTTGTCTAAGTTTACCACCCATTCTTCATACAGTGCTCCTGTCATCCACGCGTTGGTATTTTCTTTATATTCGAGACTTAACTATTTAATACTTCAAGCGATTTAAGTTTTAGTTTATTTTTCAATTTAACTTTTTGCTTATTGTTCCCCCCCTTCCTAAAAAAATTACCAATCTGAGACCCCTATTGCGAGTATGAAATATCATCAATTGACGATTGATACATTCTTCAATCAATAAGAGTTGATGAAATTTTTGTTTGTGAATAAGTTAATTAAATATTGACTGCTGTGAATGAGACATCATATTTGAAACATCTTTTGAGAGCGTCAAAAATAAACGATATAAAATCATTCGGAATGTGTTGTCTTTTTCAACTGAATATAATGAAATTAGAACTTTAAATTAATTTCTTCTTCGTACATTTTCTTCTCTGAAGCAAACACCGTCACCGCAAGGTTAGCAGTTCAAAAAAGCAACACGATATACACCTAATTCTGTTTTTACACCGCATTTTGGTACACGGTTTGAAAATAAAATTTTTTACACGATTTTATTCCATTTAGCACGATTTAAAATTCTTTGTGCTTACATTTTTTAGTCAAATATAATTTTTGCTAAATATGTTCATATCACAAATTTAAGGGAATTCCCTTTTTGCGCGTACAAACAAATTTACTGGTCAAAGCAAATGTAAACAGCACAAATTTAGAGGAATTCCCAATCTTGTTTTTAACACGTCTTTTTCTGGAACCAATCTGCATTGTAAAACCAGAATTAGGTGTATTTGCAAAAAAATATTTGCGCGACTGCTATTGTTTGCTTTATCGTATATGCATTTCCGAATAATATGCTTTGCAAAATGTGCGCAAGGTGCGCGTTTCCGAATAGGCCCCGTGTGTACGTATGTAACGAGTCAATATTGTTGAAGAGTATTCTTTATCAATTATTTCATTTTTGACACTCGCAATAGGGGCCTAAATTTACACACTTGTGTCTGTTCATATCCAGGTTTCCAATTATTCAGCCAACCAGTGCTTGCTTCAACTTTTGAAGTATGTATCACTTTTGACTGAAATTCACAATTTTTCTCTGATTACATCCATGCATATAAGTGAGTTATGTCGCTTTTACAATTTCGTAGTAGTAGTTTGTTCTTGTGATGGAGTCAATTAACGCTAGTTCTAGACTATTAATTTTTTTTTCGAAGAATCCAATAGTTCTAGAATGAGGGCCTATTCGGAAACGTAAGCTTTGCGCAAATTTAGTAAAGCATATCATTCGGAAAGGCATATGCATACGATACAGCAAACAATTGTAAATCGCAGTAGCGCAAATTTTAAAATTCGCAAACTTCAAACTCGTGTTGCTTTTTTTCATTTGCCGATTTTGCGGACGTTGCTTGTTTCAGAGAAGAAAATGTGCGAAGAAGCCAGATAAAAGAAGAGAATTAAACTAATTAATGTGAGTGCCATCAACGTGTTAAGAGTTATTTTCTAAATGCTGGAGGTTAACAATTTTCAGAGAAAATAACAAATAATCTGTTCGTAAAAGTAGAAAGTATGCTTTGCAATTATATGCTTTTGATGTTTCAACTGCTTTGTTGCACTTGCTTTGTATAGAATTTTATGCAAATAATGCATTCGTGAACAATCCCTCAGAGAAAAACAAAAAAATTGAGAAACTTCGACAGACTAATAAGCGACCTTAAGATCATCAACCTTCAAGCTATAATCGATACAGATCGATTTATATATATGTACATTATATGTACATGTGTGTCGTTTGTGAGTAGTTTGTTATCCGTTGAATTAATTCCGTTTGTGAAAGAATTGTTTTTTTTTTCTTGTTGTAATTAGTTTTATTGAATAAAAATTCCCGAACTAAATTGTGAAGACTTTCATTTTTAAAGAGTGGGGGTAAAAACCTCTCAGAGAGAATCAAAATATGAAGAAAGTACAGGAACGCAATTAAACCAAATGTGTAACTTATGTCATTTTTTGAAAGCCTTTTCTTTATGACGTAAGATGTGGCATATATCAACAATTACAGCGAAACAGTACTGATTATTTCAGGTTCGGGTACAGACCTAATGTCAAATATATTCATAAAAAATGAGTTTACTGAAATCGATTAACCTTGACTCTAGAACAGTTGTAAGAGGCACCTAAAAAACACGAAGAGGAAGACTAAATATTTTATTAAGTTGAAATGGAAATATTTTAAAACTTTTACAATTGATGAAAAAGTTAAACTTATAAAAATAGTGGAAATGTGTAAAAAGTAATCATGTGACTGTCAAAATGGTGGAAAGTGTAAAATTCTTTCGGTAACGAAATCCCAGGGCATAGAAATGTCCTACAAAGCATTTTTGATGTGATATGATTTCACAAGAATGTTCCGGTTTTCTGAGATCGACAACTTTTGAATGAAGTCGTTGCGCTAATGGCATTTAAGACTACGAATCACGCCTTGGTCCATTGGCTGTGTCAGAGATGTGCATTTAGTGAAAAGTATCTCACTAGTAGATTAGGGGCTTTTGAAATCATTTACGTCTTTGTGGGCTGGGTATTTATCTAACAATAATAACTTGTTAAGATTGTTTTTTTGTTCATGTGCGCTCTTACTTCTGGGATATACACCGTTCAAAGAACACTAATCGCGTTGCACAAGCTAGCTTGTTGGCTTTGTAGATGACTGGAAGCTCTCTCGGGCATTTTTTAAAGCCCTTGGACGAGCACTTTAAACATGAACTTACATTTATGAGTCCATGCCGGTCGTTAAATGTTCCCAACCAGCCATGAGAACGTACACAATCAGAGGATGCAGCCTGTTTGATAAGATCGTATACGACAAAAGTTAAAGAAAAACTTATAATGATATATTTTTTTTATTATTATAATAATTTAAAAAGCAATTGTACTGGTTAATTTTGTTTATTTACTTAAATGGTTTTTAAATAATATGTTTTCCACTCTCCTCCACAATTATCAATAACTGCTTAATGCATAGTCTCGAGAGAAAGATCTCCATATAAGTCGTATTTTTCGAAATACAGTAGTGTCCGCTTATAACGAACTCGAAGGGACTGACCAAATTGGTTCGTTATAACCGAAGTTCGTTATAAGTGATACGCTAAAAAAATCATCAAGTTTTGTTCTGAAAATCAAAAAAAGAAAAGAAAAAGTGTTCAAAACACAAAAAATAAGTACATATGTATGTACATATTTTTATTAAATTTTTTATTTAAAAAAGTCATGAATTTTAGATTGTTTTGTTTGAGAAGATTTCAATTCGCTTAAAAACAATTCGACGTCTGCAAGTCCATTGAAAATTCTTTGGGGAGTGTTTTGTGATTGAAGAAAAGCACGAAGGCCCTCAGCAAAGCGTAACGCGTCCGATATAGGTACTGGAGCTGCTACAAAATCGTCATTCTCACTAACTTCGTCATCTTCATTCTCGTCAACATCTCCACTACCACTAACAGAATCCACAATTGCATCATCATCCAGAAGTTCTACACTTATAAGGTTGTCATCAAAGTGCACATATTCTTCAAAAGCGTCGCTATCGATAACTGTTGTTAATGCATTTTGAGAACCTATGTCTTCATCGTGGTTAAGTCTGCACCAGTCAATTAAGGGTATGTCGTCCTCCAAATCGAAATTGTCCTCACTTCTGACGAATCCACCATGTCGAAAACAATTAAAAATGGTTTTTTGTGAAACTTTTTGCCATGCCATATGAATTAAATTTATGGCATCTAGTAGGTTAGGTGTAAAGATGCCTTCATTTTTTTCAATTGAATTTATCACTTTCATGAGAAGCAAATGCCGATAATTGCTCTTTAAACTGTGAATGACACCTTGGTCCATGGGTTGCAGCCTGGAGCTTGTGTTAGGAGGCATGAACACTAACTTAATTGACTTCAAATCCTTTACCTCAGGATGTGCCGGGCAATTATCCACTAGTAATATAATTTTTCTATCTTTGCGACGTAGTTCATTGTCCCACTGCCTTAACTCATTAAAAAAAATTTCGGAAGTCATCCAAGCCCTCTGATTATTTTTGTAGTTCACCGGCAATTGTTTGATGTTCTTAAAGCACCTGGGATTTTTTGGTTTTCCTATGACCAGCAGTCTTCTTTTTTCAGTTCCCAAACAATTTGCCACGACCAATACGGTTATGCGTTCTTTTGATAGTTTTCCACCAATGCATGTCTCTCCTTTAAAATGCAATGTTCTATTAGGCGTAAGCTTATAAAATAAACCAGTCTCGTCGCCGTTGAATATGTCCTCATCCTTAGTGTTTCCCTTAATACTTGGCCATTTGTTTTGCAACCAATCATCAACAATACCCATGTCAACTGCTGCCGCTTCGCCAACAATTTTTCCGGTCCTAATATCATGCCGTTTTTTAAATCTATTTAACCAACTCTTGCTAAGAGTGCATTCCTGATTTGTAAATTTTCGACCAAAGTCTTCGGCTTTTTTTTGTAGAATTGCACTACTCACGGTCACATTGTTGGCCCTTTGTTGGCTAAACCATTTCAACAATCCCCTATCCACCCTCTCGTTTGTAGGTTTTTTCACTTTTTTACCTTTGAATTTGTTCGATTGAAGTGGTCTAGGATCTCCTCTCTTTTCTTCCAAATTGTGCCAACAGTCGATTTACTTAGCTTCATTTCCTTGCATAAATCGCTTTATTTTACGCCTTCTTCTAAACGCTTTATTAAGTCGTATTTGTCTTTTAATGTGAAACATTTTCTTTTATTTGTTTCCAAATCTCCCATTTTACTTAAATGATTTTTAAGCGCGTCACTTCACTCAACCTTTCATTTGTAAACATAAGGTTACTCGGGGAAGTACCGAACAAATTATATTGAAGGAAAAAATGTTGACGTTTGAGAATGTTGGTTCGTACGCAGCTATCCAGTTTTCGGGGAAGTCCCGAAAAGTTGGGAAAATCTGAATGACAATGTAAAGTGACAGATTTTTGGTTCGTTGTAACCGGACATTTTCTTTATTCCACGCACAGAATGGGTTCGTTATATGCGAAAGTTCGCTTTAGGCGGGTTCGCTATATGCGAAATTAAAAATCATAATTCTCATGGGGCATTGATTGGGACTTCATGAAATGGTTCGTTATAACCGAATGTTCGCTTTAACCGGGTTCGCTTTAAACGGTTACTACTGTAATTGCTTGACCGTATAAAGACCAGATTGTCTTTCCTTGGAGCTTTCGCTTCATAAATGCCCAAATATTTTCAATGGGACTTGCATTCGGCGATTATGATGGCCAATCTAAAACATCGACGTCCTCTTGTTTCCACGCACTGCACAAACAACTGTGATGTTTTGAAATGACCCTTATTTTCTTGAAATTGTTTTGAAATGAATATCCGCTTGTGAATTTTCTAAAAGCGTAATCTGGTATACACCATTTTTGCTTCATCATTATAAAAAATAATTGTCTCAGCATTATCTGCGCGATATGTTAAATGTGTACAGACACACCAAAAAAACTCATACAATTTAGAAAAAAAAAATCTTTCAGGTTCCACCGAGATTTGAACTCGGATCGCTGGATTCAGAGTCCAGAGTGCTAACCATTACACCATGGAACCGGTTGTCACCTTGAAGTCATCAAGAGCTACTTCAACAGCATTAGATGTTGAAAATTGTTAATGCAATAAATCTAAATATAGGCACTCTTGTCTGGGTCAGAAAAGGAAGTTAACGTTTCTAAGAAAATATTATATCATATTAAGTGGAATAAGTTGTTTTACCTGTTAGTCGTGGCAGAAGGTGTGGGTAATATAACTATCTCACTCCTTCCTTTGGCAAAACGTAGAAGTGAAAAAAAGGAAAGTTTTTCTCTTACGCCTAGAAGTATACAATACATTATATGGCATATGACATGCGCCTGAATTATTTTATTTTTCACTCATAAAATGTGTAACAACTGCTTTTAAAAGATACTTCATTTGATCAGTAGTCCGAAGAAGTATCACAGTTTAAAGCCTTATTATCCTACAATCTAGCATGGACCTGACTTTAACTTACAAAGCGTCTCTAACTAGCAGAAAGGCTATATTGCAATACCACGTTTGGGCGTTCGCTCGTTGGAAGATTTTGTTGAGCGTTATTCACTTCAAAAGAATAATTTGTAAAGAGCCAGCAACCTTATCTGTGTATATCGAAACAAACGAGCGCGTATTAATAGTCAACTGTACTGAAAAACAATTTATAATATGTATAACATACCTATGAGCCTTGGTTTGCTAAAAATTCAGACTGAGAAAAATATTTTACAGTCAGTAAACCGCCAGAATGAGTAGACAGTAGCTGTTCCTAGTACTTTTCCTCGGTCTGTGAAGAATTACCGCGCGACCGTCCCATTCCGACTGATACAAGTGATTAACGGTGTACCGGTATGAAATGAGTTTTTTTTGAAAATAAAACACTAATTATTAATGGGAAAGTAAAAACATTTTATTCAAAATATAAGGCATTGTTTTCTACACATTTTGACCACCTTTCTGGCAATTTGTGAATACCACGCCAATAAAATTGTTCGTCTTTTAAAGCAATCCAATCAGACACCCAATTTTCGACTTTTCGTAGGAATCGAAGTGCTGCTCAGCCATTGCGTGTCCCATCGATGAAAACAAATGGTAGTCGGAAGGAGCCAAGTCTGGTGAATACGGCGGGTCGGGTAGCTGCTCCCAGCCAAGTGTTTTGATTGTATACTGAACCAGTTTTGCTTTGTGTGCAGGTGCATTGTCATGAAGCAAAATTACTTTGCCGTGTCTTCTGGCCAATTCTGGTCGTTTCTCAATCAATGCATGGTTCAAATTGATCATTTGTTGTCGATCAGTATTAATGGTTTCACCAGGTTTTAGAAGCTCGTGGTACACCACAACTTTCTGGTCCCACCAAACACACAGGATTATTTTCCTGCCGAATCGATCTGGTTGTGCAGTCGATGTTGATGGTTGTCCCGGATTAACCCATGATTTTTTCCGTTTAGGATTCTTAAAATAAATCCATTTTTCATCGCCAGTAACAATCCGATGCAAAACCGATTTTCTTACGTGGCTTCGAAGCAAGATTTCACAAGTGCGTTTTCGGTTTTCCATCTGTCTTTCATTCAATTCATGTGGCACCCCTTTTCCACACTTTTGGATCTCTCCCATAGCTTTTAAACGGTCAGAAGTTGTTTGTTGTGCAACATTTAACATTGCTGCCATTTGCTTTTGACTCAAAGCAATTCGACGTCTTCAAACTTTTTTGGTGGTCTTGCACGTTCTTCATTTCTCATATCAAAATCATTATTTCTGAACAATTGAAACCATCTATTGCATGTTGCTTCTGATAGAGCATGATCACCATATGCCTCGACAAGCATTCGATGCGACTCTGCAGCACTTTACTTCAATTGAAAACAAAAAATTAATGCTTTCCGCAAATCATCACTTTCTGGTACACAATTCGACATTTTTAAGACGATGAAAAAATATGATTTTGTCTGTTCAATGGCTTGATGTATACTAAATATTTTTCTCAGATGTCATAGCAAACAAGCAAAAAAAAAAAAAAAAAATAAGGGCTAGTTCACAACAAATGTTCCCTATCGAGACATTTGTATCTTTATACCTGGTATATGTATTTTAAGTCTGACATTTCGACGTAGCTAAATCGTTGACCAATTGTGTGCGTTATCGGCGTCCAGTTCATTCTCTATTATGTTGCTCTACTGATGTGGGGTCGAAAACTCTTAGGTCTGGAGCAGTGTTGGCCTAGTGATCTTGCACCTTTAGTTCTTAGTCTGACCAAGTTCATGTCGCTCTACGCAATAACGCAATGTCAAATGTACGTATGATATGATATTTGACATTGCGTTATTATTACGTTGAACATTTTCTATACATGTATCTGCCACAGTGGGCCAAGTAGGCCTAGCTGTGACTTCTGTAAACTTTAGTTAGGCTCTCTCACTTGAATTTTTAGATACAGTGGACTCCTCGAAGTCGAATTTTCATGGTAAATCAAAATTAATTCGAGTTAGACTTCGAGAATAGTCTTTTTATGAAAAATTTAAGAATATGCCAAAATATGACAAGGAAAAAGTTCGAGTTAGGAAGAAATCAGACCTAGGCAATGTTCGAGTGTAGATCAGGGGCTGACAAATTTCGATCGCACTTGCCATCCAAACCAAAGTGACATCTCCAGACCTTCGGATCTAGATGCTGAAATAAATTGTGTAAATAAAACTCACTTGTTTGTACTTGACTATGTATGTCTCTATTTTTTTATTAATTACATTCTTGGTTAGTTTTATTTCTTGTTTTATTGCACCGACAAGCAGAATACACAATTGAACGTTAAGAAGATACCTAATCTTATTCTAAACATTTTAAGAAGCACTTCTCATATTACATAAAAAACTTAATCAAAGGAAAGACTGCACCAATTGGTGTATACCGTATTGTAAGGACTTTACTTCCAATATCACATTTTAGCGAATTTAACGAAATACAAAAATCATTAAATACAAGGTGTTCTTGTTGAACAAAATTATTGCGGTGAATCCAATTAAGAGAAGACCTTGGTGGTACCATGGGTGAACCAACCAGATTGTGCAGGTGCCTTATGATTTCTAAGTGCACACGTTGCTTAAAATTACAAACTGTTACGAAAATATCTCTCTTCAATCCGTGGAAACTTTCTTTTTACAAATCTTGCACTGCCATCTATCTACACAAAAAAAAGAGTACGTAAACTTTGAACTAGTGTACTATAATTTCGTCGAAAAAAGTGTGAGCATGGCTTCAACTTAATAATTTCCATCAGGGGCCTCCGAGAGGATATGTTTGTAGCCATTACTTCCCAGGTACATATTTTCACGTCGAAAATGAAAGGGAATCTGAAAAAAGGAGGAAAAATTTAGTGAATTTGCAAGGCAATGTGTGTGAATATTATAATCTTACAGAGCCTGGTGGGGGACACGGTATGGCCACTGTTGCAATTTCGGTTAATTTGTTCATCTGACGAAGGCTCTGGTAGAAAGAGTGCATGATGTACCAGATTATGCTGTCGAAGAGTATGAACCCGCAACAGATGGTAACTGAAAAATATTTGAGAAATTATTAGATCATCATAAGCACGGATAATTCGTTGTATGATGTCATCGCAAATAGAAAGTGTGTCTAGAGAGTACGATATGACAAACATATTTAATAATATATCAATTCTGAACATAATTCTTCGAGATAGTCAAGGATTTCACCTACATCGCTTCGCATCGAACAGTACTAACAATATCTTAATGTAGAAGTCCATCTCTGATTGGTCGACAAATGAGAAGGATCATTGATGAGTATGCAGAGACCAGAAAGTGAAGCAAATTGGCAAAAAAAAACAAAGCAGATTTACAAAGAGTGAAGCAGATAAAAAGGCTTATTTAAAAATTGTTCGCTATTACCTTAGGTGTCCGGACGAGACTGCAAAACTGTACACTGCATGTGCTTATATTCAGGGCATAGACGGAAGATCTGAATACATGTGGGTATATGCCACTTTGGGTAGAGAGGGCATGGGCCTTTATCTGCCCTCACGCCCCAACGGAGGATCGTTTGCTCGCCTATAATATTTTCTCTGCCGTTTTGTGTGAGCGTACATTCACACTTCGGCAGATCCTGTAAAAGACACAAGAGATGTAGATAGACACCCACCACCTATTTGTCGATATCAAGGCCGCATATGTCAGCGTGCATAGAGACGAGCTACACAACGCCATGTATAGTTTTGACATTCCTACCAAGCTCGTCAGGTTCTGCAGGATGACGATGGAGATCTCTCGCTGCTCCATTAAGGTCGGTAACGACCACCGAGACCTTCAATTTCAAAAAAGGTTTTAGTTAGGGCGACGAGCTGTCATGTGATTTCTTTAACGTTGTCCTGGAGAAGATCGTGCAAAACTCACACGTCAACATTAGAGGCATTATCTTCCAGAAGTCCGTGCAATTGTTAGCTTATGCCGATGGCATTGACGTGATTGGCCGAACTTAGCGAGCCCTCAATGAAGCGTTTGCTGGCATTGAAACGGAGGCGCCAAAAATGGGTTTAGCGGTGAATGAGGGCAAAACGAAGTATACCCTGTCATCAAGAAAGGACACACAACCATGTTGTGTGCATGGATAACACTGCTCCAGCCAGAAGAGTCTTCGATTCCGAACCAGTGGGACAACATAATGGAGGAAAACCACGAAGCCGATGGCTCACTCAAGTGGAAAAGGACCTCGGAGTGCGAAAGTGGAGGCAGCTGGCTAACGATCGTGCCAGCTGGAGAGACTCGTTAGATGAGGCCCAGGTTCAGGAAAAGTGTTAGGTTGGCTGATAGTCACACATAGGCCAGGTTAGGCCTATTCCGCTACCACGTGCATCAATGCCTGTTCGGCAAACCATTTTGTGCATACGTTACATAGTGCGACCATGTTGTTGAAGTAATACGCTTCTGAAAATCTGTATCCGTACCTACGCGACTCAGATAGAGTACCTTAATCGCTATGGTTCCGGTTTGAAACACACAATAATGGTTAGGTTATCGGATAGAATGCTGGATGTTCAGATTTAAATCCTTGGAACAGATGGTATATTCAACTTCAGACTCCCACTAAGACCTATTCTTCTTAGCTTCTTGCTGTCTACCGACAAGGTCTATAGGTGGAACATTGAGGAGTATGTTCCAAGCAACGGACTGAGTTGTTCGCAGTGCTCCACAGTCCTCTGCCCTTCCAAGCGGCTTGAGTTTGATGTCCATAATGTATATAATGCTCATTAAATAAAATTAATCTAAACGCAATAGAAATAAGTTGCTACATAGTAAATGCATGAAAATTGCATAATGAAATAGATCCACTACATATGAATTAAATTCTCATCTCTGAGAAGAATCGTTCTATACGATGTCAATAAAAAAAAAACAATGATCTTAGTCAGTCCTCTGTCAGCCAGCAAAGGGGAAGGCTCCCAAAAAAAAATTCAAATTTTGAACAAAAAAATAAGTTAATCTGATTTAAATATCAATAAAAATAATATTATTAGACTTCCAGAAGCCGAAGTCTTTTTTGCCCTTAATTTTTGAACGAACATTTTTAGGTGAGATCTTCGGTCTTGTTTGCCTTGGGGACATACACCCATCTTGAACAGTGCTACATGTACAGCGACGGAAACCTACCAGATTTCTACGAATCTAAGGCTAAAGTCGTGTAGGGCGCATAGATAACTTAACCCCCGACAGAAGAGCCATCGGTTCTTAGGTTGTGAGCTCAAGTTTATACGACGTTTGTTAGTTATTTGGTCCACTTAAGGCATATTTTTGATTGAAATCCTTACGACATTCTTCTATATCCAAAGTGTCTAGGGCACTTGTCCTCATTTCGCTTTAGATTTGTGAAGTCGCTTTAGTAGGTGAAATTCGCAGTAAGTGGAATGCTGTCTTAACATTTAAGAAATAATTCCATTTATTAACGAGTCTCACAGGATGTGACCAATTGAGGATCATGGATATATTAACTCAAAAGGGTTTATTTTTCACCCCCAGCAGTGTAAAGTGCAACTGTCAGTAGGTCATGGCTGGTGAGGAAATTATCAGTAACTTCAAGTATCTTTCAAGACTTGCAATATATGAAAGCGAATAAAAATCCTTTCATATGAAAATTTATGAAACCAAATGAAAAACTAAGAACCTCCATTAGCTCAAAGAAAACATAAATCTTAATGCGAACTTGTAAGTTTCTATTAATCGGCTGAAGTGGAATATGTATATGGAATAAGAACGTGTTTACACAGAGTACATTAATGGTAATTATATGTGAACATGTATGTGACATGTGTATGAACATGAAAAATTATAACAGGTGTATGTATGGGTTGTATGCCACAGATTAGTGCCCTCTCAAGAAAATTAACTTCATAAAATTATTAAATAACTAAATAGAAAATTAACTAAAGTGTTTTTGTACAGGGAGGAACTCCAAATTGGCATTGTTTCTTTGACATTTCATTGGCAATTTATGGGATCACATATGTATGAAATTCAAATTTTTTCAACATTCGACACCTATTTGCTGAAATACTGCAAAAACATCTTAACGGCTAGCCAGGCAGCAATTATGTATCTAACATTGTTCTCTACAATTTTAAAAACAGTCACAAACTGTCGCGCATCTCTTGACGAGATATCCAAACATATTCTAAGTCCCTTGTGTTGAGTACCTGGTCATGCAGACGTTATGAGAAACTGTGTAGCCGACAAACTTGTAAAAATCGCCACATAGGTACTCCTTTGACTGCCATTAAGGTACAACTCAAAGCTAGCTAATAGTCAATGCTTGATGACACACAGACAACACTTGCCGGATCAATATAACCAAAATCAGCACCGCTGTGGGAATAATTACCGTGTACTGGCTATTGGGTCTACACGCGAAAAGACTAAGACTCTTCTAATGATTTCTGCCGACAAATAAAATCCCTACTGGACTTGTAAGATTAATTTGGTTTTGTAAATTATTTATTACTAAGCCACTTGTTGGTGTTATAATTTGAATAAAATTTGCTAATTCTAATGAACATCATAATATAGTAAATAAGCAGCCTAATATGAGGACAGTTTCATAGATTATTCTTTGCTTTTGTTGCACTCGCTACGTATACCGGAAGACGGAATAGCTATGAGAACTGTCAGCTGTTACTTGTTAATCTTGTTTTCTTTTCCTTGTTTAAGTGGTATTTGCGATTTATAAAATGCTATCCCCCAGACTTAGACTTGGTCAAGATAGCAATGATGAAGTTTAACAATGCTGCTGGAGTGGACTGTTTGCTGAAATCTGCGAAGTCTTTAAGGCAGCTGGAGATGGTTTGGCGCAAGCACAAGCACAAGCACAAGCTCCAGCTCTAAGTCAAGGATTTTCTCTACCTCGGTTCCGCAGTAAATTACACAAATAACATCAGTACCAAGATAAGGCGTATGATATCCTTTGCCAAACGCTGTTTCTGTGGACTCAAGAGGCAATTGAGTAATAGAGTCCTCTCTCGAAGGACCAAGTTAACTCTATAAAAGACACTGATTAACCCAGTCCTGCTAAACGGACTGCAGGTCAATCTCAAAAGCAAATGAAAAAGTCTTCGAGAAATCTTTGCGGTTTTGCGTGCGATCTTTGGTCCTGTTTGTGTTGACATCTTCTGAAGGATAGGATTTAACCACGAACTTTACGGGCTGAATAGCGTCATGATCGTACGAATGCAATACCTAGGGGCTGGGCTATGTAGAGCCAATGGACAACTCAGCTCCGGCCTGAAGAATCTTCAAATCCGAACCCTCGCCAACGTTTAAGTTGGCGCAGCTAAGTGGGGAAGAACCTCCGCCAACTTGGTGTGCGAACTGAAAACAGCTAGCCAGAGATCGCGCTAGTTGGGGAGGCCTGTTGGTTAAGGCTCTGGTCCAGTCCAGACTGCAGGGCTATGCAAAGACGAAGACGTTTTATGACTTATTCAAATAGAGTAAGCTTGTCATGGAAATAACATAGATAAGAAGGACAATTTAAGTTAATCAGTTTCGCATAACTCGAAGGCACTTCAAGACTATCCCACTTCAAGGTGCATTAGGTTTTTCTACACTTGTGTGCGACATCTTCAAAGTGTGTGCCCACTGCTGCAGCCTTGCTCGGTATGAAGGATTTACAGATTGTCATGAAGGACGATTGAGAAAATGTAAAACCAACTAATAGGCCAGCTGTCTCTGGCCGACAAAGTCGTAGATGAAATTGCCATAAAAGGTCAACATTTATAGCGTATAATTAATTTTAATGAATGTACTAAATAATAATAACTTTAATTGCGAAATACTCCCTCTGTCTTTGCTTATCTCAAGTCTTGCAAACTAATGAACCTACAAAATTGATACCTACAAGGTTTTGAAATAAATAGAACGAAAGTCACGAGCTAGTTTGACCATTTTTGACTAATTGCATGGACAAACCAGTGGCATTGAATTTTCACAAATTGACCTTAATTCAGAAAGTCAATTGTTCTGATTGGATTACCGTTCATTGTTCCAAGGGTGAGTTTTACGTTAAGCAAAATAGGGAAGAAATAGTGTAACATTCAAGGCATCTCGTATGGAATGTAGTAGCAATGACTAAAGCTAACTTTGGAAACGTGCGAAAATTAGACCAAACACAAGGAATTGGGATTCACTTCTCAATTTCATTGAGAGAGATCACATTTCTATAGTTTTGAAAATTTCAATTAATTTTTTGAAATGCTTGCGCACTGCTGCGGCTCGAAAAATTGCTTTAGTGTGGTTGAATAATAGTGAGAGTAAGATGTGTGCTGGATTTGGGCCCAGTTTCTACAACAGCACATCGTGTCCACAATCAGGACGTACTACGCCACACTATAGGCAGCAATAAGAATTTATTGAGGGAATATATATAATATTTAAATTTAATATATTTGAGGGCATCGTTTCGAAAATTAGTGCGCAAAATGTGTCTCAACACTACTTCTTCATTATTTCGTAGAACAACGTACTTTATTTGGGGGCACAGTCCCCGACAAGCTGTACTATCAATATAGCAACCACCTGTTTTGTGAATGCTATTGTGCTCTAAAGAGTACAGTGGCATGTTTGAGATGCATTCCTTGTGAGTTGTATCATAGTTATACTCCTCCATAACACTCTGTTTTTTGGCTTGATTTCGAGACATTGAAAATAAATGTTACTGTGTACCATTGTCGACCATGGTCGAACTGTGTCCCAATCGGTGGTACTAAGATGAGACTTTTTTAAGATGTATCATGGCGTCTCTGCATCGATTTTGAGCCTTTGTACGACTGTGGATTATTTTTGGATAGCTAGAGTGAAAGACTCTTAGTCAAATCATAAGACATTTCTTGTACCATACAATAGGCAGACGAGTAGAGAAATGTTGAAGTCAATTGTTCTGATTGTCACTCTTTTCCTAAAACTTCCACTCCTGTCATCATTTTGGTGTTGATGAAGGAACGTAACAAAACTATTCGTGTGCAGCGGCAGTGGCTTCCAACTTAGTTGAATAGCATTTCGGCCTCAACATCATAAAAAAAATGTTACGCTTTCAAATCACACCAATCCAAAGTCTATCAACCAACATTTCCTTATTAAAAAGCATTAGTCAGAAACACACGCAAGCTTCCTCACAATTCATTCGAAATGTGTTCACTATGGTAGTGACTCACGATATTTCAAACACAATAAACAGACATTCCCGCCCGCCTTGTCGCGTTTGTGGACGGGAGTGATTATACTTACAGTATTGAAACTTTCCACCGATAAGGCCCACAAATTTCTCATTCTGGCACCAAAATGTTGCGATCAATGCCATGATGATGAAGATGAATTCGACAATCAGCCACGGGAGTATCAATTCGGAGCGATTTTTGAAAACCCCCGCAAACAGTGACAAGCAGCTCAGGAGGTAAACAGACGAAATGGCGGTCAGAATGTACAACAGCACCTCCGTGACGGACACCAATTGCGAAGCAGTCTTCAATCGCATTTGATTCGGAAATGGTGACAAGTCATAAAAGCCGTATTCTTTCTGGTCCTCAATATCCAGGGCAAGCATAGTTTTCATTTGCTCAGCGTGTGCCAAGCCCAGCAGCACAATGAACAGCAATACGTGGGCAATTAGCTAGAACGAGAAAATTGATAGCATTGTCATCCTCCATGAAAACTACCCTCTAAACGCAATCTAATTAGGAACCACCGACAAGCGCTTGACTCACCATTTGATAAATCGCAATAAGAATCGCTGACAAACGCAGGTTCTTGGGTGATATGGGCGCCAGAGCTGTGTCCACTACCCGCCTCCATAATCCCGTTTGAAGCTGCATACTTTTTATTGAACTTTTATCGCTGTATCTGCACAAGATATTCAATTAGGCTGCGGTATAGGTGTATCGGTTTTCACTTTCACATCAACGGGTGAATTGTTAAATCGATACAAGTGGGGTCACACTGTGCGATGTGTAGATGTAGATATTTGATTGCGTTTTTGATTTCGGAGAACGAATATGCGTGCACCCTGTGTCCGAGTGCTGGCGGACAACTAGCTGTGGTTGATTCAAATGAAAGCGTATCTATTGTCCCAGAATAGTGGGGGCATGCGCGTTTCGGCTGTAAGCTCACAGCAATGACAATTATAGGGGGATGAATGGCGCCTATGGAAGCTTTATCATAGCGTTTATTTACGAAAACAGAGAGGAGATTATTTTGACTGATGAATGGAGCAGCTCTCTCGTCTCGTAATCTGATCAAGCGCAGGAGCTCTGCTTTCATGCCAATTTGACGTTTCATTGTAAACAAAACATAAACAATGTGCCAAGTCTACACCGTGCGGCTAAACTATATCTTTGTCGGTTCTTGAAATGAACGTTTGAGGTACAACTGTTGGCAATTAGGCGAGAATAGGAAGAAAACAACTTTTGCAGAGTGGAATAAGTCAAGTATGATCCTGTAAGAGTCTGGGCTCAGATGTTTACATAAAATTTGTCGGAACTTGAACTGAGACATATCCTATTCCTCTGAACAGTGTCTCAGCTGGTATGGTTCATTTTGAAGTTGCAGCACTTAAGGGCCAGCCTTAATGGATGAATACGTAGCCTATGCAAATGGAGGATACCAAGCGAATATTTGATTGAGCTTCGGCGCCCGCAAATTTTTGAAAGTAAATTCTAGCTACTTATAGTTTCTTAATACTACGATCATTTTATTACTCGACTGTTGCGTTGCAACTCAATCTCAGACTAAGAGATGTTTAATGGCATAAAGACAATTCGAACCTATACGCTGTGTACATACGCACACATGCTACAAAGAATATTCGTGTTTGTGGCTTTTGAAACAAACTAAACAAAGACATTTACATATTCTGTAAAACATTAGTGATATTTAATTTCAATAACAATCCACTTACAATTCATATAAAGTCAATGTCAAATAAAAGTGCGCTCTTAAGAGGGATAAGCTTTTTGTTAAAGCTGTAAAGTTTGTTCACCAAACGCTTTAACGGAAAACCCTTTTCTCGAACCACAGCAATACGTTTTATAGGAAAGCACAAAAGCTTCATTCAACCGCACTTACAAATTTGGTATTGGTGCACTGATTGAAATTGTTTTTTTTTTCTTACTTGCGCCAATGGATGTGCACTTTTCTTCAAGATATTTTTAAGCTGTGTTACAAGCATGAATGATCCATGGGATATTATTATACACCTCACAGAGCAGTCAACCACCACTCTCTCCACGGGACTGCACTTAAGTAATACCACGCTGGGCTGGTATCACGCTGTGTGCTCTATATTTGCCGATTCGGCTTTCCTATCTCTTTCGAGCCTTCTTAATTCCATCTGCGCGCTAGTTTTAACGGATCATCTTCGGCCATTCTTCTGCTGACTCTGTCATATGACGAGAGTACTCGAGAGTTGGTAGACGAGCTCTCGCTAAACGCGTGTTATGAAAAATTGCGTGCAATGCATCTTTCTCATCGCTCGCACATTCTGGCCAGAAGGGTGAGCTATCATGAATAAATCTGTAGAGATCTTTCTGATACCTCCATGGCCCGACAACATAGTAATGTCTATTCTTCTACCGCTGGATTCAGTTTATGACTCCATCTGTGCCACATATGTTTCCCTTTCTTCTGTCGTCACGCGTCTTGTGCTAGCCACCGAGTGACTTTACCTTAGGTAGGCCCTTTGCATCACGTTGGCCAGAATGTAGGTAGGGATCATACCGGCAATTTCACAGCCTGCTTCGTTCGAGGTTGTACGGAATCCGATGGTTGTTCTTATTGAGCATAGCCGTTTGATGTAGAACGTCGAGCATTACGCCCAGGTATTTTAACGTGTTTATTTTTATCTGATTATTTCGAAGCCAACCCAGAAGTTCTCGGCACTTTTTTCGACTGGTTATTAAGACAGCTTCAGTCTTGTGCACAGCTAATTTTGGGTTAGTAGATTCCAGCCGGTATTTGATTCTGGTGATCGCTTCGTGTGTTGCGGTTTCCACCTCGTGGATGTGTTTGGCCACGATGACCACTGCTATGACGTCGGCAAAGCTGAATTGATCAGTACCCATAAATGTTCATTTTTATACAGTTTCTTATTTCGGCGATTTTGTAGATTTGTTCAATATAAACTTCGTAATGCAGATTTTTTATTTCGCTGAAGGTTGGAAATACAGTGGTGGCCTACCAAGCGTACTGGTATGAAATGAGTTAACTAATTATTAATGGGAAAGTAAAAACATTTTATTTTTAGTATTGGCCATTGTTTTCTACACATTTTGACCACCTTTCTAGCAATTTATGAATACCACGCCAATAAATTTGTTCGTCTTTTAAAGCAAACCAATCAGATACCCAATTTTCGACTTCTTCGTAGGAATCGAAGTGCTGCTCAGCCAATGCGTCTCCCATCGATGGAAACAAATGGCAGTCGGAAGGAGCCAACTCTGGTGAATACGGCGGGTGGGGTAGCTGCTCCCAGCCAAGTGTTTTGATTGTATCCTGAACCGGTTTTGCTTTGTGTGCAGGTGCATTGCCATGGAGCAAAATAACCTTGCCGTGTCTGGCCAATTCTGGTCGTTTCCCAAACAATTCATGGTTCAAATTGATCATTTGTTGTCGGTAGCGATCAGTATTAACGGTTTCACCAGGTTTTAGGAGCTCGTGGTACATCACACCTTTCTGGTCCCACCAAACAAACAGCATTGTCTTCTTGCCGAATCGATCTGGTTTTGCAGTCGATGTTGATGGTTGTCCCGGATTAACCCATGATTTTTTCCGTTTAGAATTCTTAAAATAAATCCATTTTTCATCGCCAGTACCAATCCGATGCAAAACCGATTTCCCTACGTGTCTTTGAAGCAAAATTTCATCAAGTGTTTGTTCGGTTCTCAATCTGTCTTTCGTTCAATTCATGTGGCACCCATTTTCCACACTTTCATCATCTTTTGCATGTTGCTTCTGATAGAACATGATCACCATATGCCTCGATAAGCATTCGATGCGACTCTGCAGCACTTTTCTTCAAATGAAAACAAAAAATTAATGCTTTCCGCAAATTATCACTTTCTGGTACAAAATTCGACATTTTTAACACGATGAAAAAATATGATTTTGTCTGTTCAATGACTTGATGCATACTAAATATTTTTTTTCACAGATGTCATAGCAAACAAACAAAAAAAAAATAAGGGCTCGTTCACAACAAATGTTCCCTATCGCTCACTTTATGCCGGTATACTTCATGCTGGTATATTACGCACGTGGGCCACATTTTCCGCACTTACTCTACTTACATTTTCTTCATATTTTCCAAATGTCAGTTCGGTAATCCTACTGAAGCGGCAGTAGACCCGATTATATCCTCAATGTATTTAAATTGTGCATTTTAAGAGTAGGCGAAAACTAGTAACTCTTCCCTTTTATCTTAATTTCTTCTGTTGATCGATGAATAATGAAAGTAGTCTTATGCTTTCCTTCCGTGTGTATAAGAAGGAGCAATAAGAAACACTCCGTTAGCAGAACTTATTCAGCAAGCAAGTAGCAGAGTAAGAGTCAAGACATTTCAAATTCAGAAAACGGGATGAAACGAGCTCAACTTCCTTTCCATACACAGCGAACACCTTACCTGCATTCCGTCCACATCGGATTGGATGGCTGTCGGAAATCACTTTCTGTTCGGACGGCTAGATCTTAATTAAGGCTATATTCTTATTATATGCCATGTTGAACTCAAAAATATCCGTGAATTGTGAATGTCTCGTAAGGAATTGGCTAAGGACTTCAATATAGACTTCCTGGCGGGGCACAGTGACATAGCAATTGCAAAGCCAGGTATGGTGCCATCTCTCCACCCCTCCTAACCTTTGAAGCTTTTAAGCTCCATACAATTGAAACAAGCAGCCACAAGTGGCTAGCATGCTATATGTTTTGGTATTCCCAAGGAGCTGGGTTACCCTCTATCGCGTCTCCACCAAAGTGTCGTTTGTTCACTTCAGTAAATCAGTTCATTATCATACTTTTTGCTTTGGTATTGCTTCCGGCTTGGAATATAACCTACTAACGTTGTTATAATTTAGCTCATTAGGAGGTAGTGGAGGACAATCAGCTTAATGATTAGGGGACGTCCACAGTTAAAACATTGCAAATTGTATGGTTGTTGCCAAGCAAAACGTTTTCTTGCATACAGTTCAGTTTATATATGGATACAGGCAGATCACTTCAGCAATGATGATCAATGAAATACAACATATCCCGCAATTATTCGTTGTTTCCTAAACAACTGCTACTCCTATGATACCGATGATTGTTCTAAACGCTTGCCTGGGCATCCTGTTAATATGGCTTTCGGATATCAGAGCCACTTGAATCGCTTTATTTATTGATTAAGAAGACGAAGGAATACGTGTATATTTAGATCCTTTGAGTAAACGCCTACTGCCAACGACTTTCAGTCAGATATGCGACGAATGTTGATTGTGAAGTTGGGGGTAGGTGAGTATGTGATTGTGGACTGTCTGTCTTACCAAGACAAGCGTTTAAGTTACCGCCAGGTACATGATTCCATATATGCCAATGTTAACCAACCGATCAAGTCAATGTAACCGTAATGAGAAGGTTTTATTATTATTATTAAATCAGCTATTAAGTTGGGTTCTTGGACTGCCAGCGAATTTGCCAGCACACTTAGACAATTGTTGGTCCATTTTGATACCAGGTGCCCTTAATTTGATACCAATGGCAAATGGTGAACCAGATTTGAAAACCAGTTAAAAGCATATTAATTGCCCTTTCACTGGGAGTCGAACATGGGACCACTATAACCAAGGGCAGACACTCAACGAAATGCGCCATCCAGCCATCAGCCAAAAAATCAGCTATTAAATCAAACTTAAATTCAAACCGGCATTTTTTATTGTTTTATTCGCCGTATCATCCACACACCTAATTAATTTCATTAAAAGTAATGCCTTGTGTAAAATGTATATTTAGCGCCCAATTTAATCCTCAAGAGTATGATTAATGAAACTAGACCCAACGGATCACAGGTAAGCTACCCGTGACAGAATGTAGTTAATAGCAAATCTTAGCGTGGCAACGTCGTTTGTTCGAAATCCCAGTGTCAGTTGGGATAGAAACCACTGCCGCATCGTGGTACTGGTGAAACCTGACGCTAATTGATTCCAGGCACGTAGTCCCCGCCTAGTGTGCGATTAAGTTAAAGTGCGTACATTCATGTATTTAGTTCATAATAGAGCTATAAGGTGAGTGAAAAGGATTATTGCGAAAATTTGGCAGCCGAAATACAAAATAAGGAAATGAAAAAAACGTTGTCATGTAAAACAGAACTCACTGCTGAGTATTAGGATCAAAGAATTGAGAGCCTTGTCGAATTTTCAAGCTTGGAAGCCTTTCGGAAAAGAAAACTCGGCATCGACATTTTTGCATATTTAGCTTTAAAAAAGGCTTCAAAAATAAGCAAGCATGTTCCAAAAAAAACCCTTGACGACAACGAAAATTGCATTGGGCGGCTACCAATCAACCTCATTGTAGCAAATACACGTTTCCCGCATCATACCTCAGTAATGGCGATCTCCAGATCAATCCACAGTCAATTAGATTAATCTAATATCGCGATTGACGCAAGACATTCAACCCAGGATTCTGGATGTCCGGACGTTCCGAGGCGGCAACATAGATTCGGATCAATACCTAGTGGTGGCCACATTCCGAACGAGGCTTTCCCGGACGAATCAAAACGAACCCAGTCCCTACGAAATTCAGTGTCGCACAACTACAATCGCAGGATATCACCCTGGAATTTTCAGATCGAGTCTCGCTTTACCTCTCAGAAAGATCTACGCCGCCGACATCAAGTGTAGAAAACCAGTGGCAATCCTGCCAAGAAGCCATCAGAAAAGCCGCAACTGATGTGCTAACTTTCATGCACACAAAGCGGCACTGCAGAGAAGGACGAGAGCTGCTTGTGAGCTCAGCGGAAAAGAAGGGAAGAAAACCGACTTCGCCGTAAGAAAATAGCAGAGCGCGAGATAGAGAAAATTGAGATGTGCTACTGTATGAAGGATTTTCGAAAGTTCTATCAACAGATAAGAAAAATGAATCAAACTCGTAATAACCTGACTGAAGCCTGTCAGGCTAAAAATGGAAATCTATTAGTAGAATCGCAGTCGGAGCTGAGAATGTAGGAAGACCGCTTCTGCAGACTGTATACCGGCGATAATAACCAAAATACCACTGTCAGGACGAATTACTCCTCCAATATAGGCGATGATGGACAAGAATTCCGGCCTCCCGCCTCAGTCAAGTGACGGCAGCAATCGCCAAACTGAAGTACAACAAGGATTCTGGTGCCGACGGACTGCCTGCCGAACTCTTCAAAGCAGCTGATGATAATTTTGAAAGGTACATACACTAACTCATCTGTAAAACATGGCTAGGTGAACGTATGGCCGACGGATGGAATCTCAGCATCGTTTGCCCGATCATCAAGAAAGGTGACTCCTTTGACTGTGACAACTATCGAAGGATCAGTCTTCTTAACATCGCGTATAAGATCTTCTCTGCCGTTCTTTGTAAGCGTCTGAAACCATACGTCAACGGCCTGGTTGGTCAATATCAGTGCGGGTTCAGGTCAGAGAAATCCACTATTGACCAACTACTCACATTATGGGAGACCTTGGAAAAGACCCAGGAGTTTCAAGTCGATACCCACCATCTATTCATCGACTTTATGACCGCGTATGACAGTATATATAGAGACGAGCTATATAGGGCACTGTCTAGTTTTGTCATCCCTGCAAAACTCATCCGTCTGTGCAGGACAACGATGGAAAACGCTCGAAAGCGAACCGAAATATTTGATGTCATAGGCTGTCATGCGTCATGTCATTTTTAACATAATTATCAAGAAGATCGTGCGAAACGCAGACGTCAACACGATTGGCACGATGTTCCACGAGTCTGTGCAACTGCTCGCATACGCCGATGACATTGACATTAGCGGAGCAACTCAAGGGGCCGTCAGTGGAGCACTTGCGAACATCGAGAGGGAATCGGCTAAGTTGGGTCGGTGAATAAAAGTAAGGCAAAGTACATGCTGTCTACAAAAAAGGTCTATCAGCACCGTCAATAGACAGATACAGCATCGATGTAGTTAAAGACTTTGTCTACCTAGGCTCCGAAGGTTATATAATGACACCACCTCGGAGATAAAACAAAGGATAACTCCGGCCAATCGCTGCGTCATTGGACTTAAAACGCAATTCAAAAATAAATCCCTGTCTCGGAAAACCTGCTGCACGAAGAGATGATTGGTCGTTTCGGGAGGAAAATCCTTGGAATCATATTAGGTCCCATTTGCGAAGAAGGTGTTTGGGGTATAAGATTGAACGACGAATTCTAGGATCTGTACAACAATATTGGAAAAGTCAAACGAATGATTGTCTCGACTCGGATGGCTAAATCACGTAGAGAGAATGGGCACTAACATTCCGTTTCGGAAAGTCCTCGAAGGCATCGATGGCCAACCTTGAGGGGCACAGCGGTAGAGAAAGACCTCGCCTCCGATGGCTTAATCAGCTGGAAAGAAATCTTGATTAGCTGAGTGTACGAAACTGGAGGCGCCTAGCCCAAGAACGCGCTAGTTGGTCCACAACGGACTGTAGCGACACGCAAATCTATCAATGCCAACTAATTAACAATACCAAGAGGAAATTAGTGATTTGGTGTCAAAAAATCATCGCTGATAGTAAGTATGGCTGAGATCAGATTTGTCAGCAACTAATTTCACTTTGCATTAGTTTTTCTTCTAGTTCTTCGAATACTCAACGGCCCACAGTATACCATAGGTCCGTTACGGGAACACCTTTGAGCTGTGGTTGGCACGATTAAGAACATCATGACAATAGAAATTCACCTGAGTGCATTCGTTGTTTCTGTTTGAGTTAATGGCATACGGATGTATTCAACAACAAACTATATGGTCGGTGCAAAAGCTTGAGCTGGCCAGGCTTCTAAGGATTCAAGACGAGGCTATGTCGAGTGTATGCGCAACTCAGCTGTGGTCTGAAAAATATTCTACCCCAATTTTTTGAGGCAAAGCATCAGGAAACGTTGATCCAAATGCAGGTAAATACAGTATTGTTCTACTTCCACATGGGTTTGATCGAGGCGCAGAAATGCAACAGCAAGATGAAAATCGCCGTGTTCCTCGCTTGGGCATTCTGCGGTGAACGGTGAGAAATGTGAAATTCATTGAGATTGAATATAAGTCACTATAAATGTGCCTTCCCAGCATTTCTTATGTAAAGTTTATTACCAGTCCATGTGCATGATATTTGGAAATGGTTACGCACACAGGTCTAGAGTTAATCCTCGTCCAATCTTGATTTTCATCCGCACTGTAACGTGATGGATTGTTGTTTTGGGATCTGTAACAGACCAAATACAATGCTCGGTCTGGAAAAGACTTTTAAGATTTAACATGTTGCTAACAGGACTAATGCGAAGAGGAACTTGCTATATTACCTCAACAATCGCCTTCCCGGTATTGATGCTGCTTGTGTCTCAAATGGGTACGGCAAATGCATCTTCACAAATCAAACTTATTTTGCAGCTCTTCAAAATGCAAATATCAGTGTGAACCTACTATTAACACTCAGGGAGCACCAGCAATTGGTCACCATTCACATCTCACATACATGCTATTATCCACCACAATCCCATTATCAGGATCAACTACTGAAATGGAAATGTTTGGCTGGCAAACAAAGTGATTGTCAGAAACATTCCAATGACTGTCCTTTCCTTCAACCGTGTTCGTATTCCTGCTGACACGGCCTACAAATCAATTTGGGAAAATGAGACACGCATTAAATCGTGTGAATAAATATGAATCCACCACAAACCGATGGCTGTCTATAGGAATTCAATTTTCCGTGCTACTGAATTTGCATGGTAAATGTAGCTTTTGTCATCGCTTGTGTAACTATGATGTCCTCTTACCCGGGGAAGGAATTACAAGCAAAAACGGGTTGTTATTTACTTCTGTTCACACTTAAAGCAAATGCATTAAAATACATATCTTAGGAGTTTCAGTTTTTCTTTTATACAACATGTTTTGGATTACGAAGCAATTATGCCTTCAACATGATGGTTTCGACTTTTCAGTTAACGACGTGATAAAATACAATAGTTTTAGATATATTTTTGGTTTTCATTACAAAATCAGGGTCGGTGAGTACTTGAAATTTGAATTTTTACATCCGCATTATTTAGTTAACAATTCAACGCCTGGTAGCCGAATAACAATTATTGATTACCCGTACATAAAGAGTCAAGTGAGTCGAACATGAGACCACGACAGTCCAATTCCCGGCCAGACTGCCTGCAAAATTGGAAAAAGTTGTTCAACCTCGAGTAGTACCCGCATTTCGAAGATTCTGTACTCTAAAAATCTGTCTTCTTCGTTTGGATATCTGAGGCCGGGATGGACACCTTAGCCGCGTATATCCTATATTGTGTAGTCCTACCTTATGCGTTAGATGTGTAGACGTCTGACTCGGGTCATGTCGCCCAACAGTCCACACAGTTCTTGGTTGAATTTTCTCCTCCAGATCAGACCCATTACCGCTAACAGGACAAAGATTGAGGATCAAATACTTTTGAGATTTTCTTCATACATCTGCACCGTATAGCAGGGCTGGAATGTTCGTTTTCTTATATAGAGTCAACTCGGTCCTTTCAAGAGGCAGCCTTCCGGCTACCAATGACCCCGATAGACGGAAGATCTGTTGTTATATGGATATCGCACGGACATATATATGCAACCTTACCATGTGCTGCGTCGCTAAGCACAATAGTATTCTGATCAATTAAAGACCAGACGAATTAGTAAGAAATGAAGCCGGTCTACTATTGGCACAAAATCATCCAATAATGAAAAAATGCTAATAACAAACGGCATAAGCAAAACAAATCGTAGATGGGCGTAATTGGACACCGGGAGTTCATCGATTTTGCCTACTTTAGACCAATCAAAAAAGGTCTCCTAGAACTTGATAGGAGGGATATTAGTAAACCAGTATGTGCAGTTACTGACCACTTCCTAATTGGGAATCAGGCCAGATAACTGGGAGCGCCCTACAATGACATCTGTAGAAGCTGCAGGGATGAGATGGACGTCTTACAGAATCAACCCGGCCTTTGCAGAAAGGCAGCTTTTTTCTAGACAGCATTGAGGACATAGCGATCATAAGTACCAACTGGTTATAAGTATCACTGCATACAGCAGCACTGTGTATAGCAACGAAGCAAGTCCTAGAAGATCAACGAAAACTATCGGAGACGCCGATGTAATTGCAGGACAAATGACTTTTAAGGTCTAAGCGAGTTCCCTCTTTAGACCTTTTTTTAGTTCAATTTCCTCTGGAATCTTCACATCTACAACAGCGGTTGACAAAAGCTTTTCCCTTATGATATTTGCACTGTTTACTATGTAGCCAATATAGACAAAGTACCCTGAGAATATATACGTACAGCATTCACTTCGTTTGCCCGTTAAAATATTGTATTTAAAGGAGTCTCTCTTCTTGTGGACCAGATTATGATCTCATCCAGCTGCCTTAGCATATCACCGGCAGCTTTGCAGGATTTCGTCTTGAAATTGATCTTAACCTCGTCTAGGTAGGGGAACGGAATTCTCGTATATCATCAAGCACACTGAAACTTCAATTTGTAAAAATATTGAAAAGAAATAGGTGTGTATTTCGAAGAAAAAATAGCGTCTTCGATGATTGCATTTTTTCGAATCCATTTTAACCTGTACAGATCACAGACAGGCTGTGATGTTCTGTTGAATTCACTTTTAAGAAGGTATTCGTTACAGCTTACTTATTCTCGAATCATTGTAAATGACCCAAAGGTGATGCTTGGATGTCATTACGCCATTGCATTGGGATCGCAATCGCATAATCAGCTGACGACGAAAAACATTAAAGTCTTAACGTTTACTTTGTAAAAATGACATTAAACAAAAACATGGTTTAAGAAGAAAGACTCAGCCTAGAGTACAGTATATAATACATTAATATTAAGAAGTACTGATAGATAGGTTTATCAATCCAAGAAACTCATGTGCCAACACAACCGAGATGTTTAATTCGAGTATCAATAGGATCAAGAATAACCTTCGTATCCTAACAGGCTTTCTAATCGGCCATTGCACAGCCAGGGAGCAGCTTAGGAATCTAGCGGCGTAAGGAGAAGGTCTCTCCATTTTCTATGGGAAAAAATAATGAAGTTCTAGAACATCTGTCGAAAAACCAAGATGACTCTATACAAGACACTGATCATCCTAGTCCTGCTATACGGCGCGGAGGCATGGACAATCTCGAAAGCGGATGAAGAAGTCTTTGGTCTCTTTGAGAGAAAAGTTGTACGTACGATCTTTGGTCCTGTTTGTATTGACAGATTCTGGAGGAGAAGATTCAATCACGAACTATACGGGCTGTACAGCGACATGAGCCTAGTTAGGCGTCTACGGATCCAACGCCTACGGTGGCTAGGTCATGTAGAGCGGATGGACACCACAGCTCCGGCCGGCATCATCGAATCCGAACTTGTGGGGAACGCAACAGATAACGACCGCGCTTAAGGTGGCGCACTCAGGTGGGAAAGGACCTCAACCAATTTGGTGTGCGAAACTGGAGACAGCCTGCCACAGATCGCGCTACTTGGATTGGCATGTTAGTTGAGGCCACGGCCACCCCGGACTGTAACGCCACACAAAGAAGAAGAAGAAGAACATGTGCAGGTATTCAGGAGGCAGTAGCCCACGAAAGGCACCTTATATCAGAGGAAGAATTAAAATCTCTTGAACCATATCTCATCCCCATCCCAGATTTAGGCAAATTTAGGAAACCGGTTTAGAGAGAATACTCTAGAATAAATCTCTTGCACCTATGCACAACAAGAGACCACAATCTTCAATACAACTCTAAACAGAACTGCCAGCTAGAGAAACTCCAATTAAAGAAGTAATAAAACTATTGCGGAATCCTCATCATAGCCAGAGTTCTTTTAAGTATGCACACAAAGCTGTCACAAGCGTGATCCAGACCGAGCCTGATACATTTTGATGCATCTCTCCATTCACTATACTCGTATCTGCTTGTTGTTAAAGTAGAAATAACTATCTATTTGTGCTTCTGATTGCTTCACAAAGTCGGTCACACCTTTTGTAATAATGGTACAGTCATTCTTGACTTAGTTAAATATGCAGTTTTTATTTGTTCTACATGTACAATTAATTCGTGTGCCATCACTCCTTTTTATACATTGTAGTGTTTCCGACACAAGCATTAAAAATGAAAAATTCTCGCTGTCGCAGTTCTGCTTGAATCATTCGCATCCGCATCGCCAGAGTGTAAACATTTAATGCACAAAAGTTTGGGTGATGCATGATTTGCATAACAGTCCATGTCATCGGATCGCATTCGATGGCCTTTACTTTTGTAGATACCGATGCCGTTCATTTCAATGCTTTGTGCGGGCAATGCGATTTAACTCCATTCACAAGTTTGGAAGGTGACAGCATAAATAATGTGGCGACATCAATCACGGTGGCGAACCCAATTTCCATCTTGACCGCTCAATTGAAGAAATATGCCCGGTGACCACTCAGAGGATTCGAATTTGGCGCGCAGATATAATTGTGTGCTTGCATCTTGTAGAGACATTTACCATCAGCGATTCGATTGAAATCGTTTTAGCCTGTCACGATATATCGCCGCCCATCAATCATCAATTGGTAGAGCTGAAGAACACTGACCTCGAGAGGCCAACGATGTGTTATGATTGATGATGTACTGAAATGAGGATTAAGCATTTAAATCCATTCAATTCTGTACTTTCTTTCGAAATGTAGCTTGTGACATAGACTAAGGTGGATAGCGCGTCCAAACTATGTTTTGCATGAATCGGGTAAGTAGGGCATCGAATTGAGGTAGTCATTAAATAGTTACTTTTGATGTCATTTTCTTTAAGTCTTCACATTATCTCTTGTCGAATTGAGTGACTGTTTGTGGCGTGCGTTGATTTGAGCTGTTTAATTGATGACCCCATCATAGGATACAAGTGGCACCAAGACATAGAACTTAGATATTCACATTTGAAAGGATGAAACAATTCAAATGCCTGCATACTAATTTCTGGCCTTGAAGGATTTGACAGACCGATTTCAGTCAGGAGTCATGTTTCTATTCTTATCTCCTTTACGATGAAAAATGTGTAACATGCAGTTTTATATACAAACACGGGCACCTACCAGTTTCACCAAAAAATATTCGGTCTATTATCGTCCTTGAATATATTTGATAAAAGTCATCATTGCTTGATCTGATATTACAATATGAGCGGAAATGTAATAAAGTCCTTAATTGATTATCTTTAATGGCCTCTTAAATATTTTTATACGTACTCCGTCGCAATAAGTATTGATTAACGACCTTTTAATTGAATAATTGAGGTGAGTGGCAGAAATAAACAGACACTATTATTTTATTGCCCTGGAGGGTAACACAAGGTGTATGCAATGACTCCTCTAATTGGAAAAGGACGACATTGGGTTTATGAATTAGTATTCTCGTACTTTTGTATTGATTCGATTAAGTTGCTGGTTGCTCCTAATGAGCGAATGATGAGATTAACGATACGGGCAGGAAAGTGAATTAATATTATGTTAATGTATACAAAATTGCATATTTTATTCAATAGTGGATGAATGCTGTTAACCACGTGTAACCAGGAAAGTTATAGGAAACCCACATAGCTTTGAAAAAATCAGCACAGCCATTAAAAAGGTGTAGGGCAAAAAATCGCACGAGTTATAATTTGCGGTCACTAGACAGCACAAAATCATACCAACAAAAATAAAAGAGAATCACTACCGATTTGTCAAAACCAACTCTCCGATTCTTTATTGTTTCTTAAAATTATGAAAGGTCAAAGCATTCAGTTTCCGCTGGGTATAACAGCAAGGCTGGCAAGTGATATACATTTGCGTACTCGAAATCCATTGACACCTGAATGCTAAATTGATACTATTTGGTTATTGGTTGCGAAGCAACGCAACTGTTCCGTCAGCAAGTTGGTTTTGCATTTGTGTAACTCCCGCGAATATCTTCAAGGCCTTCAGTCAGTCAGCATGAAGAAGAAGAAAGCAAGCCCGACGTCTGGAATATCTGCCATAAGGTCGCCTATAAACTCCTGTGACGCGTACCGTGTGAACTATGAACTGTGAACGTCTTAAACCACTTTGAACCACACTGATCGGCCTGCGGAATTCGACACGGAATCAAGTCGACTCTACAGCAAATCATCACATTAAACAAAATGTACTTCCATGCATTTTCAACCTAGGAGGGTAGACTATCCATTTTGTGAATCTTGGACCCAAGATTAGGGATAATTATTACTAATTGTTACAAGTTCATCTAACATCATGTTCTTTGTTTCGACATGTGTACATGTATGCTTCACTGAGATATATCAGATCCTACATTGTCATTTACCTTACATACTTGCTCGAATGTGAAAAGGAGGAAAACAATCTGCTTGTAATGAAAAATACAATTTTATTGTATAACCTCATTCGCGGAACGTGTCCTTCACCATTCAATTTCGTAGAACATAATGAGCATTAAAAACTTGATTGAATTGCCAATTGATGACAGTAATGATATTACAGATGCAGCAACATTGTACAGCCAAAGTTTGCAGAAGCTGCAAGACAAGAAATAATTTGTAAAAACAATAGCAGAACAAATTTGTTTTACATTACATATATGGTATGTATGTACATGCGAAAGGGGTCTCCTCGTCACTGCATTATAAAATTAATAACTACAATGTATTTGTATATTTTCGTCCTAGGGCACAAAATGTTCTCGCAATTGCTCAATAAATATGCGAGTAATAAGCGAGCCCCTGTCCAATTGAAACAAATTAAATGTATCATACGCTAATTGTTACCATGAACTAGGGACAAACAGGTTACCACAAATCAAAGTTCACTTAGTGAACTAGATTTTTATTTATTTAAGAATAGCGCCAACTATTGAAACACCAAACTGAGTCATTGTCCATCATCATTGTCCTGCTCTATGGCACAGAGAGATGGACACAGTTGAAAACAGATGAAGATGCTCATGGTCGTTTGTACGGGCTGTACAGCGGCATGAACCTAGTTCAGCGTCTTAGGATCCAACGCTTTAGATGGCCAAATCATGTAGAGCGGATAGACACCACAGCTCCGGCTTCGATTCCGAGCCATTGGGGCAACGCAACAGAGGAATTCCCCGAAGGAGATGTTGTACACAAGAGAGGGAACTCAACCAACTTGGTGTGGGCAGCTGGCGAAAGATTGTGCTGGCTGGGGAGGCGTGTTGGTTGAGGCTCAGGTTCATCCCAGACTGTAGTGCCAATTAAAAAAAAGGAAAAAGAAGGAGAAGAAGACATGTTGTGCAAAATGCAGAACGTAAAAAATATAAAGAGCCTACAGACGATCTAACAATCATGCTCCATTCATTAAATCCATTACAAATACATTTGATAAAAGTGCAATCCGACTCAGATAGCCTCGACTAGAGAATTGTAGATAATAAGTCCACATTTGCATCTTAAATTCACTACTGAAACAACTCATGCAGAGGCAAACCTACATTTGTTCCACCTAAACTAGATCTCATAAGATTGAATTGGGATATTGAGCGCACTCGGACGTGATCGTATACATAGACGGCTCTAAGATATAATGCGCAGTCGGTTTACTCGGATGCTTTAAACATTTCTGCAGTTTGTAGACTCCAGAATCACGTCAGCATCTTCCAAGCTGAAATTCTTGCCGTCTAATCAGTCAATGGAGAGAGTAGACATTTTAGTCAATTGTCAATTGCCATAGAGGCAGTTGTTTCTACCATCATAACCTAAATATCCTAAAAAAAACCATCTAACCTAAAATTTGTTCCAGAAATGAGGCAATGAGCTTGCTGCAGCAGAAAACTCAAAGTTAGCCTAACTTGGGTTTCAGAGCATACCGAGAATGAGAAACCGGACAAATTGGTCAAACTAGGAACCGCGCTTCCAAGCTCGTCTGCTATTGACGCACATATTGCTTAAGGGCGTAGTTAGGGCACAGTTGAGATACTTTTTTTTTAACACGGTCAATCAAAAATAGTCTCAATGAACAAACTAGAGAAGCGGTTGAAAACTATGCCGCCAAAAATTGATGCCAGTGCAAGGCAATACTTGGCTTATACAGCGCTAGAGCAAGGCAACGAACTCCAGGCAAACACTTTTTTGACACGAATACAATTCTGTATTTGAAAACTAAGCACACTAATGGAAATTATGACTGGAAATAATAAATTAGAACGCGTTATAAAGTAATCAAGCATAGTTTCTTATATGTAAGTGCTCTCTTTATGTGCGTATGAACGTCAAAAAGATAATTCAACTGAACTAGTAGGATTTGCCTTAGCCCCTCGACCTTTATGCGTACAGCATATTCCAACATTTTAATGCTTGTTGGATACTTATCTGTAAATAAAATAAGAAAAATACTAAATACCCTGCAAGGAAAGATGAACACACAGCGAAGCGCAAAGGATACTTTAACAATGCCTTGGGGGCACTGTTGTGCATTCACTTGTGAAAAAGGAGCGTGGAATCACAAATGAGGGTTGCACAGGGATAATTAAATTATTCAGACAACAGAAGCAAGTTCATTACAAGTTCAAACCCTCGTATTAACAAGGGAAATATTTGTTCAACGATTTTCCTCGTGCGAATTGCTACATGTTACTGTGGTAGCTTCTCGACACAGGCAACATGCCTAAGGGGCGTTCAACACGAGAATACGACAGGGATTGACACGACACCTCTATTGTGCGAACGAGTGTGTGCTTACGCACACCACCCCTCGGTAAGTTTCGTCTTCGGTGAGTGAAAGAATTGATGCAAATTGTAAATATATGCTAAAAAGATTATCACCCTTAGACCTGGATCGAGCCGAATTGTACAACTGCCACAATAGTATCGCTTTCATAGGAGAAGACTTTTGTTTCAACAATTACAAACATTTCGTGATGAAAGCATTCCAATTGTCATCTATGGAATCTGCTTCCTAAATTTTATTTTAAGATCCCAATCTGATGCGGTGCTTGACATCTTAAAGCACGTCACAGTTCATCTGAGGTAGGATGAAATTCCTGCCTTGAGGCCTTAAATAGTCGAAATAACGTTTTCTAGTAACATACATCTGTACAAACGACATCTTATCTTCACATTTTGCACTGCAATTTTAGAGTAATGATAAGCCTCAATTTGCGAATTGCTATTGTTCGCGGACGACCCACGTTTCATCTAATTAGCTTACAACGGTCGTATGTACCTAATTCAGAATATGACAAATAGAGTCCATATTTGAGTAAGTCGTATGATTGGTGTCCACTTTAACAATATGTATAAAATTGGAAAAGCGTGCATGAATAAATAAAAACGGGAAAGCTGAATTAAGTCAATAAATCCAAATGTCTAAAGATTGAGAGTAACTCAATTGCTTTCTCGGCTTCCCTTGCAACCTTCGCAATCAAAACATATTCATAACGCTCTTCACGTGTGTGGGGAGATTTTGTTACAACATGTGCTTAGGGGGAAAGTCTTGTGCAGGGTGACCCTTATAATTGACATACAAGTGGCAACATGCAGCATTGTAAGGCTTACAGAAATGTGTAGAAGGCCTTTGGCAGGATTTAAGAGAAAAGTGAAATAATATTAATTTTCCAGAGGTATCTGGGAAAACGTGGCATCTTTACCAAACTCGTCCGCTTGTGTGGATGACGATGGAGAATGCTCGGTCGATAAAGACCTTTGATGCCAAAAAAGGATTCAGACAAGGTGACGCGCTGTTATGCGATCTTTTTAACATCGTTCTTGAAAGAAAAGAAACTATCTTTCAGATCCAACTACTACGATATAGACATTATCGGAAGAACGCAGCTTGATGTCAACGGCGCTTTTATGGGTATTGCAACGGAGGCCGCGATGATGGGTTTAGGACACCCAACACCGACGTCTCGGTCAGAAAGTCACAGTAGACAGCAGAGGTAGTCAAAAACTTTGCCTGCCTAGGCTCCGCTATCAATTCAGATAATGACACCAGCGCTGAAATCAACGGAGGAATAACTCTTGTCAATCGCTGATTCTTTGGGCTAAGAAAGGAATTGGTAAAAAAAGCCCTCTCTCGAACAACCAATGTAACGCTTTACAAGACCTTAATCGTACCAGTCCTGCTATATGGCGCGGAGGCATGGACTTTGTCAAAAGCGGATGAAGCAGCTCTTGGTTGCTTCGAGAAAAAAACTCTTCGTGTGATTTTCGGTCCCGTCTGCATAGATGGTGAGTGGAGGAGGAAATATAATGACGAACTATACGGGCTGTTCAGCGACATCGACTTAGCCAGAAGAATGAAGATCCAACGATTGAGATGGCTAGGTCATGTAGAGCTGATGGAAACCAATGGTCTGGCCCGAAAAGTCTTCAAATACAACCCCGAGAAACTGCGCAGTTGATGAAGACCGCAACTCAGGTGGCGCATGCGCACGTAGAAAGGGACCTCAACCAACTATGCGTGCGAAACTGGAGACAGCTAGCTAAAGATCGAGCTGGCTTGTAGGTTGAGGCCCAGGTGCACCCCGGACTGTAGCGCCACCTTAAGTTAGTAAGTAATCTGGGAAATATATCCTCACGCTTAAAGACATAATGCAATGTGCTATTCATTCTAGCTATTCACTTTAATATCAGACCAAACATCTTGGGGGACAGCTCTAGGAAACCCTAGATAAAGAGTGAAACTATTGCGTCTAAGCGTAAAGTGCAGAAGGAATTCTATTCGTCACCTTTGCATATTCTCAAGAGAGGGGTAGCAGCCAACAAGAAATGAGGATCGTTTATGTCGACATGACATGGCAGAAGCCACTTGCCTTTGAAGGTTTATAAGAACAAAACAATGGCTGAAAATCCAAATAACTTTACTCTCCATAAGGAAACAGGAACAGTGTGATACATGGCTTCCGGATGACCCAACTAGCACACAAAGTCCTAACATAAATTGTGGTTTGCGCAAGTTCTTTATCCCTTTAAACAAACACACTCAATGACTTAATTCTCTTCAACGGACCACAAAATGCCGCCTGCAACTTAACACACATGAGTTGAAAATCGTTTAATTTATGTATTGACCAGTTTTATACCAGCAACAAATAATTTAAATGAAGAAACTTGCACTGGAATCCTTCATCACATGCCGGAGTAGCACCTGCCGCTAAGTTATGACCTCCCATGACTACGTTTGGCACGGTCGGTATCTGTGTACTCTGATCAATAAATGGGATCTGCAGTTTCTCTACGCCTCCGGTGATGGTGATTAGCTGCCGAAACAGGAGTTATGTCGAATTGATATTTTAAGTAGTCCTTTGAACGAGCACCGACTTTTCAAAGAAAAACGCGAATTAAGGAAGGAAATTGTAATTAGTAATTGCCAATAGCTTTTTGTTCTGTTATCTTATTTGCAGTCAAATCGTCCGAATTAAAAAAACGTACGAAAATAACAAGGGCGATTAATTATTTTTTTTGTTAATTAAACACATAATTCAAATTACTTTTTTACTTTATATGCTCATTTTTGGAGGAATGTCAGATTAAGCCGTTATAATTTTGATAGGAATAAGCGATCATGAAACTCAGTTATTCCCACAAATGTGCTTGTTTGTGGATAATAAATAATAAAATGAGGTGCGCTACAGCCCATAGAGGGCCAGGGCCTAGCTTCTCAGCAACCACTCGTGTTGTGCTTGCTATTGTTCTTTCACGAGTGGAAGGGACCTACATTTTTATGCCGACTCCGAACAGCCGAGTTTGAGAAGCTTTTTCTAGACAGGTCAGTGACTCGAAAGAGGTAGGGCCGTGAAAACTATTTTTGTCGCACAGAGCATGAATCGAACCTACGACGTCGAAGTTGGGGTCGACGCACATACCCACAACGCCACGGACCACCGCAACCGACTGTTTTGAATTCGTATTTCGTAAGAATAGCAACCAAATTAAGTTCTTATCCCACTTAAAAATGATAGTCCTCACAATTTGGTGCAGACCTAATATCTTCCCAATAAAGTGATTGAAAAGGGAGTGACAGGGTTTAATGTTAGTATTTTAAAATAGGTTTTCTAAAAGTACTGCTGAGTTTCAAACGCAGATAATTCCGATGAGAATTCCCTGTTTTAGTTTAAGCCAAAAATGATGTACAAATGCGGGTTCATCTTCAAAATCGATCGTAGACAGGCAATTTTGAACAATAAATCAAAAACTTAAATAGTGAAAGTAAATAAACTTTTGTAGTTTAAGTAGATTTCTACGGTTGATGCATTGTGCTGCTTCAGGGCGAAGAGTGAAGATTTTAAATGCAGAGCTTCTTATGAGAGGGATAGCATCTGGATCTCACAATGCTTTCCACTTTCTTTCAGTTCTTCCTATTCCAATTTCGGACTTCGACCTCTCTGTGTAGCACCTTTGGGCGTCGACAAACATACATAGTATACAAATTTGATGACTTACGTTGAAGTCTAAGACTGGGGTCATGACATCACTGAATAGTAGGGCTCTCTTGGTAGAGAGACATCAGCGGTATATAAAACATATAATAGGTGTGTTCATTGATAAGTACTCAGCTCAGTATTGATTTTCAATAAAACACACTTTACTTATATTGGATATTAATGGAACCAGACATCAAAATACTGCCCAACACAAACAGAAATATCAACATAAAGAACATAGAAACCACTTATAAGTGCGAAATAATCGATGGATACCAACCTTTAGGAAACAAATAGTTCCTCTGAACATTCGTTGGCGCCACTTGTGATTGATATTCTTCAATGCGATCTAGTCTTAAATCATTTCTGTTGCTTTTCGTGTAATAGGGCATATTTTTTGATTACTCAGTTCTCAGCTCAGTAATGATTCTCAACAAAAGTCTTGTTTACTGAGTTAAATTTTTCCTCCAAAAGTTATTACGTGTGTAGATGTCAAAATACTCATATTTCAAAAATAACTCAAAATTAATTCTGAGACATGTTTTCAAGTAATATGAATGATTTGATATGTTATGGATTTGCACAAGTAACATCAACAAGTACATACAAAAAAACAATTACAAATGTCAAGCAAGCGAGTGATACCAACCTTTAATACAAAAATAGTTTTCTCTGGCACCATCTATGAATGAGATTTTTCAACGCATCCTAGTTATTAATGTTTTTACTCAGTAAGTTGTTTTGTTGTTGCCTTACTTGTAATAGTAAATATATTAATTACTTAACTGGGTTCAGATTATTAAAAAAACACACCTTGTAGTAGTCACAATGCTGATCCGTGTGGTACTTGTACTTTCGTCCCTAACAATGAAATAATTTTCGCTAATTTATCGGCTTTCTGGGAATTATTTGCGACGGATTTTATTACGTCCATGTAAGCTACAATTTGTTTTGTCTCTTACCTACCTCATAATCAGTATCCACTATTCCATCTTCAAGACGGTTTCTCTTTTGTACTCCGAGTGAGTGTATGCATCAAGAGCAACCACACAAATTTAAAAATCAACTATGGTTATTAATACTATTCCCCCGATGATCCCAAATATAAAACCACAGCCATAACCAACTAAAGCAACCACACAACATCAAAAATCTTTCTTATTTTAATCCATTTCAGAGAAGTGCCCAAATCCTAATCTAATTCAGCTTCAATCACCCAAGATTACTTGAGCTTATTTAGCGGTCAAATATTCACCACAAAGCCTCTATCCATTTCCACAGTCGAACCCCAACGCAAGCCCGTAAATTATGGTGACATGTTAACATACTGTAATAGCCACCATGCGAGATTAATAAGAGGGTTAAAGCCTTACCTCTACCCATGTTCGTACGCGAGTCTCCATTCACATGTAAAACAGTTCATTGTGGCCGTTCAATAATCCATAAAATATGAGTTAAGCCTTTGAAATTATGCGATAATTAACAACATTTGCCTAATAATTCAGCGCACCATACACACTTTTATCTTTAGAGGCGCAAAGAGTTGAGTATTTGTCTTAAGCAGCCTGTGCTCAAATTCATTTGCATGCTGTGTGGCTCCATGTGCACTGGTGGTGAGTTAAATGTTTTAATTTGCCGATAATATGCCGTCCCTTCATTGTGGTTATGGGGTATTAAAGTATATCATTTATGATCACCATGGCAGTCAATTTAAATGTGTTCATAAATGCTAAGGTGGCTGGTATTTGTGTAATGAGTCTTAATTTATCACTTATGATACTTGAATTAAATTTATATAATACATATGTAGGTTAAATACCATGCACCGCAATTCTTTACGATTGTGTTTGGATAATCCTTTAAGACTTCTCGAAAAATAATAGTTATTCTATACCTTGTAGCTGATATCAAGGCAATCTATGGATGTATAATTTTTTTGTGACCTTTCACATCGCACTTAAATTCATTTCGGAAACAAAATTTCGAAATCCAATTTTGCGTTTCCACTGGAACTTCAACATTTCAAACAACAACTTGTGCGTTCTGACTATCGGAACAGATGGTGATATCCCATTTTAAATTATCTTGATTTCACACACCTCTTAAATCGCTATGGTTTCTGCCTGAAAAACGCTACAGTGATCAGGAAGCTTCATATATTAATTTTAAAATGAATTTCAGTGGTAATTCAGATATAATAATTTTATGGAATATTAACATATTACCAAACACAATGAAAATTAAAATTATCACTTGAAATAAACTATAGTTTTGTTGACAGTTGAATTGAGAAAAAAGATTTGTTCGATTTGACAAACTTGGAAATGCAGCGACAGAAGTTCAACATTTCGCTGAAATCCAACATTTCGAAATGTGGGAAAATGTATAGCCAGCTGTTGATCATTTGGGCTGAAATGTTGAAACTCTCAGATATATTGTTGGACTTAGGTGTGGTGTCAATGCTGCTACCACTAAAGCTAGTGTTAATTATTTTCTTGTCTTGTAGTAAGGAAATGAATTTAATAAAAATCTTACCTTTACGGCATTGAAATCAGGCATTGAAGGCGGCTTAATCGTAGCATCTGTATGAGAATGTGATATGAGTGGATGAGCCCAGCAGGGATGCAATAGTTTGCTTCCATAATTGAACAATCACACCAGTTGAACAATAAAAGATAGTTGGAAAGCACAACGAACCAAATCTTCAAGAGTATCTGAACTCACTATGTTGCCGCCACATAAGTCTGTAATATGCCCGCGAGGACACCTGTTTCCGGTTGGAAGCAACAAAGAACAACATATCTCGGCAGATTTGTGTCAAAGGAAAAGGCACAGATAGAATCGCCCGGTTTTAGGGCTTTTCTTCTTTTTCTTCTTCTTGGTTTTTTTTCAGTCTGTCTGATTTTTGAATTTCGTGGCTCAACCACGTTTTTTTTTTCTTTGTTAAGATAATGGAATAAAGCAAATTTTTTTAAAGTGCACATAAAGTGCTTCTATTGAAATAAGTTTGTATCTCATTAATCGTTATTACTAAGCAATACACTCACTTCACAGACGTCAAACTGGGCGAGCTTACTAACCACTTTTACAGCAGCTCCATAGATGAGAAGAAATTCCTGGAAAGTCATTTTTCCAACGACTTAATCTGAGGCACGCATTTACCAATAATCTTGATTCCATTCCAGACTGCAGTAGGATCCGCAAATAAAGTCGTTGAATTGTCAGTATAGTGGCAAACTTAAGGAAATGCAATACTTAATTGGGTCTGCCAAACTAGAACTTACACAAATTTGTTTAAAGGAAATAATTGGAAAAGACAAACTATGATCACAACATTTGGTTTTTTATATATATATATTTTATTATATAGTACTGATGACTTCAAAACAGAAGGAGGTGAATCTTGAAAAAGTAACGAGCCAACGAGTCGAAAGGAAGCGAAATTAGTGAACAATATTTTATTATCAAGCAAACAATTTTTTACAACCCCACCTCTTTCGAAAAAGAGCTACCCAAACTTGGCCGTTCGGAGTCGGCATAAAATTGTAGATCCCTTCAACTCGTGAGGGAACAACAGCACGCACAACACGAGTGGTTGTCCCAAGCCGCCTACGTAAAAATAGGCTGAAATTCGTGTCCAGTTTAACTTATTGTTGTTAGTTTAATTAGCAATAAATACGATTTTTATGAAGCAAGCCTTATTGTTAGAGACCTGTAAGATTTGGTACGTTTGATTCCATGTAGGCCACCATTGATTCAGTGTGAAAACAGAACTAAGAGTACCCAAGATGTCTATTATATCTTATGAGAATACATATGTATCTAAAATTGACCACATGGTTAAGTAATTTAACTCAATATCCCACAAACCAGTGCTCCTTATGGTGGCTTGGTATAAGGCTCATTAATAATAATTCTAAGTAAATTGCTGCCATCTGAGTAACACGATTGAATTTTTGTTGTTGCCTATGATGGTTACCTGAAAAGTTTCCGCCCGCAAAGTGAAGTAGGCGGCTTTCGTCAATAAAAGCTAGTGAATGCTAGTTTTGACAGTTACTCACCGAAGTTTTACTCATTTTGGACGCGCAGCTTAAGGGTAACTCGACACCATATTTTACCACAGTGATTGTAGGCAGCAGAATTTAAACGTGGCTATAAAAGCTTGGGAGATCATGAACTTGCGGGACGTCTACAAACTGAAACCACTGACGAATAAAAATGAGAAAATTAAAAAGACATATGAAATCAAAGGACAGTATGACGTTGGCTATAGGGGTCCCAGGTTCAATTCCCAGTGGAAGCAAGGGTTAATACGCTTTTATCTGGTTTTTAATGCCAATGGACCAACAATGCCCGTTGGGTGCCGCGTTTGCTTACGTTAGATCAAAAACGTGTTCGAATGAACATTTCCAACGCCATGGCGAAAATCAATGAATTACGGTTTGAACTGCTTTACCATCCGCCTTACTCACCAGATCTAACCCCAAGCGACTATTTGGACTTAGTGGGTTAGTGATGTGGGAATTGAGTAAAAATGTCTTGTACTATAGGTGTCAATGTTCGGTCCGCAAACTTGTTAGACAACCGTCGCATGTTGTTCATAGTAGAAGTTCATTGTGACTACTTTGTCCTGCGCACGTTCCCCTCCAGACTTGTATGATGCTCTTCATATTGCATGTGGTCAACGTCGTTTGGTTATTTCCTTAATTCCTTCCCTCCTTATTGCTGCAGGATTTCCGTTTTAACGAGGGGCTCACTGACCGATTAATTCATCATGGCGAGACTGTGGCATTCCTACTGAATTTTTTTTTTACCTATTTATTCGGCACTGAAGCTTTTTGGTCTACGTTTCGAGCAATATTTTGTGTAGTTCTTTCCACCAAATTTGCCAAAGATTGCTACAGGTAGTACAGCACATGTTGTAAAACTAAATGTTGATGTAAATATTGTTTACGAATGATGTTAACCAAATGTTTAATTTTTGTGAAGATTAAACATGTGAGGATTCGGATGGCTTAAAACAACAAACGATATTAACGAATTCGTTAGAATTAAATATTTCTAAATGTCTTACAATTAGTGTGCATTGCAGTGCCGACCTAAATAATTTTATTAACGGCCTTCTGCTTGCTTGTCTAGATCTTGATCTAAATTGTTAACTACATTTTCTGTTCTACATGGGATCGTGGGGTATGGCGCGCACTAGAGATCTCCATGCCACTCGATCGGTAATCTGTTATAATTCACCAGTATTCATGGCGCAACCAAGCGAGCTCTTATGCTTGGCGCAACCACCTCGTCCTGAGTCAAGTGAGGCAAGATGTCATCTTCCTGATGGAGTCGCATTTAAGGCACGCCTCGAAGACCTTATGACTTTCGTTCCACGATTCTAAAGCATCTAAGCACAGCTCTATCCGTTCGGACAAGTAGCTGCTCGACATTGAGTAAATCGCGTACTGACGTGTGTTTCTCACCCCATCCCGGTAAGCACTCCCACAACAGCGATCTTATTATAGTTGAACCAATACTCAGGCTTACAGATATAACTTTGAGGTAGTCAAAAACTTTGTCTAAGGAGGAACCACTATCAATTCAGACAATGACACCAGCGCTGAAATCAAACGAAGAGTATAACTCTTGCTTTTTTCTTTGGGCTAAGAAAGCAATTGGTAAACAAAGCCCTCTCTCGAACAACCGAGGTAACGCTTTACAAGATCTTAATCGCCCCAGTCCTTCTATATGGTGCAGAGGCATGGGCTTTGTCAAAAGCGGATGAAGCAGCTCTTGGTTGCTTCGAGAGGAAAATTCTTCGCGTGATTTTCGGTCCCGTCTGCATAGATGGTGAGTGGAGGAGGAGATATAATGACGAACTATACGGGCTGTCCAGCGACACCTCCGAGGGACGGCGCAGTAGATGAAGACCGCGACTCAGGTGGCGCTCGCGCACGTAGAAAGGGACCTCAACCAATTATGCGTGCGAAACTGGGGACAGCTAGCTAAAGATCGAGCTGGCTGGAGGCTCTTGTTGGATGAAGCCCAGGTCCACCCCGGTAGCGCCACGTTAAGTAAGTACGTAAGTAAGTACGTAAGTAAGTAATACTCAAGCTTATTAACCAAGCCCGGCTACACATTAATGGGCCAGGACCTAGAGTTGCGTTTCCCCTTGTAGAGGGGGATTATAATAATAATAATATAATATGGGTGGAGCTACAGCCCGTAGGGAGTCATTGCCTAGCTTCTCAGCAACCACTCGTGTTGTGCGCGCTATTGTTCTCTCACGAGTGGAAGGGACCTACAGTTTTATGCCGAATCCGAACGAATTTGTTTGAGAAGCTTTTTCTAGACAGGAAATACTCTTTTAGCATTTTCAGTAACTCGAAAAAGGTGGGGTTGTGAAAATTGTTTTCGTCGCATAGAGCAGGAATGGAACCTACGACATCGAGATTGGAGTCGACGCACATACCCACAACGCCACGGGCCACCACTCCAACAGATATGCAATCCGTAAAATAAACATGTCTTTTCTAACGGCAAAAGATAACTGATCATTAACTTGCAAGCAAGAGGCAGCTTTAGTCCCTTCTGCTCCCATGGATATTTTCAGTTTAGAAATATATTTTTTGATAGAAGTACGGATTAGTTTTGGTTGCAATGAGATTCTTAATAAATATTTATTTTTTAGTAATCTATAAAATGTAGAATCGGGTGCAGATGCCTAGTCGCCTAGCAATCAATTTTTTCTGTTTTGTGATATTGAGAACGTAGTGCTCTGTGATGAGAAAAAGGAAGAGACACATTTGATGATGGGCCTGTCACAACCCTAAGACACTCCATATACTCTATCACCCTTCGCCATCTGCAGTCACATACTACTACATTCTACTCAGCCCTGATGCAGCATTTTGCGATACAATTACAACTCTTAAATGGCTCTCCGATTTCCTCCGCACAAAGATTAATTGAACAGATAAATTTCCACCCGAAGAAATCCGCGCGATGAGGCACTTTGCAAATTAAATTCAAATTGGAAATTATATCTGCATTCTGCTACCAAGGCGCGGCGCGGCGCTGTTCCGGACGAGCAAACTGACTGCGACTCCTGTTTTCAATACTGCAGCGGAAAGTCCACATCCAGCACTCGTGTGCGGAATAAATTGCCAACCCATTCTTCGTGCTGATCAAATACCTTAAAGGCTTCCTCCCCCTTGGATTGACTTTTCCCCGCCTTTTGTCTGCTTCAACACCTGAGAGGAGGATACCGGTGCTCTCGTGGAGTGCGGAAGGTGTCCACGGCGGCCGACACGGAGAGATTTATATGATTAGCTCACAGGTGTTGTAGATCATCCATGGAAGTGCGTCGTGTTCTTGCCATTGGTTCTGTTGAGGTTCAATTGGTTTTCCAAGTAATTTGCTGGGTTATTGTTTCTTCCTGCAGCCGACCACTTGCGTGCGATGGAGACGTTCAACACGGCCGACTGGTGGTTTGATGGTCATCATAATGGCAGCATGTTTGCGCAACGTGTCAGGTAGGGATTCATGTGTGTTGTGTAGCCACTGCCGTTGGAAGGAGGACAATCGATTAGAAGGTACATGATGTTTCAGCCAGAGGAGGGTTCATCGGAATGAAGTTGTAAATCAAACTCTCAACAGGTTGGTACAAATGACTGTGCTCGCTGATAGTATCTTACGAGAATTTGTTTCTTAATTGAGCACTGAACTTGCATCTGGTAGTTGGAGGGTTTTTCGTGGGCTCTTGCAACCGACTTCCATGAGCTGAATTTAGGTGTTCCTTAATTAGTTTTCAAGTCACTCAAACTGAATAAAATAATGTGTCACCCGTGTCAGAGCAACTTGATATTTATATGCAATTTGTGGATGAGGATCGGATGTCGAGGGCGATTGAGCAACTCGATTACAATCGATAAAAACATCGGTTTTAACAGTTTTATGGATTAATGAAATAATTCAGTGTCAATTGATTCCAGGAAAGAGTAATTTTTAGGAAATAATGTGTAATGCCTAATGGGGCCACCTAAGTGCTTGCAGTTATGCGATGTATTTTAAGGAGTATGCCAGCTGCCCGTTTTTAAACAGAACTCGCCTCAATGTCGCAGTACAGGGAAATGTGATATCTGAAACCACATCCGAACCACTACACAAGTTAACCATATGATTTCAACTTGGGCATGACAAGAAGACAAAACGTACCTCGGTAGCCAAACTACATCTTGAATGGATATTGAGCCCGTAATGTGCGCAGCACAGTGATGCCAGACATCATGCTACTTATTATCCACAGCAACGACGAAGAACACACATTTTCCCTACGCCGTTGTTTTAAAATATCCACGAAAACATACCTACAAAAAATATTACGAAAAAAGAAACTCTTTTTGCAATGTACCAACCAACTCTTCCTTCGCAAGTAGCAAGCACATTCCTTGATATATATGTGCATTTTGTTAGTCCCAATGCCACACGTGATCAAATTTGGGGATCAGAAAAACATTGTTTTTTTTTTCATTTTAAATTAATTTTTATTTTGGTATACTTACATACTAGATACTTACAATGCTAAAAACTAGTTGAACGTACTATGTTTCTACTTCTTTCGACCGAAAAACATCTGTCATTAACGACCAACACCTATACACCTAATTCAGTTTTTACACGGTAGATTGGTTCCAGAAAAAAACGTGTAAAAAAAGACATGATCGTATGCAAAAATAGGTGATTGGTTCCTAATCCTTGTGAAAAACAAGGACTTTTTGAGAATAAGTATTAAATTTAATGTAACGTTGGAAAAACAAATTTGCCAATAAAAAATGTCTTTACCAAAGACTGCTGATCACAAAATATTCACACGTTTCAATGAAACTGACCAGTAAATTTGCACGTACGCACAAAAAGGGAATTCCCTTAAATTTGTGATATGAATATGTTCTTGTGTTCTTTCTAGACAGAAGTAGTTTTTGAGCATTGTCAGTGACTCGAAAGAGGCGACAGGTGGGCCCGTGAAAATTATATTTGTCGCACAGAGCAGGAATCGAACCTACGACATCGAGGTTAGGGTCGACGCACATACCCACAACGCCACGGGTCACAATGATCAACAACTCCCATCGCAAAAAGCACATAATCTGATCTCCGCAACTTTAATTTTTTTCTCTATATTGTTGGATATATTTTGAAAATACTTTTTGATCTCAAATGTGAATTGTTTTTAATTTAGAAAGGAATTTGCCAATTCCCAATAAGTGCAAATAAACAAAATCAGGTAGGTTGCTTCAAAGTAAGGATATACTATTTGTTCGCTATATATTATACAAACTAAAATATTAAAATATTTATAAAAATACGCTTTCGCCCTTTTAGCTCGTTTTGGAAAGATATTACCCACGACGGTTGGCATATTTGGAGGGTCTTCTGTATCAAGATGTCCAAGAAATAATAGGAGAGCATGTCATCTTGACTTAAGATCATTTCTGACATAAACATATTGGTTAGTTGATTTTCATGCTTCTTGGAACTATACCATCATTTTGCATCATAGTATTAGAAAAAACATGTGTTTGTCAAGAAATGTTTCTAATTATTTATACATTTGCAGCGTATTCCAAATAGAAAAAACCTAACAAGGTCAGAGGCAACAGTCCCATTGCATCATGCTGTGAAATTGAAACGGCGAAAAACTAGCTGGAAGAGGAGAGTGTTTTCTTTTAGCAGGACTTCAGCGACTGCCTGTCAACCTTACTATTACATGCTTTTCTCGACTGGACATAAAAATTAGTGTGGCCTGCACTTAAACAAAAATAGTTATTTTTTTGCCTTTTGACTACACTAATTCTGAGAGGTCTTCATTTTGTGCCAAAAAAAACAAATTTGAAGATGGCTGACGTTCACACAGTTCCGGATGAATATGGGTCTCAAAGTAATAAGTTTTTTCAGCTTGTATTATATTAAGGCTCGTCCTCGTGTACTCTATCAGTATAACGGCCGTCCTCTATTGCGCTGCTCCAAGACCGCGACGCTGATGACTGTTGGATTGGTAGATACTGTCACTTACGTCGGTTTCTCTCGATACTTTTCGTTGACTTACTTAACTCATTTCGCACTTTCCCCTTTGTAGATGTATGATTATAACCAGTTGATGGTTTTTAACAAATTAATAATGTCTTGATGATTTAGGTTTCTGTTTGCCATGTCCTCAAGGCAGTTGGGGAAATAATTGCTTACCTTCTCCTTCCCAGTAACTTCCACAGAATTCATTGAACAGTCTTCTGGCCTGATTACCGACTAGGCAACAGCCAGTAACTAACAGTAACTGAACCTACTACTAATATTATTTTCTAGGAAAGCTTAAGTTTTGGAATTATCTAAAGTAGCCCACATCGATGGACTACTGGCGAACAATTCCGCCCATCTTGGTTTTGTTAATGGCATTTGCTCCTAGCATTGTTTTTATGGCTTTCATTGGAGGTGAGCTGTCTACTGATTTTATGCCAGTGGTAGACTTGATCCTCCTTTTGCTAATTCGTTGGCTCTTTTGTTGCCCGGAATACCCTTTTGCTCAGGGACCCATGACAGTTGCATGTGTCTGCTATTTCCCTCAAAGATAGGTGCGTGAGTTTTACCATCTTGGATTTAATCGATGGTGCAGAGTCTTTATGGCCGCCTGACTATCTATGCAGATAAAAAAAGATCTTCCATCTATCGGAGTGCCCATTGATAGCCAGGGCTAGGGCTGCCTCTAGAATAGCTGCTACTTCTGCTTGGATAACACGACTGTGGTTCGGGAGTCCTGGCTATTGATAGCTCAGGCGAACTGGAGTATACAACGCCAATTGTGTCTTCCTCCGTCTTAGAGCCGTCAGTGTGCATTTCCGCGACAGGCTTTGCGGCTTGAGCGTATTTTCAGAAATATTTATGTTCCTATTCACTCATGGGATTTACTCATGTTTAAAACCAATCTGATACGGTATTGCAATTAGTCTCCTTCCCCGAAATATCATTAAATGTACAGTTGGACAAGTTGGAAACTAAGTTTGAGGTTCATTAATTTAGCTGCCACGGACCTGTTTTATGCACAAGTTGTCTTCCTAGAATAAATACTATTTTATTTATGTATATCCATAATCACCTTCAGTCTGGTTAAAGCTACAACTAAAATCGTCTTATTTTGGTTTACGTATTCTCACACAGATTTGACGCTTTGAATAAAGACATTGTCCCTGTTCAGCGTTGAAAAAGAGACGTAACTACAGCGCCAACATTAGACTTGCAAATCCTTCTCGTAATATCTACCTTGCCATACAGCTACCGCACAATACCAAGAGTATTCCGCCATGAATGTATTTATCTTTTGTCGTGTAAATTATTATAATCCCCCATTCGCGTCTTATGAATCAAGTTTGTTTTTCAACTCATTGAACTTTGCACGAATTCCGTTTTGTTGAGGGAAAATCAAGCCATCCCGCAGTGGTCTCACCAATTTGTTCTTAATCGGATTCTTAGAGTCTCACTAATGACCAACGAATTAATCCGCATCGGCAATAATGACATAAAGTAGTGATTTATTGAACCCAGACACCTGACGTGACGTACCCTAGGACGGGATTCCATTTGTGATAAATTATGGGAAAATTATCAGAGTATTTCGATTTTGCATACGAAAACAGAGAACTGGTTGAAAGATTAGATTTCTAATTTCAGATATTAATTTGTGGTTTTCATCTATTATCTGGGTTCTTAAAAATGTCGAACATTTGTTTTTGAAAGTTCTGGCCATGTGCTGGTGAAAAGAATGACAATAAATCTTTTCGTCGCCCATGTCGTGAACTTGGTGTCGATATTTTACTGGCATTCATCGTGCGACTTTTTTTGGCAGAAATTTAAGACGTTAAACCATTTTAGAGGCCGTGAAATTATTCGGCGATACCTTCAACCTGGGGATGGTATTTCTGTGGGATGTGATATTATGTTCAGAAAGGCATTTATGTCTTCGTTCAGTATATCATCACAACGGGAACGGGGATAAATTGTGTATTCAATTGAGTTCGTACTTTTTTAATAAATTGCAGTTGTGAGCATTTTTTTCTCTATACGTGTTGAATAAATAGCTTTTCAACGATTAGTGCTGTACACATCCGGCAATAACTTACTAACTATAAGACCAATACGTATTGCTTGATTTGCGACTATGATGCACCGTTTCCTTCGATATTTTGGATTTGAGCCCAACTAAATTTCGTCAATTTGGCTGCAGGATTGAGAATTTACTTTTGCATTAACCCTTCTATGGCAATGTACTGGTAGGGAGGATTATCAAATCGATAATCGCCGAATTTGTTAAGACGAAAGCATGCCCGACGACTTGAATATTAGCTCTATATGCCCCATCAACAAAAATGGCGATGCTACCTCCTGCAACAACTACTGAGGCTACAAGATCCTATCCAGCGTACTGTGTGAACACATAACATGTGACCGGTCGGTCCTGCAAATCGACCATAGACCAAATCTTCACACTAAGGCAGATCCAGGAGAAGACCAGCGAGTTTCAAATCGATAATCACCATCTTTCAATCATTTTTAAAGCCGCATACGACAGCATTTGCCCTTTGCAACGGATGCTACTTCGGTTTGTCAAACAACTGGGCTTGAAACTCCTGACTCGAAGGACCAAAGTCATGCCTTACAAAACTTTTATCCTGCCAGTACTGCTTTATGGAGCCGAAATCTGGACACTAAGCAAGACTGCAGAGCTGAATCTTAGTGCCTTCGAAGGAAAAATTTTGCATCAGATATTTAGACCCGCCTGCGAGGAAGGCGAATGGGGGAGAATATACAACCGCGAACTCTACGAGCAGAGGGAAGGCAAAAATCCGTTGACTACACTGGCTCGGCCGCATCGAGCGAATGGACAATAACGCTTCAGCAAAGGGGGAATCAGGCAGCGCGTGCAAATTTGTTGTTTCTTTGTTTAATTTGTCGTTTTCTCTGCAATTTGTACACTTTTTTTGGCTCGTTGATGTGATACTACCACTGGGCTATGGAATTAGATGTTGCTCCGAAGAAAGTTTTGGACACTTCCTTCCGTCGTACATCTCCCTTCGACCTGCGGAGATCCAATCAAATCATTAAGAAATGTTTGACTTGCAATGCTTTTGTTCGTCACACTCATATCATTTTCTTTTTTTAAAATTAGGAAAGAATTGTGTCGCCTTTCGTTGACTTTTCTATTCTCCCAGCATTTGATCCATAACTTCAAGACCAACCTTAATTTCTTCTTCTTCTTATGGTACCTAGGTTGGAACCTAGGCCTCAGACAGCAAGAATCTCCAGCTGGCACGATGTTTCACCAGCTGCCTCCAATTTCGCACACCAAGTCGGTTAAGGTCCTTGTCGACGTGTGTGCGCCATCGGCTTTGTTGTCGTCCTCTATTGCGTTGACCCATTGGTTCGGAATCTTCAGTCGGGAGTAGTGTTGTCCATGCGCTCTACATGGCCTAGCCATATTAGGCGTTGCATTCGTTCACGCCTGGCCAGACTCATGTCGTTGTACAGCCCGTACAGTTCGTGGTTAAATCTTCCAAGAGAGCAAGCCCGTCTTCATTCAACGCACTCGAGGTAGTCGAGACTTCCGGACAGGTATGATCAGAGTCCTATATAATGTTAGCTTGTTCCTTCGAGAGAGGACTCTACTACTCAATTGCCTCTTGAGAAATCAACTCAGAGCAATAATAAAGTGTGAACAGTACAATGACTCCCTGAGCTCCGGCATGTAAGACATTGCTGTTCCATTATCTGTAAGCCTAAAGATGGTAGATTGTGTCAAGCGACTACGAACTACTTTGTCGGGTTATTTGTGTTGTGTTTCACAATTTCGCGTTGACCTTCAATGTTGTTAGTACGAACTCTCCTTGAGTCGAATTTATCTCTAAATCGAACATTTTCTTTGCCATATTTTGGTATTCTTGTCATCTTTCCCTTTCCATACAGAACACCATCCGCTAACTCCAAAAAATATTGATAACCCGTGACAATGCGACTTAGGGCAGACACTCCTCGTCTTTTGCTGCTCTTAGACGACTTATTGTTGGGTGTTGTCTGCCAAATAATATTTATCGGAAGAAAAATACAACAAGTTTGCGGGCATATAGTAAACATCGATTGAGAGCGTAAATTGACGGCCGCAAGGAATATTGAAATGACTATCCGACTATTTCGAAAATCCGAATCAACTAAGTGGTCAGTATTCGTTTAGTTCAAACGCCTCTGGAACCAGTATCAGAAACTCTATGCCATAGCTGATCAGTAGCTTCTGGTACATATTTCAGGTGCGGTTCATGTTTTTGCAGCTTATAAGAGTTACCGCACTCGCACTTGATTAATAGAAAAAATAAAAAGGAGTATATACACGATCTACCATTGAACGGTGTTATGCTTACTTTGATAGTGGCTGGCAAGCCCTGTCTGTGTCACACAACTGTACTTATATCTCGGGTCGGGCGGTGGAAGACCCTCAGGATGTCCATCAACGGTCTAAACTTTGCAAAGAACTGCTTGAGGTGGCAACAGTAAGTCTTGTCGTCAATCCATATGTGTTCTTCAGCAGGTTATTGCGAAGATTGGTTTGCATCCACCTTGCTTGGAATGCAGCCAAAAGGTCTTTGAATAGTTCACACCGACCCTGATTTTTGTGAACAAATTGTAAAGACCAACGAGTCGCACACTAGGTCAAACAGGGAATACATGCGAGATTCACAAAACATTGCATGGCCTAAAAGCGGTTGTTTCTGAGAAGTTTGAGTCATTGTATAAATAAGGACTGAACGATTATTGCTTCCAACAAGATAGCATTTTCTGCAACGAAATTGGAAGTTGAAGTTGACTGGCCAGTGGCAACTTTGATCTTCAACTATGATCACTCCGAACCTCTTATTGTGAGGTGATTTCAAAACCGAATTTTTTGTTTAAGATGGCTCCCCTTCTGTTTCTTTTAAGTTTCCGACTTGTACTTACAGTACCAAATATTAAACTCCAAGAAATCGCATCTGCTTATTTAGACTTAACTTGGTTGAATTATGAACTTAAAAACTTCAAGCCATTTCTTCAAATGTTCACTAGCTCGTAATTTTGTATAGAAGTATGATCCTTTTTGGGTGTAATTATCTGAGTTTCGTATCTATGCTTGATATAATTATTGCTTACTCTTCAAATCATTGTATCCATGCGTACGTATTACTTGACATCACATAGACTGTACCGACAACACATCTTTTGCTTGCATGTCAACCGTGAGACTTGATTTTCTACCCTGCACAGCTTCTAGCCACAAGCGTATTAATATGAACATCCCCGATTATTCCGTCCCAGTGAACAATCATAGTAGACACGTGGCGATAATCGGAAATTACACCCTTGCTACTTCGTGTGAGCGCTGTTGACACTCGCCAACTCGTCTCACTTTAGTGGTGAAGCATTTGACTTTTTTGAATCAATAAAGCCCTAGTCAACCCCACAGAGGATGACTCAAATGATTCAATTACTTCTCATTATTCACTGCCAATTATATGTACATATTCAGTATTCTGTTTAGTAGACATGCTACCATGAACATGCATACATAGAAGAAGAAGATGGAATTGCTAAAGCCTTTAAAATGCTTGTTTATTCTTCCAAACTTATTTCATCGCGTTCAAAGTGAGTTTTTCAATCCTTGAAACAATGATTAACTATGATTTCTGGCATAGCCTTCAATGTACGCAGTGCCTAAGCAGTGTAGTCGGAGGTGAGTGAATAAGAACTCTTCAAATCTAACAGTGGAAACAAATAATTCAAAATGTTTTTACCAGATTATTGTTTTCCTTGAGTGTTGTTCACCATTCGATGTTAACTGCCGTCCCGGGCGGTCTTTGTTTTCGACAGTTTTACTTCCTTCATTAAATTGTTTGTACTTAACACTTGTAAGCTTCTTTGCAAATTGACGTGTCACCACCTTCTGAAGTAAGTTTTAAAATCTCTACACCAGAAATTTCAAAAAAAATTAAAGGTGGCAGCATACTCGGTTCACACGAAGACTTGCTCCATCATTTTCTGCACCAAAATGTACACTTTCTCAGTTTATGGTAAAAGACGTAAAAATTCTATTGACGACAATACGTCCTGTTTTTAGATTGCGGAACTCACTGAGGCAATGCCAAGCATTTTCTTTGAGCAATTGGTATGCTGATTTTTTCCATTATCTATCATAATTTTTTTTTTAGTTTTCTTGTTCAATTTGAATTGATAAATCTCAGCTCAAAAACTTCCTGGGCAATAATGCACAGTGTTTCAATTTGTTGTCCATTGTGAAGAATTGCAACATCGTTGAGTACTAGGAACAGAGTTTTCGTTGTTTACTTAGTTTTTCAGAGTTGTTTATCCTTTTGCACTGTTTAGGACATGTACCTGCACAAATACAAATCTCACTGATATTAGCATTGTAACGTAATACTAAAAGGAACATGCAAAACAAGCGACATAAAATTAAACACGTCTTGTTTCAACGAAATCTTTATTGAGACTGACTGAATATCATTAACAGAGCGTTGCAAGCAAATCCGCTAACATAAAATAAACTTCGCTTAGTCGTTCGAGTTTACAGCTGTGTACAAGAATGTAGTATTTCTTCACACTAACTTAGCAGAGTATGTGTATTAAAATTCTAAACTGAACAGAGGGTGACACTGAATTCTAAGCAAATATGCTTCATTATTGATATTAGATTGATAATCTCTCATTCATTTCATTTTAATTTCATTTTTATTTTTGGAATTCATGACAATCTTATATACTAGAGAAAAATGCTTAAAACTAGTTGGACGTACAATGTTTCTATATCTAACTTACTGGCCCTAGGCGGGCACTCTAAGCTAAACTTAATCTTAAACTATGTCTTTCGACTTAAACTATCAATATGTATGGATATATAGCAGCTGGACAGGTTATGACTAAGAAAAATGTAAAAAAAAACTTAATAACTGAACTCTATTTTTACTTATATAAAACTTACTACTAACTTACAAGCTACCTTAAAATACCTTAAAACTATCTTAACTAAAAAATACATACACATATATATACAGGTATTTATGAAAATACACGTGTATATACATATATGTACACTATATACACTCGTATACACATCACTACACACAAGTGTATAAATGTGTATACTTAATATTTTTTTTTTTTTTTTTTGTTTTTTTTTTTTTTTTTTTTTTTTTTATTTATTTATTTACAACTTACAAGCTACCTTAAAAACTACCCTAAGCTATGTAGGTCGGCCATAGGTTGTGGCTGCAACAGTAGAAGCGCACGACTGAGACCGACTGCTTCCCAATCGGGGATACGCACTGCCCATTTTTAACCCGGGTCTAAAGGGTTCGAAGAGGGAGTTCTTATACTCCTCAGCCACCACAAATTTCGATGTTGTATCGCAACATCCCGAACGTCCCGACTCGACACCGCCATACTGAAGCGGAGGAGACCATCCTCAGCTCGTTGTGCGACGGAACGGTCGTGGTTGAGTCGCCCATCCACAGTTGAACGGGCGATGTGATACAGGATCGGTACCGCATTTTCATTTTGTATCAGACCGTGCTTATCAAAATGGAGGAATGCTTCTGGGGGGACGAAGCCGTTATGACGTACCCTCTCGTGGTATTGAGGGTTGGGGTAATAAGCCCCATAGATCAGGTTATTAACCGAAGTCATCGCTCTCGCAGTGTGGCCTCGAATCAACTTCACCAGGAAATTGTCCACTCGTATCAGATTGGCCCTGTTGTATAATACTTCATTGGAGTAGAATTTTCTGTACTGGGACTCTGGTGTTCTGTAGAGGCGAAGGCAAGCCCTAAGACAAGCCCTCTCAAACACCCGAATCTTTTCCATCAAGCTTGCGCTCACGTTGAACCACACGGGACAACCATATGTGAGCATTGGCCGTATGAGGGCCATGTAGCAGATTACCTTTACCCTTGCATCGAGTTGGCTGTTGTAAAACAGTCTCTTTGTAAGGGCGAAAGCGCCTCGGGCCCTGGCTAGAGCAGCATCTACATGTTTGTTAAAATATAGATACTGATCTAGCCAGATCCCCAGGTATCTGACTACAATCCTTTGCGTCAGTGGTTGCTCGTGCCGTCCTACAATAGAGAACTTTCGCCAATTCCTTTTCGTGTCCGCGGAAGCCTTATACAACGGCGTCCTGAACAGAATGGTTTCAGACTTCTGAAAGTTGATATTCAACTTCCAGTCATCGCAATCTCTCATGAATGAGTCGAAGTCACCCTGCGTGAGCGTAGTGATGTCCTCGATCTTTCTGCCTGATCTGTACACGATCAAGTCGTCGGCATACGCAATAGCGTGCGGAAGAGAACTTATCAGATCGCTCAAGAAAATGTTGAACAGGATCGGCGAATTAACGGCACCCTGTTGGAGACCATTTTTAATTTCAAAAGTACCTATAGAGGTCACGTTGCCATTCTTGACTACGAACCGCCTACCGGTAAGCATGTTATACAGTAGGTACAGCAGTGGTTTACTAATGCCTAGCCGATTGAGCTTATAGTAAAGACCTTCTAACCAAACGGTGTCGAAGGCCTTCTCCAGGTCAATCAAGCAGGCGCCCGTGCATTGTTTCTTGCTCTTGTTCCATTGGATATCCGACACCAGTTTCGACGCGGCATGAATGGTGTCATGCCCCGCTCTGAAACCGAATTGGTTATCCGGAATTATATGTTTGTCCTCTGTCCAGTTGATCAGAGCTCTATTTACCACCTTCTCGAATACCTTGCTGATGTTCGGAAGGAGACTAATTGACCGGAGGTTGCACGGATTCGAAGAATCTTTTCCTCGCTTGGCTATGGGCTGTACAATCGCGGTTTTCCAATGCTCCGGATAATGTGCATTATTCAGAGCATTGTTAAAAAGGATTGTGTACATAGTGACCACTTCCAGAGGAAGATGTCTTAACACAATGTTCGAGATACCGTCGATTCCAACCGACTTTTTCTTCTTTATTGATGCTAAGACCGCTTGAAGATCTGCCTTCGAAATGAACGGGGGATGCACCCCTTCGTCGGCGATGACATTGTCTGCCATGTTTTCGTCATTGAAATTGATAATCTCTTACAGTATAAGTATGGTAAATGTGTATATGATTTAGAAGCACCCAAATCCTCTTCATAGTCAGCTTTGAGATCGAGACTAATAGCGGAGTAAATTTCTCACCCATCATTAGTTTAAACATTGTCACAAGACCGAAGGTCATGCGTGCAAAATCGTTGCTCTTATTTCTAGCCGAATGTAGCGGAAGCCGAATCTTCAGTCGGACTTTATCTCTAAGGTCCTCCTGTCTTTCCGGCATTCAGCTAATTTTTTAGGCAGTTTCTGTAATATTTCTAGAAAAAAAAAAAAACGTTGCCTAAGGGAACAAATTATTGCTATTGAACAATAATTTAAGAAGAAAGTGCTCTTAATCAAGCATAAAAGTTTTTATAGTAGACTTAGCGCAGCAAAAGTGGCCCACGTGGGTAAAATGGTTTACGACTGTATTTCCCGGCGAAATAAAAAAAATACATTACGAATTCGTGCAAACTGGCTTAGCCTGAGTCTTCCTTGGTGAGTTTGGAGCGACGGCCTTAAATGTTATATTCTTCTTCTTCGATTGGCGCTACAGTCCGGGGTGGACCTGGGCCTCAACCAACATGAATGTTGTATGGGGTATTTAATTCTTTCAACTTTCATTGTAATTTTTAGCGTTTTTAATTTTTTTTCGTGGGCTAGATGTTGAAGCAAAGTCTAAAGCCACGGCAGAAGCCATATTGAGAATTAACAACAAAGATACTCTGAAAAACAGGGTAGGCTATATTTAACACCGAGCGGGCCATATTACCGGCATTTTTTTAAAACTGAAAATATAAGGTTCCTTTAGGTTTTTGTTTTCTTCGATTTATTGTTTATAAGGACTTATGTAAACATGGTTTGTAAGGTTGTTTCATCCTAAAAATGTTATGGGTAGGCCATATTTTCCGCTCTTACTTCTCCGTTTCCAAATTACCTATTTCTGTTTTTTGAGGTGGAAGGTGGAAGGCAGAGCGTTTATTTTTTATTTTTGTTTTACTGAACAATCTGCCATGCAAATGTGTTGGCAATATGTGTATGAATACACAAAATTCTCTTTCGGAGCTTAATTCATACAATCAACGCATCCCTGCGTCTTTAAATATATTTTTTAATTTATTTAAATTTGAGCGTCATGTGACCAATATCGCTCAAAGAGCACGGAATCATTCGTCATCTATGCAAAGGAATTATTTGTCAAATAAATCCCGTATCGCAAACTCTACGTCGCATGAAGGCATACTTTTAAAAAATATTTTTTACGTAATTAGTAGGAAGCGACTGAAAACATATTTTGATTACGAAACATCATGCTCGTAAACCAATATATATTATTTTAACTTATACTTTAGTAGAAATAATTGATAACGCGAAGCATTTTAACAGTTATGCCTCTTGTAAGAAACCATTTTGTTTATGAGCCAAATAGTGCGTATAATTTGGAGTACAGTCGCTACAAGTTCTAACTTGTATTCTTTTAACACCCCGCGCATTTTCTCATGGTAATAAAAGCTCATTAAGTGTAATTTCCGAGCTTCTAAAAAAACTTTATTGCTGTACGTGATATTGTTCACTCCTCCATCTGTTTGATGGCACTTACAGTTTTATGTCTACTTCGCCTGCCAAAGGTTCGGGGAGTAAGGAGTTCGATAGTAGTGATTATTGCCAGTGATTCGACGGAGGATGTCGTAAATGTGATAGCCGTTGTGTCCGGAATAGAATTTCGACAATCAGCGTGGGAGTTGACGTACCTACTAATCATGCATAGTGAACTGCTACTGTCATCAATGTTACACAGGGTAGACGGAGGTGTTGACATGGTATTTCGCCAATGAAGCCAACGTATTAAACGCGCTCGACAGATGTGGGACCAGTATAAATCAAATTAGCCTGGCCTAAGAAGCCACTGCTGACACATGACTACACTGCTTAATTTAATATTTGGCAAATCTCCTTAATATCTAATATCTAATAATCTTAAATTAAGCAGTGTAGGTTAATAACATCAGTTAGATCTGTATGAGCCGACACACTAATCTTTCCTCTCAAACCAAGTTGTGGCCTTAAAAGATAAATGGTTTTTGTTCACAATATAATTTTTAAATTGCTCTAGATACATATGTAGATGACTTTAAAAGTGGACATCATGTATTAGGGAAGGACCGCTCTTTAAAGTTTAGTGAAATGGAATTCCTTTTTGGAATTGAGTGATGATGTAGAAGCCTCGATTGTCACTGCTATCACTGCTCTTCTGGAAGCCAAGCAACTCGTTGTTGGATGTCGTTGGAACGCCCTGATCATTTAGCAGATTTTGGCACATTGTCAAGGCAGCGTTGTCCGGGGATTGTGCACGGTTCCTGGTGAAATCTTTGCTGATATCCAGCTACTATCCAGAACCTGTTTTCTGTCACAGCGTCACCATAACTGATGTAATCGGATGATTCATCGTTGAGCTTCTTTTTGCTGTTGCTCCATGCTGGTCTGCATTATTGAGAAGTTAGCAGTGTAGCAGCTTTGTCCTCGGTTTTAATCCATTTTGCTTACACATAAAATGATAGATTCGATGGAAGCCTAGGTTGGCCATATTAAGGGACAGTTTCGAATGTTTGGTGAATTAACCTTTCTTTAACGTCGTCATTTTGGTATAGTAGTGACATTTCATTGCTGTCTGATCGATTAATGGTGACCTCGAGTTGGCATAAGTCAGTGAGTCGTCTGCGAATTGACAGCAAGACAATCTCTGTGTTGGTTGGTTGATATGCTGGCGGTTGGTCTGCTGTGATGTTGTGGAAGAGCATCGGTCCCAGCTTCGAACCTGGTTAAACTACACTACACTATACTACATACTTAGACGTAGAATCTTCTGAAATACAAATGATCTGGACTATTCTGTTGAGGTTTGATTTAGAAGAATTCATTTTTCGCTTAAAATAAGTGGTCTTTGGTATAACTCGTGGTGGTCCGTGGCGTTGTGGGTATGTGCGTCGACCCCAACCTCGTCGTCGTAGGTTCGTTTCCTGCTCTGAGCGACGAAAACAATTTTCACGACCCCACCTCATTCGAGTTACTGACAATGCTCAAAGAGTATTTTCTGTCTAGAGAAAGCTTCTCAAACAAAGCCGTTCGGATTTGGCATTAAACTGTAAGTCCCTTCCACTCGTGAGAGAACAATAGCACGCACAACACGAGTGGTTGTTGAGAAGCTAGGCCCTGGCCCCATGGGCTGTAGCGCCACCCATATTATATTATTATATTATATTGGTATAACTCGCACTCCTGACTCGAGTATTATGGATATTCCTTCTGACGCACGTACGTATATCATTACCCCATTTGCGACGTACATACCATACAAGCGGACATTGCCTCCACTCTCGCTCCGCTCTTGCCAGAATTTGAGGTGGGGAGGAATTGTGTCTATGCGTGGAAGCCGAAAGGAGAAGACACTACCGCAAAGTCTACCAGCTGTACAAGAAAGTGGATCTAATCGAAAAAGCAAAAATTCGTCGACTACACCGGCTCGACCACATCGAGCGCATGGACAACAACGCTCCAGCGAAGAGGGTCTTCGAATCAGTGCCTTTGAGCTCGAGAAGGAGAGGAAGATCGAAACTCCGGAATAGAGACCAAGTCAACGCGGATATAACAGCTTTACCTTGATAACTGGAAGCAGAGTGCCCAGGAACGTCACCGATGGAAACCAGCAATTGTTCAGGGTCGAACCCTTCATGTTAGTTATCAAGTACGTAAGAGAACTGCGTCCAATTTTGACAGACGGGTGCAAGACCAATGAAGGATCTTGCATACGTCTTCGTGAAGGTCAGCAACATTAGCCTGAACCTGCACTGCCCTAATGAACGGTTGAAACTCTCGAAATTGCCTTCACTCTCCAGGATCTAGACAGCCCAAAGTCATGCTCCAAAAAGTCTGTAAGTAATTCGCGAAATTCTTAAAGACTGCAGACTTATCGGGATACAAGCACACAAACACATAAATATGGTGTGTATAAGTGATTCCTCTACGACGCCTGAAGACGTCACGCCTTTCCTCGGATCACTTGGCAGTTAAACGGTGTTGATTCATCTAGAGTTCATGCGCATCATTGCCAGTGTCTTAATGTTATATGCTTAATATGTACTCACTTAGAGCAGTATCAGTGACCCTGGTCGAGAAAGAGAGAACCATGCATTTTTGTTCGTAATTCCAGGAGATGCAAGTGGACACTCAGCGGATTAGACAATGCTCGAAGCATTCAAGATGCAAAATACCAAAAACAAAATAACGAGCTCAAAAACAGAGGTGCCGAACAGGAACCACAATTATTATTTATGGTTTTCCAATGGTGTAGCCAAACTGGACAGCCCTTGTTAAATAAAATGGTACGGTGTATTATTGTTATAGGACCTATAATAACCTTAAAATGGGCGGTTTTTTAAAGCCCAGGTCTAAATTATAAGAGCAGTTAAGAGCACAAAAAAAAAACGATCAGTGTCGCTTCAAAATTCATTAGAAAAACTTGGAAGAACAAACGATATTTGACAATTGTATCAGAAAATGTAGAAAGGAAAATGAAAAATATTTTTATCCCGGATCATGCAAATTGAAATTGATGCCTATGCTAGACTACAAAAAAACACACCTAATATATGTAATCACTAAATATGTATTGTCAAGATAGCGATATGGAGACTGAAGTCAAACAAAGCAGACAGTGCAGACGGGCTACAGAACTCCTTAAGGCAGCTGGAGATGGGCTGATAGGGTGCATCCGGTCCACAAGAAACGAAATCGCTTTGACTGCGCCAATTATCGAGGAATCAGTCTCCACCACATCGCCTACAAGATTTTCTCTGCCTGATAGGTCCTTATCAGTGCAGAGTCCACCATCGATCAGATCTTCACACTACGGCAGATCTTAGAAAGGACTGAAGAAGTGCAATCTATTCGTCGATTTCAAAGCCCCATATGACAGCGTGCATAGAGACCAGATATACAACGCCCTATCTCGTTTTTGAAATTCCTGCCAAACTCGTCAGGTTGTGCAGCATAACGATGGGGAACTCTCGCTGCTTCATCAAGGTCGGTAAATGTCAAAAAAGGTTTTACGCAAGGCGACGCGTTGTGATGTATTTTTTCAATATTATACTTGAGAATGTCGTGCAAAACTCACTCGCAAACACAAGAGGCACGATTTTCCAAAAAACCGTGCACGCATACGCTGGCGAGATTGACTTGATTGTTCGAACTCAGCGAGTCGTCAATAAAGCGTTTGCTGGCATTGAAGCGGAAGCGGCTAAAATGGGTTTAGCGGTGAATGAGGGCAAACGCAAGTATATGCTGTCATCAAGAAAAGACACGAAACATCGACGACTCGGTCAGAACATCACCGTAGGCAGCTACCACTTCGAGGTGGTAAAGGACTTATCTACCTTGGCTCCCAAGTTAATAGTACGAACAACATCCGCACTGAGATTGAACGCAGAATAGCTATTGCCAACTGCTGCTTTTTTGGGCTCAAGAGGAAATTGAGTAGTAGAGCCCTCTCTCGAAGGACCAAGCTCAAATTATATAAGACCTTGATCATCCCTGTCCTGCTGTATGGCGCGGAAGCCTGGACTATCTCAAGAGCCGATGAAGGCACACTTGGTCTCTTCGAGAGAAAAGATCTGTGTTCAATCTTTGGTACGTTGAAGGTTCCTGGACAAGAAGATTCAACCACGACTAGTCAGGCCTCTACGGATTCAACGCCTAAGATGGCTAGGCCATGTTGAGTGCGTGGACAACGCTGTTCCACGAATCCGATGACGCACTCAAGTGAAGAAGGAACTCAACCAACTTGGAGTGCGAGATTGGAGGTAGCTGTCTAAGGAACGTGCCAGCTGGGGAGGCTTGTCGGCTGAGGCCCAGGTTCACTCCGGACTGTAGCGCCATAAGAAGGAGAAGAAATATGTATTGTAAGCTATTGGATTTGCAAAACAATGGCCCGTAATAACAGAAATTCGGCTCTAATGTTGAGTTTTGTTGCGGGTAGCTAGGGTACTTTAAATACTCGCAGTAATAAATCAGCAACAATCTCGAAATTAAAGTAATCATTGTGACTCAAATTTACTTATTCGCTATTGTGAGCATAGCTCAGCCGATTTTGACAGAAAAACTTACTGCAAATTTGATTTATCATCTGAACTGGCAAATTCGAATATGGTACACTGATTAATAAATTCCTTTTGCACTTCCTTTTGAAACTCCGTGACTGTCTCCTTTAAATTCGAGTTAGATACGGTTCGGCTACTACTAAATATTTGTCGATCGTAGAAGTGGTAGTGATTGTTTATTACCACTGATTTCGTTTTAAATTATAGTTTACGTATAACTCGAGTTTAAATTCGTTTATTAATAAAGGGCAATGCCTTAAAATTAAATCCCTTGAAACATCTATTCCAGATTCTCAAGCTCCTTCTGTGATAGATATGTATTCTCAAAGTGTAGTACCTTAAATGCCTCCAAACATGTCTTAAATTCCATTCAAATTCGGTTATAAATCAGTTTTAAGACTGCATTAAAATATTCCCTTCGCTGATTAAAGCATTTAATCAATTCAGTCAGTGAAATAAAACATCCTTCGATTCAATGAACTTCCGGAAAAGCTAAAGCGGAATCTACACAAATGCATATGGATGTATCTCTACACAAATGTGGTTACACTGGCACTCTCCACCGTGAATCGTGCGCATCTAAATACACTTGTTTTGACTCGCCAAAACGAGACAAAAACACATCTTGTGCGAGCGGGATAGGTTATCTTTTCTCCTCCCTTTAACTCCATTGCTTTGAATCAGTAGCACATATCTCGCCACGCCTCCTAATCCAAAATCAAACAGCGAAATGCACCCTTTGTGGCACGAGGTATCTCCCAATTGGAGAATCGTATTTAGGCAAAAAAAAACCGGTCTGCGCACCTGCCCGAGGGTTCAGAGCGGTTCGACTGTAGCGCAGCATCTGCTTTATTGTTGTTAGTCAGCACCTCAGTTCACTTCAGTACCTGGGGGAGCTGCATTTGGCAGTGTGAAGCGTTGGAGAGTATATGTATGTGAAAAAGCCGTCGTGACTGCAATGTTTTGTTGTGGAAAATTATTTTTATTTATTGCAGACGAGGCAACGAAGTGGTTTCGGCTAAATTCAGAGAATACCCGGATGCGATGCGATGTAAGAAGTGAAAGTATTTTTTGTTCTTTTTGTGAATTTGTTGTCTATTGATTTTTGTTCCCTTTGCGTCAGTGTGAGTTTTAACAAAATTTGTGTGAAATGTGGAGAATGGCAACTACAGTGTGGGAGTGTCGACGAAAAACTTCATGGGCTATTCCAAATAAATAGCTGCTTTACTTGGTCTGCAAGCAAATAAGGGAAAATAGATTGTGCATTCGTTATTCTATGTCTTTCGAGCTAACACATCCGTGCGTATGTTTAATGATTTATTTAAGCTTTACAACTTAACAGAAGAATATGAACATTGTCATGTTCATGCAATATTTTCAAGTTACTGGAACACACTGTGGCGAAAATTAGGGTGGCAGGATGGGTGTGCTGTGAGAGTGTTTTTATACAAAATATTGAGATATTTTGGAGGAAAATAAATAGTAGTGAAAGGAAATATTCGGTTTGCTGCGTAACGGAAAAAGTAACTCTTCAGCTTGAGTAAACTTAAACGCGCCAAGCACCACATCAAGATGGGCAGAACAACTGGGCGAAAAATATTGAGAAAAAACGCGCTCACAGAAACTATTTCATTCCATTTCAATGGCGAGGGAAATGAGCACGAAATACGGATAAGAAGGACTAAAAATTTATTATGTTACTGCCTTTTCAAATTCTCCTTATCAGAGTTATCGATTTTTCTAATGCGTCAAGGCGTTTGTTTGAATGAATTAGTTTCTAATTTCAGTATCTTGCAACATGTCGTTTGGAAAATGTTGACCGTCTATTTACAGTGCTTACCCATTTCCTTAAATTTGATTTATGCTGATTTATTATCATTTTAGTCACTAGGCTATTGGCTTTTATCAATAGTCAAAAAGTATGAAAATCTGTGCATGATATAAGTAAGTATGTTGAAGACTGCCTTTTCAAATTCTCCTTATCAGAGTTATCGATTTTTCTAATGCGTCAAGGCGTTTGTTTGAATGAATTAGTTTCTAATTTCAGTATCTTGCAACATGTCGTTTGGAAAATGTTGACCGTCTATTTACAGTGCTTACCCATTTCCTTAAATTTGATTTATGCTGATTTATTATCATTTTAGCCACTAGGCTATTGGCTTTTACCAATAGTCAAAAAGTATGAAAATCTGTGCGTGATATAAGTAAGTATGTTGAAGACGGCATTCTTTTAACAATAACAGGTCGTTTGATCTGTCTTGGAATCTATCTTAAATCGGTGGAAACAATTGAGGAAAGGGAACTACAACCAGATGTGCTAAACTTCATCGCTTCGATTCTCTGTGCCTCTGTTGCACTCTAACGATGAATATGTGAATTGTCAAAGTAGAAATATAGTGTGACCATACGTATAAAGTTTTGCTTTAAAGGAATGCTATGGAGCAGATGGTTAAGTAACTTTGGCGTTACTTTGAGCATTCCAACAACCAAATAATACTAACAAATTATTTAACTTTATATAAAAATACCATACATTGGAGGAGATTGGATCCACAAGAAAGGAGACTCCTTTGACTGCGCCAACTATCGAAGGATTAGTCTTCTTAACATCGCGTATTAGATTTTCTCTGCCGTTTTGTGTACCCGCATGAAGCCGTTCATTAATAATCTGATAGATCCGTATCTATGCGGCTTCAGGCCAGGAAAGTCCACAATAGACCAAATCTACACAATACGGCAGATCCTGGGAAAGACCCAAAAAATGCAAATCGACACTCACCATCTGTTCTTCGATTTCAAGGCCGCATATGACAGCGTGCATAGAGACGGGCTATACAGCGCCATGTCTAGTTTTGACATTCATGCCAAACTCGTCAGGCTGTGCAGGATGACGATGGAGAACTTTCGCTGCTCCATCAAGGTCGGTAACGAACTAACCGAGACCTTCAATGTCAAATAAGGTTGTAGACAAGACGACGCGCTGTCATGTGATTTCTTCAACATCATCCTGGAGAAGACCGTGCGAAACTCACACACCAACACTAGAGGCACGATCTTCTAGAATTCCGTGCAATTGTTAGCATACGCCGATAACATTGACGTGATTGGCAGAACTCAGCGAGCCGTCAGTGCTGCATTTGCTAACATTGAGACGGCTAAAATGCGTCTGGCGGTGAATGAGGGCAAAACGACGTCTTGGACAGAGCGTCACAATGGGCAGCTATAACTTCGAGGTAGTCAAGGATTGACATCAGTACCGAGATAAGGCGTACGATAATTCTTGCCAACCGCTGTTTCTTTGGGCTCAAGAGGCAATTTAGTAATAGAGCCCTTTCTCGAAAAACCAAGTTGAATCTATACAAGACACTGATCATCCCAGTCCTGCTATACGGCGCGGAGGCATGTACAATCTCGAAAGCGGATGAAGAAGTCCTTGGTCTCTTTGAGAGAAAAGTTCTATGCACGATCGTTGGTCCTGTTTGTGTTGACGGTTTCTGGAGGAAAAGATTCAATCACGAACTGTACGGGCTGTACAGCGACATGAGCCTAGTTAGGCGTCTACGGATCCAACGCCTACGGTAGCTAGGTCATGTAGAACGGATGGAGACCACAGCTCCGGCCCGAAGGCACCCCTGGCGTGGAAGTCGACGCTCCAACTGCGATCACTTATTTGACTAATATCATTGTTATAATTGACCTACTGATAGTTCAAACAAATTTGACATCAAACACGAGCAGGGCGCTATAAGCTGCATAGGACGGGAATAAATGAGCAATCGAGGAATTTTCTTGTTAGAATTCAAAATCGACTTGATTTCACAACATTGTTCTTGTAAACTTCACTCGTCCTTGCGACTAAGTCAATACCAATTGCAGCCATCGAAGACACCTAAGGTGGATAACATTTCATGACTTTGAGATCTAAATGACAACTGTTAATTTGTCAGTTCAAATATATATTGTATACATAGACTTCTTCAATATTTCTGTTTTATTTTACAATTTATTAGGTTAGGTTAGATATGTTAGGTAATAGTGACTGCCTGCTAAGGGCAGTCACACTTATGCCAGAGTAGGTCCATTGTGGTACAACGCGGATTGACTTCCCCTAACACTGTAACCAGTTGGTGCTTGTGGTGAAGCGATTTAACTTTCCTATGCTGGCGCTGTGTAGCTCATAGCGGCCGCTGAAGTAGAAGACTCCTAGATGTAGGAATCTACGACTAGCGAGAACATTACAGGAGCAGAGAAGGTGATGAGTGTTTTCCTCCTCTTCATCCATGCAACTTCTGCTAAAATCATTACATGGGGCACCCATTCGCGAGCATGAGTGCCAATTGCACAGTGGCCGGTTATGACTCCCATGAGAGTCCTTAGTGAGGGCTTGCTGAGTCTAAGTAGACTGAGTGACCATTTTAGGTTAAGTGGCCAAATTTCTTTTGTTTTAAGGCAGGTGGTGTCTTTTATACATTTGTCATTGGTGGTTTTAATTGTGTGAGTGTTAAGAATGGTAGGTTGTGGTGATCAGCATTGAAGGTGGTACTCCTGCTTTTGATAGGGATGAGGTTGTACCCCACCTAGCGAGTTCATCGGCTTTGCGGCACCCACATAAGGTGAATGTTAAAATGCTCAGCCATCTCGTTAAGGACAGCCTGCAATTAAGGGATGTTTTTAAGTAAAACATGACATTGTCCAGGGATCTTATGGGGGCTAGACTAAAGGCACAGATGGTGATATCACTTTTTAATATTACATTGATTTTGAGCCATGACAACGCCTCGTTAATCGCTATGGTTTCTGCTACAATGATCAGGCAGCTTCAAGGAGATAGCAATGTTGAGATCTTGAACAAAATACAATTTATCGATTTCATGCAGACTCTTTTAGAAATTAAGATGTAAAGCCCTCTGTCGTAGAAATGTAATGTCCTTTATTTATGGTACGGAGGCTTACCTGACTTTTGGCTCTTCCTTAATCACAAAACATACAGACAAAAAACTCGGCTGTGCAGCGCAATAGAGGACTACGCCGTAGCTTTAAAAGTTGGGGTGAGGAAAAAAATATTGCATTGGTGACAACTGACAAATCTGGATGGGGAGACAGGAACATTACTAGTCTGCAGTGGCAAGCTGTTGCTTGTCTTGAATGTTGTTACTTCATTCAGTTAGGAATGGTTGAGACCATTTGATTTCCAAATCAATTTGCAAATGAAAAAGCTAAGCCAAATCTTATTCCCGGATGCGTACTTTCAATCACCGCCTTTCTAATTTTAAGTTGACCAAATGACCAAAAAGATTTCATACTTAGTTGAGGTAGCCGCCTTGGCTCCTACATAAGCGTAAATCTCTTAAATACATTCATGCCTAGGTAAATGTCACTGTCAAGTTTCTCTTTGACCATACGCACCGCAGCCCCAAAATCTGATTTATTAGTCTATGGAGATTCGAATTTAAAAAAGCTCTTAGACTCCAACAGCCATGTTTTCACCGGTAAAACATGCATTTTAATATGACAGATCAGGAGAATGCCAAAACTCAAAATCTCCATTGGCCATTATGCAGATCTGCTCACTTCAGATATGATAAGAGATTTTTCTCCTTGTCATTCCTATTATGCAAAGCTCACGCAAACATTCTATGCAAAGGTGAAATATAAATTAAAAAATGATGTGCTAATGCTTACCCATTATTATTCGTTCTATTAGCAATTTAAAGCGAATTCCATTCGGCGTGGACCGGAGACTCTACACTCGTCACATCGCAACCGATTCATGGATACGGCAGTAAGGGTGTATTTATAGACACTCGTAAACATAAAGCAATATTCCGCGAGCTCTAAAAATGTATCTATAACTGAATTTGAATATTAGAGACACAACATCACATTGCATGTCCTAACCGGAATGAGGAGATATAAAAGACACGGTCTTCTCAGATCGTAAATCATTTCCATATCTGTGCTTCGAATCGAAATGATTCACTTGGAATGGACCCAGATTGTATCATATTCAAAGTAAAAAAAATATGATCTTGAAGTGACAGCAGGAGGAATCCACGAGCAGATCGATGAGAAAAAAGTTCATCACGAAGGCGATGAGGGGGAAATGTCGAAATTTGTTTGTTATAATATGAACCTGCTGGGTGCGCTTCGAGAACACAAAAGGTCAGCCCAGCATGTCTTGTTCACACGACACGGATGATATTTACACCGGTCACAGCTGAAAGGAACGACTTCAGTGCTGAGATGGAAGAATGTGCTGTACGATCGTATGTATGTAAGACGGAATTTTGGTTTCGTTCTTCGAACGGATTTTGTTGTTTTGATACTTAAAGACCGCTCATGACCATGAACCGCGGGCTTTATCTGCTCGGATGATCTTGACAAAAAATTCGTGCGCTTCATTGATTCTTGACGGAATTATGAAAATATCCCGCCGTTAATGGATCCAATAAAGGTGTAGATATTTCATTTTGATAGCTGAATTTTCGTCGACATGATTTCGGGTGATGAAGAGAACAGACCGGATGGAGACTGTAAAGATTTCTACTACAAATATATGACAAGTTTGAATTCTGTCAACTTTTGATAGTTAGTCTACGGTCGTGGTGGGCCACGATCCAAGTGAAGTGCCATAATTATAACAATAACAAAACAGTTGCATTGAGTGTAAGGACAACGCAGACCCAAATTAGTGTTATAGAATGATGCAGGTATTAGGTGTGTTTTTTTGCAACCCTATAATATGCACACATTTTAATTTGCATTTAAAATGCAATAGCAACACTACAAAATGCTTCCAATCATTATATACTGTGTGGTATCGATAATTTACTATGAAATGTCATAAAATTCTTCCCTGAGTTCATTCCTCTGATACAATTCAAAACTAAAAAGGCATTTTAAAGTCTGAGGAAGATAAGTCGCGAGTACCAAAAATTACTAAAAAACATGTAAAACATTTATGGTTTTTTTATTTGTTCCAAATTGTTTTGAAATGACAATTTAGTTTTTGACTATTAGATGAAATATCATCTGTGTTGCCAAGTTTTTCTAATGAATCAATATGCATCGCTGATCGGTTTTGTTTGCACTTATAATGTATGTCATATTGTTGAGCTCAAATTCATCGTTATCTAAAGTTAGGCTGCTTTCACTTTCCGGACACTGCTTCCTTCCGAACGTACCTGGTTGAGTTGGTTAACCTAACCTAAGATTGATTTGTACCCAAGACAACCTTTTGGAATAAGAATTTCGAAAAATGTATTATTTCTGATTGATTGATGCTATGATTATAACATGGGATGAGTAGTCTCTTAAATACGCTGTGCGTAATGATGTTTAAATAGTGTGCTTGCCTAAAAAAACCTTAAGCAGGGAAGAATCATGATTGGGTGCGAGGAGTAATTCAAGACCGGTCTAGCTCACTACTCGCCTACCAATGAGATACAACACTTTTTTCACATTGTCACTAACGTCAAGAGACGACCCAATTACACACTAGGCCAGATGACGATTAGCAGTTCGTGCACAATATCGATTTCTTCCGATTGCTTCTAAGTCAATATGAAATTTTTCGTTGACACTTAAAATAATCATAAGGGACTTAAGAAAAAGGCAGAGGCTTGGAACTCTGTTTTTTCTAGTCACCAGAAGTCTATCACTGTGATATCATACTGCATATCATATCGGCAGTGAAAAGTGGCTGATAATGGACTGATAACGGACTTCCTCGCAAAAGTATTCACACAGTAACCTGGCGATCCCCGCAAAAGTGGATGGAGAAATCTTTGGTTTGTCCAAGAGTTGTAGGTACGAACGAGAAGTCTCGCTGTTCTATCAAGGTTGGTAACGAACTCACTGAGACCTTCAATGTCAAAAAAGTTTGGGACTTCTTCAACATCCGACTTGAGAAGACTTGATAAGGCACAGGTACATGGACGCTATTGAAATCGGATAAAGTAGCTCTTGGTTGTTTTGAGAGAAAAGTTCTGCGTGCGATCTTTGGTACTGTTTGCGTTGATGGCGTCTGGAAGAGAAGATTCAACCACGAACTGTATGGGCTGTACAGTCGCATGCACCTAGTTAATCTTTATCGGATCCAGCGCTTAATATAGGTAGGTCATGTAGAGCGGATGAACACCAAAGCCCGAAGAGTCTTCAATACCGAACCATTGGGACAACGCATCCGCGCACGAGATGGCGCACACAGGTGGAAAAGGACCTCAACCAGCTTGGTGTACGCAGCTGGAGGCAGCTGGCTGGAGAGGCACGTTGGTTGAGACCCAGGTCCACCCTTGGCTGTAGTGCCAATCAAAGAAAAAGAAGAAAGTTTTGCGCATCGCAATGATCCTTCAGAAAAAAAACTGCCTTGGTCTGGAAGTCACCAGATTAGCACTCTATCTTCGGCCTTAGACACATAATAAATATGAAATCAAATGAATTTCATTGAGAAAGAACCTGTGCAAAGTGTTGCGCGTGTAAAGTTTGAATAAATATATGGAAACAGTAACAATTCGCCTCTTAAAACTGCAAACCGCTCACTCACTCATGTGTCGTTTCAAAATTCAAATCGATCAAGTTACACATATTATATCATTGTAAAGACTTCCGTGCCCATCATTATGTTCAAATATATTCATATGATAGATTAGAGACCGAAAAAGATATTTAACAGCGGTCCACCCACACTCGGCTCGTGTTGGAGTTTTCTCATTCGCCCACAACATAAACAGTGCTTAAATGTTCAGCTTGTAAATTATTTAATGGAAAATCAGATATCGATTCAAATCGAAACCAATGGAGAAGTGATTATCTCCGTAGGTGTTGCCGACACAGAATAACGAGATCCAAATCGCTATCGCACTAAAAGCCGCACTAACGATGTGCTAATGATCCGCACACTTGTCAAATCAGTTTCGAATTCAGATATTTTCTGTTTCGAGGAAGCTTGAAATGACTATGCGTGAACTTATGGGTGGGTGTTGCATCTTTAACGACAGATTGAGTGCATTTACATAAACGATGCTTGCAACCGACCCGGAACGAGCCAAAGACTGTGTGGGTGACTAGTGAGGTCATTAAGAACTTTCCAGCAAGTGTGGTGCTATGTTAATCGACTGGGGTATTTCAAAGCGCCATTGTGATAAGCCCATTCACAGGGAAGACATTAATATTTTTATTTGAATCTTTTGTATTCTTCGGGCGGCACCATCAATGGCCTATTTCTCTTGAAAGTCACACAAAACTTTCTGCTTTTCTAAAATCCACCTGCAGCGAATCTATTCTTTAACCCAAACGATCGACGCTTTGGTCTAGTCCACTGAAAGGATTCAAGGTCGACAACACAACCCATAACAAAACGGCCATAAGTTACACAAATAGGTCCATTCTAAATCACAGAGTGATACCAATTCAAAGCATCGCACGGTCCCTTTAATGGAGACAAAGTTTGCATCTATTAACCTGTCTATAGCTGGTCATTAGCATGCGGTCTCTTTTGTTGATCCCGTTGTAAATTGTACTGCGACGTTTAACCTTTTCCGCCGGTCGTCTTTTTGTTTTCACTTAGGAAGGAGTTTTAGTCAAGCTTGGTGACTACTGGCTGATCTTATCTGAATTTGAACGCTGTCGCAAGTGCCGACTGAAGATTTTTAAGTTGTTGTTTTTCTAAAACTATTTTAAATTGTTTATATTGTGCGCGTGTTCGAGCAATTACTGATACTCTTAAGTGGCCGGGGTCAAGGCACAGAACAGAAGAGGTTCGGTTAATTTGTTGGGCTGCTAGCGAAATTGGCAACACACTCAGACCATTGTAGGTCCATTTTGAAGACACAGAACTATCTTATATATCTGCGGATTGTAGCTAGTAAAAAACGAGTCTCTAAATTTAACTGTGCGTCTGGGAAAGTGCTTTATCTTATTTTAGATACTGCACAATAAGTCTTGGCTTTATAACAATGGCGGCCAGTCCCGGGATGTTCTGGCATCCTACTGATAGCTTGACCAGAGGTTATAGTCTGGTGCCTCGGAAGATCAGGCTTCCGCCCGTGAGACCCGCACAGGTCTCATCCTGATCGCTTGAGGTTGGCCCCCAAGTGGGAGCATCGTGGTGGCTGTGGTTTAAAACCCAAAGCCGCTGGAAGAAGTGGAGATATACCTGCATGTCAGGGAGTAAGTCTTGTCTATTAAGGCTATGGGCATTTGCGACTCTCCGACGTGAAAGGTATCGATCCAAGTCTATGTGGAGTTGAAGATAACAATCGGGTGCTACTACCCAAAGAGTAGCAGAGGTGTTATATCGACCTCGCCACCCTACCAAGGTGGGGAAATAGGTCCATAAGCTCATTCCTATTTGGAACTTGAGACTCCTACTCAAGGCGTCTGATCCAGCGTCGTAGAATGGTCCAAAGATTAAATGTTGTCGTGATAGAAGCCTAATGGCAGGTAATCACGTAAAACAATTATTTCTGTCTGTGCGTCTAGGAGCAGATTTACTACAAATTTGGCTGGTGTTATTCTAAATCGGCAGTTATTTTTGTTGCCCTCTTGGATCGTAATCCAAGATTTTTAATGAACTAGTGTTCAGCTAATTTGCCAGGAATTTTGGCACATTTAGTCTCCTTACAACAAGCGAAATGAGAAGAATATGGTACCGTTGACATTTTAATAAAGCGGTGACCGATATGGACATTCTTCAGCTCCGTCAATTTGTTGAAGTACAGTGCACCTATCTGCGGCTGAATCTGCGAGAGGAGATGCTATTGCAGTTACAGAGAATGGTTCTATGGTTTCGTCCTCCTCTTCATCTCTGCACCATTTGCAGAAGTCATTGTGGGGAATGCCCAAGCTGGAGCCGTGTGTGCCAATGGCGCAGTGCTGTTAACACGAGGATAAGCATTCTGAGATTCGGCCTGAGTACTCATACTTATCAAGTCGCGTCAACGTTTTAGATCGAAGAAAGGCCATGATTATTTTGTTATGAGCATTGCGCACCCACTGCCAGTGCAACATCTGCATTTAGTTTGGTTAAGCGTTTCGAGCTTGAGTAGACGTTTTTCTGCAGCGGTACGCATGGGCGGCAGACCATCCGGAAAGAGCCTTAAAGAGCGTTTTCTAGCGAGTTCGCCTGCTTTTATTTGGTATGTCAATGTGTCTCTGAACCTACACAACAGGTTGTTGAAATAGTTAGCCTCGTTAAAGACAGGAGGTAATTAATGGACATCTTACAGATAAATGTGACTGCGTTCAGAGATTTTATCGGTGGCTGGCTATTCGAAAAGATGACAATATCTACCTGTGCTTTATACGCTACAATGATTTGATAGTTGCCATGACAGTTGAAAATGCAGGAACCTGAAGTAAAACTCCCTCTTCTGGCAATCTTCGGCCCGCCTGTGAAAATTCACAAATAACCGTCCAGCGTCTGAAGTTCAGACTTCCAGTAAGCTCTGGAGAGTATGCTGGTTGAAAATTTTTTCGCGATGTGGAGCAATTTCAGTCGAATGGCCATGCTGGCAGCATGCATTCGAGACATCGATTGGCCGAATAGATCGATAGTAAAATTTATAAAGTAACACTCTGCACTTGCACTCTTACTCTTGCAAAAAAAAAACTAGAAGTACAGAAATATGAGCTGCCAATACCTTTTTACTTTTGAGAATCGTTTGGATATTCTCGTTTTGCTGTCATTGGTATGCGATTTTAAATCAATTTTATAATGTTGTAAAAAGTCGTAGTTTGGCCAATCGATGTCGACATAAGACTGTAGGTCCTCTTGCACGCGTGACAGGACAATAGCACGAACACCACGAGTGGCTGCTAAGAATCCTGGCCCTCTACGGTCTGTAGCGCCCTCATATTATATTGTAAAAGATGTAGTTTTATTCAAGGTAAACTATTTCATCTCATTTTAACGGTTGCGGTTGCAGCCCCAATAACAAAAAAATATAACAAATCAGTGAGCAAAATAAAGCGCTCTATTGGCAAATTACTTTTAACATTCAAATTGTGCACATTTTGTTCGGCAGTCTTAGATAGTTTATTGTTAACTATTAACCGTAAAGAGGTTGTATGTAGGAAAGTACATATTTAATATGAAAGCAAAAAATGACTACTAGACTACTACCACTGATCGACAACCTCTGTGATAGTGCCACTATCTAGTAGTCTACTGCAGTAAGCAATAACGTCTATGACTAACATAAAATGACATTACGGCAAACAAACAAAATGATGAATGCCAGATTTCAGATTCAAACACTCGAAAGAGCTATTATACCAAAGCTAATTTAAATATCATTGCTGGTGTCGGCTCTATCTATTGGTAGTGCACCAAGGAGATTAAGTTATCCTATGAATTTTTCCTGCAAAAGCTATCGATTAAGAAGCGATTGGAATCCTCTCACATCTCCTGTACTTTAGGAGTTCACTTCACTACCCATCTTTTAGAATTGTAACAACTACTATATAAATGACTAATTGCTTCTACTGTCAGCTTAATGTGGCGTTAGGTCTATATGCATTTATGCACCACCGCCACTTCAAATAATTTTCAAAAATAAAGCAAATCACATTGGGGAGACTCAGTGAGGAGGACCTTGGGCCTATTTGTCAAGCTTTCGGAGCAATTTAGCAGCAATTGATGCAATTGATTAGTATATTGTGGAGGATGGCCAAGTATTTCTTGTAACATCAATATGAGGAAGAACATTTTTTGTGACATATGATGGTAGGAGTGCTCGTCAATTTCAAGACCGCATATGACAGCGTGCATAGACACGAGCTATACAACGCCATGTTTAGTTTTGACATTCCTGCCAAACTCGTCAGACTGTGCAGGATGACGATGGAGAACATCAAGGTCTGTAACGAACTAACCGAGACCTTCAATGTCAAAAAAGGTTTTAGACAAGACGACGAGCTGTCATGTCCTGGTGGTCAGATTTCAGAATAGCGTGCGAAACTCACACGCCAACACTAGAGGCACGATCTTCCAGAAGTCCGTGCAATTGTTAGCATACGCCGATAACATTGATGTGATTGGCAGAACTTAGCGAGCCGTCAGTGCTGCATTTGCTAACATTGAGAGGGAAGCGGCTAAAATGGGTCCGGCGCTAAATGAGGGCAAAACGAAGTATATGCTGTCCTCAAAAAAGGACATACAACATCGACGCCTTGGACAGAGCGTCACAGTGGGCAGCTATAAGTTCGAGGTAGTCAAGGACTTCACTTACCTCGGTTCCGGAGTACTTATAACATCAGTTCATTCATTTTTTTTTTCATTTTCAATTCATTTTTATTTCGTACTTCATGACATGCTTATATACTAGACAAAAATGCTTAAAATTAGTTGGACGTACAATGTTTCTATTTCTAACTTACTGTAAAAAAAGTCGGCGGGCACTCTAAGCTAAACCTAATCTTAATCTATGTCTTTCGACATAAGCTAACAAGGGTTATTTTTTAATTCATTTCCATGGATTAAATTGAAGGATTGTAAAATAAGAAAAATTGAAAAAAAAACTTATTGACTGAACATTTGTTGTTTAAAACTAATCCCCTAGCTTATATACCACCTTAAAATAACTTAAAACTAACTTAATTTTAACATACATTCACACACATATATACACGTATTTATGCGAATACACGTGTATATACATATATGTATACTATATAAAATTGTAACACATCAGTACAACGTGGTTGAGTCGGCCATCCACAGTTGACCTGGCGATGTGATAGAGGAGAGGAGAGCATTTACATTTTGTATCAGACCGTGCTTATCAAAATGGAGGAATGCTTCTGGGTGGACGAAGCCGTTATGACGTACCCTGTCGTGGTATTGGGGGCTGGGGTAGTAAGCCCCGGAGATCAGGTTATTAACCGAAGTCATCGCTCTCGCAGTGTGGCCTAGAATCAACTTCACGAGGAAATTGTCCACTCGTATCAGGTTCGCCCTGTTATATAAAATCCAATTGGAATATAATTTTCTGTACTGGGATTCTAGTGTTCTGTAAAGGCGAAGGCAAGCCCTAAGACAAGACCTGTCAAACCCCCGAGTCTTTTCCATCAAGCTTGCACTCACGTTGAACCATACCGGACAGCCATAGGTGAGCATTGGCCGTATAAGGGCCATGTAGCAGATTACCTTCACCCTCGCATCGAGTTGGCTGTTGTAAAACAGTCTCTCTGTTAGAGCGAAAGCGCTTCGGGCCCTGGCCAGAGCAGCATCTACATGTTTAATAATAACATCAGTACCAAGCGTAGGATAACTCTTGCCAACAGCTGTTTCTTTGGGCTCAAGAGGCAATTTAGTAATTACGCCCTCTCTCGAAAAACCAAGTTGACTCCATACAAGACACTGATCCCAGTCCTGCTATACGGCGCGGAGGCATGGACAATCTCGAAAGCGGATGAAGAAGTCCTTGGTCTCTTTGAGAGAAAAGTTCTGCGCGCGATCTTTGGTCCTGTTTGTGTTGACGGGTCTTGGAGGAGAAGATTCAACCATGAACTGTACGGGCTGTACAGCGACGCCTACGGTGGCTAGGTCATGTAGAGCGGATAGACACCACAGCTCTGGCCCGATGAATCTTCGAATCCGAACCTGTGGGGTAATGCAACAGAGGATAACCGTGGCGCACGCAAGTGGAGAAGGACCTCAACCAACTTGGTGTGCGAAACTGGGGACAGCTAGCCAGAGATCGCGCTAGTTGGGGTGGCTACTATTTAAGTAAGTGCAAAGTACACTATTCCACTGATGGCAGATTTGGGAGTAAGGAAATATAAAATTTCAAGAGCTGTAGAAACTGTTCTGATGAGTAAAAAAGGTTCAGTTACTGCTAGGCAGATTTTTGACCCTAAGTAAGCACATTTCATCAGTTTACTACTGCATACATGAATTATGTAAATTAGGCACGATATCTGCGCTACAGCCAATGTTTTTTGATCAAGTCCTAGTAGCCTCTTGGAAAAGCATTAGAAACCGTTTTATATTGGAAGTTGAAAAGTAATCATTTCTATCGCAGAAATTTTCAGATAACGTGCCTTAATCCCAAAGTAAACTGAATCACTTGTTTACGCTTGAGTTGAACCAATTCCAAAAAAAATTATGGTTGAATAGTCGAAACCGTCAATTCCTATGAATAACCCCGAACGCATATCCAACCACACATTTCGAAGCATTTATACGCTAACATACTTACGCACTATTTACTCAGGTAAATGTTGATTTATCTTTTCTGTCAGTACATCAAAAATTTGACTTCCGTTCAACAGAAGCCGTTTACTGCATACTGTTTGCGTCTATTTCTTAGAAGCGCTTCACCCGACTAAGGTGTTGGCGGCAGGCGGCAGCATGTGAAGTATCTCAGAGTACCTTCATTTATTTGCACAAGGTACCTACTTTATTTGATTTTGTTGGCAAACAACCAGACTGAGACATGTTTCGCGCAACATAAGGGAAATCCCATCTGTATATAGACTTCAGAGACAACAGCGACTTGATAATAAGTAGTGTTCACTTCTCGATTGGTTACAGAATGCCGCCTGTTTATCTATTCAAATCATGACAATGGCTATATTTACAACTTGTAAGAAATAAAGAAGAGTTGCACTTGATTAAATTGTGTTGCATTTTTGTTAAACTTAAATGGCGGCAATGATTGCCATTAAACAAGGCTGTATAGATGTGGAAACTAGAGACTTTTTCAAAAACTCTATTTTGTCAAAGCTCGACCATTTACTCCAAACAAATTCAACAGGCGACAGAAAGAAATAGCACAGACTAGGTGTCACTACAAAGGAGAAAGAAAAAAAACCGATTACTGTGGCAACTTAGTAACTAACTGCCATTTAAACAGATCGTACGATATACACCGCTGTAGCACACAAAAGAGTTGATAATTCACTCGATTACCCTTCTTTACAATCATTATTAACAGATTCTCGAGTAGTGATCCATAAATCTCTGCAGTGTTGCTAATTTGGATCAAATACAATGCCCGCATTGTCCTTTAACTGAACCATCTGTTGACAGACAACAATCCAAATCCGATCGAATGCCATTAATATAATTCTCTCAGACGACGTGGTTTGAAAATCAATTTTCACTTTCATAAAATATCTGAACGCAAATGCGGTCGAATATTAACGCCACAAAAATGTCATAAAATCCTCGGAATGGTCCACAGAACAGTCAGTAGTAGAACGACGGTGGACGTCCAGCAAAAATGTCTAAAATCTTAATCGGCGATTAACGCTGGACTCGGGCATGTTATAAGAAAATTTATGATACCCATAACCGTTTACGGGTACCTCAGCGGATATTCAGGTTCTGACATACACATCCTACAGCTTCCATCAGGAATCCGCAGAGGTGCAGTGTGGTGGTCGTCGATAAAACCGTGGAATTTATGAGCGTGTTGCAAGGAACAAGGAAGCGAGTTCATTCAGCCCCCTTTCACTTTTATTCTGTCGGCGAGTGTTGGGAATTTTAAATTATTCTTCGTTTGTTTGTTTTTTGTTCGTTTTTTTTGTTCTTCAGCTATTAGCTAAGAATGAGGTAAAGTCTCCACGAGTTCTCTAGGCATGACATGTGTTTGCTTTTAACCGATAAATAAAAATAAAATTTGTAATAATGTGATGTGACACAGTTAAGCGCTTTGTCTGTAGATAAAAATCATTGAAACTGTTTTACATACGTCTTGGGTCCGTCCAGTTTAGTTCCCACAATTAATATGCGTACGGCCAATCTATTGACAAATTTCTTATTGGGTGACAATGTTTTTGAATCAAGTTTCAGCATTATTTCATTTCTATTTTCTGACTGGTCGACACTACAGCATTGTTTTATCTCAAGTGGAACTTTCAATCGGACAAGATGGCCGCGGTATTTAGTTATTTTTGAAATTAATTAAAATAAACTTTAAATGTCTGCCTGGACACGCTGGAGGTGAACGAAAGATTTCAAAGAAACTGATGAAAGCAGTTGGTGTGTTGGTGAGAGTATATAGCGCATATAAAGGGTGATTTTTCAGCTATTATCTTTTTGGCAACACTGGTTTTAACAGCTGACTCACGTTTCGTGTTTTGTTTCACTGTCAAACATCTTTAGTTTGGTCTATAATTTAACCATGAATCGTCTTACAAACGAACAACGCTTGCCAATTATTGAATTTTATTATCAAATGCTCTGTTAAGACACCTCATCGCGCTTCCGAAAAATTGTGTTCATCGATGAAGCTCATTTTTGGCTCAATGGGTACGTAAATAAGCAGAATTGTCGATTTTGGAGTGAATATCAGCCAGAAGCATTGCAAGAGCTACCAATGTACTCAGAACAAGTTTGGTGCGGCATTGGACCGTACTTCTTCAAAGATGATTCGAATCGTAACGTAACTGTGTGTGGTGAACCGTGAGATGATATCCAACTTTTTTTGTCCACAATGCAAGAGCTTGACTTGCATGACATGTGGTTTCAACAAGACGGAGCCACATGCCACACAGTACCCGCAACAATGGACTTATTGAGATGCGAGTTCGGTGAGCATTTTATTTCATGTTCGGGGCCGGTCAATTGGCCGCCTAGAGCCTTTAGACTATTTTTTGTGCTATGTTATGTTAAAGGTGATGTCTATACAGACAAGCCCACTTCAATTGACGCATTGGAAGACAACATTGAAGCGTTTATTCGTGAGATACGGGTCGAAATGTTGAAAAGAGTTGTTAAAGGTGATGTCTATACAGACAAGCCCACTTCAATTCACGCATTGGAAGACAACATTGAAGCGTTTATTCGTGAGATACGGGTCGAAATGTTGGAAAGAGTATGCCAAAATTGGACTTAGCATATGGACAATTTGCGGCGCAGTTAAGGTCAAAATTTGCATGAAATAATTTTCAAACATTGTTTGGACGTTATACGGACCGTACTATCGATATAAATAAAGATTTTATGCATTTTACTGAATTTCGTGTTTTTTTTTATATGAATCCACATATGCTAAGTTATTGCTCAGGTAGAATAGATATTAGATACTAAGGACGTTAAAGAGCATACTAGCAGTGGAATGAAATCGGTCAGCATGGCTCTGGCAGTCAATTACGGCCACCCTACGTAGGTACATATACTCCTCTAAATGGCCTGCAATAGCTTTGAGATAGTCAGCGACCTCGTTTGCTGTATATGGCAACACATTACGTAACTCATCTAAAAAATCGAAAGGACATCATTGGAGACAGATTGAATTGGAGACGGCAAGTTCATTATCGTGCTAGTTGGATATGCTTGTTGACTAAGTCTAGGCCCCTGCGGACTGTAGGGCCATGAAAAAGAGAATTAAAGTCCAAGTTAACACTGGCCACGATAACGCTGTCAAAGTTCAAAATCAATGCAGACTGATGAGAACCAATACAACGCTTCCTATGAAAAGATGCTGATTAACGACAGGTACCGCTCTTCTTGTGACCATGTCTCTAATTTTTGTTACCAATATATGGTCATTTCGTTGAGATTGTTCTAAACAGTTTGGGTCCAATTGCGTTAATAAGTATTAGCGTAGTCGTCTTCTTTTACATTGCGATCAAAAAAGGTATTGCTGATTTATGCTGGAAATTAACAGTCCGTTTAAACTACATCCTGTGGCACATCCTCACTTTTGACGTCGGGTTTCTAAATCTCGACTCCCTCCATCAGCTCTAAAAATACTCGCAGATCTGATAACAAGCAATATAGATCTAAGCATGTTTGCACTCTAACATCTTACATGGACCAACATATCACAAGACCTTACTCCGAAATGAGACTGCGCACACTCCGCGGTAAACTGTGGACATGCTGCGTAGTATTTTATTTCTGCGAGGTTTTTTTATTGATACCAGTGACATTTGCAAAAGGAAGCGCGCTAACTGAATCGTCTGAATCGATCAAACAGGTGGATATTGTTTGATGTCATAGAGTGCGCATGCACAGCGGTTAAGTGTGTGCACTTGAAATTTCTCGAATAACAATAAATATCGATTTTTTAAACTAAAAACTAAACTGTTCCGCCCTTTCAAAACCGTTTTAGAGGTCGGTGGTAGTGAGCAAGTAGTGACAGTTACTTATTTGTTGAATATCATGCATATGCATTTAGAAAAGATTTACTAAGTCTTAGTATTTTGATAAATGAATCTTTGCTAAAGCTTTGATATTTGTTCAATTGAACTAAAGAAAAAGCGACCTAAACTGTAGACATAGGGATTGGGGTTGCACACGTGCAAATACATGGGGTAATGTACTTTCAAGTCTTAGTGTTGTGTTGCCCATTACGTTAATGTTTCCACATAGTCCAACTTATGTACCTGCTGGTTCACGTGGTCGTTCCTCTGTTCTAGATATATTTATTACTAACTGTCCTAGCTATGTATCTCAACCTGTATGTCTTAATGAATTGACCTCGGATCATAACCCTGTATTTTGCAAGCTTCTTCTGTGTGGTATGGAAGTTGTTGATTATATTCAAGACTTAAAAAATGCTAATTGGAATCGGTTTAGAGCAAATATAAGTCGGAAACTTCGGCAGGTTGACACCGACTTAGACCATATAACCTGCAAACAGGATGTTGACCTTCTTGTATCAAGTTTCACAAAACAAATTCTAGACTCAGCTAATGAGAGTATTCCAAAAATAGCTAAAAAAAGAACAATTGCATTAAGCTTCCAACTGATGTTTTAAATCTTATAAAGTTACGAAATATGCACAGAAGAAACTGGCAACGATACAGACAAATTGTAGATAGAAACGAAGTCAATTATCTCAACAAGATCATCAAAGAGAGTATAGCTCGAATTCGTAATGACTCTTGGAATAATAAACTTAAGCACTTAGACAAAAATACTAAGCCGTTCTGGAATATCGTAAAATTAGTTCGAAATAAGAATAGTCGTATCCCGTGTCTCAGAAACACTTTAAATACGTATTTTACAGAAGTTGAAAAGGCTAATGCGCTAGCCCAAACATTTGAGCGTAATCATAACATAGCGCGTAATCTGGGTGATTTGCATACAGATACTTTGGTAAATGGTACTGTTCAGACATTCCAAACAATGAACTCAGTCACACCTTTAAATGAATTTGTGAATGAAGACGATATCAATTTTTTTATCAGCAATCTCGTAACGAGAAAATCTGGTGGACAAGATTTAATAAGAAATGTATATTTAAAAGAGTTACCGAAAATTGGGATAAAGATGGTGGCATATGTTATAAATGCATGTTTGAAACTGCAATACTTTCCAACAAATTGGAAGATAGCTAAAGTTATGCCTATTCTTAAAGCTGGTAAGCCTTCAGATAGTCCTGATAGTTACAGGCCAATTAGTTTACTTAGCAGCCTGAGTAAACTCTTTGAACGAATATTAAAAGAAAAGATTATGAAGATTGTTGATGATAAGAACATTTTTCCCAAAGTACAGTTTGGGTTTAGGCGTTATCACAACACTTCTCATCAAGTTAAGAGAATCTGTAATCACATCAAAAGTAATCGTATTGATGGTAAATCGACCGGCATGATTTTACTTGACATTGAGAAGGCATTTGACACTGTCTGGCATAATGGTCTCATTTTCAAAATGAACAATCTCAACTTTCCACCTTATTTGTGCAATATAGTTCTAAGTTTTCTGTCTGATCGTTGTTTCCAAGTCCATGTTAATAGTGGTGTTTCAAATTTTATATATTATAATGCAGGTGTACCCCAAGGGTCTGTCTTGGCGCCAACCCTTTACAATTTGTATACCTCGGACTTTCCAGAATTACCTGAATGTGAAACTGCTATCTTTGCCGATGACACAGCTATATTTTCATCACATAAGTTCGCTCTTAACATTGAGAGCAATCTTAAATATGCGATGGAAATTATTTTTAGTTACTGTGATAAATGGAAGATTAAATACAATGAAGATAAGTTACAAGCGATATTTTTCACACGAAAAAGAAAAGCTTGTTTTCTTCCTAGTTCCAGCTTTCGGGTGAATGGAATCAACGTTGAGTGGAAGAACTCCGTTAGGTATCTTGGTATTCATCTTGATAGCAAATTAACTTTTCATGAGCACATCAACCAAACTCTCAGGAAAGTTAACATTGCAAAGAAAATTCTTTACCCCTTTATTAACAGAAAATCCTTTTTGTCTACCTCCAACAAAGTAATCATACTTAAGGCTATATTTCAAGCCATAATACTTTACGGTTGCCCAGTATGGGGAAAATCCGCACAGTGTCATATCAAAAGATTACAAATAGCCCAAAACAAAGTCTTAAAAATGATGTTGGATCTACCACGGGATTATTCCACCTTAAAACTCCACAGAAGAGCGGGTGTTGAGCTGATCTATAAAAGAATATTGAAACTGACAGATAAGTTTAGTTACTCATGTGCTTTTGCTGAGAATCCACTAGTTAATGAATTAACAAATTGCACTCTGCAAAGTGAATAAATATTATTACATGCATATACATTGTAATCTATACGATTTATTTGTTAAACTTTAATATTGTTAGTATTTCCTTCACATTTATTTATTATTTCTTTGTATCTATTTATTTATATATTTATTTATTTATTTATTTATATATTTATTTATTTATTTATTTGTATATTTATTTATTTACTTATTAATTTATTTATTTATTTATATATATATGTATATACTTATTTATTTATTTATTTATTTATTTATTTATATATATTTATATAATTATTTATTTATTTTTTTACTCAGTTAGTTATTTATTTATTTATATAGATTTATATACATATTTATTTATTTAGTTGTAACACCTTTATTGTAACATCATTTTTTACCAAATTACTGGTTTCAAACATTAATTTACATATGTTTATTGACATACTTAAAAATGTAAATGTATATATACGCATATACCAATTATATATATATATTTTCTTTTTCTCTTGTATTGAAGGTTTTTTGTCGTATTTTCCTTCAAATAGTTTTGTCACAACACAATGTTATATAATAAATTTCACAATCATGTAAACACTTTTCCAGAAGTAAGATATTCGATTTATCAAATCTCTGTATTAGATACTGTGCGATAGCTAAAATCAATGTAAACTTTTTATAACGAAATAAACAAAATAAAAAAAAAAAAAAAGTGTCGTGGGTACAAGTGTTCGCAAAACGTTGGGGGAAATGTGCACCTGGCGCCACAGTCTGGGGTGAACCTGGACCTCAACCAACAGATTTTCCAACTGGGGCGAACTCTGGCTAGCTGTTTACAATATCGCAATACATGGCCCAGCCAACGTGGTCGTTGGACCCGTAGACACGTGGCTATGCTCATGTCGCTGTACAGCCCGTATAGTTCGTAATTGAATCTTCTATTCCATAAGCCGTCAGTACAAACAGGATCAAAGAGCGCAAGCAGAACTTTTCTTTCGAAGATACAACGCAATTTTCTATCCGCCCTTGTGAATGTCCATGCGGCGCGCCGTGTAGCAGGAAAGGGGTGATCAGTGTCTTATATAGTCAACTTGGTCCTTCAATCGGAACTCTGTCTGTGACACTTTTCGAGCCCGAAAAAACAGCTGTTGACAACAGTTATCCTACGCTTGATGTCGATACTGATTATTTTTACGAACTAGAAAAGGCGTTGTATATCAAAACTTGGAATGGCGTTGTTTATATATAGTATACAATGCAAATGCGTTCACTTTATATTCATGAGTGTCGTTACAGTCCGTAGCGAGCCAAGGCCTAACTTCTCAGCAACCACTCGTGTTGTGCGTGCTGTTGTTCTCTCACGAATCGAAGGGACCTACAGTTTTACTCCGTCTTCGAACGGCAAAGTTTGAAAACCTCTTTTTAGACAGGAAATACTCTTGAGCATTGCCAGTGACTCGAAAGAGGTCGAGCAAATTATTTGTGTCGCACAGACCAGGGATCGAACCTACGACGTCGAGGTTGGGGTGGACGCATATACCCACGGCGCCACGGGCCACCACTTGCGATGCGTTCACTTACCCCGACAAAAAATAAGATGATGTTTTTTGATGATGTTATTTTTACTATAATTTAAATATCCCGAAAAAAATTTCAGAGCTGGTTGCTTATACAATTTCTAATTTTAGTAATTTAAATGAATGAGCTCGTTTGTAAAGAGCTCGTTTGTAAAAAGGTGCCCTAAATGGCAAAATTAGTATTTGTATATATGGCTTTTTTTAAGAACACTATTCATTCGTATTCGCATGCTTTGCACCTAATTCTGAATACTTTTGTTGGAAATTTTAGACCATAAGCTGGAACTCTGAGCCACAACTCATCCAATGAATAGACAACAAGTTTTCAATCGCATTTAAGTCCTCCATTTAAGTCCAATTAAGTCTTTGTGCTGGCCAATTCAGTCTGAAAACTTTGGCTTTCCAACCAGTTCTTGACAATCTTGACTGTGTGTTTGGGGTCACGGTCCTGTTGAAATATTGTTTCATCCGTGGTTTGTACTTACAATTCATGTATTTAGATCTAATTATTAAATATCGACATATGAATTTTTTTTCATTTCGGAAAACTTGATAGATTTTCAAAAAATACTCATCGGCTCCTTAGTTCCATTTTTCTGTAATCGGTGTGTACCTCTTAGAAATGATAAGCCCAAAACATCGCCAGTCACTGGTGCAAACCATTGATCGAAAAGGACATTTGAAAACTGAAAATACTTTGGAAAAAAAAGTTGAAATATCTTTTTAAACCGTTTGTTTAAGTATATGTTCGGGAAATAAATTTAAAAAAAACAGATAAAAACGCGTTTTAATACGAAAACTTACCCTATAGCATGCGTATACTATCTCCTACCAGTGTGCGCATTCTGTCTTGCTTTGGAATCATTTCTCAAAGTCGAAAGTGCCTTGAACGAATCTATCTCATGCATTGTGCGAAAGAATTTATTTACATAAAATGAATGAAATACATATGGATATAAAAAACTTAATTGAAGGAAGTGATTGTGAAAGTGATGTTAGTTGTACGTCTTTAAAACTTGCAGTTCTGTACTGGACGAATTAAAAAATATATGTACACGCCCATATATGTATACTCCATTCAGTTAGAATGAGTCAGCAATCAGTGTGAACATCAGAACAAATGTGTGCTTCTGGAAACGGATGTTTCCCCTTCACTTGGTAATCTGAGGTGATACGTACGTGAGAATAAAACAAAAAATATAAGCCCAACTACACCACACTGAAGCACTCAATGTTTTCCTTCAAAATAAAATTATACGCTCAAGTACATCGAAAAAGGAAAAGTTCGAAGTGATTGTTGTTATAAGCTGACACCTTAAGAAGACAACTCGAATAGAGATACATTTGTGTCCAAACGCCCAGTCGCGCAGTTCGAGTCTATTGGCGTCAAGAGATTGCTGTCAAACACTGCCGTTGTCCACACAACGTCAACGAGCTTTATTGCATTCTCATGTTTATTCTTCGTTTTATTTTCATTTTTTCTGGTCGGATTAAATCTGACGGAAGATGGTGTGACAAGTGGACGTATTTCATTGTGTTTTTTTTAGTTGTCTGTTTGTTTCGCCTCAGAGCTGCGGCCAGTTTACGTTTGCCTGCCTCCGGTGACTTGTGTTTCGTGACTTCAAATCTAGTTTCATGATTAATAGGCACCACAAAGTAGTCCCATCTTCGGCTTCGTGATATCACATCATCCAGATACACTATCCATTGCTGTTGGGACAGCAATCAAAATGTAAATCCATCAGTAATGGATTGGTCCAGAGTTCATCAAGAATAAATTTGTTAAAATTATCATTTTCCTTTTAACAAATAAGCAAAACCACTTAACAATATTATTTATTGGCTGTACGCTCGTTCTTGAAGCTTCGCGCATAAATATGTATGTTCTTCTTTTGCCTTGGTTCGGTGGACAACTTTCACTGATAGAAACCCTTTATCGATTTAATGTGAGTTTCCTCGCATCGCATTTTTCGTAAGAATAAGATAAAGTTTAATACGTGTGTACATATTAATGACTGCATAACAGTAAGTCAGAGATAAATGTGTGCCCATTCTCACGTTGCTTTGGACTGACTTAACATCTCCAGTTGTGTGTCAGTCGGTGAAATGGAGTGTGTTCTTATGTTTGTGTCTGAGTGCTCGAAAACTGGTCAAACCGAGTCATCATATCTCACCTTGAGTAAATCAAAGTTCCAGAGGTGATTTTTATGACAAATCACAAACTATCTAGAGGCTACTACGTTTATGTCGTGCTATGAGATAATAAAATTTAAGTGTGGATCATTTCCCAGATACGCGTGTATATGCATATGTATACAACAGGCATGTATCGAATTTCGTTTCAGGTACGCTGAAAAATAAAAGTTTATTATGCGAGGTGTGAAGTTTTAATAACCCTTGCGCAAGGTATTCAATTACAGCTTACATGAATATTTAAAAAAATTCCCTCGAAATTGCTGACGTACATCCTCACGTCAGATTTGATTGTTTCAAAAATACGCTGGTATCTTATTATAGAATCGCAGGAAATGCGATGATGTATTTAAGTATTACTCCTAGCAGATCCTTAACGACCATAACTGAAAATTAAAGAAAATCTCCCATGAAGTAGTGAGAACTAATGATGTGAGTACAGCAATCAATCAGACAAAAAACCGTCTACCGATTTCCATGTTCTTGTAAGGAGCATGTAGCATACAATAATAATAGTTATATAAATCATCGAACATTGATTAGAGTTCCAAATGAGCCAAGTATACAATTACAGGAGAGTCGATACTACTGCTTGCCAGAAATGCAAGTTTTTGGTTGAAAAGCTATAAAGTTATTTTTTATACCGTGCCAATCGGGACGTACGTTTGAAAGTGCGAACCAAATATACATATATAGACCAAAAATCAAAATTAAGAGAATATGTACATTTTCCTATTAGTCCGCGACTATGGAGTAGGTACACAACGATACCTCAACAATATCTATATTTATATGTTAGTTAATGGCAGCAACTCGGCATAACCCCAACTGAACTTCCAAAATGCAATTGCTCTGCACACTCTCTTCTCAGCTCACATAGCACTTCTCACAATTACAACACTCCAGTACATTTACTCCAAGCACATCCACGCTGAACTTCCGTCACACGAATAAAACTCCCAGCAATACCTCTCAGAGAGAAGCAAAATATCAAGTAAGTACGGGAACGCAATTGAACCCAATGTGCAACTTATGAGCTTGTTGCATTTTTCATAATATTGCAAGCGAAGATGATTTGGATTTTATAGAGGAAACTATTGTAAACATCCACCCAGACTTAATACAATTTGGGGACAGTGCTAGAGGAAATGCTGTAAGAGACGCCATGTGTATAATGTTACAAAACGTTTATGATTAAATAATTCCTTAAATAAACTGAATTTTATTGGAACTTCATATTTTTTAGTTTTTACAAACTAACATAACATAATTAACAAACTGAGTGAAATTGAGTAATAGAGCCCTCTCTCGAAGAACCAAGTTGACTCTATATAAGACACTGATCATCCCAGTCCTGCTTTACGTCGCGGAGGCATGGACAATCTCGAAAGCGGATGAAGAAGTTCTTGGTCTCTTTGAGAGAAAAGTTCTACGCACGATCTGTGGTCCTGTTTGTGTTGACGGATTCTGGAGGAGAAGATTCAATAACGAACTGTACGGGCTGTACAGCGACATGAGCCTAGTTAGGCGTCTACGAATCCAACGCCTACGGTGGGTAGGTCATGTAGAGCGTATGGACACTACAGCTCCGGCCCGAAGAATCTTCGAATCCGAACCTGTCGAGCAACGCAACAGAGGACGCCCCCGTTTAAGGTGGCGCACTCAAGTGGAGAAGGACCTCAACCAACTTGGTGCGCGAAACTGGAGACAGCTGACCAGAGATCGCGCTAGTTGGAGAGGCATGTTGGTTGAGGCCCAGGTCCACCCCGGACTGTAGCGCCACACAAAGAAGAAGAATTAACAAACTAAAAGAAGGAACATAACATGCAAAAAGACAATATAAACGCAGCCAAATAATCAAAAAAACTTAAACGAATTTATAGTTTATAAAAAATCCCCCTCAATAGTGTATTGCGTTCTTTATGGTATTTCTTTTGCTCTTCTAAATATTTAATCACTTTAGCGTGGCAATCGTCTATTCTCCGCAAAATTCTTTCTTAAGCGGGTTCGTACTTCCTCTTTCTTTGAATCGTTAATCCTCTCGAGTTTTCTGTAAGAAAAAAAAGCATTGCTCAACCTGAAGTTTACGGTGTTTTTGGTTCGTCGGCTAGCAAGTATTCCCTTGTTAAGCCGTTCTGTGCTTCGTTATTCAAAATATATTCCGGATGTATTCTTCTTTTTTCAGACAGGACTCTATCTAGGTCACTGTAAATGAATACGCCATTAAATTAATGTAAAATGTTTGCAATATACATACCTTTATTAAGGACATCTCTCCGTATTTCATCCCGTTTTTTTGTTGTGCAATTTTGTTTATTTGTATCGTCGCTCCAAGCTTCGATACTTAGCCTGAACATGGACTGTTGCCACATTTTTGATATATTTTTTTGGTTCGAATGTTTTTCCTACTCTTGGAGATCATGCAATTAAAGGTTGTGTTGGTGCTTCTAGCCAAACAACTTTGCACTTTTCTCCAACTCCTTTTTCTCCGTATTCAAGTCTACATTTATGTACATATGGCACATACATATGTTGGAAGAAAACTAAAAATTGGCAAGGTGCGGAAATGTTTTTCTCTATCTCGTAGGCACACATTTGACATAAAATCCACATTCTTAACAGCATGTTGCGTTTTTTATGACCTCAGTCATGCAATATGTCAATAGTTACAGCAAAACATGTAAATTAAAAAACAGTATCATGACCTAGCCATCTCAATCGTTGGATCTTCACTCTTCTGGCTAGGTCGATGTTGCTGAGCGGCTCGTATAGTTCGTCGTTATATCTCCTCCTCCACTCACCATCTATGCGGACGAGACCGAAAATCACCCGAAGAATTTTCCTCTCGAAGCAACCAAGAGCTTCAGCTTCATCCGCTTTTGACAAAGTCCATGCCTCCGCGCCATATAGCATGACTGGGACGATTAATGTCTTGTAAAGCGTTACATTGGTTGTTCGAGAGAGCGCTTTGTTTACCAATTCCTTTCTTAGCCCAAAGAAGCAGCGATTGGCAAGAGTTATTCCTCCGTTGATTTCAGTGCTGGTGTCATTATCTGAATTGATAGCGGATCCTAGGTAGACAACGTTTTTGACTACCTTAAAGTTATATCTGTCTGCTGTTCTGACCGGGACGTCGGTGTTGGGTGTCCTTTCTCGTTGACAGCATATAATTGGTCTTACCCTCGTTTACCGCTGAACCCATCTTCGCGGCCTCCGTACCCACAAAAGCGCCATTGACATCACGCTATGTTCTTCCGATAATGTGAATATCGTCGGCATATGCGAGTAGTTAGACGCACTTCTAAAAGTTCAAGTTTTGAACAATTCTTTCAAGAACGATGTTGAAAAGGCCGCATGACAGCGCGTCGCCTTGTCTGAATCCTTTTTGACATCAAAGGTCTCGGTTAGGTCTTGCGATTGTAGCAGGCTGTCGTTGAACTTCCTTATAGTATTTCTTTGTCTTGGCGGAGTTCGGAACATTCACAACCTTGGCTACAACAAGGTTCAGACATCCATAATACAGGAGATCGCCATGTTCCTTTGTGAATATCGAGATGTGGAAATTTTGTACTGGCCACTACAACATTTCGCCCCGCAGCAAAGTCGATCAGCCTAAATCCGTTATCGGATGTGGTGTCGTGTAGGCTGTGCTTCCCGACCGTACTACCAAAGATGTTCCTTCTTCCTAGCTTTGCGTTAAAATCGCCAAGAACAATTTTAATGTCGTAGCTATTGCATTACTTATACGTTTTGTCCAGGAGCTCATAGAACCTCTCTTTGGTGTCGTCATCTTTCTCCTCTGTGGAGGCAGCATATAAGGCTTATGTTGGCAAATTTAGCCTGGATGCGAATTGTAGTGAGGTGCTCGTTCACGGACCTGAACGATAAGACTTCTTGCCTAAGTCTGCCTCTAATGATAAACCCACATCGCTGCGCGGCGCTGTTTATATTGTTTGTAGCAATCATGGTACATCACAGTTTTTAATCCTTCTTTTGCCCGGTCCATCCCATCGCACTTCTTGGATGGCGGTTATATCTGCTTTGCAGCAGTCTAGGGCTTCCGCTAATTGTCCGTTCTGCACGTGGCCTATAAAGGGACCTTACATTCCACGTACAGATCCGAAGGCCGTTGTTCGTATATCGTTTGCAGGGTTCGTCATCAGTAAAATCATTCGTTTCCGAGGCTTGTTGTTGCTTCGTAACTATAGTTTTTTGTGTGGCCGGGCAGTTACCCCGACGGCACAACCCCCAACCTGGAGGGCCAGTTCCTTTTTTTGACAAGAGGTCGCACTTATAAGTTTGGCAGGTTGAGCTCGGATGAACTACAACCAGTACCGTATGGCTACCACTTGGAGGTAAAATAAACACAATTGGTGTGTATAAAAGGTTGCAACACTGGGCATCGTCAGGTTGACGCCAGTCAGTGCCTACCCGATTTCCACAGCACCCAGACACCGTACGGGAACGGACCTATTATTATTGTTGTTACTAAAATAGTAAACATTTTAATTTAAATATAGTTACATTGTTATATCTTCCCAAGGAAATGAATAAACACATCATTTACCTAAAAAGGTATGTACTGCATGTATACCACGTTTCGCGCTCGAACTCAGCATTACGTCAGAAGAACCAGCTAGTTCTTCAACATAACCACAATATGGAAGCAGCCGTCCGTTGTGGGTACAGGTAAAATATGCCACGGATATATTTCCAGCTCTCTAATAATAAATCTACTTGTGTGGGTGATATTTGCAAGATACCATTATGGTGAAAATGTAAGCAGAAAAAACTTCGTAATGGAAAACGTTTGTATGATCACATGTTTATCATTCACCTCTGTTGATCAGTACTTTTACGTAAATGACTAAATTGAAATCTACATTTTTACTATATATGGGGTCGAATGACCCTTGCTGTGTTTCTAGGTATGAAGATATTCCCTTCTTTCTTATTTTAAACATCGATGGTACGTATTGCCAATTGATTGCTGTTCACGAATTCAACATAGTTAATCCGTGTTGTCTTGGAATTTATATCTAGGTTGTGCTAAAGGTCACTATTTTGTATAACATTAACAACGTTAATCCCCTATTTCAGTCTTCGGCGTTACAACTATTGATTTCATTTAACCCATTGAATGTTCGTTTTTATTGGAAAAAACCAAAACTGAATTAAAATTGACTTCATAATCATGTTCTTACACAGAGGTTCGTTTGAAACCGATTTAAAATTCCATGATTTGTTTCCAATTTTCCATTTCACTTTAAGAAAACATCTCATTCAATTGACTGCAGAAGCCGTCATCTTATGGCAGCTTATCAACGATTTTTCCTTTAACTTATGACTTAAAAATATACTGTGCACAGCGGAAGAATTAAACAACAATGAGACATACCACGCCTGCTGTGGTGGCTAACGACGCGACGCGACTACCAATACAGAATGCGTTACAGAGCGCAATAAATTTCAATTGTCTCTTTCTAAGTGCCAACGATCTCCATTGTTGTACTGTAGAAGCGCACTGCGAACTGAATGAATGAGCGATGCAAATGTTTAGTCGGCTCAACAAGTTACACTCAAGAGGGATTCTGAAGTAATTATCGAAGTGAAGTGCTGCTTTACTCGAGAACACTCATTGATTTCGAACCATTTTCTGCTTATCCTTCCGGTCTCGATGTGTTTCGTTTGCACCATTGCCATGAAAGTATTATTTCGATTTAACTTTCGAGCGCTTCAATGTATTGTGTGAATAGGTAGTAAGGATTGAAAGTTGATTGTGAGTGACAAACATTGTTTCTCTTGTTTTCACGTGTTCTGCGAGGTTTAGTCTGAAACCTTTCATACAACTGTTACAAATTTTTTACTCGATTCATTTATTTGCGGCACATTATTTTTGCAGAAACACAATTTCTGTAAATTGCTTAAGTGAATCCTTTGTAATTAATAGTTTCAAAAGGGCGATCAGTTTTAAGATCCAAAAACATACAAATTAAAATCGTAGTTATTCTATAGAGATATATTTAGTCTTAAGATAAAGCGGTTTATTGTGTGTATATGAAAATTGATGAAACAACATAAGATTATTTTGGAAATATTGAAATTTTAATATTCGATTCTAAGTTATTTCTTCGATACTACAATAATAATACTACAAAAATATTGATTTTGCATTTTTGGGACTGTTAATGTGTGACTATTGCTGGCCTCTGAAATCACACTAGCAACGTTGCACCTACGAAAGATTCGATGACATTTCCAACGGAAAACACTCATATGCTCAAATTGTGTTCAATCATAGAATTGAAAAATTGTCGGTGTAGATTTATTTTGTTCATTGCAAATTTTTTTGAAAACTAGGAAAGACACTAATGCTGCGGCATCTAATATGTTGTAGAGAAACACCAACGGATTTGTTCGTCGAACACAGCTGTGCCATTATCTTTAATTACAGTTAGATTTCGATTGTGCTGAGCGACTGCTTTGGCATGCTATATTCCTTATATTTCACAGTTTCCTTCTGAGCCATCCTTTAGCAGAAGGCACTAAGTTGACGAATTATTGTTGTCCAAATAGTATATCTCGAAGTGTTCTGTAACTATCCCGTCCTCTCATCATCATCAGCATCTACTCACTAGCTTGGCTTCGCATCAGAATTATCTCTTTCGGGAACATAGTACTCATCGTCAAAACCCCTAGAATCGTACAGTTCTCGTACTTCCTTTTCAAGGATGATAACGTACGGCTCTCTTTCTTCTTTGGTAATGCTCCTCTACTTCAAGCGTTTATTTCATCAGCCAACAATAACTGACTAAATATTCTGTTCGCAATTAATTTCCGCAAGGTACTTAATCCGCTCAAGTAATGATTACCGATTGAAAGTAATGATATTCGGACATTAGGTCCTTTCCAATTGCTGTATAAATATAAACTGATTAACGGAATGCAACCATTTTTAAGAAATCTGTAAATAATATGTATTTTTAGATGAAACATGTAAGGAGCACATAACTAATGAAATGCAATGATGCAGTTAGAAAACTACATCCCCAGCATCATTGCATCCTTTCCGTTCTTCAATATTTGAGGACATAAAGCAACAACCAAAAGATGAAACAATTTGGTAGGAACCGCCAGAATAGTTCCTTGAAGGAGCTTAGCCGGAGGTTGACAAAACTTGTTCATTAAAGAATTAAAAAAAGGATGCATCAAGCTATCACCGACACTCTTTGTAAAGAGGTATGTCTATAATTTCACGGTATCTCAGTTCTAGGGGAAGTACCGGACTTTGGAACGTCGGTACAAACAAAACAAAATTACCTACATAACAGCAAAACCGGTAGGGATAGGGTAAATTGTCCATTTGAGGGGTAAGTCACAAGTCATAAAGCTTCATTCATTAATTATGTTTTCTTTTTAGTGAACTGGACAAAATAAAAGCTTAGAAGAGGGGAGTTTACCCAGAACCTAAACTTGCCAGGGAAGAGCAATTGCCAATGGCTGGGACTAGCTCTCAAGCAGCAGGTAAGCAGGTCAAGCAATTGAATTCTTATATACATATGAATATTCACATACACTGTATATATTTTTTAATAATTTGCAGATGACGAAATAAACCGTCTTGTGTCAAAGATGCCGAGAAATGTATGCAAACGAAGGTAATGCGTATTCTTCAAGAAATTAAGGATAACCACGGAGAGTACCAGGCAGAGCGCAGAAACACCATGCGCAAGTATTAGAGCGCCTCGATGGAGTAATAAAAATATATCAAGAAAATCTGGTGTTTAAAAGCAGTAATAAAAAATGAAAACAAATAAAAAAAAAGAAAAATTAAAAAATAGGTTTTTCATTTCAGAGTTGTTAGGAACTGATAGTTAGTTGTCTTTTACACAACTTTAAAAAAAATCATTAACTGAATAGATTTAAATAACAATACTTACCAATTTCATTCATTTTTGCTTCAGTAGACTACTAAATGTTGTTTGCTTGGCTTCGGGCATTCAGGACCTTTGAATAACAAGGACGCCTTCATAAACGTCTGACTTGTGTTGTGTTCATAACAGAAATGAAATATTATTTTACTTATTAGTACTTAATTTCTGGTTCGTACACGCAAAATGAAATCGAACTGACCCGACCGTCATACGTCAACACGCAGTAAAAAAGTAGACGTCGGTAGGATTGCGCAGCCAAAATAAAAAAGCTGCAGACATTTGTTTTTCGATATGCAGACGATCGGATTGTTGGCGTTACGAATGCACCCTAGCTTATAATATGCGATACTGACGAAATAGAAAGGTCAAAACGTTCCGCTAAATCTAAAATCGCTTTTTGCAAAGAAAGTTATTGCGTTTAAATATTACAATTAGCTAATGAAATGGATGATGTATTTTACCAGTACTTCAGTGATATGGCCCAAAGGACTTGTCTAACTGCCGGTTTCTCCGTCCACATCGTTGCGAGGAATGTTCTAATAAAGAATTGCTCAAAAAATCGTACTATTAACAAAGAATTCCATTTCATCAACCAAAGATTGTTGTTCTACAAATGTCATACAAAATATTGCACTCAATTTAGTTAACGTCCTAACGCACACCTTTAACAAAAGTGTATATAGCGATATCTTCCCAGGTGCTCTAAAACTAGCCATAGTTATTCCAGTAATGAAAAGGGTTGATCGTTCTAACTTAAGTAATTACCATATAGGCTAATTTGACTTCTCTTTCAGTTATTCCCAAATTTTTGAAAAAAAAAAACATGAAAACCAAAATAGTGTCTTTTCTTGAAAATACTTCCTTTGTCTGTGATATTCAATTTGGTGTTAGGGTTGGAAAAACCACCGAATTTCAGTAGCTTTAATTATCTCAATCTAAATAATTCAAAATATACTGGTGCGGAAGCAGATTGTAAATTTAAGATCATTTTAGCATTTTAGCAGACACAAACGTTAGTGTTTCACAGGGCTTTGTACTCGGTCCTCTCTTTTTCTTGGTGTACATAAATTAATACAACTTTCAATGGTTGTCGTACGGGATTCGCTGATGACATAGTTTGCTCTTATTCTGAAAGCTCACCACTTGACGTATTTGCCAATATAACCACCAACAGAACGGCTTATGCGTTGGTTTTTTATTCACAAACAGGTAATTAGTGAAACAAATAAGGTATTTTTCTGTAATCTATTTGGCTGTCCAGTAAACTACAGTTGGTTAGTTTTTCATAGTCCTAGTCACTTAGTAGTCCAGTAACGTGCAAGTCAAACATAAACTGCATTTATACAACAGCAATGAAATATATTCAGCTTAATGTTTTCTTGTGGAAAGATCAGATCTATTTAAATATCTTGGACTTGAAATATATAATAAATTGAGCTGGTAAACTCATACTACAAATCCCAAACGTTACTTACTTAAAACCACAAATGCTATGTATTACTTGAGGTTTTTCTGTACACAGAAATTATTAGAGACAGTAAATTATCGCCCAGTGCAATCAAAATTACAGTATGGCATTTTAAGCTTTGATGGAACTCATTTAAATAAAGTCCAACCATTACTGGTTGTACAAATACCTATCCTTAGAATAATTTTTAGAAGGGGTCGTTTTGAAAACAATTTTACATTTTTGTAGATCCAAGATCCGCCCTCTTAAGGACTCGTACTTTTACAAATTGTTTAAAGTGTTTTATGTTAGGAATGGCAACACTATTGACAGATGCCCAAACTATCCTTTCCTAGGTATCTGCAGTATGCAAGTAGACGTTGTTCCCTCATTCAAGACTAACCATTATTCAAACTTCTACACAGCAGTCACCCTCAGAATAAACAATAACTTACCGTCCGAGATTAGATTCAGTAATAACAGTTTTATTTACTGTAGAAAGGTAAAGAACAGGCTCTTTAACTTTTACGTGAATGAAATGAATCTCCTCACTAGTCGTGCAGTCTAAAGTTATTTTCTTCTTTTTTTGTCATCTAACTTCTTTGGCGCTACAGTCCGAGGTGAACCTGGGCCTCAACCAACATGCCTCTCCAGCCAGCATGTTATCTTACACCTATCCATTAAAATGTAATCAATTTGTTTGCATAATTCATTCGTCATAAGTTGTCCAACTACATATCCCTCTTATCTCTCATTATAATAATAATAATAATATGGGTGGCGTTACAGCCCGTAGAGGACCAGGGCCTAGCTTCTCAGCAACTACTCGTGTTGTGAGTGCTATTGTTCTCTCACGAGTTGAAGGGGCCTACAGTTTTATGCCGAACCCGAAAGGCCAAGTTTGAAAAGCTTTTTCTAGACAGGAAATACTCTCTAAGCATTGTCAGTGACTCGAAAGAGGTGAGGTCGTGAAACTTATTTTTGTCGCTCATAGCTGGATTCGAACCTGCGACGTCGAGATTGGGGTCGACGCACATACCCACAACGCCACGGGCCACCACTCTCATTATCGTACTGAAATTTTAATTATATAAATTTGAATTTTAAACTGTAAGATAAGACAAGCTGCTAAGATCAATATTGTAAATTGAAAATCTATAGCAAAGAATACAACACAATGCAATACTCACAAATGTAATTTTAATTCAAACAAATGTATGAGACATTTCATACATGACATAATTTACAGAATTTGTTCAATTGCGTTAATGTTCGTTCTTCAGATTTTGCTTATTTCTGACAGGTTTTTACCACAGTTCCTTAAAATGACTTTACTACTTTGCGCAGAAAGTGCTGGAACAGATCGTGATTCCATATATGTACCACAAATCAAACTCAAACACAAACAACCAACACGAGAGATGTGTCTGTAACCATTCAGCAATCAGTGCATTGAATCATAACTTTCCCCATCGAATTCCATAGTGTTATCGAAGTAAATCGATAAACGCACGAAATCAATCAAGACAATAAGAACAGGACGCATACACGTGTTAGAATCAGAATTATGTACACGAAAACAAATAAATAAATCGTCGCACACTAATCAAAAACAAAATGAGATCATAACCCAACCCTACACCTTGAATCGTTTCCAACCGTTCACTCGAATCCTTGTGGTAGGTGCTGTAAATCATTATTAAACGAAGCGGCCTATCTGTAACACCCACAACACACATTAAACGGTATCTACTTCTTCGCGCACACTACAAATCACAACAAAACATCCAGATCCATGAACATGACCGCGAAGAATTCAAAAATGAAAAATAAAACAAGACTCTTGTGGTTGACTTGTTGCCTTCCATCACATCTGATGACCACAAGCTTGACCATAAATCATCGCGAGCGGTCTCGTCGTGTGGCGGCGTCGGTTTATCAATCATAACGTCGATCCCGTCTTCCAGAAGACCGAAATTCCTCTTCTCACTTAACAGCATGATTGATGGCAGCGATTTATCGAAATCAAATCGAAAGGATTTTCAATGGGATACAAATGTATCTTAATACATCTTGTTGATGTTGGTAAAAGTTTCGTGAAAAGATACTTGCTTCGCATAATTAATTTGTGTGTGAGCATTCTTGAACTGCAACCCCGCAGATCGCAGAGTGGCCGTCTCAAAGTCGATTAAGAGATCAACCGAGAAATTTATGTTGTTTCGTTATAATCTCACACCAGTCATGTGTGCCCGACGCATTTTGATATTCAAATCGGTTTGGGCCAGCGAAAGTATGGTTCGTATTTGAGAAAATGTGTGCCTGAATGCAGACACAATGGCAGTTTGAGATTTGTAAGGGCATGCGAACAGGTCACGGGGTATTCATGCGATGTAAATACAGCTGATCAAATGGAAGAGTCATATTTATTACTTTCATTGCTTGCAACGCACGCTTTACTTATGGGACGCAATAGAAAGATGCTCGCCGCCTTAAGCTTTAAAAAACTAGAAACTATTTACATCAGGAATGATTTCATGAACTCTGTAGAGCTGACGCATGATAGGGACTTGAATGAGAGTCAAAGCTTGGTCCTCCGTCAGCTGCATCTCATTTGAACAAGTTTGGGTTCTTATCAATATGTGCGCACTGCTTAAACATGGGTCCATCTCTGTTGCGATGTACCACAGACTTCAAACCGATGGTGCTTCGGGTGGGAGCATATGTTGTCCATGTGCTATACAAGTCCCCGCCTTCGAAGAAAAGATAAAAGCCCATGACCAGTGAAAAAAGACAACTCCTTACAGCCCCATTGTTGTTGCATTAATTTACCTCCTCAGTGTATATTTTGAGTTAATTTATACCGCGATATACCGAACAATCGCAAAGCCAATGAGCTCAGTACTTCTGGTACAACCTTCTATCTTCCACTAGAAGGACTTCCTTCGGCGTACCATCATCTAAGCCATAGGTAGGCACAACACCCCCAAATGGACAAGCCCTAAACCTGGCAATAGATTCAAGGACGTAAACTTCTTGGAATCGTCACTCAAAATCAGCCAAAAGCGTTTCTATTTCATTATTTTACACCTTTCATATACAGCCGAACCCGCTTAAATAGGACGAATAAAAACCGGAATGTAATAATTTAGTGGATCTTAACACTTGTCCACCCTACTGTGAGCTTCAGCACGTACGCGTTTTATGGATAAATTCTGGTTTCATCCAGTTACATTGCGAATGAAATATTTTTGTTAACATATCCTTGTTGGCGTTGGTGCATTGCAATTAAAATGAGCACGTATGCTTTACCGCGTCTCATCATCATTAAGCTTTGAAGAACAATTTGGGTGTTTCTCTTCTCAAAGCGGGTAAATACTCCCACGCCAAACCGAAGGACCTTAGGCCAATAAGTCTCTCCTCATTTCTCCTGAAAACCTTGGAGAAACTAGTAGACCAATATATCAGGCAAGCTATCCCAGTATGCAGACTCTCATCTGCACAAAATGCCTACAACAAGGGCAAGTCTGTAGGGACAGCCCTCCACTCTCTGATAGGCACCATCGAGAAATCTCTCGTGTTCAAAGAATACACACTTGTGACATTTCTCGAAACCGAAGGTGCCTTTAACAATATCAACCCGAAAGCAATTTCACTTGCGCTTAGCAACCTCGGGATCGGAAAGCCCCTAGTGGTCTTCATTCATCAGCTACTCACCAGCAGAGTAATACACTCTCAGATGGGAGACGCTAAGATCCATAGAAGAGTTAATAGGGGCACCCCACAGGGAGGTGTTCTCTCACCCCTTCTTTGGAACGTGGCGGTAAATGAAGTGCTATTAATACTGGAAGAGGTGGGGTGCAAAGTTATTGCATATGCGGATGATATTGCCATAGCGGCATCCGGTAAATTCGTCTCTACTCTAAGAGACATAATGCAGAATGCCTTCGACAAGCTAGAAGCATGCGTGGTGGATATCGTACTTTTCATCAGAAGATACAAAATCCCCCAATTTTACCCCCCACTGCTGTGCGGCACCACATTACAGCCAACAACCAATGTGAAATTTCTGGGTCTCACTCTCTACAGCAAGCTAAATTGGAAGCTCAATATCCAGTAGAGGGCAAGAAAAAGCCTCTTCTGCACTTTTTAGCTGCAAAAAGGCCATTGGATGCAATTGGGGCCTACAACCACGCATCGCTCACTGGATTTACACCTCTATCGTCAGATTGACACTTCTGTATGGTGTCTCAGTTTGGTGGACAGCACTAAACAAGGCAATAAACTACAATGCACTCAACCGAGTACAAAGACTGGCCTGTGTATCAGCGGGGCACTGAGAAGTACTCCGTCACACGCACTGAATATTCTCCTCCATCTCCCATCTCTGGAAATATTCGGGAAACAAGCAGCAGCAAGCACAGCCATGAGACTCAAAATTCGATTGTGGTCCGAACTCAACACTGGCCACACAACATACTCAAGGAATTCAATTTCCTACCTAGCGACTCTGACCGCCTACTACCCCAGGCCATCTTCGAGAAGAAATTCTCGATCAGCATTCCTTCCAGATCGGACAGCATGCCTGATAGGCAGACGCTGCTTGATCCTCTGCGATTTTCACAGACGGATCGAAGACTAAGGTAGGGGTAGGTGCGGGTGTCTATTTTCCAGACCTCAACATTGCTCTCTCCGTGAAGCTCCCTGATCACTGTAGCGTTTTTCAGGCAGAAACCATAGCGATTAAAGAGGCGCTGTCTTGGCTCAACAACAATGTGATATCAACAAGGGATATCACCATCTGTTCAGATAGTCAGGCCGCCATAAAATCCCTGGACAATGTCATGTTCTACTCAAAAACATCCCTTAATTGCAGGCTGTATCTTAACGAGATGGCCGAGCATTTTAACATTCACCTCATGTGGGTGCCGGGACACTGTGACATACCAGGAAACTGCAAAGCCGACGAACTCGCTAGGTGTGGTACAACCTCATCCCTATCGATAGAAGGGGTACCACCTTCCATGCCGATCGCTACAGCCTATCATCTTTTAAAGATTCATACAATTAAAACCACCAATGACAACTGGCTAGAAGGCACCATATGCCTTAAAACAAAAGAAATCTGGCCATCACTTAACCTAAAACGGTCACTCAGTCTACTTGGACTCAGGAAGCCCTCATTAAGGACCCTCATTGGAGTCATAACCGGGCACTGTGTAATTGGCACTCATGCTCGCAGGATGGGTGCCCCATATAATGACTGCTGCAGAAGCTGCATGGATGAAGAGGAGGAAGAAAACACTCATCACCTTCTCTGCTCCTGCAGTGCTCTTGCCAGTCGTAGGTTCCTGCATCTAGGAGCCTACTACATCAGCGGCCGTAACGAGCTAAAAAGTGCCAGCATTGGCCAACTAAATCGGTTCATCAGCAGCACCAACTGGTTCCAGCGTTAGGAGAAGTCAACCCGTGTGGTATCACAATGGCCCTACTCTGGCCTAAGTTTGACTGCTCTGCAGCAGTTAGCCACTGCTACCTAACCTAACCTAGAATCATGTCCGGTGTAATTTTGATAATTTTTCTCTAATTTCATTTTCTATTTAATTCACTTTAACAGTATTCCCTTTGGAGCCGACGTATTTTGATGGAAGTAAAATTATAAGGAATGTTAGCAGACAAAGATCGTTTGAATTACAAACTGTCAGAATTGATATGCCGAACTTCATAAAATATTACAAATTCAACAGATGCACTACAGCCGTTTTTTAGTCTCATTCTCATTAAAGTGGTGTGTTTTCCATGAAAAGTAATACTTTTTTGAGATTTTCTTTTTTAAATATACAAATTGTTTCACTTTGGCTGTTTCAATAAAGCGAGTTTGAAATAAGCGGTTTGGCCGCTATAATTGTATTGTACGTTTTCAATCGTTTTGAACAATTTCTTAAAATTGCTTAGGCCATCTTTCATCAGATAATAGATTATATTTTTTTGAGCGTTAACGTAATTTAATTTCTTACATGGTCTTGTTTATTCCTTGCAATTTCTAATTAAATTCATTGAGATGATTAGCCAAATAAGTTTCGAAATTTCAAAACATATGCCGAATTAACCATTGAATTTCAGTCTAATACAGCAGGTTCAAATGGTCGGACTCATTTTCTTCCAATTGAGATGTGAACTCTGAAGAGTTTTGCTCAACTTGCTGGCAAATTTTTCATCGAATTGTAATACAAAACAGACGCAGCCTTTGATATCTTTGTTTTGTTTTTCATTTAAAAATATTTTATTAAGCTCCTTGAGCGGTGTTCCCCTGATTGATTGGTGGTCTACCGGTCTATCGCCTTCGACCGTTTGCCCAGCACTGCCCTAAGGATTTATCAATCTTCAAGAAAACGCAGTTTTTATATATAGGTATGTCAAACCTATGCCGAATGTGAGCGGGGTCTGGGCCAAAGGCGGAGTGGTCACTTCTGCTTAGTAAGTTCTGTGTTCGAATCTTTCACTTTTTCGCTTTTTTGACATTCTTCCTTTCATATGAGAGGCTTTTCTTCTAGTATAACATAATCAAAACAGCTAACTGCAAGGAGCTAAATGACACTACGTGCATTTAAAAAATTATTATGCCCAATAATACTCCAAATGCTCACTTTGTTTGCTTAGAGTAAGCAGAAGCCCAGCATTTGGGACTCTCATTGTCGCCCTAACAGGGTACTGTGCAATTGGTACACATGCCGATGGGATGGAGGATTGACCTCTAGAATGATTCCTTCATAGCTTACATAGAGGAAGAGAGGATCATACGATCAATAAACTCCTCTGTTTGTCCATTGATTGCTTTTACAATAACTTGATGGAACTGCACGATTACCTAGCCTAACATAATCTGACCACATTCCTGCAGATCCAGGTGTAAAAGTAAATCAATTCAAGTGGTACCAAAATGAGCCAATACTGGTGTGATTATTACCTGCTGCCAGATATTTTAAGGTCTTTGTTTAAATATTATGTGCACAGTCATATATTTCCAAAATTTTACTTTCAGAGATGGATGTAACTAGACTAGGTGGAGAACACACGTATACGCCTAAGCCCCAGCAACGTCGTAGGGATTATCACAAAGCACTGTATTCTGAATGCCTTGTACAACGTGTTTTGCAGAAGCTGCAAGCAACTACTTGTAGAAAGCGGGTGGGGTGGGCGCAAATGAAAATGCAAACAAATTAAATACTTGATTGCCAGGCATTGTTATATTTATTTCGCAACAAAGAGAAGAGAGCTAAAATTGCATTCTGCTTGTATTTATAGGAAAGCAAATTCGGTCGATAACCTGATCAGATGGTCCGAATATTATTATTTTTGTCAACAGAGGTCGCTGACTGAATGATCAAAAGCTTCAGTTCTGCACAGGGTGCTTTTTAACATTTCTCTTGAATTAATATGTTCATTTTTACTTTCGCCTACATACTCTACCTCGGCACCTGTCCAGTACTTACAAGAGCAACGTTAGGGAGCTACAAGCTTAACACACTTACAGCCTTCATTTAAATTCAAGACATTACACAATAAACAAAAACACAAGCTATTTTTAAGTGGACTATCTCCGAAGAGACCACACAGAAACCAGCAGGTACTTCTTAGGTGTCGGTTAGTTCCCATGGCTAAGAAGAAATCCCTGTATCAATGACCGGACAGTGATAGCACAATGGATCTAATCAGGATCTAAGTGAGTCTGATCCACTGATTTACTCTTACGGGACCTGAGCTAACCTAGTCGTACAGTCAACGAGTAGTAATGTAATGTAGTTCTGCTCTACGTCACAGTTAATACTACCCATTGTGCAATTATGTTGATGACTTAGACCTCCGTGCACGAAGTACATTTAAATTTATTTTGCCTTTTCCTTTATTTCTAACTGAATTTATGTCTTTTATTCTCCCATACAGACAATGGATCTGTTCGATCAATCGGTATATCAATGTCACCCGCATGTCTGAGAAGTTTTAGCGACGCTTCATCATGTTTGTCTTGCAAAAATTCTCACGACGGCTATAAGTATAAGAGTTTGTTACGGAAATTTATAGAGGAGACATATTTCTCCATCGCCATCTTGCATAGCCTGGAAAGTTATCAGAAATATCAAAACCGAAGATATCGGTATATGTATAGCTCGATTTTATTTACGAAGAATCCCCAATACCATAAATTTCCTGTCGAAACCATCCACTCACAGAAACACAGAAACATTTCTTTACTTAAGAAAGACAGAGGACTTAAGTAAGGATCAATCCTTCAAACATCCGTTTCAAAACAATGCATACCTTAAATTGGGAACCTCTTAATTCGTCTTCACTGCGTCGGAACTATTAGCATAGCAAATATTTTGAAAATAAGATTTCCAAAGTTTGTTTCATTTGAAAAACCGATTTCTGGAGGGCGGTACATTTCTTTAATCAAGCATAAGAATGCAAAAACTTTTCCATGGCGCCATGCTTCGGCAAGAAGTTTCTGATTCGAGAGTAAGTTTGTTTTCCACCACCGCCCACACTTCCTGTCCTGTCTTTAGAACTTTTAGCCACTGCCACAAATTCTTTGCAATTGCGTCAGATGAAGAAACAATTTCTCAGCAGCAAAGCAATGGGAACATGGGCTCGTGTAGCAAGTGGAGGGAGGAAATTGTCCTTTGAATGTCTTGCCGTTGAAGGTAGGGGGAGGATTCAGCTTCCGATTGTGAAATATTCCTGCCACACTTTCTCCCCTAGGACTAAACAAAAGATAAACAGAAATCAAAGTTGCAAAGAAGGAACTCCATTGGTAACGAAATTTGGAAGCGTTTCACTGTTCACTTGGCAGAGCTGTAGGGGGTTGGCTTCACTGAGGCGAGCACTACATCTACATGCTGAGCACGTCCACTTATTGTATCTATCTACGTATGTAGGTATATATGCCTTATAGAAATACAGCCACCCCCATCACACAGCGGGTAATGCGATGGGTGGGGTGTGGGTGGGTTTTTGTTCAAAGGCTTTCGGTGTACAGAAAGAAATCCCTTTTTTTCGTTTCGTCGCTCTGTGTTGTGGAAAATTGAATTATCAGGATGGATTTTGTTCTTGAAATTTGCAACGTCAAGGATCCGTAGATTCGTAGATTTTATTAAGGACGTGTGCTTACTTGTTTGTTCGTATTTGTTCATCTGATTGCCAGCGATGTTTTTGCGATATGATATGTGTGTGGATTGCACAAAGCAATGCAAATTGAATATTATTTGCCAAAGAATACATGTTGGAAGGGAGGAGAAATGTTATGTGAAAGCACATAGGTATACGAAAGCGAAAGAGTTCGCTGCAGGGACTATTTTTCAGAATATTTTTGCTAAGGAAGACTGAACGCCATCCCTGTCGATGTGAAACTGTCCTAATGACTTGTTCGAATTGGCAGTCAAAAAAGTGTAAATCTTCTCATCCCGACTACAGAGCACTGGCCAGAAGTCGAAAAACAGAATTATTGTTTGCACAGATTGCTTCAAAAAGAATGAAACGTCGAAGCTGGTGTAGTAAATCATCGAAATACCTTAAAAGTTGTTATAAACAGGACGTAGACTGCATCATTTTCGTCGAGAAATCAGCACGAGTCCTTGGGAACAGAAAATGGTAATGACATCATTTTTGCAAGTATATGTATCTGCTGAAAGCACTTGACAGTAACACAGTGATGTCCTAAACGGTATCATTCTTTTAAAGCGCTACCTGAATTAGGTAGTAATAACGCAGTATCTCTTGTTAGGGTACCTCGAAATTGGCAATTTAATAAATGCAGCATCACATTTTAAAAAATGTGTTTTTTCTGAAGCATCTTCTTTGTTTCATTTCATACATTTTGCAGAAATATTTGGACCATTTTGTAGAAACACGGCTACAGAGAACTACAACCAAGCTTACTCTGTTTTTGGCGGTAGCACCAGGGACAAAACCCTTAAAGCCTGAAAAGTTTTCATATATTTTGGATGAAGTATTCCATATTGCATGGAGAGGCAATGTCCAAATACACACTTGACAATAAATATTGAGGGTTAAACGAGTGACCCCTGTCTTATGAGTATACAAGAGTAGGTCAAGTATATAGACAAATTCATGTAATTCATCTGCACAAAAATTATAGTTTTTGCACTTCCGATTCCAGTTCAAAAAAGAAGCATTAAAAAATGTAGCAGATACTAAAAGAGATTCGAAATTACTGTCAACAAATCGTTTATCAAATAATTATGAACATAGTCAATTTTTCAACAAGAAAACAGTCTTATGTGGCTACTACGGACGACAACAGCAGTTCACAAGATTTTGACTCTTCGAGGTTAAAATCTTGCAATCTTACCGAGAAAACTTTTGAATCTGGAAACAAAGATCTTACCAGAAAATGCTGACTTGCCTAGAAAGCTGTTGAATTCAGATAGAAAGAATAAAAAAAATATCTCCGAAGATGAATTCAAAAGCTTTACAGGTTCCTGTTGGTTATTTCTAGGATTTGTACCTCACAACCTACAAGCTTCTTAAGCTGTTGAAAAAATTCAGCTATTGGGAATTGGCATCGCGGAGAAAACATTGCTGTGGAACTTCATTATCGTGCGGTCCCAACGCGCCATAGTGGAAGCTTTCACGGCAATTGAGAAACAGGCAAAACGAGCTGGTCTAAGTCAACGAGGACAAGACAAAATATATGCTGTCGAGCAAAAACCGAGCCGGGCCAAAAACTCACAATCGACAGCTACTATTTGGAGGAAGTAAAGGAGTTTGTCTACCTTGGAGCAAACGTAAACTCTACGAATGACATCGTAGTGGAGATCCGAGGTAGAATCGCCCTTGGCAACCGATGCTACTTCGATCTGCCAGGACAACTCTACAAAACCCTTATTCCGCCAGTCCTACTTTATGGAGCCGAAAGCTGGACATTAAGTAAGGCTGCAGAGCTGATTCTTGGTGCCTCGAAAGAAAAATTATGCGTCGGATATATGGTCCCGTCTGCAAGGAGAGCGAATGGAGGAGAAGACACAACCGCGAACTCTACGAGCTGTACAAGGATGTAGATGTAGTCCGGAATGCAAAAATCCGTCGACTACACTGGCTCGTCACATCGAGCGAATGGACAACAACGCTCCAACAAAGAAGGTCTTCGAATCCGAGCCTCCTGGTTCGACAAGGGGAAGAAGACCGAACCTCCGGTACAAAGACCAAGTCATCGCGGATGTAAGATAGCTTGGCCTTGATGACTCGAAGCAGCGTGCCCAGGACCGTCACCAATTTAAGGCAGCAATTGCTCAGGCTCAGACCCTTTATGGTTCGTCTTCTTGATAAGTAAGTAAGTGGAACTTCAGAACTTAGTGCAAGTACTATGTCTATGACTCTTAACTGTTGCAATGGATTTTTGGAAATTCCGAGATTGTGCGTGGAGATCCAGGATTCTGAGAGTTCTTCGCATCGGTCTCAGCAGGTGAGTTCAAGTAGGTTCTTCAACGTGCTTACGGTCTGGTTCTAGCAAGTGCCGGGTAAGTAAAGGACCGCCTCCAATAGTGTAATTTCTTGATATCAATCGATTTTGGATTGGTTGTACTCAGGCTATATTTGTCATAATGCTGCAAAGCTTATAATGCTTACAAATTTAAGGTTTGATATTTCAAGAAAGGTCTACACCCACTCCGTAACCGAGCATTTATTTGTAGTTCCATTTCATCGGACCCCTTTCCAAAAATTATACTGCGACCTGGAATTCAGATACGAGAAAATTGAAGCTGGCCTTCTAACGACGTTGGCTCAGCTAGACATTCAGCTCGATCAAATATGCTATTGATGTAGATTTTCAGAAGGTTGCACAAGACTGCAGAGAAGATATGCGTTACCCAATAGACTTAAACCTCTGGAATTGGGACAGTTTAGAGGGTATACCTTTGGACCGGGCTAATAATACTGAGATATCCATCCGTGAATTCCTGTCGAAAGTTTACTGACGTCGGGCGGGTGGGTTTGCCGACATTCCATTCTTCTTCTCCTTAAAGTTCCATATCAGCGAAGTTTATTGAGTTTTTCAGACATAGTCACCGTTTTTATTAACAATTAGAAATTACGAATCTGGCTACGTACTGACTCTTGCTGTAAGCCTAAACGAAGTTACGTTTGTGGCACTAACTCATAGGTAAATATGTCGAAAGACCAGAGCAGCTTAGATGAAGAGGATTAAGTTTCTCTTCGGCCAAATCGTCCCCAACTTGCTTTATTTGCGGCACCATCCTTACCGAATTTTCCACCAGTAGTGCTTATGTGCCATAGTCCAAGTATTTCTCACCAATCTGCAATGAACCTCGCATGATTTAAGTATGCACGTCTTTATGCCACTTTAATCTTAAGCCTTACTTTCCTCTCTTCTTTCCAACTTTGATTATTTTCTGAAACAAAGTATTTCTTTATTATATCTGCTTATGGTAATTCTACAAGAGTTACTACTTCGCCCAAAATTTAACAGCGCGGATTTTTGCAAGACCAACATACAATTTCATATTTTTAACGTCAATCCTGTACAATGAAGAACTCCCGTAGTCTTATTGAATAACCATTCACCGATAAATGTAATTCGAGGCAACTTTGTTTGCATTTTGACTTTTACGAGGCCTTAATTCAGGAACTGCATCGTTTGTGGTCTGCATAATTGAGTGCTCTCCAGAGACGGTTCGGGCCAACCGAAAACAAAAAAAGAACTACCAACTGTGGAATGATTTATAAGCAAATAAAATATACAGTTCTGTACATTTGTTATACTTTTATGATTTGTTGTCTGGCATAGGCTGGTCTCTGTGGGAGCGCATTAGCATGTGGAATCATTTCCCCTTAACGTTGCGATCATTAAGACAAAAAAACGTTTTGAGAGCCAGTTCGTTGTGCGTTTCCCCTGGGAGCACTTGGTCGGCACGGTGTTGCTGCGTTGAGGCTCTACTAGTGCGTATTACATGATTTACAAGCATTAATGAACTGGTTGCCTTGGGCTTTTCCTGGCGGCATTTATTTTTCAATTCAACGCTTTTCGCGGATATTATTGTAATTTGAGATGGGATAATAGATAAAAACGTGTCAGAAGCCAATTCATTTAGTCTTAAAAAATAATTTGAATTTAATTTTGAAGCACTATGGTTGGTATACAAAATGCAGCCGCACTCATATGATTCATGCATCATTGGTGAACCGTTTCGCGCTTCAATCTCCTCGCCATGTAATCATAATCAATTGCGTGCAAAAAAACGTTCAGTCTGCAATGCAACGCAACAGAGTTTGTTTGCACTGCCAGCCACCGTAAATAGATGTAACCACACGTAAGATCGCATATCCAGAAATAAATCCAGAAACGTTGATTGTTTTTACCAATCCACTAGCAGGTTGCGCAAGAACTCGTTCGTTTTGTCAGTCAAGAGCTGCGGGTTATATTGGGGCGTAGTTAACGTGAGTTTAACAGTCAACCCCTGGTTTCTCTAAACTTCTTCTAAACTATGAGCCAGCGCACGAGCAGGAGCAGAGCAATTATATTCCTGTTACACTGCGTATGGCCTCATAACTTATCTCCTATCCAACAATGTCGGCAGCTTGGCTGCTCCCTAGAAGCAGGCCCAGTGTGTACTGAATCAATTTGTTGGAATAATTTATTGCCGCAAAGTATTAAAACGTCTTTATATCTGAACTGAATGAGGAGCCCGATATGAACGGCAGCAGTCAACGACGGTATTGCGGTTTCGCCCTTGGAGCCGATATCTGAAATGCAATCATTTCACGGTTTAATGGAATTCTTTGATTGGTTTTCCAATCTTATTCGCGATGTTTGTTGAATGGATTCTTCCAGGGCATAAAATTCCATCGTAAACGGAATTAATACTCTAGTGAGAACGGAAGCGTTCTCCAACAGTTGATGGCTTGAGGGCGTTTGCAGGTAAATTAACCAACCACTGCTGGTAGCTGCTATCTTTTGTCAATTTTACAAAATGTTATCCTTAAGATTTGCACGCAGTGTTCATGGCGCTTCATTCGCATTTTGATGGGGCTAAGTCAGCAGATGGTCGGCAAAATTGTACATTGTATAGAAAATTGGGCACCAAACTCTGTCAAATTTTAAATCATATTGAGATGCACACATGTATGGTGCAAAAAATTAATTAGTGGTGGAATGAAAACAAGAAATATGCTTAAATATAACCCAGAAACTAAGCATGCCAGATGAAAAAAAAAATCTCGAAAGTAAGTAAGTAAGAGGGGAAATGGTTTATTCCCATTCGTCTCAGCAGCTTCTGCCAAAGGCATTGTATACAAGGCCTATTCCAAAGGCTTGAGTTGCAATGGGTCAGTGCGCAGTTCTAACGCAGCTCTGAGATCCGGCCTACTTTTTCTGGTCAATCTGAGCGAGTGTCTTGGGTGTAGAGTAAACAATAAAGGTTTACTGAAGGAGCATCATGTAACAGTAGAGAATCCACTTTTTGCATTGACATTGGACAAGTGTTTCAAGCTTCAGTGGACAATGGGAATTGACGTGGATGGTATATCTCCATCCGGGAAGGGAACTTGCGCAGTGTATCTGCATAAGATGGATGCTTCGCCATCTCGTTTGGAGATAGGCTGCAATTCAGGCACATTTTTGAGTTGAATATGACGACACCCAGAGTTTTGATCGCTGCTTGATAGTCACGGTGATTTAGTAGTCGAAAAAACAATTGAGTATTTTGGTCCTTAGAGTAGACACTAGCGCCCACCTTTTCGTCCATTTGAGAAGATCTGCAAAGCCTGGTGTTCACCTGTGTTTGTGATGTGTTATATTCCAATGTCCTCTTTGATTGGCGCTACAGTCCTAGGTGGACCTGGGCCTCAACCAACCCGCCTCTCCAGTCAGCACGAACTTTCGCCAGCTGCCTCCAGCTGTGCACACCTAGTTGGTTGAGGTCCTTTGCCACTTGTTTGCGCCGTCTCGTTCGAGGAGTTCCTCTGTTGCTCTGTCCCAATGGCTCGATGTCGAAGACTCTTAGGGCCGTGGTTGTGGTGTCCATCCGCCATCTTAAGCGTTGGATCCGAAGACGCTTCACTAGATGCATGCTGCTGTACAGCCCATACAGTTCGTGGTTGAATCTTCTCCTTCAGGCGTCATCAAGACAAACAGGACCAAAGATCCCACTCTCTCCTAGACGTAGTTATATATATAGTTCATCCGTTTGTGATCATAGCATGCACTTTGTTTAGCCCTGGTTTACCGCTAAACCCGTTTTAGCCGCTTCCGTTTCAATGCCTCATTGACGGCTGGATGTGTTCGTTCAATCACGTCAATGTCGTCCGTGTATGTAAGCAGTTGAACGGACTTTTGGAAAATCATGACTCTGGTGTTGAAGTTTGAGTTTTGCATGATCTGCTCATGTATTATGTAATCACATGGCAGCGGCACAACTTGCCTAAAACCTCTTTTATTACTGTAGGTCTCTGTGAATTCGTTACCGACCTTGATGGAGCAGCGAGGGTTCTCCATCGTCATCCTGCGCAGCCTGACGAGTTTAGCGGGAATGTCAAAATTAGACATGGCGCTGTATAGCGGCCTTGAAATCGACACATAGGTGTCGATCTCCATCTCTTGAGTCTCTTCCACTATCTGCCGTAGTGTGAAGATTTGGTCAATGGTGGCCTATCCCGGCCTGAAACCGCACTGATAAAGGCCCATCAGATTATTAACAAATGGTTTCAGGCGTTCACCCAAAACGGCAGAGAGTAGCTTGTACGCGATGTTGAGTAAGCTGATCCCTCTATATATTTGGCGCAGTCAAGGAAGTATCCTTTCTTGAGGACCGGACAAATGACGCTGAGATTCCACTCATCGGGCATGCATTCCTTCAACCATATATTACAGATGAGCTGGTGCATGCGCCCAACCAGGTCATCTCCAGCTGTTGCGCCCGCTCCAGCAGCTTTGTTCGACTTCAGTCTGGATATCGCTATTCTGACTTCGTCTCAGTCGGTGGGCGTTCTTGTTCATCATCGTCCAAATTGAGTGAAAGCGGAATTTGTCTCGTCATAGCCGTTTAACAGTCTACAGATGCGATTGATTTCAGCATCGACAGTGAATCTAGATCTAGTGAATCTTGTCTCTTTCTACATCAGCGACGATTTCAATGCGATATCCGTGCACTGTCTGTCTATCGATTTAGGCCATTGACGAAGGATTGAACAGTGTGTTCAGAGTTGCGGAGGAGCTTGTGGGCTCTGAACCAATGCCAGCAACCCACAAAAGTGACACATTTTTAAGTCAAAACTGAAACGCACTGTTTTCAATTTTACATTTTATGAGATCTGGCAATTACAGAATTCTCCTTTATCTTTTAACGGAGTTCTCTACACCGCCTATTAGCAAGGCTTCTTCTGAATACTTTTTCAGCTGCAATCATTATGTATGGTTAATATCCTTCCAATCGTTGTGTTCCCTTATTGCCACACAAGCTTATAGCAGATCAGATACCACAGGCTCTAGTTATGGGGATTGCTTGTGCTGTACTGGATAAATATTCTACGCGTCAATGCAGTAAGGTGGGACAGTGGTTGTATTAATTGCTAAGCAAAGGGTAATACCCTATCCAGTCTGGTTTATGTACCAAAAGATGATATATACATATATGATATAAATCAGACAGCCTTCCCACTGGTGTCTTTTTTCAAAGGAGGTCTAGGTTTCCACATCAACTCTAGTGCTACCATTGAAAGTAAAGAATTTATAACTACCATCATAATGAAATTTTGAAATTCAAAAGAGCGAAAATAATGACTTAATTTGCTTACTAACAGAGCGTGATCTCTGCTGATGTCAGTTAGTGTTGGCAGTGGTGGCACCACCTCTCTGCCGTTCCGCGCTCTTCAAAGAAACGGGGGTGACTTCCCTTCCGCGGAGGACTTTCCAGCATTTCTCTCTCCCCTCCGATAATCGCAGGGGCGTAATTCGGGTGGTTTCGCCGAACTATGAACGGTCATGCAGGGGTTATAATTTATCATGACATGTTTGGTAACATTTTTATTGATTCCTTTGTGGTTTGCTGTCAAAAATGTGCAATACACGTGAAAGCTATAATTTGTCGATCAAAAGGGGTGCACTATGACGACTTTTGTTATAATTCGGTAATTTGGCACAACCGCGATCCGAGATAGTCTTTAAAAAGGTTCGCCTTTGACATGGGTTTTGTCATAATTGAGTTAACAATCTGTGTGGTTTTGGTGTGCGAGCGGAGTGGGTGGGTAAGTTGGAAATGCAGGTGGACCAGATGCAATCAAAAATTAAATTATGACGTTAATTTGATTTACTACTCTTAGACTTGTGGTTTGGGGGAATATAAAAATTCACTATTGAATGTAATTGTGTACATCTGCAGCAGCATTCAGCTCTATCTATTGATACATTAGAAAAGTAATCGTTAACAAAAATCAAAAGCTTTCTTTTAACGTCCCCCTTACAGATGACAATTAAGTATTCACAGTGGCTTCCGAATTGTACTGGATTGAAAAATATAAGTTGCCCGGTTCATCGGGGCTTATTACGCCAATTATTTGTGCCGTGAGAAGGTGCGTCACAACGGCTTTGTTCCACCTGAAGCATTCCTCTATTTGGATTCGATCGGCCTGACCCAGGTCTGTAATCTACCACGCGGTATGCCGAACAGATGACAGGGGAATGCTTTACGAATCGGATGTTGACCGCGAACACGAGGATCTCCTCCGTTTCAGTAGAGTGACACATACTCGAGACAGGAAATAGAGTGATAAAGAGCGGCACTTCTCTTGGTGGTTAAACCAAAGAATTCGCTGCCTTCGCCCGCCCCAACCTGATATTCTGGTACTTGTAGTTGATTCAACAGTTCACTTACTTAATTCTAAGGTAGATTTAGAAAGAAGAGACATAAAACAAAAAAAAAACAGGAAAAATCAGAAATGAAACAAATTGTGCACGAGAGCGTGTGGATTTTATATGTTTCGCATATACAGTTCGTTTGATAAGATACGGCAAACTCGTTTATGAAAACCGTTTTGGAAGTGGCATTGAATTAGCAGTTAAAAAAAATACTTCTGCTCAGATGCTTTGAATAAAAAAATGAAGAATGTTTAATTTTTGTCAGAGACGGAACTATTTTAAAATTTATTTTATTTTAGAATTTGCACAGAAATTGCAACAACGTTCTTTTTTCGGATGAAGCTTCTTTTTGGGCATAGTCTCCTATCACTTACACCTGGTGTACACAATCCATTAAATAATCCAGCGGACCGTCAAATACCCGGCAATGGTGCACGCTTGGGTATGCTACTCAAAACAAGGTTTGGCAATTTGTTTATGTTGACAAATAACTTAAGCGCACCCAACATGGTCAAAATGTATAAGAAGGCTTTATTACTATCTTCCCAAAGGTGGTTTAAAAGAAGGAAGAAAGAAGATGACGTAGATGTTTTTTTTAATTTTGGCCATCAAAATCGACGAATGCAAATCCCATAAAAATGTTTTTTGCATGACGCCAAAGCTCCAAGACATTGAGATCCTTGCCTTAAGATCCACTCCAAGCAATTTTTGATAATAGAGGAGAGTAAACAACACATTAATTGGAAAGCATTTAAGTAAATAAAAAAATACAGTACAATTGATTTTATTTTATTATTATAAGTTCTTCTTTAATGTTTGCGGTGTACGATCTTATCAAACAGGCTGTACATAACATACACGCCCGTGTACACGTCCGTCCTGTTACGGGCATAGATTAAATTGAACTTAGTTTTTGTTAAGTCTTTTTTAATTAGGGGAGTAAGGTTTAGATTTAGATTTAGGTTAGTTATATAAAAATGTCATTACTCTTCTTAGCCGAAGGTCTTATATAATAAAAGTTGCCCTGAGGACTAAAAGCAATAAAAGTCAATAGTTTAGACGCCGAAATTCAAATAGATAAGTTACATAGATAAGATTGTCTTAGAGTACCCGCGAAAGGTCGGTGAGATAAAATAAACAACTCGAAATGTTAGATTTAAGATTTTAGTAATTTTTTCTAAGTCATTCTGTAACATAAATTAAATCAAAAAATGTTTGTTTGGGGGGTAGGACTACCCTGTGGGGACTTCTAATGTCATTCTGGATCTACTCATTTAAACACATTTTTTTTTTAAATTTTACATTATCATGATACTATATGTTTTTTGTTCTTCTTCTTCTTTTTGAGATTTTCATGATCGCTTAAAGGGGTCGAGGGTGTAAGGCACATAACAGAGATCTTCTGGCCAATTGATATTCCGCCATCGAGTCTCAATTTCCCTCAAAAGGATTTATGCCCAAACCAACAATGGAGGAGTGGAATACCAATGAACAATCAAAAACACCATCTAAGTACATACAGATGTTTCTGCCTGAAGCTCAGAGAGTCTGGGCTCTGATTCTTAAAATCGTATACACCATCCTGAAGGAGACCTCGTATAATTCTCTTCAGAGATACATACATGATCTCAGGTTTCAATCTATCAGATCACTTCGACACAAGACTACTGCGATGTTGCTTCAATTTATAAACGAATGTAAGAAGGCCAATGAACTGGCTTGGCAGGGATCTACCCTTCCGTTCACGCTAGTAGAGAATAACTGTTAAAAGGAGTCAATGTTAATATGCACTACGCACCCACATCGCAGCTGAAACACCAGTGGCAGAGAGGGAGGCTTTTCTTACTCTTGCGCTGCTCATGGTAGAGACAAACATCGAATGCTTGGTAGACCCTGCTTTAACATGTTTAAGGAAATCTCTACGGAGGGTATTTGGGAACTAATGTTCTTCTTGAGTACCCTAGGTTTGACTCAGCGATATCTTAAAAATACACATTATAAAGAAGGTACGAGAGGCTTAGCATTAAGCTGATAAGGTTCTCACCTAACCTCCACTTTTACACATCACTATATGATCCGAGTTGAGCAAGGGTCCAGCTTCTACAGCAACCACTAGTGTTGTGTTGGCCGAGGTCTACTGTTTTATGCTCACACAGAACAGGGAAGTTTAAGTACCTCTAGATAAGAATACTTTTTGAACAGTTACTCGAAAGAGGCTTGAAGCATTAAAACTTGGGTTCAAACATGGTACCCTCATCGCGACGCAGGTGTCAACACACAAACCGACTATACCACGGCCAACTTGTTTCCATGTTCATGTTCCATAAACAGAATTGCTGAGCTTTCCTTGCGATGTTGATGATCTCGTTTGAGTGGCTACCCTAAGTTATGGAATAGTTCAATGTGCAAGCTTCTTTTTCTTTCTTTTTTGTGTGGCGCTCAACCAACATGCCCCTCCAACAATCTCTGGCTAGCTGTCTCCAGTTTCGCACACCAAGTTGGTTGGTTGTCCTTGCTCACTTGGGTGCGCCGCCTTAAACGCGGGCGTCCTCTGTTGCGTTGCTCGACAGGTTCGGATTCGAAGATTCTTCGGGCCGGAGCTGTGGTGTCCATACGCTCTACATGACCTAGCCACCGTAGGCGTTGGATCTGTAGACGCCTAACTAAGCTCATGTCGCTGTAGAGCCCGTACAGTTCGTGATTGAATCTTCTCCTCCAGAACCCGTCAAAACAAACAGGACCAAAGATCGTGCGTAGAACTTTTCTCTCAAAGAGATCAAGGACTTCTTCATCCGCCTTCGGGATTGTCCATGCCTCCGCGCCGTATAGCAGGACTGGGATGACCAGTGTCTTGTATAGAGTCAACCTGGTTTTTCGAGAGTGGGCTCTATTACTAAATTGCCTCTTGAGCCCAAAGAAACAGCGGTTGGCAAGATATATCCTACGCTTAATCTCGGTACTGATTTCATTAGTACAGTTTTCGCCTTAACCGCGGTAAGTGAAGTCCTTGACTACCTCGAAGTTATAGCTGCCCATTGTGACGCTCTGTCCAAGACGTCGATGTTGTATGTCCTTTTTTGAGGACAGCATATACCTCGTTTTGCCCTCATTCACCGCCAGACCCATTTTAGTCGCTTCCGTCTCAATGTTAGCAAATGCCTCACTGACGGCTCGCTGAGTCCTGCCAATCACATCAATGTCATCGGCGTATGCTAACAATTGCACGGACTTCTGGAAGATCGTGCCTCTAGTGTTGGCAAGAGATATGCAATGTTCAAGCTTGACACCTCGTATTTATTTTACATCATTTTGGTTGGTATTCATACTTAAACATATTTGCTTAACAGTGACAATATGACATACAGTGGACACTTAATTGAACTGCGAAATCGTCACATGATATCAAATTTGATTCGAGTTCTGAGGAGGACTTTAATAGTTTCGTGTATGAACAATTCAAAATGACAAGAAATATGCTGGCCAAAATACGAGTTAGAGAGGAATTCGTACATGATTCAAACAAGCGTATGTTTCCGAACATCTGAATTCAACTTTAAAAATTAATTTCCAAATTCACAAAACGGCTCTCAATGTTTTTTAAATTCGATATCACTTTATGAAACACCCATACGTATCCATTCGGACACTCATTTGAAGTTATCCTTTTTAGTCGAGCAGAAAGCTTATCCACTGAAACGCTCAGCATAAAGCATTACTGAAATCTAAATAATTGCCCACCGACATGCCTTGAAAAATCCTAAATCCACCGCTTTGGACGAGGGAATTCATTCGTGAAAATACACACAACCTCGAGGCCAGAAGGGGTTGGTCCACGTTCGTAATGTAATCATTTAAGAAACACGAACAATCCTCGTTTGATAAAAATACGGTTTCAACATAGTAATTGTGGTGGCGGTCTTTCTTTTTGTCTTCCATCTATCCCGCCCAAAGTGCTTCCCCCACAGCATTTAGCACCAATTCGAAGGGACTAACACCTCACGAGATGTACGGGGAAATATCGTTTTGTGCGTGGACCTCATTCGTATGCAGCAAGGGTCAGAGTGTCGGATGGATGAAGTAAAATAATGCAAATGTATGCTAAAGGGATTAGCGCCCTAGGAATGGTACCAACAGAATTCTGAAACTCGACATATCTACACAGTTTCTACTTCTGTTCGATTGAATGCAGTAGAGTATAAATTTTAAACATTTTTTTTTTGATAAGTCGCAATGCAATTTCGACAGATGGTGGACTCGGTCAGGTCTTATTTGACAGGGTTGTGCAAGGGGGTGTGGCGATAAATTCACTTGTTAAACACGCAAAAATATGTCGTTGTTGTTTATTTTGGTCATTGAAATAGTCGAAACATGTGGGTTGTTGTTCGACAACATATTTGACATATGTGTGAAGGGAAAGAACTAGAGATCCTCACTACTTTAGAACAACAATTTTGGACAGCTTGAAGCTTATGCGAGTACATGGGTTATACTTCCGATTTGAAAAACTATTTTTGGATGTTGTCCTTGAATGATATTTTGAATAGAATGCTGACGACGATTTACGTAAAATGTCTGAGTTGATTGTTCTTCGTGTTTAATATACAATGTTTTCTAATGATCGAATGAAAACTGTCTGTATTTACCTCGAGTTAGAGTTATTAGGTTAATATTGCTAAATCAACAAATTTCGATATGGTCGTTGGAGTTTGCCAAGTGGAGTCCCATTAAAGCAAGTGGAGACATTCAAGTATCTCGGAGTCTTTTTCACTAGTAATTGTTGTCATAATGTTCAGCTTTCCTGTAGGATTGGTCAGCTGGATCAGTTTTGAAATAGCTTAGAAGATCTGTAAAAAAGCTGACCCTGGTGTCAATTTAGCGCTTTTTAACTCAGCAATTGTTCTAATGCTCACCTATGGTGGTGATATTTGGGTAATGACAGAAAGAATAAAATCGCGAATACAAGCTGCCGTGATGAGATTTCTTCGTGCTGTTGTGTGAGTTACTACCCGGAATAGGGTGAGCAACACGGCAGTAGCGATGTGGCACGAATGTCTCCATCATCAGACGAGCCTTAAATGCGACTCCATTAGGAAAAGGACCCCTTGACAGACCTAAGACGAGGTAGTTGTACCAAGTCCAAGAACTCGCTTGGTCACTGGTGGCTATAGGTTAGGTTAGGTTAGTTTCGGGTTGCCTGGGTGACCCGAGGCCCAGCAAAGAAGTAATCGAATGCTGTGTGCTTAGAACCTTAAGTTCTTCGCGACAGCATGCAACCAGAAAACGATATGCACGTGAAAAAGTCTCGCTAACAGATGAAGTCAGTAAAAGTAATTGGAATATATGAAGCAGGGAGGGAGTAGGCTCATTATATCCTTTTGGATATGGAGACTGCAATAAACTGAAATTGGGACACATTTGTTTCTTAGCTTCTTTATTTTCTTCTGTCAAAGCACCAGAACCTAAGTACGTTCGAAATTCACGTGAAACTCAGAATATTTAAAAAAATCCGACCGAAAAAATATGACCACGTAAAATATTTTTCCGGTAAAACAATAATGTTGTGATCTGTGGCGTTGTGGGTATGTAGGCTCGATCCCTGGTCTGGACGACAAAAATAATTTACATATCCCCACTTTTTTCGAGTCACTGACACTGCTCAAAGCGTACTTCTGTCTATATGAAGCTTTCCAAATTTGGCCATACGGAGTCGGCAAAAAGTATAGCACGCACAACACGAGTGGTTTCTGGGAAGCTAAGCCCTGGCACTCAACTTGTTGTATTTATTACTACTATTATTTACTACCATCATAGCGTCTGACAGAATCGACCGTAGAGTGTCTGTGTTAATGCACTATGTCCTTTCTACCATCATAGCGTCTGACAGAGTCGACCGTAGAGTGTGTGTGTTAATGCACACTGTCCTTTCTACTGTTTTCTTTTTTAATATTTTGGAAGAAAAATCATCTGATCACTTATGATGATAGTTGCTAGCATGTACATTGTTCCCTCCGGTCCTAAATAACGCTAGATTCCTAGCACATTCATTAACAATATGTGTTAAATTATCTGAACGTTTACTCCTGACAACAGGAAGTTCCCGTGTCGTAAAAGAATTTGTCACCAATCGCGTTATATTGGGTCCACCATGAGTACAGTATGAGAACATGTCGCCGGTAAAAGTGACGACTTTGATGTCTACCTTGCAGAAGCACCGTAGCTGAAATCCTCAATCGGGATCAAAGGAAATTATATAAGCGTGTCCCCTGGGTAGTGCGGGCACCTAGTTGTTTGCCAATAATCTGTTCGGTTTTTTTCCATAGTGTCTTCTTTTTAGTGATTTTGATAGACATATTGTGATACTGATGATGGCTTGTGGGTGGCCAAACTCCATACACACTCCACTCCTGACACACTCAAAAGTCATACCCTGCTCATAGGAAAAGTTTTTTTTTATAGTACAACCAAAATGCACGTTCATTTAACACACATTATTTTTAAAGAGGTGTTCAAATGGCCACATTGTCACTCCATTGTCGGATCTGATTTACGACATTATCTGTGGTCACTCTCCATCACTTTCCAGCTCGGTCACTGATTTATGAAATCCGAAGCCCCTCGCTTGAAGCCATAACAAATGATTTCCTCAATATTCGTTACCATCTCGTGGAGCTTTCCCGTGTACATGGGTTCCCGAAAATCTACATAAATTAATTTGTATCGTTAATTGCTAAAACAAAGAAAAGCTACGTCTGGCCAACATTTACTATAATTAAAAGGCGAATCCAAAACAAAAACAAAAATATAGAAATGTCACATCTTCATTTGGAGGTTAAAGATTTGTCATCGGATGGATTTGCATAAAAACCTCGTTATTTATAAATTTGTAGACGTGTAGCGGTTTGTCATAAAAGGAAGCGATGATTTATGATACGAAGATGTGATGGAAAAAGTTGTAAGGCATGTCTGTTAACATGTGGACTTGAATGAAAATTGATGATCTCTACGGATTGTCCCACGGTTGATATCTTAGCTGAGACTGACATTGGCTCCTAATCTATTGGCCGAGACTAGTCTTGTGATTGAGTAAGTCGTCAGCAAACCGGATATCTTTTGGCGTCGTGTGGCAAAGGGAGGCATTGAAATGTGTTTATTTTCCTTAACCTGTTTATGGCAGATAGTTATAATGTCCATTCCTTGAAAAAGGAATAAAATAAAATTATGCATTTAAAGCAATTTCAAATTAGAGGAAGTGTTTTTGTAACAATTCTTTGGTTGGTAAATTTATTAACTGGTAGTGAGTTATGAAATGTGCAGACTTGCTTGGGTGAGATTGTTGTATTTTGTGTGCACATACGAGTAGATGTGTCATTCTTTCAGAATAATTACCTCCCCCATGTGAAGTACTGGTCCTACTTAAATTCCAAAAAAATACTTCATACTTCTTTGTTGCATAATATGGAAGGTATCCCATCCTTCTAAAAGAACATATTGTGAATATGAATAACAATAGTGGTTTCTTATAAATATTCTCAACACCAAATTTATATTTAAAATCTATTTATATACCACAAGCTAGCATCAGCTGTAATTTTTACAACCTTTCTTACTTTACCTACTGCCAAGCGCCGTAGTGCATCGATCCAAAATAATACTCAGAAGTGATAGGAGAGATAGGGGGATAGGACAAAATTCCACAACCAATTAATATTTACCAAACACATTTTTTACTTGGCTTGCAAGCAACTGTTGTGAAAATAAATTAATTACATGAACATATCGCATAGCAAACTTTGTACCGTACCATACCATTCTAATCTCATATAGCATTGCCTTCTGAACCCTTCTAAATACACTACATAACCTTCTTGCCATCTATATTTACGAATGGGATTGTCATACATTAACTTGTAACATATATTTTTTTATTTGCACAGAAAGAAGATGTAGACGACAATCGATTTATGAAATGGCTAACTGCTGATGGTGCTCCTGACTAATGTTGATGTTCAGTGTAACACAGTAGGATTGTGCTCGACAGAAATGGATCTAGTGCTTATAGCGAACCCACTACATCTCAATTATTGCAACATCATTATACAGCATTGAAGGTCCAAACCAACAGCAAAATTAGTCCGGTTTCTCCCTGGCGATGCGAATTTACTTTGATGCTGGCTGCTACAGCGGCTATGTTTTCTTTACTTCGCACTCATCTGTGTCTGGTTGGTAGAATATTTCTTTTAAAAAGAGTTGGTGTTTCCTCGTATAATGCGGTGGTTACGTCCCAGAAAATTCCGCGTTATAAAAGACTCAGCTTCCATATAAATTTGAGGGTTATGCTCCAATCAGCTTTTTCCAAAATAAAATAGGTACATAAATTAAAGATGTATGTACGCTTACAAATCAAAATCAAAATTCACACTTTATTTAAAAAATTAAGAAAACTTAATGAAAAAACAATCGGAAAACATAAATATTATTCATTAGCAAAATTCATGTTTGTGCTTTCGCTAGTCTGTATCACTGCCTTCAAACATTATATCGTCGAAATAGTGAGCGCTTTGGCCGTTTGACTTCATCGGAAGAAATTTCCTCTCCAAAGTTTTCGTAATTTGCTAAGAAACAAATTGTTGGACGTTCTTCCAGTGGTTGTGCGATTGTGAAATCAGTTATTAGACTTTTTTTGCTTTTTTAAGCTGTTTTTAGATTTTGCAATAAGGCGCTACATTTATCTCTATTTGCTTCTTGAATTTGCTCGATCTCTCCATTGACGGATCGTTATCTGAAAAAAAAGAGTTAATTCTCTCGGTCAAATTTAGGCCCTCTCGTATGCGCTTTAGGGTGAAATCTGGAATTGTTTCACAGATATCTTCCTCAGAATCAATGTCTTCATTTTCTTGTGCGATGTATGAAGCAGTTTGAGATCCAATTGCTAATAGAATCAACTCTCCTTCGTTTAAATCTTCATTTTGATATATGTATTTTTTCATTAATATCATCTTCGGTCGTTTCATCAAAATCGTCTCCACTAAAACGGTGGCCCACATTTAATATCCGTCTAATCTTTTAATCTCGCGTAGTACTGATTTTTTAAATCGCGTTATATCGAAAACGTGTTGTGGAAGTACCGCGTTATACCAGGGACATCTGTGCCTTCTCTCAAACTTTTTCACAACGCAACGAATACTTACATTACAACAGAGCTGCATAATCTTACAATTAAAAAAAACAATCACTGCTAGCTGGTCATCCACTATCAACTTCCACAAGTCAAAAGAAATACCAGGAATTGATGGAATAAAAATGACAGATGGACAGAAGGTATGGCATGAAGTTAAAATCGCTATTACCCATATTCCAACTCCAGTGGGATTTTTAATAGCTTGTCGCATAAAAATACTATAAAACGGCCGCCCAGACCAGTCCCGCATATTCTGTGTTCTACTTGTGTTCTCGATGAATGGAACGACCTTAGCTACTACTACCGATATCGATATAAAACTCTAAGTGCTGACAGGTAGATAGTTCCTACAATGATTAAGACGCCATAAACCATGCTTACTCTAAGTGCACTCTCAATGCAATTGAGCTAACTTAAACTGAATCAATCATATTACGCAAAGCTTTTCTTTCCAAAACTGTATGGTGGTATAAACGATGTACGATGCATAATCGCCACACTACAGGTGTCACGTTGCTTTTTTATTAGACAAAACGATATGTAATTGATTATATGATCCATTTCGGTACAGACACATGTTTTTTAGAGCATTTCCATTAAGCTGCTTTTAGCTGTTTTTTTTATTTTTGGCAATTATTAATAGGTATTTTTATATATAGTCGAGTTACGTTGTTCATTTTTTTACATTCCACATTATTCATTAACTCCATCAAACATCAACGAAAACTGGACCATACATCGCGGAAAGAAAGACAGTCGACGTCCACTGCAGTCTTTCATATAAGCGCTAAGATTCTATAACGCATGATTTGTCTATTAAGCCCAAAGCTTTATCATCCTGCTGCTTTGTGTGAACATGTCTTGAATCTTGGATCCACCAATTATAGGAAGAAAGTGTGAAGTGTGAAAATGCAAATGTTTCCACATTTAATATTTCTGGGTTCCTGAAACGTCCCAGAATAGGACTCAATATGACAAAAAAATAATTCTATTACAATTTGTAAAGGATTTTAATGAATTTGAAGGCAGTTGACTTCTGATGAATTTACCACAACGTAGGTTGAAACAAAATGTTAGGTATCCCGCTGGCATCTAGGTAGTCATTCGTGCTATAGATAATCTCCAAATGAAATTCTTAAATTGGCAGCAAAAAATTCCAATATATATAAATTGATAATAAATTAATCTGTTTTATTTTTTTATTTTATTTATTTATTTCTTATCTGGTCGACGGCTCATGAAGGGTCCGATTCGAGCAGCTGCTGCCTTCTATCGCTGACGGTCCTGGGCGCGCTGCTTCCAGTCATCAAGGCCAAGCTGTCTTAGATCCGCGGTGACTTGGTCTCTATACCGGAGGTTCCGCCTTCCTCCACTTCTCGGCACGGATTCGAAGAATGTCTTTGCTAGAGCATTGTTGTCCATGCGCATATCCGATGTATTTTTCTTTCGAAAGCACCAAGAATCAGCTCTGCAGTCTTGCTTAGCGTCCGGCTTTCGGTTCCATAAAGCAGAACTGGCAAAATAACAATTTTTTGGAGCATGATTTTGGTCCTTCGAGCCAGGAGTTTTGACCCCAGTTACTTTAGTTATTCTGACAAACCGAAGTAGCATGTGTTGACAAGGGCGATGCTACTCTGAATCTCTACTACGATGTCATTCGTGGAGTTTACATATGTAGACAAACTTCTTTACTCCCTAAATTAGTCAATGAATTCTTTAATTTAAACTTGCAACATGAAAATGTATTATGTCACTTCACCGTAAATCTTAATAATGTTATATAGTAAGACCTGTACTCTAAAATAATTGTATATTCTTATTGTAGAGAAATACCCTAAAACCGATCAAATGAAAATATTGAAAATGAAAACACATTAACGTAAGAAGTCTTTTTTCCTTAATTCATTTAGGCAAAATATTTACTTTTGACTGCTTAATTTTTCAACATAATGAATTTTGCATATATCGCACAAATAACTAGATTTATTACTAGAGCTGCAAATAAAAGAGTTGCGCCTCTTACATGTACCCTCCAACTGAATGGTTGGTGGTGCATCGGTATTTTGGTTATGTTGTAAAACCGGCTGATTCTTTCATGGGTTATGAAATTGGTAATTAACCTGCACTCATTGTCAGTTAAGCCTTGGGGACAGATAGTCTAAGTCATAGTTTCTCTTTGAGCATATGCCCACTTCCAGCGGAAGGCAGTGGAATGATAATAAAGACGTAGATATTTCTTGTTTTATTGAAAAGCGTCGCGAAACCACTGAAAGTGCCACTGACTGAGATTATCTGCATTTGGCTTAGAAAATGTTCGCTTGAAATTGTGGCACAAACACAAAATTAATATTTACCCAAACAAGTCAAAAAACTAAAAAGGAAACTTCAACATTATTATTACACCTCATAAAAATGTTGAAAAATAGGTTAGTAGCTACTCAATAATTTCTATTCAAAAACATCTGCTAATTTCGAATGACCACACAATTGTCTCTCCGTTTACAACGCCATATAAAGGTTCTATCACGGGCATGATTCCACCAGAAATTCAACTCAACTTTTCTTCCAGAAACCACTTCAACACTCGAATGTATGTATGACTTCTGCCAAATCCTTTTATTTATGTATCCAACACTACATTTAACACATCCGTCCACAGGCATGATTAAGTGTCAGCTTCACAGAAACTGGGCTCGAACTGCGCGGTGTTACGTGAGAGTTCACACAAGTCCATAACTCACTACGTGCAACATTTCTTTGAAAGAATTCTTCTTCGCACCATAAGAACAGCACATCGGAGGGCATTCCTATATCAACGCTGAAGCTACCGCTTCAAGTCATGCTGCTCACTCCTCATCCTGGCCAAGCGCAACGCGGCGACTACACTGATATCCTGCGGCGACGGTAGATGCGCGAATCGGCTTAACACAGGGTGCAATATCATCACTAATAAGTTCACAGCAGGCGCTGCTTTATTGCAACGTGCATCCAGTGTCGGTGATAATTTATACTCGCACGCAAGATCGCACCTCTTTCGAAGGCGATAATTTCGTCCTAATGTTATAAATTTCGATTTAAGGTGTTCAGCTAACGCGACACGTACAGGATATGTCTCGGGCCAGTGCGGCGAATCAAAAACACACTAATGTGCGGAATAAGGAAAATTAATATCCACGGGTCATTGCGATGGAAAGTTGTAATTTCTTATGAATTTGTGGACAGTTGGTGATAACTCTGAGGCATAACCCTGTTCTGTATTTTTTCTCCGCTGTTGACAAGAAGTCCATTGGTAATTTCTTAATTAAAATGAGATTTGCCCGAAATTGGTTGTGCCCACCGTCTAATGAGTGTCAATTAGAGTCAGAGTCACGGTAGGTGTCACCTGGTCGTGGTGTTTTCATTAGCCGGTGTGCAACGCCTCTCGTGGTAAATCATTAACTCCTCATGTCGTGTTCAAGACACAGTGAGCAACTCGTTTGTTGAACGCTCAGTGCTCCTGTAGAAAGGGTTAATTATTAACAAATTACGATAGATGCCCAACATATGCTGAGGGCGCAGTGTCTGTTGCTATGGAAGACCCCAGAATATTCGGTTCAACATGGATGATTCTGTGAAAAAGAACGAGTAAATGCTTGTTTTTTAAGATGGCGTTGTAAACTTTGATGGTCAAGGTTTCACGGTCCAACTACTCGGAGTTATGCGTACCAAGCATGCACGACTTGTTACTTGTCAGATGTTGATGTGATTTGTCAGAGACCACTGCCACTGCTGCTTGTTTGTCAGGTTAAAATGTAAGGTATGTCATGAAGTTTATGGAACGAATGCTGCCACGAGCGCAGTGAACGAAAAATTGTACTGACATGATGAGGGTATGATGGTTCGATGCGTTTTCGCTATCGTTTTGCTTATGACAAGAGCTTCTTGAATTTTACTAATTCCGATAGTTGCGGGTTCCTTCGATAGGTTTGTAGTCGAAAAAATGTAAAGTTTGTCAGAGGACACAATACGAACGACCATTGCAAATTGTCAAAGGGAACTCCATAAATATATGTCTGTAGTCGGGGCACGTAGAATATTACTCCAAGTATGTTCAGCGGCAAAGTTCAACTCGGACTACTTGTTTCGTTAGATCATTAATTACCGCCAGCATGCAATCGTTGATGTCCAACACTCTGTTTCCCACCTCGTTGCTGAAAAAATAACTCAATCTCCAAAAAGAAATGACCAAACTAAGGCTCTTCCAACACATTTACGCCATGCTTAAGAAAATACGAAAAAATATAAACAGGATTGTCTTAATTATCGCAATTCGGTTCCCAATTTTTACTGCTTCAATTTAGCGGCGCACCAGGCACCCCCTGCCTGATCCAACGTAACGATGGCAGCATTTTTTTTTTAACAGAAAACAACTGCCGAAATGCACGGAAAACAAAATTACTTTTGCGCTGAGAGCAGCAATAAAAGCTGCATTTTATCTTAAGTTTTAAGTGTGAGATAAAAAGCACTAGCCAATGATTTAAAATCTGCTACCGCTGTCGTTGTGAAAGCACTTAGTTATGTTTGTACACCAATAAATGACAATAATCATGATTTTTTATTATCCACCAGGATTCATCGATTCAGGTTGGTGGAGGATTGTTTATGACAATTTTCGAGAGAATGTGGAGCCTTCGATTTAAATATAATGTTACTGTCATTGACCCTCGTTATTATGCAGAAAATTAAAAATATATAATATAGAAACACACACAAGCATTTTGATGGGGAACGAATTTAATGCGTTAAAATTGAAATCGAGGAAATGCATAAAGACATGAAATAAGGTTTCAATATCAGGAACGAAATTTACTAGCAACGATAACTTATTCCGATGACTGAAAATCGAGAAAAACCTTTTAAGTAACACGGATTGCAGCAGCATCTCTTTGGACAACACCATTAAACAAAAATTCTTGAAAACAAAGAAGCAGTACCTTGAACCATAAAACGACTGAACGTTGAAACTTGTGTAGCCTTTCTCACGGTGGGTTAGGTTCGCATCGTGTGGCTGACTTCCAAGGATGGCCAGAGTATGGCCGTTGTGTTACCACAAAGATCAATTTGATCCTATTCCGCGAATCAATTAGAGCTTTTAATAAAGCGATGTAAAAATGACTAATACTGGCGTAGAGTAAAAGTAAAAGTACTGCGAGAGGGGAAAACACTAGGCTTACAGAGATGGTGTTCAATAGTCTGCTGCTCACCCTTATTTCTGCATCTTCTGCAGGAGTTACTAAAGGTAATGCTTTATTTTTCTCCTTGCAAAATAGGGAAGAGACATCAGCAATATGAAGGTACTCGGATGGACCTTGGGAAATTAAATTCATAGTAAGCTCCCGCACCCACTCCTTCGCCCATCTTTGATCCATTCGCAGAGGATCGTCCCGCGTCGGTTCAGATGTTCAGACTTACAGTAAGTTCTGGGTAGTCTAGCTGAAAAGTTCCTCTCGAAGACAAGCTTATATGTTGTTACGTCAGTGCCACTTGGCGGGGATCCGAATTTATTGAGAATATAAGAACGTCCGGAGCCAAGCTCCTGGAGCGATTTTTGACGAATGGCCGTGCTGCTTCGAGATCAATTGGAGGAATGTTACGTAGTGTAATTAGATCTTTAGATCTATGCAAGAAGTTACTCGTAGTGCTCAGCTGATGCATATACAAGCCATCTGCAGAACCGTGTCAGGTTGTTTTTTTTTGCAGTTGATGGTTTTATCTAGCGCGGTCCAACAGATGGCGAATCCGTACTTTAGTAAGGGACTAACTACTGATACAAATAATCAAGAAAACATGCGCTGCATTCTAAAACTTTTTTATAATAGTATAGAGAATTGCAGGTCTTTCCGACGAGTTCCTAGTTCAGCATTTTCGTAGGCCTCAAATTTGGCATAGTTGCTTAGTTGTAGAGCAAAGTAAAATCCTAATGGCTGACTTGAGATTTCATCGCAATTTGCATGGTATCGACAAAAAATGTTCAGTCCAAGAACTCACTTAGTGGCACATAGACATAGCTTCTGATGAGCTAAAGTCAATGAGAGAAGGACTGGTCTGGAAAAACAACTTCGGGCTTATGATAAATGGTAAGGAGGTAAGGAAGGAAATAACTTCTTCTGGTGAACCAGAAACCAATTGCAGATGTCTGAAGAAGAGCTGCAAGCCTAGGCTACTTGAGTGACGCAATTATTTACAATTGCCATATTTTACAAACAGTATCTGCTTCTAAGAGTTGAGACACTTAACTTTGTACTACTTTTCAGGTCAATGACTGTTTCAATGAACATTAGAGTACCATTTCCAGATGCCAGAAAGCATACTTATGAATACGGCTTAGCTTTGGATATCCCAGATCCAATTTTAAATGGAATCACAGAGCTGATGCAGAAAATAAATAAGGGTCATTGGAAGGAAAAACTTTTACTGCCCTTTGCGAAAATAAGCATCGTCTCAACTAAGAGGTAAAGATGGAAAATTTGCCTCCACGATAATCCAATGCGAACGCAGCCGAGGATGACACAACTCTCCCATGTAAATTGTCTGCATTTTTAATATTAATAAACTAATGAACATGTGAAAGTGGAGACTATAACACACGACTGGCTGGAAAACCTTGGAGTATATGTTATATTTGCCATAAGCTGGAATCAAATTCCACGGCTCTTTTTTGGGTGTACCATAACATGACGATTTATTTAAATGGAGTAATCCCTCAATGAGGGCGGTGAATTCAAGACAATATCGCGGTCGGTTAAAATGAACCAATAGAGGGACATATATAAAGTCAATGGAGATAATTTACTCATCGAAAAAAAGATAAACGAAACAATTCATTAAAAGCAAAGAAACCTCATTAACTATATTGCTACCAACCAATAACACCGGTTATAATAACAATAATATGGGTGGCGCTATAGCATATAGAGGGCCAGGGCCTAGCTTCTCAGCAACCACTCGTGTTGTGCTTGCTATTTTTCTCTCACGAGTGGAATGGACCTACAGTTTTACACCGACTCCGAACGGCCAAGTTTGAGAAGCTTTTTCTAGACAGGAAATACTTTGAACATTTGTGTGACAGTGACTCGAAAGAGGTGGGGCCGTGAAAATAATGCTTGTGGCACAGAAATCGAACCTACGAAGTCGAGCTTGGGGTCGACGCACATACCCACAACGCCACTGGCCACCACAAATAACACCGGTTATTTAACAAATAACTTAAGACTTTAATTTCCATTCTTGCAATTTTCATGTAAGCAAAAACCAAATTCCTGAATTGCCCTGAACGCAACAAAAATTAAAATTCAATGGCGTAATATTGTTGTCCCTCATATCTGATCAGAGTTTGGCATCAAGCTCCTAGTCGAAAATGCGTGCCTATGGTATCAGCGAATCTAATCTTCTCTGTTTCTAATACATAACCTGATATTCACATAATAAATACTGGTCTCAACAAATTCTCTATTCTGTCTCCGACACTCTTTCTCATTTTTGATCTCCAGTCTGGTACTTCAAATCCAATTCACTCCTTTGCTGATGACAGAAACCTCAGCTTTTCATTTTCGTTTCAAGATGCACCATAGCATTCGACCGTAGAATTAGAATGACAGCGTATGCTTAGCACATTGAATTCCGATCTTGAGAGAAAGATCCTAGTAAGAACAACAAAGTGGAATTCAATTCAATTCAAAAACTCAATGCTGTCTGTTGTCACTAAAACGACCTCCTGATAATATTAGCCATTATACACGAATGGCGCTTGTATGGATTATTACAGAGTGTATATTCGTCCTTAACTTGAGTACAACGTTATCTGGTATGGTGCTCCCAAGACATTGCATATACAAATCCAAGAAATCGATAAAACTTATTGGTGACAAGAATACCATCGACGTACCGTGTTTACATTGCCCGTATATTATCGCTATTTCAACAAACTATGCTCATATGAGCTTGCTTGGATTAACCCGCAATACACGTCTCGCCAGTCATGCCCATCAGTTAACCCTTAAGCATGCTTTCGGACGCACAGTAAAATTTGTATACTCGTTTTTCATCCGCATTACACGCAAATTATATAAAAATTAAAGTGCCAATTTTGCCAGTTTTGTTCTTTGTTGCAGAAAGCTGGTTTAGCTTTCAATAATCAAAAAAGAAAATATGATTCTTAGTGCCTTCGAAAGAAAAAAACCTTTTCGGATATATGGTCCCGTCTGCGAGGAAGGTGAAGAATTGTGAACTCTACGAGTGGTACCAAGATTCGTAAGCAAGTCGGAAGGCAAATACCCGTTGGTTACACTGGCTTGGCTAGTCGAGAGCATTGACAGCCAGAGTCTATGAGTCTGAGCCTCCTGGTTTGAGGCGCAAGCCGAGAAAACAGAGTAAGTGCATCAAGTTAAACTATGGCCTCTTACTTCTTACACTTAGGTTCACACTCAGTCAAAATTACAAAAAAAAAAAAATATGCCCCTCCAGTCCATAAACAATTCCGACGAAATTTATCTAATTCCCCTCCCTTCCCTGATCAGACACAATAAATTAATTGTAAGGAATTGGGCCTACCCAATATCCTTCGAATGCCGAAGCACATCAATCGTAGCTGACCTAACACAAGGTGTTTCTCAGTGGATATTTATGTGATTGGTGTAAAGGTGGTTCGCAGTAATATTTCATACGGAATGGCGAAATGAGTTCAATGCATTGCATGTTGTCGTGTTCAGCGGCTGCCGTCATTTATTCTTCGTCGCCTTAAACTGTTCCATTTTGTTTTCCATTTCATGCCGCGTGCGATGAAAACGTTTATTTGGAATGACACAGTAATTGTGGTCGACACGGTGTTACATTTTCGCTATCCTCAGGCAACCGAACACAAGAGTGAAGTAATTTATTTAAAAGTCACATGTCGTTATTAGAATATATAATTCGCATAGGCTTTAACCAATAGTTTAGAAAAACCAAGGGATTGGCTACATTGACATGATTTTCACGTGACGGCATGCCCTTGGTCTATTGGCCAACGACTTTTAATATAATTTCTTATAGTTTCCTTTGTTACTTTAATCTCCCCTTGGTTTCATATCTAAATTACTGATCGGGTGTGTACATGCATGCTGCTCCTTTTTATTCAAATGCGTTCGATGAAAATACAGGATACATGCCCATATACGGTTGTTCCTATTCGTAACTAAACGTAAGTCGAAAGCATTCGACAGTGTTGACCCAACTATACTCTGTCATAAACTGTCCACCCAATTCAATTTTTGTACTCCCATTAATAAATGAAATCCCTCGTATCTTACTAGTCCAAGCCGCTTTCCATAATTCAAGACTTTCATCTTTTTGCGATGTACATTGCGCTGTTCCTCAAGGTTCCATTCTCGGTCCGTTGTTATTCTCAATGTTTTAAATGACCTTCCAACGGTTTTGTTGTATTGTAATTTCCATATCTATGTAGACTAAGCTTTTCCCACTAGGTATGGTCCCACTAGGCAAAAATAACTGAGGATCTGAGCTCCATAGCTATTTTGGCTACCTACAACTGTCTAATGCTCAATCCTGACAAAACCAAAACCATCCCGATCTCGAAACAATCCCCTTCTCTATCCAATTTCCCTCCAATAGAACCCAACTCCACGACAATAGAATATGTTACATATGCAAAAAAGACCTTGGTATAGTGTGCAATTGATACGGAATGACCACGTCGATAGCTTAGTTTCGGCGAAATATACTAAGAGGTCTGTCAATCATCAAATATATTCTCTCTCTCAATGTGAAACTTAAACTTGCCAGAGCACTCATAGTGCCAATATTTATATATGGACCCGAATTGTTAGCTGACTGTGATTACTCTTCTTCCCAAAAGACAAGGGCAATCAATGCCACGACAAGGTATGTTTTTAACATACGCAGGTATACAAATGTCTCAAAACAACGTCGTATTCTCCTAGGATGCGAATTAGAAGCATTATTAAGCTACTGATCGTGCTTCATACTTGTTTAATGTCACGCAAGCACTTCTTCATTCACTCTGTCCATTTCTAGAATCACCTACGCTCACAGGTACGGTCAAAGAACGAGTACAGACAATTTTGTAATTGTAATTGTTTCTCCTTTCGGTGCGTGCAATTTAAATAATAAAGAAAACAAAACTTTATATCAAATTCTATTAATATTTACTCTTGATTAGAACAGAAATTCTCAGATTCAACGGCTTACCTAGATTGCAGTTTAGCTCAGGACTGACAACCAAAAATGGACAAATATTAGAAAAAGGCGAGTTGCTTCGATTGTGCTCTCTTTTTGACTAATTATTGTGTAGACACCCACACTCCCATTGCTCTCGTCCGAACTGAAATAATTCAACAAAATGTATGTTTTTGTTCTTTTTTATTTACACAAAACACGAACTTTAATTCACTAATATCCACTTGTCACGTACTTGAAACAATGAGCTTTTTTCGTATCGAAGATTACATATGTTCTTTTAATAGTACAGGAATAATTGAATAAGGCATAAACATAATTTTTTAAATGACATGTTTTAAATTCTATACAATTATTATTATGTTAGAAAAGGAGGAGCTCGGCTCCACCCAATAAAAACAAGTATTTTAATGTTTTCCAATGTATTTATTGTTTTTTTTTTTTTTTTGTAATAATCGATGCCTTTTTCCGGCCTTTTCTAGAAGACAATATACGGTCGTGGATGCATTGGTTTAACAACATTTTGACAGTTGCATATATGCGACCACTTTTGGACGGCATAGGGCGACGACTTTTTCTCGTCCCAAAAGAAGAGTTCTTAGCGGTCGACGAACAAATAATTCCAACTAAAGTTCTAAATAACTTGAAGTAATACAATCTCGCAAAATCTCATAAGTGGGGCTACGAAAATCAAGTCTTGAGTGGTGTGTCAGAATTCAGTTATGATTTCGAAATATTTGCTGCTGACCAAAGCTTTACCCCTCCTGAAGGTGCTTCAACACCTAAATCGGTGTTAGTGGAAATGTTGTTACACATCTCAATACAAGTGCACTAGAAATATAAATCATAAGATCTTATTTGACAATTGGTTCAACAGCCTGGAACATCTTACAAAAAATGTTCTTTCGCCGTTAGAAACTGTGCGTCTGAGCACACGTGGATTCTGCTTTGAAAAACTTGCTCCAGAGATGGAGCTCAGGTTAGTGCCGTCACATAGTTTGGCAATGAGTCCGTTTACAAGCTTTCAACTTATTTACGGAGCGAGCTTGTCACTACAAAACTGATATACTTTAGAGAAGAAAACCAGTATAAGAACATAAGCTGTTCTCAGCTATTAGTATTTACAATCACCATATGGGAGGTGTTGATCTATTGGACTCTATGTTGGGTGTATATAGAATTCAGTTGCGATCCAATAAATGGTACAGGAGAAGTTTTCCTCATTTGAAAGTTGTATGCTTTGTATACTGTGGCGAAGGAATAATAATCCTGAAACAAAGCTCCACTGTCACGAAAAGAGGACGTCCTTTAAATGTTCGTGCTGGCCAAAGCAGAAATGAAACGCCACTAAGCTATTCTTATTGTGTATTCTTCTCTGTGCCTTTTGGCTTATCCTATGTTTTTTTTATTGTGTTAAAGAAGACACTATTTTTGTTTTATTAGTTTCGCCAAGAAAACTGGTAAAAAATAATTGATTAACTTAAACTAACTTAACCTAACATTAAAACTTAAGACTATCTTAACTATGTCCGTAACAGTACGAACGCGTGCACCATGGTGTATATGCTATGTATATAATAATATAATATGGGTGGCGCTACAGCCCATAGAGAGCCATTGCCTCTTCTTAGTAGCCACTCGTGTTGTGCGTGCTATTGTTCTCACACGAGTGGAAGGGACCTACACTTTTATGCCGACTCCGAACGGCCAAGTTTGAGAAGCTTTTTCTAGACAGAAAATACTCTTTGAGCATTGTCAGTGACTCGACAGAGGTGGAGTCGTGAAAATTATTTTTGTCGCTCAGAGCTGGAATCAAACCTACGACGTCGAGGTTGGGTTCGACGCACAACGCCACAGGCCACCTATGTATATGCCTAACATATATAATTTATAGGCCGCGGTGTTTTAACGACTACCTCAAAAAGCATCGTGGTATTTCGAAGCTATTTTAAAGTTCATTGTCAAAATACTTGCGTTTCCGCGTTTTAACACTTAAAGCGTCAATTTCGTCAATTTCGAAGTTATTTTAAAGTTCTTTATCAAAATATTTGCGTTTCCGCGTTTTAACACTTAAAGCCTTATTTCAAGTTTTGAGTTAAGCCTACCGGTTACATAAGCCCCTCTAAGCATTCTAAATCACGATGCATTGAATGAAAAAAGTATTTTCTGTTCCACTTTTCATATAGCGGTACAAACTGTTAAAATGCAAGCATACGTTCGGTTCCCATACAAAGAGCCCATGCACATAAGACGATAGGAAAAACGCACACGCCTTTTAAACACTTAATTAGACGCCGATCCGATCGGCTCGCAGATGGTGTGTCAATTATATACACCGGGGTTTGGTGTAACCACCAGTAAAATTGCCGTTTTTTGGCAGACTCTCTCCTGTCTCGTATGGATCCTGTATTAGGCCAATTGTGTCGAGATAGAGGAACGCCTCGGGAGGAATAGGGCCGGTAAGGCGCACTTTCTCATGGTTGGGGTAGTAAGCCCCCAGACTGTTGAACAAGTCATAGCTCGTACAATATCCCTTTTAGTCAGCTTAATAATAAAATGATCTATCCTGTTCAAGTTTGCCTCGTTGTACAGGAGCTCATTGGCCTGGTTCTTCTTATAATCAGACTCGGGTGTACGATACAACCGCAGACAAGTCCGCTGACACTGTCTCTCGAACAGCCTCATCTTTTCCGTCTGGGAAGGACTCACCTTGACCCACAACGGGCAACCGTACGCCATAATTTGCCGGATGAGGGCCATGTAGCAGATTACCTTCACCCTTTTATCAAGTTGACTACTGTAGAACAACCTCCTTGCCACATCAAAGGCCTTTTTAGCTTTGGCCAGAGCAATATGTTTGTCAAAATACAGATATTGATCCAACCAAATGCCAAGATACCTAACTACTCTTTTCACATCTGAAGGGTCAAAACTTACTCCAGTTTGTGGGCGTATCCCATGATGTCATGTACAACGGAGTTCTAAACATGATAGTTTCACACTTCCGGAAGTTGATAATCAACTTCCAGTCTTCGCAATATCGCTGAATTTGTTCGAAGTCACCTTGCAACAAGACATTTATTTTTTCGACCTTCTGACCTGATCTGTACGCCACTAAATCGTCGGCGTACGCTGATAAGAGCAACTGTGTGATACAATATCACGAATAAGAAAGAAGCAATTAATTCGTTCTTTAATGCATACTAAGCCATTTGTGACCAGTAAATTTTGAACTGAAAATTGTCTCAGTGCATACAAACCCAAATATGATTTGTTAGTGTAAAACAGTAAGTATATGTACAAGAATAAATCAAAATAAATGTTAATAACAATTATTTCACTTCCTTCATAATTCATGCAGTAGAGGGTTAACAAAATTCTGAAGACGGTACATGCACAGTAGAAACATAAGAAAATCACATCGCTACTGTGGTAGACGCAATGAGTGAAGACAAACTCGTCCAAAATTAAGATACCAACTACACAGATATGCAATTGCCTGCTGTCCAAATTGTCAACAATGCAAATTATAAACAGATAAAGTTACCCCCATCCAAGCATTCACAGTGGTTATCTACTACTTCACAACTCTTAAGAGTATAAATAATTTTTGGGTCAAATGAGAATTCCATTAATCACAGCCACGAGAATAGGCTTGTGCGGCTACCAGTTGAGTTTCAGGAAGAGATACGCAGGCAAACGCATCAGTTTACAATACAAAAGAAGAAACATAAAATCTGAACAGCCATAGAACCAAGGAGTTCAATACCCCGCTATCGATTCCCAAATCGATACCAGTCGCAGACAGGTGAACACCAACGAACAGGTAGGTTGCGGATTGTTTCCACATTTTGGATTTGAGGCCACAATCGTTGGTCTAAGCGCAGTTGATTTATTGACAAATAAAAAACTCTAAATTATTTATGTATTCCAGCACACACACACACCACCGCACACTCGTGTATCCGAACGAAGATGCGCAGTTCCCATTTAATTTATTCATTCCACCATAAAGCATGAACTGATTGTAGCATAGCCTGATGCCCAGAGCCACTCGTATCCGAGCGCTACACCTTTTGTCCGCGATTACAAATTTGATAATTTCCCTCCCGGCTGAGGATTTCTATGATGCCGATATTGGGAAAAAAATGAAAAATCCACATTGGCCTCTTCTCATGGAGCCATTAAGATATGGGTCCGATGAAGGGCAACCGCATCTTCGGATACTGGAAAAATACCTGTCATTGTTTTATGAAGACATTAAACGAATGTAATCAGCCGGTTGATTTATCTGTGGGGCAGGCGCGGTTGGATATTTTCCCGTCGACCTGTGGCGGGCATTTTCAGGGACGTAGCCGTAGCTGTTGATTGAGTAACACATGCTCAGGAGGCTTAACCTAGAGACATAAATTATTGATTTTCGGTTAAATTGATTGTGTTGGTCAAGTGTAATCGACCTGCGATGGTTCTGAGATAAGAAGGAGATGAACAAAAAAATACTGTGGAATGCGTGGCTATGGTAGAAAAGGATGCAAGTTGAAGAGGGAAGAGGGACTGGCGCGAAGATACGAATAAATCCCAATTTAATCGACAAAGTATTCGTCTAGACCAAGTATTCAATCAATATTAAGCTTGGCAACTGAACAAGAACGTATGAGTTATCAGTGAAACTTTAAACATAAATGTGATGTAAACAGGATAGGAAAATGTCGTCGGCCCGTCGATATGGACTTATTCTGGCTGTATCAAGTTGCTTATGTTAATCGTTAAAAAAGCCAACCTATTTAAAAGGTGTGTTTTTTGCAGTCCTAGATAGGCATTCTATATCGAATAAAATTACTCAACATATTTATTGCTATCTGTGAAGTTGGCAGGGATAAAAACAATGCTTCCAATCATTAGGTATGTTCCCGTACCTGAAGTACTAAGTACAGAACAGTACAAAACAACACAAATCTGTGAAAATCTGTTCCAGTACGACAATAATATGGGTCTTATGTCAAAGATTGCCCACCCTGCCCATTTTAGCCCAAGAAAATTCTGTGGGTTATTTTGGTTAGTTTGTGGGTTTTCTGTCAAATCAATTGATGTGTGAAAAATCAAATTTAGTTTTGGTGGTTGTTCAAACGTTTTGAATTGGCTTAGGTTCGTTTGTTAGTTTTGAATTAGAAGTTCGTAAGAAAGAAAGAATGAAACTAAATAAAATTCCAAGAAAATCCTGCTTTTAAGCTTCCATGTTTTGCTGTTATAGTTGCACCTCTAACGTCATAAAGAACACAACAAGCTCTTAAAAATGACATAAGTTACACATTTGGTTTGATTGCGTTCCAATACTTTCTTGATATTTTGCTTCTTTCTGAGAGGATTTTATCCCCACTCTTTAAAAAAGACAGCCTTCACAATTAAGTGCAAAAAGTACGGGAACAGACCTATTATGTTGTCGATAATTCACTATGAAATGTCTTGAAATTCATCCCTAAATTCAAAACTTCAAGGGCATTGAAAATGGCTGAGGGGTTAAATCGTGAGTAACAAATATTACTAATTGAAAATAAAACATTTTTTGTTTCCCTTGTTGAATTTTCCATTAATTATTTGTTCCAAATTGTTTTAAAATGATTTATTTTTCTTTTCTTCAAACAGCTAACCTTTACAAATGTGTTGCCAAGTTCCTCTGAAGAATTTTGAAGCGCCATAGATCGTTATTTTGTGCACTTATAATTTAAACCTATGTAGGACAAATTGCAAATAAACACACCAAAAATGATTAGTGCTGTGACTTAAAATTTGCAAGCTGCAGTAAATTCCCAAGAAAATAGTTCGAAAGCTTGGTAAATCGTATGTCATACATCAACATACACATACACATCATATGAAATTCGTGTTCTGAGCAAGAAGAAACAAAAATGAAAAAAAGGGGAACAATTGCAATTAGATTGCGTATTAGATGTCAAACTCGGTGAATAGTACGAACAAAATCAGTACCGAGATTAATCTCAGAATACTCTTGCCAACCGGTTTTTCTTTGGGCTCAAGAGGCAATTCAGTAGTAGAGCCCTCTTTCGAAAGACCAACCTCACATTATATAAGACCTTGATCATCCCTGTCCTGCTGTATGGCACAGAAGCTTGGACTATCTCAAGAGCGGGTGAAGACGCAGAAAAGTTCTGCTTTCAGTCTTTGGCCCTGTTTGCGTATCGACATGAGTCCAGTCAGGCGTCTATGGATTCAACGCCCAAGATGGCTAGGCCATGTTGAGCGCTTGGACAACACTGCTCCAGCCCTAAGAGCCTTCGACTCTGACCCAGTGGGACAACGCAATAGAGGACGACCACGAACCCGATGGCGCACTCAAGTGGAGAAGGACCTCAACGAACTTGGAGTACAAAATTGGAGGCAGCTCGCTTAGGATCGTGCCAGCTGGAGAAGATTGTTGACCGGGGCCCAGGTTCACCCCGGACTGTAGCGCCACAAGAAGAAGAAGAAGAGGAAATACTTTTTGTAGATCGTTACAAGTTCCAGTTTGATCTATACTTGTGGCCAGATTATTTGATCATTTAAAACCGGACTCAATCCAATAAGAGGAAATTTTTCTGATAGTAACATTCCGATTACTGTTGTACAATGATAAAGTGTACTCATTAGTCAGAGCAGATTAATACTATTCTTGAGGACCTTGAGACTACTTGTTGCAGTGTACTTCCACTGTAAAACACAAGTCACATATTTCTACATGTGCAATAAAGTCTGCAAACAATTCATTATCTTCGGCTTTAACTCTTACCAATTGCTTTTTCTTTATGCTCAAGAAATAACTGAGCAGTAAAGCCGTCTCTCGAAAGACCAAGCTAACATTAGTTAACACTCTACTCATAATACGTCACTGCCAATGATGCATCAACGTCGTGACATCTTTAGAGGATTGAAGGCATTCCACCTCAGACTGAAGTCTCAGAACCAAAAAAAGTATATAACTTGAACAAATTGGGAGTATTTTCTTGATGGTATTTGTGAACACACTTATAATATATGTTCAAGTCGACTAGTATTTTGTATCTACTTTGAATCACACCAAACACATGACAAACCTCTGTCTCTTTTATTTGCTTTAAGTTCGCCCCTAATAATTTTTAAATATGTACTCATTCTGGATTTGAGGTGATCAAATGCTGTACAGTATTTGAGTCTTAAATGGGGGTACTCCTTTTCCGCATGATTGCCATAAATAGAGTACACTAAGGCAGAGTACTCATTTTGACAGGGAAAATGAATGTATGTAAGTAGAACTGCAGCATGGGAGCTTCCTCTCGAACTCATCGAAGAGGTCATATCCTAAACAGCCAAGTATCGGATCGATATGTAAGGAAAAGACTAGAGTAGTATAGCAGCAATTTCGAATTCTTGGTGAGTTTTCTAGGTACGCGCTACAAAAGGAGCGGGTTCTAGGCATTTTAAAAAAACTTACCTTTATCGATCCCTTTAAATGAAGAACCTTTACATAATGCTACACCAACGCAATAACTGCCTGTCGTAGGCCGTGGCTTTGTGGGTATATGCGTCTATCATAATCTCGACGTCGTAGGTTCGATCCCTAGTCTGTACGACAAAAATCACGTCGCTTCTCCTTGGAGTCACTGACAATGCTACATCTGACTAGAAAAAGCTTCTCAATATGCATAAAAATCTAGGTCCCTTCCACTCGTGAGAACAATTGCACGAAACAACAGTGGTTGCTGAGAAACTATGCCCTGGTCCTCTACGGACCACCCATATTATTATTATTATAAGGCAAAAACCCTTACTGGCTTTTACTTGCTACCACAGCAACAGAGCTGTCTCTCGCTTTACGGAAATGGGGAATTTAGAGGAGAAAATCCGTACTGAATGTCAGCATTAGTCTTCAATTCGGTTTTAATCCAAGTCCTCTTCTTCGTGTACTGGTAGTGAGTACAGTGTAACCCTTTTTTCTGCTCACTCTTGGGACCACAATAACAATAATGAAACTCTTTCAAGGATTTATTCTATTTGTCGGGGTACCCCTATTAATAAGATAATTTGAGCATGCAAGAATGCGGACCAGCCACTTGCTGACTAGCCAATGATCTAGACGTTTAGGTTAAGGTGACTGACTGTGCATGTTGCCGAAAATAAAATAAAAAGTATTGATCTATTAAACCAAATCAAAATTTAATCCTCTTCTGAGTTTTTCCTTAAATCACACCTATCTACCATATTCATGTGCAGATGTTCCCATATATAATTCAATCGTCACTCACGCTGTTTATATACATTCAGTGCAAGATATAAAGTGAGCACTAGCAGTAGAAATGTAAGTTATTCTCCACTTATTTTAAATGGTTCACTGGAGGAACGTTTTGTGAAAATTCTCCTCCTCCATTATAGTGAGTATAAGAACATTTCTTTTCGTTTGCCTTGTTGTTTATATTTTACTCAACTGAATGACACCATTTTCAGCATTTTCTTCAAGTATACCCTATTCAATATTGTTTAGGCTTCCTCGTGCAGTTTATGGTTGCGGTACCGTCTTACGTGTTGCTTTTACCAACGCATTCGCCGATCACTGTACAGTGAAGACGGTGGGCGGATACAAGAAGTCATCCCGCCTAGGCCACATGAACTCAATACCACTAACTACTGGCTGTATGGGCTACCATCTCCTCACCGGTGACTTTTATGCGCATGACCAGTTAAACATCATACGAGGCAGAATATCACGAAGTGTGGACACATACACATCTCCGTCAATGGCTGTAGGTACATCCACATTTGGGTACAACTGCAAAAAGAAAACAATGAGATGGGGCTCACAAGAGAGAAGTGCTGCAGAAGGGCACTAGAGATGGATTTGCTTTTATTATGTGGTACGCTGTGTTGTCCTCGTTTTGGCTTCTTTTCTTTTCTCAAGTACTCGGATAAGGGGACTGTACCGCAGCGGATTAGGTTTTCTTTTAGCATTTTTTATATGTGGAGTTAAAGGAGAATTTAGTTGTTGCTTATGTTTCTCTGTACTCCCCTAACAGCATAAAATGTCATTCCTGTCTAAAATTTAAATTTAAATTTCAAAAACTTCTCGGACTAAAAAAGGCTGTCGTAATCGAATAAGTCCTGGAAAATGCAAAAATCGATAATGGGGATGAATAATAACATTATATCTTCTGCAGATGTATTTGGTGTTATTGCAAAGAGTGGGCGGTGGTGGGACACAATTTTTAATGAGATTTCTAGCATAAAATGACTGACTCTATCCCGATGGTCAAAGAAAGCGTCCTAACATCTCACTGGAATATTGTGCTAGAATTCAACTTCCTCAACTTGTAAAAATACTAGCCGAATACGAACGGATATACTGACGACCCTGTCGATCGAAACTAGAGATGAATTGCTCCGAACAGAAAGAGGATGAAAATGAGAAGCCAATTAGATTGGACAAGCAATATGAGTCATTCTCGACTCATAGTGCTTAGTTTTTATTTTACGTGTACTAGAGTACATGATTTGTATTCAACCATCTCAATCATTATTTTATCAGTCCAAGGTAGCATATTAATGGAGGTAATAACACATGCTATATCTATGTCTTCCAATTTAAAGAAGTTGGTAATCATCGACTTACCGCGCTCGCCGTTGAAAGTTAAGATCTGACCAAAGTTTTTCTCAAAAAATATTGAATCATGACGCTGGTTGGATGACTCCGAAATCCACACAGTGATATTTTCCATACGCTGGAAATGTTGCCGTTCAATAACGCCGAATTTCCATGCTCAGTCTTATTACACTTTAATAAAGTGAAATCAAATTAACTAGCACCCATTTAACTTGTAATTTATAAAAACTTTCAGATAAGGGTGGTAATTGGTTTTAGATTTGCGCCCCTTAAAAAGTACTGTTGAATAAATGGCGCCTATACCAACAGTTTTTTTTTTCATTATAAGTACCAGTGTGACTAGCTTCGCGGAATTATAAACACACTTTCCGGCAGGTCACCCAACTTTGTTGCTCCACTCGGGGTAGCTTTTCGCAAGACACGTGCCTATGCCATTAACACCCTTTATCTACAGGTGGGTCTTATTTCTCTCATCATGTGAATAGGTTCACCATGAAGGGATCTAAAAATAATTAGCACTAAAGGCCAGAATGAAATAGAACCCTGGGGCTCTAATAGCGTTATCTCATTCTGGTATTCCTGCTTTCGTTCAGAAAACTTTCTTTCAGGAGGCAATAGCTTTGAAGGCTCTCAACGCATATGCCAACCTGCTGCATTGATTATGTATCATATTTCGTTGAATTTGACTTGACTACACGAATAGTTCCACTTTGAACACACTTGAATTGTTCGGCAGTCTGCCTTCAGAAATGTTTAGCAACGATTGCGCAGGTACAATTTTGATTCTTACAAAGTTTGAGACAAAGCCTAGGTACCTAATTTCCATTTGTGAAAACCACCTGACTTCAATAAACAGCCTCCCACAAAATTGACTGCAAATAGTAGGCGTTTTCCAAAACGTCAAATAATTGCGCATAAGGCAGTGGCAGTAGTGATGTATGCATAATGATGCAAATTAACCTATGCTTTGTCAAATGAATTTTGGATCATGACATTTGCCGATGCTGTTTATTTTTGTTTGCGCAGTAGATCTGATCATGGATCTGTTTTGTTATAGAATGTAGTTTTATTACATCTTTTTGATAGCGTTTTGCCATTGCAATATGATGACTTTTGGGCAAAGCCCAGTCAATAAAATCCCGTGACACAAGTTTGACATCTACATCTTCTTCTTCGTTTGGCGCTACAGTCCGGGGTGAACCTGGGCCTCAGCCAAAAAGCCTCTCCAGCCGGCACGATCCTTAGCCAGCAACCACCAATTTTGCACTTCAAGTTGAGTGCGCCATCGGCTTCATTTGACCTCTATTGTGTTGTCCCATTGGTTCGGAGTCGAAGACTCTTCGGGCTGAACTTTTCTCTCGAAGAGACCAAGTGCGTCTTCATTCGCTTTTGAGATAGTCCAAGCTTCCGCGCCATACAGCAGGACAGGGATGGTCAAGGTCTTATATAATATGAGCTTGGTCTTTCAAGAGAGAACTCTACTACTCAATTGCCTCTTGAGGTCAAACAAATGGTGGTTGGCAATAGTTATTCTGCGCGGTACTGATGTTGTTCGCACTATTAACTGGGGAGCCAATGTAGATAAAGTCCTTTACTACCTCGAAGTTGTAGCTGCCCATTGTGACGTTTTGACCTAGTCGTCGATGTTGTGTGTCCTTTCTTGATGACAGCATATACTTTGTTTTGCCCTCATTCACCGCTAAACCCATTTTCGCCGCCTCCGTTTCAATACAAGCAAACGCTTCATTGACGGTTCGCTGAGTTCGTCCAATCACGCCAATGTCGTCCGCGTATGCTAGCAATTGCACGGATTTGTGGAATATCGTGCCTCTAGTATGGAGTGTGAGTTTCGCACGACCTTCTCAAGTACAACGCGTCGCCTTGCCTAAAACCTTTTTTTTGACATTGATGGTCTCGGTGAGTTCGGTACCGACCTTGATGGAGCAGCGAGAGTTCTCCATCGTCATCATGCACAACCTGACGAGTTTGGCAGGAATGTCAAAACTAGACATGGCGTTGTATAGCTCGTCTCTATGCACACTGTCATACACGGCTTTAAAGTCGACAAATAGGTGGTGGGGGTGTCGATCTGCATTTTTTGGGTTTTTTCGAAGATCTGCCGTAATGTGAAGATTTGATCGATAGTGGACTTCGCAGGCACTGAAAGGAATCATGTTGTTGACGAATGGTTTCAGGCGCTCATACAAAACCGCAGAAAAGATCTTATGGGCGATGTTAAGGATACTTATCCCCCGATAGTTGGCGCAGTCAAAGGGGTCTCCTTTCTTGTGGATCGGGCAAACGATACTAAGATTCCACTCGTCGGGCATGCTTTCCTCCAACCATATCCTACAGATGAGCTGGTGCATGTGCCCTACCAGATCATCATCAACTGCTTTAAACAGTTCCGCGGACAATCCGTTCGCTCCAGCAGCTTTGTTCGACTTCAGTCTCGATATCGCTACCTTGACTTCTTCTAGATTGGGGGGGACGGAATTCTCTTCTATCGTCGTCCATTGCGTGGAGTAGAACATTCTGGCTGACAGCGGTATTATGGTCCTCATCGCCGTTAAACAGTCTGCAGAAGTGATTCTTCCAGATTCTCAGTATCGACTGCGACTCAACTACGAGTTGTCTCTCTTCGTTCTGACAGGCTTCTGTCTGATGTTTGTACGCTTTGGATACTTGTTTTACCCGCTGTTAACACTTTCGGACGTTATTTCTGCCGTACCACCTCTCCATTTCCACCATCGCGCGCTTCTCATGCTCCTTCTTTTTAAATTTAGTGTGTTTATTTTCTTTTAGTTTAGTAGTAATAGTACCAGCCTGTCAAAATATTAATCTTGAAACGGATTTCGTGGGCTGCGTGAGCGAAGGGAATCCTGTTCGAAAATTCCTGGCCGTAAGATTCACGGTAGATGGCAACGTCGCACATTGTGCTTGCGCTGGAAGGATGCGCCTTGAGGTGCAAAACTGGATGGTATCGGCTGGCAATCGGAACTGGTGCAAGAGTGGACCACGGTATTCACATAGACTGTAATAATAATAATGGCTATATATAATAGGGTAGGGCTATAGCCCGCCACTCGTGTTGTGCGTGCTACGGTTCTCTCACCTACAGTTTTATGCCGACTCCGAACGGCCAAGTTTGAGATGCCTTTTTCTAGACAGAAAATACTCTTTGAGCATTGTCAGTGAATCGAAAGAGGTGGGCCCGTGAACATTTTTTTTGTCGTACAGAGCAGGAACTGTGATACAATAAAATTAAATTTGGGCTCCTTTGTCTAAAAGTATCTGTATATATTGTCGCCGTATGCAATTTTTGGGAATCAAGATTTTTGGAATAATTACTTAACTAATCTTTTGCATGACATCACAGGTCAATCTGAATCAGATCATCGTCGAAAATCAGGTTCAACGAATCGAGAAGTCATGTGGCAGATATTGTATTAAATTGATAAGCACTTTTGGTTTAACCTCAAGTAATTGAATTGTTGTATATAAAACACAGATCGCCGCAGACAATCAGAAAGGCGTATACTGACAATGATTAAATTGAAATTAAATGCCATAACCGGCTCTGTGTCATATTCTGTGCATTATTCTTGAAGAGCGTATCTAATAGAACTAACGTGGCTTGTTTCTGTGTGTGCTCTATCCGGTGATTTAATAGGCCGTCTCTACACTATGCAACATAGTCGAATCGACATGGCGAGTGTGCTGGCTTGGGAGGTGAGACGTTCTAGTCGCGCTTGGACGTCTCACCTCCCTTGACTGTCCATTTCTAATAGCTTCGACATTCTTATCGATAAAAATACTACCCATTCCAATGAAAATGTTAAAGGGAGCTCTTATTTTCAAACAGCCATAACTTCATACTTTAATGAAGTGATATGTGCGACAAATTGGTTGTATCCAGTCGATACTGGTAACAAGTGATAATGTCGACCAAAAACTCGATTCTGCACGGATATATGAACTTTGGCAATTAACGCGTTAGCAGACATACCAGTGATTTATGTCGGTATCTGATCAGATTTCGGCTCGTAATGACAATTCAGTACTTGCGCCCATACTGCAATTGGACACTGATCATAAATTTCGAATTCACTTCAGTGCTGAATACGGTCCGGAGCATATGGTGTAGGTTCAAGATTCCAACGCATTCAGCTTCCTGTCAAAAGTCGAATATTTCACCTCAATATCCGACACTCTCCTGTTGATTGTTGGAAACTTTAAATTATGGCAGACACTCCAAATACCTGAGTTATTTAAGTCTCCTCCAAAAGAGTACGCACTAAATTGTCGCCCGATGTGCCGCAGACCGATGCGTCGCATCGAACTCTATCGCCCTCAGCGACACTCTTAGTGCGGAAACCAGGCGACATGATCGCCTCGAAGGGGACACCTATAAACTCTACCACCACAAAGAGCCGATGCTGTGCGTTACAATAATTCAAAATGGATTATGGTTTATTAGGTTTCTGCGCACTGGAGGAGGACGATTGGGCAGCTCCCAGGAGCAACGGCAGCACTGGGGGCAGCAAAGGACATATCATTGCGGCGAGTAAAATACGAACGAGTGGGCTTGTGGCAGTGATTTATGTACCAACAAATGAAATACACCGCATCCATTCAAGCAGAAGTGACCCTCTGTATGCGGTACGCATTCTTGGATCGCGAATTATTATCGCATTTTCAATGTGGCTCAACGTGCAGCGTTCAACGTTCCTCCCGCTCCCCACTATCCACGCACGCAGGCGGACACAAGGAAATGACAGCGACGATCGGTCCCAGCGATCACATAAGTCAAGTTGACACTATTAAGGCGACGATTTGTAGCCTCGAATAAAATAAACGCGGATTAGACTTCATAAGGGACAAATGCTCACCGCAAATTTATGATAAACTCCTTCTTGTGTTCGGACAGCAACAGCGCGCGGTCGGCATTCGTACACACATCTGTGCCTGTGTTCCTCAACTTTGCGAATGTTCACGGTCTGTTTTTTTTATTTCTCGAAGATGTTCAAAGGAGCGGTGACTCTTAAGAGTGGAGTCTGAGTGAAGACTGCACCTGGAGGTGACGATTGTATGAAATTCGTAAGAGCATCTCATTGAATGAGCTTTGAATTATGAGGTTTTTCGTATTGAAATTCGAGACGCAACGATGAACAGAAAAAAAAACAACTTTTTTGCTTCGCGTTATGCATACAACAGAGCGGCAGTGAAGCTGGGGAAATGTATGAAATTGTTGAATCCCTTTTGAAACGTAAAAGTATCGCCGTGTTAAAATCGATTGTGCAGGGGGACCACATAGGAACGGCGGAAAAAGTTTCAACAAATTTCCATAGGCGTGGGATATGAAATGGATTTGTTTCTATAAAGCTATAACCATGCTATTATGAATGCACGCACTTGGCTTCGCTGGAACCTCTTCAAGCTGGTCCAATTTTTGATGGCACGGTTCAATATTTGTGGCTTTATCCCGGCAATAGATCTAAACCTCATACACCGTGAGTGGCTTGCTAGCAGAAACTGGCGTAGCTCCAGAGAAAGCAATCGAGTTGTATATAGTCGCATCATCTAACTAAGTGGTTAATGATGCACACTTGCCCTTAGTCCCAACGTTTATCCTTAACAACGTCTTGTTGTGAATTGTAGGCGAAAAGAAAAATAAGAACATACTAATTCAAGAGAAATGTTAAAAAGCACCCTGTGCAGAACTGAAGCTTTCGATCATTCAGTCAGCGACATCTGTTGGCAAAAATAATAATATTCGGACCATCTGATCAGGTTATCGACCGAATTCGCTTTCATATAAATACAAGCGGAATGCAATTTTAGTTCTTCTTCTCTTTGTTGCGAAATAAAAGATAACACCGCCTGTCAGTTAAGTGTTTCATTTTTTGCATTTTTCATTTGCGCCCACCCCACCCGCTTTCTACAATTTTCAGAAGTGGGATTCGGTTCATGGATCTACTGTATAGTCGAGTGTACATCCAAAGTTAATACTGCAATACGATTTAAAGTTAATTTCGCGGAGTGTTCAGTGAAAATTTAATAATGTCTGAGAAGTGGATTGAGATTCTGGAGTCTTCGACAGTTTCCAAATTGAAATGTATTCTAAGATTTCTAAAATTTCCGACCACCGGCACCAAGGCGGAACTTAAACTTCGAGTTGAAGAAGCAGTGCAGGAATTTTCGGATGACGACTTTGCCGGTTTGATCAACGAGTTTTCCTCAGACACCAGAGAACAGTATGCTGACGACTCAACTCTACCGGATAACGAGCCTGCTGAAAGCAGTGGGGACGAGGAACAATTGGATGAGGAGATAGCAAAACTTCAACGAATGTGCAAGAAGAAGGAGGAAATTCTACAACTGAAGCAGAAACTGCGAAAATTACAAATTGATGAAGTTCAATCTACTCCCAGGTCGACTCCAGCTTACAACTTCAAGGACGTCGAGGACTCGATACCCGTTTTTAGTGGAGATGACAACTTCTCCGTTAACCGCTGGATTGAGCAATTCGAAGAATATTCAGAAGTCTTGGAACTGGACGACAGGAACAAATTCATCTTCGGTAAGCGGTTTCTCAAAGGAACAGCAAGACTTTTCGCCAGGACAGTTAGCCTCCGTAGTTGGACTCAATTGAAAAACGCATTGAAAAACGAATTCCAGAAGAAAGTGACCACGTCAGACGTGTACAACGAGCTGCGAAAACGGAAGAAGTTGAGCAATGAAACAATGCAACAATACGTGCTTCATATGCAAGAAATTGCGACACAAGGAGTTGTCGAAGAGGAGGACTTAGTTCAGTATATCATCAGAGGAATTCCTGATTCTGAGACAAATAAAAGTATACTGTACAATGCTAACTGTCTTGTGGAGTTAAAAGAAGCACTTCGAAAGTACGAAAAACTAAAGAACAATCACCGGGAGCATAACACCGACAAAGTAGCAAGAGTTAATTCTGCTGTTTTTCAAAATCGTCGTAGTACCACTGCTAAACACCCTGATGCCAATAGAAACAAGAAGGAGGTCACCTGCTTCAAGTGCGGAAAATCTGGTCACATATCACCTAACTGCGACAACGTAAACCGTGTCATGACGCTACAAACTAATCAAACTGTGAACACTTCTGTAACTGCTGGAAGAAACAATGGGAACTCTTTGACGGACACTTTGTTACCAGGAGCTGAGGATGTTCGGATGAATGATTTTGAGTGCTGTGTGCGTTACGAATGGATTAACCAACATATGGAGATATCGCTAAAACTGTTGACGCTGCTGGACTCAGGGAGTCCAATAAGTTTTGTGCAGGAGAGGTATTTACCAACAGTTTTACTGCCAACACTCGAGAGGACGAGCCAGACTTATTGCGGAGTCAACAACAGCCCACTTCAAGTGGTAGGAAGTATCAACACTCGTATTTGGCTTGAAAATTCTATTATACAAATTAATCTCTTGGTGGTGAAAAATTTTTCTATGATATATCCTGTTATTTTAGGTCGTGACTTCATTGGGAAAACAGGTTTGGCTTTTCGACGTATCAACGAGGACGAACATCGAAATTCACCAGTGGTTTCCAGCTCCTCCAACCCTGAAATTTCATATTCATCACCTAGTGCTGATAAAATTGAAGATAGTGACCTGCAGCAGATTATGAGCATCGACGTAGCGGCAGATTGTGGTGAGTTTCCATTTAACATTAATAATAGTTTGTGTGAAAGTGTTAAGGATGCAATAAAAGAGATAGTTAGGCCCGCTTGTTTGCAACCAAAATCCGGTTTGTCCCAAACAGATTTTAAAATGGAAATAACCTTGTCCAAGCATATACCATTTCGGTGTACACCTAGGAGGCTTCCGTATGCACACAAAGTTGAATTGGAGAAAATGTTAGACGATTTGTTGCATAAAGGTATAATTCGCGAATCTAATTCACCATATGCTTCGCCAATTGTACTTGTGCAAAAGAAAAGTAAAGAGCTCCGTCTATGTGTAGATTTCAGAGAGCTGAACAAAATCACTTTACGTGATAATTATCCTTTACCCCTCATAGAAGATCACCTTGATCGACTTCGGGATAAATTGTTTTTTACCACATTAGATTTGAAGAATGGCTTTCATCACGTCCAGCTGACGGATGAATCGATGAAGTATACATCTTTTATAACGCCGCTGGGGCAATTCGAATATACGCGGATGCCTTTTGGGCTTAAGAACGCCCCCTCCGTGTTCGAAAGATTCATGAAGCATGTCTTCGGTAAACTTATTTCAAAGGGTAAAATACTTACCTACTTGGATGACATTCTCATTGCGACACAGTCCATTGAAGAACATCTTAGTATTTTACGCGAAGTAATAAATATTATAACCGAACATTCATTACAGCTTAGGTTTGACAAATGTAGTTTTCTGCAAACCGAAATCGTTTATCTCGGATATAAAGTCAATAAAGATGGTATTCGACCAAATGATAGCAACTTAAACGCGATTAAATGTTTTCCTATACCTTCCTCCACTAAGAATGTGCATAGCTTTCTAGGACTATGTTCCTATTTCCGCAAATTCATTAAGGGTTTTGCGAATGTGGCTAAACCACTGTATGACCTTTTGAAAAAGGATACACCATTCATATTCGGTTTGAGGGAAATGGAAACGTTTGATCTATTAAAATCTAAGCTTGTAGCATCCCCCGTCTTAGCTTTATTCAGTCCTCATAACGCTACAGAACTACATTGCGATGCAAGTTCGATTGGCTACGGTGCAATCTTCATGCAGAAACAGGTCGATGGTAAATTCCACCCTGTGTTTTTCTTTTCGAAACGAGCCACTGAAACGGAAAGCAGATATCATAGCTATGAGCTAGAGACTCTTTCGATAATATACGCTCTTAGGAGATTTAGAATTTATCTCATAGGAGTAACTTTTAAAATTGTAACCGATTGTCAGGCTTTAGCATTGACGCTCGAGAAAAAATCTTTAAATCCTCGCATTTCGCGATGGGCCTTGGAGTTGCAAAGTTTCGACTACATTGTTGAGCATAGAAAAGGGGATAGGATGTCACACGTCGACGCCCTAAGTCGCTCATTTAATGTTCTTTATGTAGAGAACGAGTCCTTTGAGTTTGTCTTGGCGGCTGCCCAGAAGGACGACCCTAAGATTAAGTTGATAGTATCTGAGTTAGAAAAGAGCGAGAGCCCCAATTATGAGATGATAGACGGCCTTATATACCGGAAGTGCAAAGGCAAGGTCAACTTTTACGTTCCGTCAAATATGGAAACCGAAGTGATACGTACGCATCATGAAACGATGTGTCACGTTGGAGTAGAAAAGTGCTTTCAGCATCTATCAGGGTGCTATTGGTTTCCTAAAATGAAGCAAAAAATCAAAGAACACATAAGAGGCTGTTTGAAATGTATATATTTCTCTCCCCACTCAGGTAAAGTTGAAGGGAATTTGCATTCCATACCCAAAGGAGATGTTCCATTTCACACACTTCATATCGACCACCTTGGTCCCTTGCCTACTTCTCAGTCGCGTAAGAAACACGTTCTCCTAGTAGTTGATGCTTTCACTAAATTTATAAAACTTTATCCTGTTAAGTCCACCCAAAGTAGCGAAGCCATAAAGTGTTTGACGTCGTTTTTTGATAATTATTCGCGGCCCGATCGCATTGTATCAGATCGTGGAACCTGTTTCACGTCAACCGAGTTTACCAACTTCCTTCGCGAAAACAATATTCAGCACGTGAAAATTGCCACGCGTTCTCCTCAATCGAATGGACAGGTAGAGCGTATAAATCGTATACTTGTGCCGATGTTGTCCAAAGAATGCGATTCCAACACTACCAGTGATTGGGATAAGCACTTGGTTAAGGCAGAATTCGCGCTGAACAATACTATCAGTAGGAGTACAGGCTTTACGCCAAGCGTTTTATTGTTCGGGGTTCATCAGAAAGGAGAGCTTTGTGACCGCGTTAAGGAGTTTCTTGATAGTAGGATCAAGCCAAAACAAGTCAACCTTAACAATATTAGGGCCCAAGCTCAACAAAAAACTGAAAAAACCCAAGCACTTAACAAAATCTATTTTGACAACAAACATAAAATACCAAAAGTATATAAAGTAGGTCAGTATGTGATGATTCGAAACACAGCTGCTGCCCCAGGTGTGAATCAAAAACTTCTTGCCAAGTATCGAGGTCCTTATGAGGTCAAGAAAGTCTTACCCAATGATCGATACTTGATTATGGATATCGAAGGCCTGCAAGTATCGCGATTACCATACAAAAGTATATTTTCTCCAGATAACATGAGGCCTTATGAAGTTCAGCAGAGATGTGAAGAGGCAGCTGGAGACCACTTGGAGAAGATTGATTCTCAGACGGAAAATTGATGTCCATATATACATTTTATACCGCGTTATCCAAACCTATTTTCATTGAAGTGCCATTATATCAATTTTAGTATTTTCCTTGTATATTTTTTGAATTGAATAGATTTGATTTGAATTGAATTGAATTGAATTGAATTTGTATAGCTTTTTGAACGTTAAGAACTGAATTTGTTATTTTGTACACATATTCTAATCTGTTATTCTGTTATCGTATAATCATAAATATATTGTATTAGTATTCAAAGTAATCGAAAGTGTGTTATGTAATCGGGACGATTACTTGATCAGGATGGCCGAATTGTAGGCGAAAAGAAAAATAAGAACATACTAATTCAAGAGAAATGTTAAAAAGCACCCTGTGCAGAACTGAAGCTTTCGATCATTCAGTCAGCGACATCTGTTGGCAAAAATAATAATATTCGGACCATCTGATCAGGTTATCGACCGAATTCGCTTTCATATAAATACAAGCGGAATGCAATTTTAGTTCTTCTTCTCTTTGTTGCGAAATAAAAGATAACACCGCCTGTCAGTTAAGTGTTTCATTTTTTGCATTTTTCATTTACGCCCACCCCACCCGCTTTCTACAGAATCGTCTAGGTCATGTTCCCAGCTCCTGGCAAAGGGTCAAGTAGTTTTTATTGCTAAAGCGGGTAAATACCAGGTGTACCGGTATAAAATGCGTTTTTTTGAAAATAAAACACTAATTATTAATGGGAAAGAAAAAACATTTAATTCAAAGTATTGGGTATTGTTTTCTCACATTTTGACCACCTTTCTAGCAATTTGTGAACACCACGCCAGTAAAATTGTTCGTCTTTTAAAGCAAACCAAGACACCCAATTTTCGACGTCTTCGCAGGAATCGAAGTGCTGCTCAGCCAATGTGTCTCCCATCGATGAAAACAAATGGCAGGCGGAAGGAGCCAAGTCTGGTGAATACGGCGTGTGGGGTAGCTGCTCCCAGCCAAGTGTTTTAAATGTATCCTGAACCAGTTTTGCTTTGTGTGCAGGTGCATTGTCATGGAGCAAAATTACCTTGCCGTGTCTTCTGGCCAATTCTGGTCGTTTTCCCAAACAATTCATGGTTCAAATTGTTCATTTGTTGTCGTTAGCGATCAGTATTAACGGTTTCACCAGGTTTTAGGAGCGCGTGGTAGACCACACCTTTCTGGTCCCACCAAACACACAGCATTGTCTTCTTGTCGAATCAATCTGGTTGTGCAGTCGATGTTGATGGTTGTCCCGGATTAACCCATGATTTTTTCCGTTTAGGATTCTTAAAATAAATCCATTTTTCATCGCCAGTAACAATCCGATGCAAAACCGATTTTCTTACTTGTCTTTGAAGCAAAATTTCACAAGTGTTCTTTCGGTTTTCCACCCGTCTTTCATTCAATTCATGTGGCACCCATTTTGCACACTTTTGGATCTTTCCCATAGCTTTTAAACGCTCAGAAATTGTTTGTTGTGCAACATTTAACATTGCTGCCATTTGTTTTCGACTCAAAGTGTCATCTCCATCCAATATCGTTTGCAATTCGGCGTCTTCAAACTTTTTTGGTGGCCTTCCACGTTCTTCATTTCTCACATCAAAATCATTATTTCTGAACAATTGAAACCATCTTTTGCATGTTGCTTCTGATAGAGCATGATCACCATATGCCTCGACAAGCATTCGATGCGACTCTGCAGCACTTTACTACAATTGAAAACAAAAAGTTAATGCTTTCCGCAAATCATCACTTTCTGGTACAAAATTCGACATTTTTAACACGATGAAAAAATATGATTTTGTCTGTTCAATGACTTGATGTATACAAAATATTTTTCACAGATGTCATAGCAAACAAACAAAAAAAAATAATTGCTCGTATGAAGTGATGTGGAACAAATGTTCCGCATGGAGACATTTGTATCTTGACGCTCACTTCATACTGGTACACTCCCTTGCGAAACCGAAGGACCTCAGGCCTATCAGTCTCTCCTCTTTCCTACTGAAAACCTTGGCGAAGCTAATAGACCAATATATCAGGCAAGCTATTCCAGCACACGGACATCACATCTGCAGTCTGTGGAGACAGCTCACCACTCAATGAATATCATCGTTGTGAGTTTTAAAATACACACTTGTGACATTTCTTGACATCGAGAACATCGTCCTCAGCTACTCACCAGCAGAATAATACACTCGCAGATAGGAGACGGTTGGATCCATAGAGAAGTCTATAGGGGCACCCCACAGGGAGGTGTTCTCTCTCCCTTTCTTTGGAACGTAGCGGTAAATGAACTGTTAATACTGGAAGAGGAAGGATGCAAAGTTATTGCCTATGCGGATTAATTCGTTTCTACTCTAAGAGACATAATGCAGAATGCCTTCGACAAGTTGAAAGCATGGACACAAGCATGCGGCCTCAGCGTTAACCCACAAAAATAGGATATCACACTCTTCACAAGAAAATACAAAAACACCCAGTTTGACCCCCCTCTGCTGTGTGGCACGATATTACAGCTAACTACCAGTGCGAAATCGCTGGGTCTCACGATCGTTAGCTAAACTTTCAGCTCAACATCCAGGAGAGGGTCAAGAAAGCCTCTTCTGCACTTTTTAGCAAATGGGGCCTACAACCACGCATCACTCACTGGATTTTCACCTCTATTGTAAGTCCGACACTTCTGTATGTAGTCTCAGTTTGGTAGACAGAACTAAACAAAGCCATCAACTGCAAGGCACTCAACCGTGCACAAGGACTGACCTGCCTGTGCATTAGCGGAGCACTGAGAAGTACTCCGCCAGACGCACTGAATATTCTCCTCCATCTTCCACCTTTGGAAATATTCGGGAAACAAGCAGCAGCAAGGAATTCAATTTCCTACCTAGCGACACCGACCGCCTACTACCCCAGGCCATCTTCGAGAAGAAATTCCCGATCAGCATTCCTTCCAGATCGGACAGGATGCCTGATAGGCAGACGCTGCTTGATCCCCTGCGTATTTTCACAGACGGATCGAAGACTAAGGTAGGGGAAGGTGCGGGTGTCTATTTCCAAGACCTCAACATTGCTATCTTCGTCAAGCTCCCTGATCACTGTAGCGTTTTTCAGGCAGAAACCATAGCGATTAAAGAGGCGCTGTCTTGGCTCAACAACAATGTGATATCAACAAGGGATGTCACCATCTGTTCCGATAGTCAGGCCGCCATAAAATCCCTGGACAGTGTCATGTTCTACTCAAAAACATCCCTTAATTGCAGGCTGTATCTTAACGAAATGGCCGAGCAATTCAACATTCACCTCATGTGTGTGCCAGGAAACTGCAAGACCGATGAACTCGCCAGGTGTGGTACAACCTCATCCCTGACGATAAAGGATACCACCTTCAATGCCGATCGCTACAGCCTACCATCTTGTAAAGATTCACACAATAATGACAAATGGCTAGAAGGCACCACCTGCCTTTAAACAAAACAAATCTGGCCATCACTTAAGCTGAAACGGTCAGAACTCAGCAAGCACTCATTAACGACCCTTATTGGAGTCATAACCGGGCACTGTGCAATTGGCACTCATGCTTGCAGGACGGATGCCCCATGTAATTGTTTTTGCAGAAGCTGCATGGATGAAGAGGAGGAAGAAAACACACATCACCTTCTCTGCTCCTGCAGTGCTCTGGCTAGTCATAGGTTCCTACAGCTAGGAGCCTACTACGTCAGCGGCCGCAATGAGCTAACCAGCGCCAGCATAGGCCAGCTGAATCGCTTCACTAGAAGCACCAACTGGTTCCAGTGTTAGGAGAAGTCAATCCACGTGGTATCACAATGGGCCTACTCTGGCCTAAGTGTGACTGCCCTTAGCAGTTAGCCACTATAACCTAACCTAACCTAAAGTCTTGTTGGACATAGTCGGTTGAATTGAAGCCTTACATTTAGGAATGAGACATCATATTCAAATTAGTGTGTAACCTGCATTTTGCCAAGTGTACGAACACCCCCACATATCCACACTACTACTGTAGTCCAACACTTCATCTGTAGTTATGGAACACTGCACCAAAGTCAACCAATTCAACAAAATTCGTTCGATTCCAACAAACTTCAAGCTCCCTCGGTTCCCCAACTACTGCTATGATTTATCCCCCCCAAAGGCAAGAGACGATAATACATTCGACCGATTAATTAACCATTCATCATCACCCCGACAGCGAAATGTGTTTTGATAATGGTTCACACTCCAGAAGAACTTTCTGCATCCAACGCACATCCACCAGGGAACTCTTCGGTGCCGCAAAAATCGTTTCGACACACTAAGAGAAGAAGGTAAATCCTTAAAAGGCTCTTTCTCTCTCCCTCATTCGACGTGGGAGTTATTTATTCTGTTCCGCTTATTAAATACCCACAATTAATTCGGATAAATGTTTTCAACCGCGTCGGCTGCCGCGATGCAGCATCACCGCTGGACAAGGTGACTACAGATTGTATCGCCAAGTATTTCCATATTTGTAAATGGAAGCGATCTTGTGTACCATATCTTAACAATGGTTGGATGAGACATGGTCTTATTTTTCTTAAGAATAAATCCTTGAAGGGGACACATTTTGTGTGGCCATAGGTGGTAGCTTGAACTATTTATTGAGATTCAGAAATGAAATTTACACCAAGGATATGGTTTCGAAATTGGAAGTAAGTGTGAGATTTTTTTTTACAAATTTGAGTGAGATATTCTTTTATCGTTTGAATTAATCCGAACATTGGGTGTTTGTGGAGGTCTATCTACAGATTGTGCAAATAGAAAGCTTAAGATTTGGATTTGAAAAATTGCTGGTAAGGTCACCAGCGTTAAATGTCACAACCTGGTTAATGCTGTCACGACACTTGTTAATGGTAAGTCTCATTACCCATGTAGTTCTTTAATTCAATTTTTATCAATTTTTTGGAGTTTATTGTTTGGTAAGTGTAAGGTTACAGCAAGTGACTAAGAAGCGAAACCTGTTAGCCAGATCTAGAATAATGTCTTCCACTGCTTATGTTACATTAGCAATATTAGTTTTTCTTTTCCTTTCTATGGTTGAGTTCCAGCTTCCATTATCTCACCGCGACCACGAATCCTAGTGATTAGGTACCCATAACTACGTAACATGAGCTGGGTCCTTTCGTGACATACAGCAGCGGCTCGCTTATACCAAACATTGGGGTCCATTGCGGCATTGTGAAACCTTTGTCCCGAATAGTCAACAAATCATGAGGTTTAAGCTTAAATCTACACTACGCGTTTGTCAAAATACTAGATCTGCACATCCCAGAGTTAGACACTCACTGAGAATTTCTAGAAAACATAATCTCTCTTATTCGCTACTTCATCATCTACTTTAGGCGCTAAGAAGGATATCAAATGCAGTAGTCATATGCCAATGTGTTGCTCACATCCATTTAACTATTTGTTATTATCAGGGAATGAATTTACTTGAGCTTGCCTTTTTGCCTTATTTTACCAGCATTTATCTTTTTGGTCGTATTTATCAGATTCATGCGCAATCTCGTCTTGACTACAGAATTTAAAAAAATTAACTCGCCAATGGCTAAGCGTAAGCCTTCTAATAGACTAGTTGTATAATATGTGCATCAACACACATTCTGCTTGTATCATGTGTGTGCTATTTCTAGTATTTCTTCTTTTACACGTGCAACTTTTTGGTTTGAATGCTTTCGAGTTCCCTTTTAAGATCGCAAGTCGCATATATTCAAAAGTTTCCAACAAACAATTGATTTTAAGTGTTTTGAATTGAATTAATTTTCTAATGCATATCATAATATAAGAAAGCCCGATTGGAGATATTTTTGAAGGAGATCGCTAAAGAATTACTAAATGACTAGTTGCTGAAGCTGTGATAGAAGAGTTGCTGAAAACTACAAAATGGGCCCAAATATTTTAGAACACAACGTGAAGTCTTTTAACTCGGCTGCACTTGTGCCTATCCAGGTAGGGTAGGCTAAGTTAGTTGGCTGCCATAGAAATTGTGACCAATTCTGGCACATTGCCGTTGATACCAACGTGACCAGAGGGACAATCACAGATGCCTGTTGCCAAAAAAAATTATAATTGTATATGATTCTACATTTTTACTACAATGCTTGATATTGTATGTTTATATTTTAAGATAAATGGCAATTATACCTTTTGTACAGTTTTGCTTTGTTTTAACTGGGAGGTAAAAATCCGTTCCCTGTTTTTAAAACTTTATTAAAAACTCGGTCATCCATCACTTTCTTATAAGGGCAGGTAGTGTATATGGGATGCATCGATAATCTTCTAGCCGGAAACTTATAAGAACCGATACCTTAGAGGAATTCCCTCGCAAGATAACGTTTGGTCTGCAATAGCTGATTCAGAATACCCACAGCTATAGCTCGCTTGGAAGGAGGACTTTGAAATGTTGTATCACTTGCGCGTGTCTCAACCACTTCCCACAACTCCGCAAAACGTAGAAATAATATTTTGCGGAACTGTAATTTTGAAACTGTGTTTCTCTTCTTAACTGATGTCCCCAAAATGGGCCTGACAGGATAATGGTCACTGCTGCATATTTCTAAGGGATGAGATATATTTTCCAACGAAATCTGACCTTCCTATGACATACTTACTTTCCCCAGCGACATTTAAATGTTTAACGCTTTCAAGAAATATGATTTCTCAAACTCAGCAAAACCGGCTTGCTTTTTTCCATTTCCGGACCTTGTTTGCCAGTAGACTACAACAGGCTTACTTGTTCCTCCTGCTTCCTAATTCATTATCTGTCACGAAAAGCCGCTACAGTTCACTGAATTTCTTCCACTCTAATGTCATTTGGTTCTTTTTGATACTTTTCTTTTAGGTGGTACTTGTAGCTTAAGCTCTTTGAATATGAGAATGTACGTAAACATTTTCGTAGTTTTGCCCAATCTTATCGTGAAAATGCAATTGAAAGTGACTAGTGCTAGATGTTATGGTATCTTAATGATAGTAACCATGGGGTTACGAAAGCTTCAACAAACTCAAAGTACATGAAGGTACAGTGGACTCTCTTTAAGTCGAATTTCTGTCTAATTTGTCATATTTCAGATACGTTTAATGGTGGATGATGGCATTAATCCGAGCAATCAAATTCAAAGTAGTCTGCGATGCTTAAGTCATGCGATCTTGCTGGCCGTGCTAAATCCAAAAGTCAGATTAAGCAACCGGGAAACGCAATATCCATCGTGGCTTCTTCGCAATCGTTGCTCTTGCTGTATGCAGTTGCACTGTCTTTTTGAAACGACATGTTCCCAATTTCGGCAGTAAGAAATCGTTTTTCACGGTCCTGTAGCGTTCGCCAGTAACAGTGAACGTATTGTCAATAGCGTCCTAAACAACATATAAAAAATAGTCACACAGTGGCTTCGAGTTGTAGTAGCTTATTCTACATTACACGTGGATTCTTAGTGGCTATTTGATGCACACTTGTTGCGCCAAAAAGAGAAATGCATGTATTAGAAATAATTTTATATCTACATACCTACTTTCAACGACATGTGGTGCAGGAGAAGAATTCGGTATGATTATTACTTGATTACTTGATACTTATGGTATGATACTTACTTGATATTACAAGTAGTCAAGTAAAGTGGAGCAGTTCTGAGTATGGAAGTGATCACAAAGCTCTTTTTAAGTGACGTATGCGAGCCAATAATTTACCAGTAAGTGGTCAAACTATAAAAAATGTTTCTCTCTCAACCACGAATTTTCCAAATCTAAATCGAAGAAATTGAGATATTGTTGAGGTTGGACAAAACCAAGTACTGTGACAGAGTCTTAAAATTGACAATATCCACCACCCAGGTTGACCAAAGTTACACAAGTACGAACTGAAATGGTTTTTAGGTAAAACCAAAGACCGCGTGTACTCGTACGTCGTCAAAGAAATTTAGTAAGCCACTTCTCAACAGTCCATCCGACGGAGCAGTGTCCCTTCCCTCTCCTACAAGCTAGCCTTAATGGTCTTACAGCGCGAAAACTAGCTGTAACTTTTTGAAGCCAATGAAACGCCCTTCTTTTGTATTTCAGCAGGCTCTTACCAACCAAAGTCCCTTTGATCACTGAAATGCAAAGTGTCCAACAGATGACCAGAGAGAAAACAAAGATGTGAGAAAAAATCCTAGAAGAAACCTCTGGTTAATTTGTATGTGCTCAACGAAGTTTAGAGGAAAATCTCGTTGTCATCAAATTGAGGGAAGAAATTTAATATCGCATACATTCACTAAAGCCGCATAACGAAAATGTGTAACAACAGTAGAAGAATTTTTGCACCTGCTTTAGTTCGGTGTTTTTATAAATTTCATGTCTCATCCGTGTACTCAATTGGAACTAAATCTCACCTGCTAATGGTTACTTAAAAGTGTTGACATCCGTTTACACAAAAATTGTACCCTCAACTTCGAGTCAGTAAACGAGCAATTTTAATGAAAACATCTAAGTCGTTTGATTTTATTTTCACGATTGGGACAAATTCGTTGGATGAATTTTGAATAATTCCGAAGGCAAAAATATGTAAAATTCCTTCAGCATCTATTCAATAAAACAACAAAGAGGTGCAATGTCGCGACCGAAGAGAATGCTTAAGCTTTTGAAATGACTAACCACACACTTAGTGAATACCCAAATATCTGACACTTATCCAACCAGATCGGTATGTGCATCCAATCATTTGTTTATTTTGATTCGCGGTCCTCAAGCGCAAGAGCGAGGAGCGACCACATTCACTCATTCGCTCAATCGCCGAAGACATCGAATCGAAAACGGTGAATCGAATACACCCCAAAGAACGGCACACCGCTCAAGAGCAGGTACTGAATGATGATGAGAAATGACTTTCCCACTGCCCAGTGACATGACATGTAGTGCGATACACCACGACGTGATGCGAGGCTGTGAACAGGGAATAATATCAATATCACATCATTCATAACTCCGAGGTCCGCACCTCCTATAAAAACTTGCCAAAGGTTTTTTTTGTTTTGTTTGGAATTCTCCCTCTCCCCAGTCCGGCGGGGCATTGTAATGGAAGCAGCACCGGCAGCACCAGTGGAAGGGACTCCACGTTGAGACAGTTTCGACGTCGCTCGTCGATTACCTGCGTGTGATCATTATTAATGATGACGATTTGTTGATGTTTTCTTAAGATCGGGTAAATGGCTTCGCTTAAATCAATAATTGGAGATTGGGAACGGGCACGGGAACAGAAAATAAGCCGGCCAGACCGTCAGGAGACAGAGAGAGTCCGGACGGCCGGTTGTGCGCTTCGAATCGACGACTATGCCCAGGAATCCTTTGACAGTGTTCCTCTTCCTGTGACTGTGTGTTACCTTATTGCTTCTACTCTACTCTGCCCCCAAAGCAATGGCCGGGCTATTGATATGTACACACGAAACGAACGTAGCCGTGATCGAAAATGATTCAATTATCGGAGTCGAATCGAAGAATAAGAATGACTTGCGAATTCCTTTCATCTCGATTACTCTCGAGCACAGGTGACAGACTTGGTTTCGGGACAATGCCGTTGTCGAACAATGGATCTGTTGAAAAGGCATTTGGATTGAATAACTTCTGGTTTTTCGGTTCTTTCTGTTCACACAAACTGTTGTCTTCATTCATAGATAAAAATTATTCATATTTTTTACTTGTTTTTTTTTCAGTTTGTTCTCCCGTGGAAATAATTTTCTCATGCCCGCATGCCCAAGGGAACGGAGTTTAGGTCCTATAAATATATATCTCGATTGTGTCAACAATCGCCAACGAAAATATTATCTTTGATTCTGTTTTCTTGTAATGACTTGTAATTGTAAATTGTCATGCATTTCCGCCGTTCAATAAAATAAGAAAAAAACATATTCGTCCCATGAATCTGGTCATATCAGGTGCTCTTCAAACAGGCTGACAGGTTGGTGTGGTTATGTGAACCACGGATCTCTTCAACAAATAAAAAATGACTTTAAGAATTGTATGCAATTGGTGTTGTTCCAGTTAAGAAGAAAATATTTATAAATATATCTTATTGGATACAATTTTATTGTGTTTTACTTATCTCAACTCATTTGACATGAACTCATCAATGATGTAGCAACCGGGCTGCGATAAAGATCTGCTTTCGTCTAATTTTGCAATCAATTAAAAAAAAACGATAGTGTCATATGGCCCAAGAACTAAAAGGTAAAGGCCCAAACCCATAGAATCCGGTGCTTGCGTTGAGTCTTGTCAAAAAATTGACAAGTCATAAGAGCTAATAATAGGGAGCGAGACAACGAGTGTGGGCTATATGTGGAATGCATCAGAACGGATGAAGTTGGCGAACTTTTCACTTTTGTTGCGTAAGGCAGTTCATTCTCACATGTGTGTCTCATATGTATGTATGTATACATATTTCGGACGCAACGCACGTATTTCATTGGCCACCTCTTTGCAGTCCGGCAAATACTATTTTAGTGGATGTCAACTGCAACGCACGCACCGGATTCTATGGGCTTGGGCCTTAAGTCCTTGGAAGCCAAGTCGTGTGCATACAAATGTTTTTGGGGGATTCACATCTGCCCGAATGGCAATTTTTGGACCTGGGTACTTTTTTGTACCGTGTGTTCGGTAAAGAAGTTATAAACCTAATAAATGTTTTGTAGCAATCACTGGCGTGTTAGTGTTTGTTCATATGAACTTGCTCATCGGCACATGTGTCTTCATCTTCTTCTTCGTTGATTACTATTGCAGCGCAAACTGAACTATTAGACCGTTGAAACAAGGGCGAAGATTTGTTTTGTTGGTTTTCCTTGAAATTGAATAGTGTTCGATATATAGACATATCCATAATGGACATTCGTTACACAAGTTCAGCTATGTACATAATAGACAAAATTAATTAAAACTGTATAAAATACACTGATCAACAATATCTCTTTATATTCAACTATTGTTGGACGCTGTGCCTTTGGTTAACCGAGATCATATCATTCTTCTATCAATTCATATAAAATTCAGCAATATGAAGCAATTTGTGGAGGTGCTTGACAAAAGTAGCAACAGAAAGGTACAGAAAAATTCTAAGCTTGTACTTTTGATGGGCCACAGATTAGGCAACTCGTGAATCGTTTTGTCAAATCGATGACTTAAGTCGAATGCAAGGCTTTGATTTCATTTCCTTTAATTACGAATAACCAGAATAGAAAAAAATTTGACGAAAATGTCGAGCTTTTTGAGCGTATCCTATAGAACTTGCAAGAGCTAGGGTGCAATATGAGCATTTAAAATATACTGTTGGCGCTTTTGGACAGATTTTCACAAAACCTGAGTGATTTTTCATTTTTTTTCAATTCATACTTCATGACATGCTTATATACTAGACAAAAATGCTTAAAAATAATTGGACGTACAATGTTCCTATTTCTAACTTACTGTCCCTCGGCGGGCGCTCTAAACCTAATCTTATTCTATGTCTTTCGACTTAAGCTAACAAAGGTTATTTTTAAATTCATTTCAATGGATTTAATTGAAAGATTGTCTTCTGTGTCGAATAAATCTTTAGATTTTTACAAAACCTAGGTGATTCAAGTAACTTGGTCAGTCCATACCAGTGTTGCTTTAGGCCACGAAAATCCACCATCGACCAAATATTCACACTTCGGAAGATTTCGGAGAAAACCCGGGAGCAACAAATCAATACCCACCACCTGTTCATCGATTTTCAGGCCGCGTATGAAAGCATTTATAGAGACGAGCTATACAGAGGAATGTCTAGTTTCGGCATCCCTATCAAGCTCGTCCGCTTGTGTAGGATGACGATGGAGAATGCACGCTGCTCCATCAAGGTTGGTTTAAGACCTAACCGAGACCTTTGATGTCAAAAAAGGATTCAGACAAGTCGACGCGCTGTCATGCGACTTTTTCAACATCGTTCTTGAAAGAATTTTTCAAAACTCGAACGCCAACACCAGACGAACAATCTTTCAAAAGTCCGTCCAACTACTCGCATATGCCGACGATATTGACATTATCGGAAGAACGCAGCGTGATGTCAATGGCGCTTTTGTGAGTATTGCAACGGTGGCCGTGAAGATGGGTTTAGCGGTAAACGAGGGTAAGATCAAATATATGCTGTCAACGAGAAAGGACACCCAACACCGACGTCTCGGTCAGAACGTCACGGCAGACAGATATAACTTTGAGGTAGTTAAAAACTTTTGTCTACCTAGGAACCGCGGTCAGCTCAGACAATGACACCAGCGCTGAAATCAAACGAAGAATAAATCTTGCCAATCGGTGCTTCTTTCGGCTAAGAAACCAATTGGTAAACAAAGCCCTTTCTCGAACAACCAAGGTAACGCTTTACAAGACCTTAAGTCCTTAGTCCTGCTATATGGCACGGAGGCATGGACTCTGTCAAAAGCTGATGAAGCAGCCCCTGGTTGCTTCGAGAGGAAAATTCTTCGGGTGATTTTCGGTCCCGTCTGCATAGATGGTCAGTGGAGGAGGAGATACAACGACGAACAATACGGGCTGTTCAGCGACATCGACTTAGCAAGAAGAGTGAAGATCCAACGATTGATGGCTAGGTCATGTAGAGCGGGTGGAAATCAATGCTCCGGCCCGAAAAGTCTTCGAATCCGCCCCCGAGGGACGGCGCAGTAGACCGCGACTCAGGTGGCGCACGCAAGTGGAAATGACCTCAACCTATGCGTGCGAAACAGTAGACAGCTAGCTAAAGATCGAGCTGGCTGGAGACGCTTGTTGGTTGAGGCCCAGGTCCACCCTGGACTGTAGCGCCACCTTAAGTAAGTAAGTTAGGTGATTCAAGTGAAAGATTCCATTAGTATTTTTGGATTTTTAAGAGCTTTATCAGGTGTGGCGGAAGTTTCATATGATAGCAGACTAGTGCTGGAGTTTGCAACGTTCGTTCGAGAAACATGGTTTAAATAGAACATTTTTTAACATAATATGTTGATGCCGATTATGACCCGGCCGATTTACTGCGGAGTGAGAATTTTCGCAACCGCATATTTGTCTATTATGGAAATCGCAATCCAGAAAGTGAGCACATATGGGTGAAGTACAAACAAAATGCTGTTATAGAAAACGCAACTCATCAATATCATCCGCACTTCATACATTTTATGATCTTTTCAGTCGAAACCAAATGACTTGTAGGAAATGGAGGAGGAAAAAGAGTAAGTGGTTGCTACAGAAAGTAAACAGAAGAAACAAATACAAATTCTCCTTGATACTTGATTGCTTCCCGCTTTTTTGCAAACCTCGCGAAGAAGAACTGAAACTGTCAGTTGCACCATTCCAACTTCAAAGTCCTTCCGGTCTGATATCCATGCCCAGCGCGGAATCTTTAACATGCTGCGAACTCGTGTACCAGAAACAAGGAGTGGATCACACCACAGGTGACAGAATTTTCTTCAAAAGCACATATCTAAATGCTGCTTTAGGCAGCCTGAATCATTTTACGAATCTGAAAGAAAGGTACATAAATGAATGCTTATTATAAAAATACTTCTTTTGATTTACTGACTGCCCGGTACCGCTCAAATATATCCTTCGATACGGAGGTTTTGCATACCGATAGTGTTGCTTATCCGTATTTCTGTATTTCAAAAAAAATTACTGTAAGCCATCTCCCACAATTTTTTCACAGTTAGGGCCATACAAATACACAATAACAGAGACCAAATCGGAGGAAACAAAACTTCAGTGGTCACCAGTGTATTTTTAGAAATTTGTTCTTGAATCCTACATACCCTTTGGTGGGTATTTTATACTATTCTGTTAATCTCTGTCTTTCCGTGTACATGTACGTGTACATGTCAATACTACCAAATTACCATTCTGAAGATTTAAACAAAATATCCTGTAGTGAAAATTATTTGTGTCGCTCAGAGCTGGAATCGAACCTACGACGTCGAGGTTGGGATCCACGCACATACCCACAACGGCACGGGCCACCGAAGCTTTATTTTACGCATACATAAAACATGTGATCAGTTGCTCTCTTTTTCAACTCAATATTTTTCCCGTAATAGTGTCAAACAAATTTTTAATTCATATATCCACGATCTGGAAATATTTCATCCAGCCATATTCGGGCTAGAACCAATTTGCCAATAATGCTTTTTAAAAGAGTTGTCAATTTCCTTACCGTTTTCTACACGCTGCTCAAATTTAGATACGACTTACGTAGTAAGAGTAAACATAGAAACAAAAAAGGAATGCTAACGTCAGTTCATAGAGTCTGCTCTATAAGACGGATGGCTGCTGCTGAATAAAACAGAAATAATTGACCAATCGCAATAGAAAGAGAAGGTCACGCATTGCTTCTAATAAGCAGAGAGTAAATCTGACATATCTGTTAAACTTTTGAGAACTGAAAAGCTGATACGAACCCCAAGAGTGATTTTTTTTCGTTAGATTGTATGGGGTTCCTATTTTGAATTGGAATAAAAAGCTTTTGTTATATTAACAGGTTTCCATAAGAGTCGCTGTGTGACCTAGAAATTTCAGATATATTTCAAATCCTAACTTTTTAGCGAAATCAGAAATATGATACATTTTAACATTGATCACAGACCATGCAGAATCTAGATGTGAAGCCTAGTACATCTCCACACGAACGGAAATCTAAAAATAAATGTAATTTGTCAAGTAAACCCATTGCCCGAACGCACATACATGTACATATGTATCCCACACATATCTATGATGCGTATACCCTCGAAGAAAACCTTACCACTTGCCGAGTTAAGGAACCGAAACAACCAAAAGGTACGAATGAACCGAAAGAAAGATTCACAAAAACACGCCTTGACTGGGACAAAGGCAGAAACCTCAGGTCCCCTTGACAGTCGAATGCGTAAAATGTCCGAGCCACCCAAAAGCCACTGGTCATGTAAAACCAAAAGTGTCGCGCGAAGTTTACCGAAATTTCACGCCAATTAACACCTCCGTTGCGTTAATTAAAATAAATCACAAAAAAGTCGCGTAAATTTGTTTCCTGTCTGCCAAATTAAGCCCAAGTCACGTGTCCGGACTTGCACTGGATGACAGTAGCATATTGCGAACCAGAGGCGGACTTCGGAATCAACTGTCAACCGGCCAACTAGAAACCTGCGTAGGTACACTCCTCCTCTAGAAGGCCTCCATTCATAGAGCAATGGTGTTTCGCCCTAGCAGCCATACATACCTGTGCCCATGCAAATGCTTCGGTTCATGCAATTCCCCCAATGTGCAGCACATTTTGTTTACCCCGGTTTTAAATCATCCCAACCCCGCTGAACGCGTCGTGGTGTGCGCTTCCACATGGAGAGGCTAGTCAAACAGTAGCCCAGTTTATGCATGTTTCCTTGCACCCTGACAATTTTCGAAATCCGAACTCGTGTAAAACACCATTCTTACCAGCGCAGGAAACAACATACTGCAGTCGCACGCTAGTACTTGCATGCCCGGCATCCACCTCATTCTGACGTGAAGCATAGAAAGTAGACCGCAACGACGTCGAATTTGCAATATCAGACACTGTGCAGGGGATACCAGTCGCCATAGCCACCGTCATTGCCACCGCTGTAGACGACGACTACGTCGGCGTCCCCGTGCGTCGTCGTACTGTCGGAGCTCATTTTCAATTCAAATTCAAGCAAACTGTGCGCGATGATTCGAGTGCAGGAAACAACACATACAGGCCAGGAGTAGTCGAGGAACATGGCAATCAATTTACACCCCAAGTCCCCTTTAATTGGCACCGTGTAGGCACCAGGGTCTGTTCGGCCGTTTTGGTTTGCTGCTTTCTCAATGGACTGCCACTGTCTCCATCAGCTGGATTCTGGTGGTGGTGCTGTTGCAATGGCTCAGGACAGGAGTCGGTATGCTTGTCGGTGGTGTTGTTTTCATCGAAGCTATTGACATGCACACTGAGTCTGTAGCTCATATGTGCCGGTGATTGTGTGAAAGTAAAGAGGATATGTTAGCTTCGAGACGATGGAGATTCACAAATGCCGCAGCTGCAAGCACTGGAGATGTACTTTCCAATTTTGTATCTTTTCCGCCGTGTTTATTTTATCATATTTTGTTTTGGAACACCGAATGGAAGTACATATCACAGCTCACTTTGGGTGTAGACCCCTGCCAGGCAGAAATGTCGTGCGGCTAAATTCTCAGAATGTGAATTTGAAATAAGGAAACGAATGACTCAAAATGGAGATATAATCTGCATGTTACCCTACAAGATAGGATAGGTTAGGTACGTAGGTAGACGCGGTGGGGTCACGTCTCATTTAGCTCCTAGTAGACCCTGTGTGTCCATGGGGCTGAAAACCTTCTGTCCTAGTCGTTGATAGTTGTGGCAGTTTTTGATTGTAGATGTTGTGCTGTCCCTTCCAGCCACTTCACAAACCTGCAAATAGAGATTAGTGGGATATTTGCTATGTCTTGAAGCTTCTGGAAGAATAAATCTCCCGGTGTTTTCTGTCATGACTGTCTCAATGTGCACAGACTGGGGCAATGACAAAGGTAGTGGGAAGTATCCTTAATCTCTTCTTATAGGTCATAATGTACGTGTGGTCTCACATGTGAAAACAGAGTCCCACATTAGATTAGCTAGTTCCATGATTATTCTGTTCACTTTGCTCATCAGCAAGGGGTGGGGTTACTTGCGATAGGTCGGATTCGGTCCCTTACCTAGCGAATTTAACTGGGTGCAGTTCAGACGGCTATACCCTTATGACCCGGGGCCCAGAATAGAGTCATCGAATGCTATAAGCCAAGCACACTAAGCTGTTTCCGGCAGCTTGCGAACAGCTTTAACTATATTTCGAAGGCCGAAATTGCTTTAATGGCTGCTTAACTGTCAGTTAGAATGGCCATATCAGCCGGTGGTATTTCCAACAATGACATAATTTGTGTGGCTTCTTTGACCACTAGAACCTCTGCATGAGAAACATTGCCTTACTCAGGCAATCTAATTGAGCAGAGCATATTTGACAAAAATGGGCGATGATGCCCGCGACTGTTCCGTTGTCCATCTTCCATCCATCTGTGGAAGGATGGAATAAGAGTTATTTATGGGCTCTTCTGGGTTCCACTCCTCTCTTCCACCCTTCAAGATGCTGCTAAAAAATAACCCTTAACCATGTCCAGAATAATATGTGTCTAATTGTTGGCAGAAAGATAGCTCAAAAGGCAACACAATCAAGTGAAAAACAGAAGACCTCTGTTTCAACTAGCAACAGAAACTTTCTACAAAATAACCAAGTATTGTGCATTCGGCCTTGTGAATCACAGAAAATGAGTGTGACGTATCTAATAAACTAATCGAAGGAGGAGACAAACACGACTGGTAATACTTATCAATTCGATGAATTCATGACGTATATCGAATAAAGAAAAATAATGGATAATATGTATGTATATCTAACGTATTCACTTTTCATCCTTACCACACTTAGCTGCTAAGATTGCATTCATCTAATACGTGTAGAAAATGCAGTAAGTGAATCTTTGGGGGATGGGACAAAATCTCACCCCCACTTTGAGTCAGCAAAAGTGTATGCAGTCATATCACTACGGTCTTTGAATGCAATCTAAATAAGAAATAAATATTTTATTTTATAATTTTAAATATTTATGTAATAAAATTAAATGACATATCTTCTTGTTGGGTTAAGAGTTAAGGAAAGAAATAAATAAGTTAATAATAGCAAATAAATATATCAATTCATGTAAAACAAACAAATCTAGAAAAGACTTAGTAAAAGACTAAGCAAACAAAATAACAACAAAGAGTTAACAATTATTAAGTCACGCTATTCGTTCTTAAATTTGACTGGTCATTAAAAAAAAAAAGGTTTGTTTCGTCTGATGTTTTTGTTGCTATTTATTCAACATGGCAACAGCTCTTGTTTTTGTGTTATAGCTAACTAGCCTCTGTTATCGAGCCATTACATTATCATTTTCCTGCATTTATCTAGTCTTTATAATTTTTTTTCTTTTTATTTCAACAAGCTTACACAAAGTTATCTAGTTTCATGTGTCTCTTGCACAGTCGTGAGGAACATCACAATTGGTCACAATAAGTTTGGTCAGTGTGGCAAAGCTAAAAGTTGATCGAAAAATTGTTATAAAAGTGCCTTCAGTTAGCCGAGACCGTACAATACATAAGTGCATCATAGAGTTTGTGAAGGCACTTGACAAATATAGCGAATGTTTTACTTTTCTTTCACTTAACTTTTTAGGATTAAGTGAAGTAAAATTGAAAGATGGGCCGCAGACTCAGGCAAGGATTCTAGTTTCGTCAAATCAATAACTGAAGTCGAATACAATACTTAGAATTCATATGCTTTGGTTTTGAAAAGGAAATCTGACGACCATATGGTATACAGCTTGCTGAGTGCATTATATCGAGCTTGCAAGAGATAGGGTGCAACATGAGCTTAAAAATCCAATTCTCGAACGCGCATTCAGACAAATTTCCACAAAATCTGGGTGAAAGAGTCCAGCAGTATCTTTGGCAATGGAAAGACGTTAGCGAGACGGCGGGACTTGTATATGACTGCAGACTACTGCTGGTGTTTGCAACGAGATCTACCTAAAGTCATCCGCTATAAAAGGTCATTCACTGGGGTTCAATGTAAATTTGTTTAAAATAATCGTATCATACTCATACTATTTACTATACAAAATTGCTTGCATTGAATAGGCTTCGAAACAACTGTGCCGATTTGAGAAATTCTTTTACCAGTAGAAACTGTTTATTCAAATCCATTTAGGCTAATTTTAATGATATCTAAGGATAGCAGAAGCAAGGTGAACATGTAGCCGGCTCATGTGTACTATATTTTTTGTCAAAATAAAAAAACTGTATATTTGAAAAAGTACAGCTGTTACCAATCTCCCAATATTTTTTTATATAGTCAGGGTCATCGAACTACCGATGGTAATAACAGAAAGAAAAACAATTAAAGGAAACAACATTTTTGTTGACCAGTGTTATTTATGATAAAATCTAGAAAATGCTTGTTAAGCGAAATGAAAGTCGTGCTCAACAAAAAATACGAACTCTTATGTTTTCATTACTTCAATAATCGGAGGAGGTAACCTCAACACAAGCACACACAAATTTGCATACATATATTCAATTTTCATCTCTTTCTCTAGTTTTTTTTTTTTAGTCGTTAGCAGAATAAATGTTCGGAGCGCTGAGACGTAAGTCACATTAGACAATGTTTGAGTATTTTGCCGTAAATTACAGTCTATTTAAGTTTATAGGAGTCAACTAGGTGAAACATAAAATTGGGCTTATGCAATTTTCAGCAGCGACGGTGTTGTTCGTTAGTAGATAGGGTGATGAACAAATACTCCCTTGTGATTGGTTTTCAATCTACGAGTTCTGTATTATAAGTACCTGTATTGACAGCAAAAAAAAGGATATACTCTTTCCGATATCGTTCTTATTATAATTTGTTCGTGTAGCATACTTCCTTTTGTATGTGTATGTCAGACGTCTACAATTTCCGCATTGTAGCTGATCTTCACCGATACCGAATGGTGAAAGTACCGCAAGTACTCAAACAACAGTTTGCCACATGGAAACAAAACCAAAGAGCTGTCTGGACTTTTGGTTAGAAGAAGAAATAAAAACATTTGTCAAAGCTATAAGGACTTGCACTGGTAGACTACCATATGCCAAAACCAAAAGTCTGTGAAAATTAAGATTTCTGTATGTTGATAAACAAGTTGTAATAATTTGAATGAAATAAATAAAAAGGTCAACTAACTAAAAAAACAAAAAACTTTCTTGGAATTGTATCAGGCCAAAACGAAATCAAAATGTTTGCTCCTTAGCATTAGCATCCACTGGCAGATCATGTAAGTCTTCTAGTTGTTCCAAATATTGACTGAATGTAAAAATGTTCCTATATCGATAGTGTTTATCTTTGTTCCAGTATCAAAAAATGAGTAGAAATCTCATACTACTATCTAAAATCTCTCAACAAATTAGACACAGATGTGGCACAAATAATATTGGCTTATATTATGAGTTGAATCGCTCAGAACCAATCTATGCTTGGCCTTCGATTGGTGCCCTATCCTTCAGTTTTGGCAGTTCAATTTAAAACCATTTTCCGGCATTATCTTTAGCAAATTCTGTTGGTCATCATAGTCTAAAGGGTTTGAAATCTCCCTTTCTAATAAGCCTACAAGTGTTTCTTTAGTTTGTCCTTTGGTCCAAAGATATTTTTTTCACTCCATTCAAACTATGTTCTACTGAAGCTACTGTGACTCGAAATGTTTTCAAAATTTGGAGGCCAGTTAATATATTGGGAGACAGATACATATTCTGGAGCTAAACTAAATACCAAATTAGAACGGGCGAATTTTTTTTTTTGTGGGTTCGGCACTGTCAGTAACCATTGGAGTTGGCATGATTTGATTTTATTGGTTTCTGCTTTCTGCTAAGATCTGCGATCTGAGAAATCAGCGTTGAACTCATCTTATTCATTCAAACCGTTGCTCCAAAATTCATTTTACGAGTTCCAACATTATGGCCTGTGTATCCCCAAGAAGAATTTGTTCTGTGAAGGAAACCTACAATGTATCGCTTTTAAGAAATTCAGATATGATCATTCGTTCGTTTTTATGAATCATTTTATGCGTTGCAAGTTGCAACATCCAATTTAATTTTTGGAATTGAATTTAAATTATTGGAATTGAATGTGTGGAATTAAAATATGTTAATATTCGTTCACTTATCTATTAATCTATTTTTAATTACAGATTTATTACCTTCAGAATTACCTCGGTAACAAATAAGAAAACTCGAACAACCCACTGCGATAAAATATCTACCTTATGAACCATTAACAATGCAAATATATCATAGAAGTTGAGCCACAACATGTAACTCTCATTGACACCCCACTCATGTGCGTCGCAAAACATCGATCGCCTGCAATGTAAACAGCCATCATCAGACGACGACGAGTGGGAGACCCGAATACAGAAAACATCAAAACCCCAACACCAAATTGAAGTGCATCCCCGAATTGCAGGCCCTTTTGCATACACTCTTCTCATATCACTCCCGAACACATGCGGGATTTGCATAAAGGTGTAAACTGTAAAAATGACTTAGGAACACTTTATACTCCATGTCACTGTGAAGCCTCCCCGGTGCTATGGGCCCTGGAAAGGACTCGCCTGTTCGTATCCAATTTGCACTACGCTGTTGCAAATAACAGCATGAGCAGAACATTCAGGATGGGTTTATTGCCCACACATCGAGAGTGTTTGTATCATAACGCAGCATGTGTGATGATCTGCACGCAGCACGGTGGCTATTCGAGATTCTTTTCATATTTGTTTCGACACGACTGCACCTAAATATGATTACACCTCGAGTGCAATATCTGTGCGTTTTGTTCGTGACTCAAAGTTATGACTTAATCAAATATTTCTGATGATGACTGCTTTCCGTCGTGGTAAAGCGTGTCCGTGTGGTACATGGGATTTGGAACGTCTATTGTAGAATTTGAATTTGGTAATACTAATTGAATAATAATAGTAAATGTTTGTATTAAACATGTCTTGGGGCATTTGATTTTTGTAGAAAAAACAATGGCCAAAAACATCCTCGTACAAATACTTAAAGATAATTGGAGAGCTTGAGCAGATAAAATATCTCTATTTTGGGGACTTTTCGTTGGTTCAGGATAACGACTGCAAGCATTCATGTAGGATCAGTGTTGCCCCATCCACCCCACCACATCTATCATCACCAGACCTTTATCACCATCTCGTCATATTTTAGAGAAGAAGCTGATAGAATTCCTATTCGCAAGCAGAAAAACTAATTTTGGAAGAGTACGCGAAGATAGCCTCCGAAATCACCAGAAGGGTTGTGTCTTCAATGAAAAAATCGGCTAAGAGATCTCATCGTATGTGCAAGCCCACAACCAGATATGACCGTTTCAATAAACAATAAAATCAAGTAAAACTATTTTTTTCTGTGCAGAAGTGTTGTATGGCTTGTTCTATATCTTCTCCATAATAATAATAATAATATGGGTGGCGCTACAGCCCGTAGAGGGCCAGGGCCTAGCTTCTCAGCAACCACTCGTGTTGTGCGTGCTATTGTTCTCACATAAGTGGAAGGGACCTACTGTTTTATGCCGACTCCGAACGGCCAAGCTTGAGAAGCTTTTTCTAGACAGGAAATACTCTTTTAGCATTGTCAGTGACTCGAAAGAGGTGGGGTCGTAAAAATTGTTTTCGTCGCTCAGAGCTGGAATCGAACCTACGACGTCGAGGTTGGGGTCGACGCACATACCCACAACGCCACGGGCCACCACTTCTCCATAATAGTAATAATAAAAAAAATACCAAAGCAAAAGGCACTATTTGATCCAACTTATAAAATATTAAAAACTGCACTCAATTTCGTGCGGTGTATGTGCAAGGTTTTGATGTAGTATAGGTATGTATTTTTAGAAAAAGACTGCATCAGAAAGCCCTGGCATCTTTCCAACAGAAAACCTCAGCAGATTGCTGAACATAAGAGGCAGCAACGAAACTCTCAGTTAGTAAAACGCAAAATTATAGATGTACCGTCGAGGCATCAGTTGTCAGCAAAGTGTGAATATGACGCAAAGGTGGATATAACAAACATTGCACCGGATTGCCAATTTCGTCAGTCTGTCATAAACTAACAATACGCAATTGAAGTTTGAATTACATTATAAAAAAAATAATTACAAACGTTTATTAACATATCTGCTTCGAAAAGAGCCAATACTCAGAAATTAATTTGACATTCAAGTTCTAGTGAAATGTCGTCGAAACTGAGTTGTCCATACACTCTACTTGGCCCACCAACCTTGGGCGTTGGATCCCGCCTGGTTAAGCTCATGCCGCTGTAAAGCCCGTAGAGTTCGTTGTTGGATCTTCTCATCCAGACTTCGACTACGCAAACAGCACCAAAGATCGTTCGCAGAACTTTTCTCTCGAAGAAACCAAGGATTATTTTATCCGCTTTTGAGATTGTCCACGCCTCTTCACCATACAGCTGGAATGGAATAGTCTGTGAATCATCTTGGTCTTTCGAGAGACGGCCCTATTACGCAATTGTCTCGTGAGCCCAACAAAACAGCGATTGGCAAGAGTTATTCTGCTTTTGATCTAGTTACTAATGTTATTCGTAACAGTTTACGGGAGCCGAGGTAGACTACGTCCTTAACTACCTTGAAGTTATAGCTGCCCATAGTGACGCTCTGTCAAAGACGACGATGTTTTATATTTTTTCTTGAGGACAGCCGACGCTGACTCTAACGATAAATACTCTATGTGCCATTAACTACCTCCTCGTTTTAGGCGGAGAAGAGGGTAGTGCAAGATAAACGTAGCACACATCAACACACATCAACACACATTAGCCTTTGAAGCTAAGGAAGCAGCGAATAGGTACGACAGTAGGATGTATAACATCCATGACATCACCAAGGAGCTTATATGTATTGAAATTCCACACAACACCAGGTGAATACTCCTAGCCGTAAACTTCTGATTTCTTATCGAGTTCGGCTCATTAGATAGAAAGAGAAAGAGCTGTCTTAAACCAGTTTGACGATGGCAAAATGAGACGAGAAACTGTAACGAATTTTCCGTCGTTACACGAACACAACGGAACAGCAACAATGGAGTAGCTCAAAACTGGATATTATAATGGCAAGAATAGTTCTGGAAAGATGCGCAGAGCATTTGAACACACATCGCGACGTCGTCCTGGATTCTCTTGCACCGATCGCATAGACACCTTTGTGATCAGATTTAAGGCAATGTCGCCGCCACATCTGACTTTGATCGACTCGGAGCATGCTTTCGGAAGCTTGAATTTAGAAGCAGTCTGCTCTAGATCCGGGTTATTTATCCTTAGCTCACAGGCTCGTAAGCCATGAATAACAAGGACATTGTACCAGTCAGTAATATACATACCATTCCTTAAGTGTATTACGTCTTGTTCGCTTTAGTCATTCCATTAAACTTCCATACGTTTCATTGGATGATATACTCATATGGTATTTTTATTATATGAGCTAATGTGTCCCTTCCTCCTCCATACCCCTAAAATCACTTAGCTTAGCGTAATAAGTGGATTCTTTGCTCCCAAAAATTCCTTAATGTGTCGTCGGCAAATCGTGACGCGAATCGAAAAAATACAAATTTAATTTGTCTTTAGAACAGAAAATTAAATGGTGATCTCCTTGGTAGGAATAAGAACATACGCAAATCGAATTCTAATCAACACATCGAAGCTACGTGCAGTACAGAGGTGAGCAAAGCTGGATACTTACGACCGATTTTCATGAAATGTTTGTTGTTTTATTACAATGGTATATGCAAAATGAATCCAGAAGTACAACGACTTAATTGTAAATATTTCAGCACAGGCACCACTTATACATTTAAAAAAATAAAGAACAAATTTATTTTCTTAATATAAATATGTTTTTTATTACGTTACTTGTCGGTCTTGGCATGTTTTTTAACAAAGTATAGACGATTTTATCGAAATTTTCAATAAATTAACCCTTGCCATAGTCCCCCCATTTGTCACTGGATGTGATGTGACTTGTGATGGCCACAACCTTGTCTGGAACTACTGATTTGTTTGCAAATTTGAAACATTTTTGACTGTAACCCTAAGCTCGTCGTAATGTTTTGATATTATATCCCCTAGATCCTGGATAATATCCAAAGCATTTTCATTGTCATTATTCCTAAACATTTTACCTATCAGCAAACATTCCTTCAAATAAAGCAGTTCCAGACAATCATCCTACAATTTATGTTACAAGCTGTACTTGTATGATTTTCTTTCCTTTATCCGGCAAGATGGCAACTTGCTAGTACTTGTTTTTTTGTCTGATTCTTAATTTATATAAAAGCTTTATTAAGATTTAACATAAAATGGTTATTAACGTGACATGATGTTAATGACCTTAAAGACGTACCTTCTTCTTCGTACCTTCGAAAGCTCAGGATATTAGTGTGAATTCTATCAAACATACCTGGCGCACACAGAAATTAAATTCACTTACTTGCAGCGTCTATCAATTTATTTCAAAATATCAAAAAAGGATCAAATTAAGGGTGATCTATCCACACAATTCAGGGGTACTTCAAACATATTACTACAGTGATGATCCAAATCTCTTACCTCTCAGCTATTTCTTTAGGCTCTAGCAAAGACAATGATTATAGACTCCTAAATCTGGAGAACGTGCTTCCGTACGTACTCCACTCATACCGAATAGGTCTCGCAGTTGCGCTTGTTATCGATTATGGGCTGTGGCACATGTAGAAATAAAATGCTGTAAAACTCGGTTGAGATAACTACAGCCTCACCTACTTTAAGTCTTCGATCTCCCAATATAATCCAAGGACCGACAATTTTGACGTAATGACTCTTTCTTTTGGGCGACTTGACGTTTTTCTACTTCACATTTAGTGGTACGTAAACGACTTTTTTCGGTTGCGGCGATAGTGTTTTACATCAAAAATAATACTAAATCAGCACACGAAATTCTCTTTTTTCTATATTAATAATGGTTTACGTGGTTGTCTGTTTTCGATGGCTGTCAATAGATGGAAGTTAACTGTACCAGTTCAGGAAGTTCATATATTTTAACGCGAATATACTAAATTCAGATAAACCTTCAGCACACAACCGTTCACCCTTACGCCGCTTGTCACTAAAGGCCGATTCACATGAACGACGAATTGCGAACCCGAACTTTCAGAAACAACCCTTTTCCAGCAAATATAAACAAAAAGTTATACTTCTAAGTATGCAAAAATATGAGTATTGAATTATCGAGTTTTTCATCCACAAAAACATCAACAAAAGTTAGTTTGAGTATTCGAATTGATGATTTAAAAGTTTTTCTCTGCGAATCAATCATTCGGACAAACGGGCAAACGCATTCCACAATCTGCACGGCTAAACAATTCGCAATGAAGTGTCAGTTTAGACCCGTAGTTGTGGAAAGCGAATGAGAAAACCTTGAATTGTCAGATTTTGTGAAGTTCAGAATTCGAAGCAACCTCATATGAATGGCCCTTAAACGACTGTTTGATATTGGTATTCCGATTAACCTTTAACGTCAATAAGATTTTAATTCTGTGGAACGTAATTTTTCTCCTACTTTGATTGAACTTATGACTGCCGGTTACCATCTTTAAGGGTAACGTCACAACTTGGATTGTAATTTCATGATTTCGTCTTCATACATTATATACCCCGTGTTTTGTCTACTGATTGTTCGGAAGCCTTAATGCCCAAGTTTTTTTTGGAACAAAATTACATGTTGTAGAGGAGACAGTTCCAATTAACTTTTCTTCTATGTCTTCTCATATAACTCACCTTATGTCAAATATATTACCGCCAAAAAGCCATATGGTGTATTTGTATGATAGACATTTTGATTGCACTTTGATCGAAGAAAGTTTCCTGCAAATAATTAAAAAAAAAAAAAAAAATTGGGTCAAAAATCATCGCAGGCGTATCTCATTTTGTGTGAAATTCCATGAAATATTTTAGTCTGATTCACAGACGAACATAAAATCTCCTACAAAAAAGCGAGTACGTGAGTCACATCCAGGTTTTGGATTTCGAGTTGCAGCATGCCTCGACAAATGATCTGCTATTTCTAGTCGTACATCCTTCGGTGGCAAAGGTGAAACATTCACTCGACCCCACTTGGTTGCGATTAAATAGGTTTTTACGCCAACGGTATACCGGATTAGTGCCCAGTTACGTGATAGATTCGTACAATTGTAGGTGCTTCGTAGTTTGTACTGTCAATGGCGTGGATGTACATCCAAGCGTTGATGATAGCCATATCGCACATGTGGTATAAAAGGCGATGTGACAATTTGTGTGATTTGATGCGGATGCGAAATCAACCCAAGGACGCATCCATCATATCGAAGGCACGTTGGTGCACAATTTCGGAGTCGGATTTGACCGAATTACCAGAAAAATTCGTGTGTGAAAATCGTTTGCTTACAAAAATACGTCTTGTCGACCGGTGCAGACTTAAAAGCATACCCATCTTTCAAATGCTAGCTTAGATACTTCCCTTTATACCACACAACCAAGTGTTATTACCTTGGTCAACCAATTCGCGTCACAATTAATCAGAAGAAGAAGAACAGCACCGCCTACCTCCAAACTGCAAAAAAGCTATCTTTTCAAATTAATAACACAAAGCTTTTAATTAATTTATCACATTTTTATTTTCTTGTCTCTTTTTTTTTTTTTTTTTTTTCATTTTCTTTACAATATTTTTCAGTATAAGGTACATCTATAAATTAATTAATAATCTTATTTTTTGTTTATTTATCTACTACAATAAATTAATCTACATATATTTATATATAAACTTTCTTACATTTAGATGATTAAGAGTTACGTTTACACATGTATATTACACCGCGAGGGCCGTGGCAAGGAGCTAGGAAACAAATAATTTACACAAAGCCATTCACGATACGCAATTAGGACTGAAATTATATCTTAGGTTAGCTTTTGCCTAACTTTCATTAACTATATGTACAGGTTTTTTGTCATAAATAAGCGAAATGAATTAAATCTTTTTGAAAACAAAAGTTTGACCAAAAACAATAACAAGTTACTCGCTAAAATTACATATTACACAAACAGACACGGCGATGAGAAACAACGCGTTGCACACGATCTCTTACCCACCATAACTGGTATAGTTTACTACAAAAATCGTTTACTGGGATTTAAACACTTATATAAATTTGTTTATAAAACTATTGTTGGATTATACTTCGAGCATAGTCAGTGGCTGTCGATCCCGACGCATCGGGGGCTGGGATGTATTATTACAAATGTGAAATGTTTAGGTGCTTTGTACAGATAAATGTTATCGGAGTGTTACTTTGAATATAAATATACATACAAGTATAATTACTAATACTGGACCAGTACTTAAAGATAGTTTAATTGTATTGAGCATCGATTGTTCTCTCATGACGGGGTCGAACGTGGTTACGATTGGTTTTGTGAGCTGTTCTGGCTGTGAGATCATCTTAAAGACTATAAACTCACGCGCAATTGTTGTGATGCAGTGTGTGTTAGGATTCTCGGTCGCTTCTAAGCATTTTTCCATTTGTGATTCCGAAATTTTGACTAGGATGGGATTGAAGTTTTCAAATTCTAGCAGACATGCCTTATACTTCGCTTTGCATGCAATGTATGCTGGAATCCTGCGATAGCTCATCCAGAGAGGATTCTAAAATAAAAGAAAAACAGTTTTTTATTAGAAATCTATGTTTTAAAATATTCTATAAATAATGTTAAAGTTACATAAGCTGCATTCGATGTTAAAAGAAAATGCGTGGCGCAACTGATTAAGAATACAGTGATTACAAGGGAAATGCTTCGTCAAATCAAAAAGGGTGAAGATATGAGAAAAGAGCGACGCCTAACAAGCATCTCCGCTAGGAAAGGAAGGAGGAAAGTCCTAAATAGTCGCAAGGAAAGGAAGCCAATATTTGCTGTGACGTTGAAATGTCTTTGAAATGACTATTACCGAGAAAATCAATTGAAACATAGCTTCAGGCACTTATTCCTGAAACCCTTTGCATTGTCATACTATTTTGTCATTGATTGTATTTCAGTATTTCAGTGTAAATCTCGCCAATATGTTGCCATAATGTCATTATTAATGATATCATTCAAATGCCCTCCACGGGAATTCTTGCCAGGACCAGGTTTTGAAGATAGAACGTGTGAAGAACATTCGTTCATACACTATCTCTTGCATAGCCACACAGCAAATTTGCTTTCCAATAAAGCCAGCAGCCAGCCAATCTGGTCATATGTACTATGATATATCTACTACACACCCGCTATTTTTGTAATCAATTGTTCACAATATTTTAATCAATCATTTAACTCAAATTAATATTCTAAAAATGGATCGTAGATTAAACATTTAGAGCAGAAATTACGTACAACGATATAGTCAACTTCAACCTCACTAGCCATATGATTTTATCTGGAATCTTTTTTTTTAATTCACAGACAGGGGCTGTGAGCAGGGTTGTCAGATCTAGCGATTTATCGCCAAACATGCGATTTTCACTTTCATATGGCGACACAAAAATTGGTACATCGTCACAACCTAAATATTCCAAGGCAAGGTTGAAGTTCCTTTTGTTAATGACTAGTAGTTACACCAAGGGACTGTTTTACAACACGCAACTCGATGCGAGCATAGAGGTAGTTTGCTACATGGCCCTCATGTGGTTCAACGTAAGTGCAAGCTTGATGGGTAAGATTCGGTTTTTTTTTGCATTCACGTTTACAGAACGCCAGATTCCCAGCACAGAAAATTGTACTCCAACGAGGGCGAAGCTGATACGAGGGGTTGATTCGAGGCCATCCGGTGATCTCGACAGATAACTTGATCACTAAACCCACAAAGGTCACTAGGTTAGCATTGACTATTTTTTTATATACAATTTTACTATTTAATTTTACTATTTATTTTTGACATTAAGCATTTCTTATGTTTCTTTCCAAATTGGCGATTATGACGTCGAAAATTTTCGTTTTTTATTTGTCGTTTCCTATTCTTGAAACCTGACAACCCTGGCTGTGAATACGAGTGTTCTGGTTCTGAAAGCAACATGGCAAGGCTGTAAAGCCTTTTGAAGTGTGGGTCAAAATTAAGTAATATGCGTGACATTGTACCAAACTCTAAATTTGAGTTGCTTATTGCATTACTTCATTACTTAAGACTTACAGTCTCAGATGACATATCGGTTTGACGTATGTGACTAAATAATGGGCGTAATCTGGACCACAAATTGGATAACATTATACTTGCTCTACTAAGAACTTTTAATACGAAATGAGGTGCACCTGTTTTATCCACCACATATGAGTTAAACATTCTTCATGAAATCTGCGTCATCAATTAATTTTTCTCAAAACCTCTACCCCAAACAACACTTTCAAATATTCAAGTGTAATTAAATACATTACCGAATTGCTTCGGTTTGCGCAACCTGACTAGCCTACAATCTTAGCTATAAATTGCGAATGTAACTCGCAATATTTTAACGACTGGTTTCGTTGTGTCAAAGTTCTGGCATATTTAGCATTTTGAAACATGTCCAATTCCCTGTCGTTGATTAGTGCCATTCATACACGATACTTAGCAGCACATCGAATTGGAAACTATGTGATCGCATTTCATGGTTGTGATTGGATTATAGGCTTTTTTATTATTTTTATTATCAAATTAATGCCAACTAACAGAAAATCTTGGTCGAATTTGACAACACAAGGTGAGTTGGGTTGTAGCGAGATGAGATGACTTTGACTTTCACGTAGTCTGTCTTCGACTAATGAAGTTTAAGACTATATTCATAACAGTTTCAATCAAATAATTCAAGCAAACTTAGTTTTAGACGTGGACTTCATCATCATCATCTTCCGACCCACATGATCTACTGAAGGTATCACTCGGATAAAGCACCACTAGTTTTCTCCGGGCGCCCGATCTGTGACTTATCAACTTTTGGCCTTGATTCAACCACCTCGTCCTGGTTCTGCCGAGCGATCGTCTTCCTGATAGAGTCGTTTAAGGCATGCCTCGGCAGACGTGATGGTGGGGACATTCGTGCCACGTGCCCAAGCCATTCAAGAAGCCTTTTCCGTTCGGAGAAGTAGCTGATAAACATTGAGTTACTCGCGTACTGCCGTGTTTCTCACCCTATCCCGGCGAGTAACCAGCACAACAGCACGAAGAAATCTCGGTTCATTTAGACTCTTTAAATAAGTAAAGAGTGATGGTTGATGCTACAGATATAATATTTGATGTGTTCGTCAAGATATTGTGGACAAACTGTTTGTATATGAAATCCACGTCACACTGACTAAAATATAATGTAGGGTAATTGGTTGTTTATCACTTTGGTCTAGTAACTCTTCATCATCCGACAGTGAAACATTTCAACAGAAACTACAAGAGAAACGTAGAAACAATAGGTTTGTTTGGTATTTTTTATTTAGAATTGACCGATTGCATCCTCGACAACGAAGCCTGAATTAAAAAATTGTAATAGTCTCACATCGGTAACATATAATCACACTTTAGATCAAAATTTTAATGTGTTTTGCTTACATTTGGAGGCAGATAGGACTGTTTTTTTTTTCTTATTATTGCAGCCGAACGCGTCTAAGAGTTTCAGCATCTATCTGATGACCTCTCAAAAATTGCAAAAATTGATCATACTAAAGACACAAAAGACACATAAACAATTGAAAGTGGTTATTCAAAGGATTTAACTCACCGTGGGCGGGGTAAAGCGAAGACTTGCTCGCATTTAACTGCATCGGGTTCTGACCATTGTTCTGAAACGAATACGTAAGCTGTAGATTGATATGTCGAGCAAATGAGTTTCCCTCGGGTTCACGCACTAAAAAAAGAATAAGTGTGTGACCAATCATTAAGGGAATTTCTTTCTTTTTTTTTTCAAATTGTGAGCGATCTTATTTTGAATGAATAAACAAAAATATGTTGTACATCAGTATTTTACAAATGACAAACAAAACAGAGAGAAACAAATAAAATAAACTTAACTACTTACTTTTGTTCTTACCAGCATGAATGTGTTTTTTCTGACGGGCTCGCGAATTTTGAAACCACACTTGTGTGACTCTCTTGCTGAGCCCTGTCACTGATGCTATCCGCTCGAGATCTTGTCCATCTGGATTGCTGTCAATTTGGAAATTCGCTTGTAACACCTGCAACTGTTCTTCGGTGAATGTTGTACGGACACGTTTCGTTTTACTTTTGTGATATCCATCGCCGTCGCAACCGTCTAAAGGAAGGAGAACATGTTTAAGTTGGCAATTAAGTGCAATTTAAATGAATCGCTTTCAAACAAATGGCACACCGCCGTGTAATAGGTGGCGACATTTGAATCTTAAGCAACAATCCGACAGACGGACACTGCGGCATCAAAACTAGTCTCTCTGAAGACTAAAATAATGTAGATTGCTGTCGTTATTCTCTGGAGGAGATGACTGGTGGATGCCAGTACATATAAGCAACTGTGATGTTGGCCCTATGTCTACTTTTACAGGATATATAGGTTGGTGTTGTGCATAACCTACGTACAAACGCTCGAAGTAAATTCCTGAGCAGGCAAGACATGTCGTGGTTGATTATTACATGACACTGCCTTCTGGGATATCACTCCAGCATCACAAACGACTTCTGTTGAGACTGGAAGAGGCCTAGATATAAGAGGCCTCTTTTTGTCTGTACTGCTCTGATGTCTTGTCGTTGATAACTTCTTGGAGTTAATTTCTTTCAACAACTAATGTGAGTTTTTCATTTCAAGCTTGCAGGCTGCTTATCCTTACCAGCGGTTAATGGATTGACTATAATTAATTCGAGTAGTAACACAGTGAAACAGTCAGCCAAATTTTCAGCCACCACAACCAACTTGCATACCTAAAAGGACTGCCATCGATTCTGGTGCGTCCAGCTCGACTATATAAATAGAAATTTCTACCAAAGAGGATATGGTATCATACCAAAGCAGAGTATTTCCATCAAAACTTCAAAACAGGTCACCTCACTTACAACGCAGCTCAGAAGCAAAATGTCGAATTACTTAGTAAACTGGGTACTACTCCAGAATAATGCGGGACAAATAGGTGGATAGTGAGAAAAGTTGAGCATTATGGAGACATCGAGCTAACAGAAATCTTGTCTTTTCTCAAATGAATCAAATCAAGCTGTCTGAACGCAGAATAGGTCTTGTTGAACTTACCATAAGGCCTGCACCTGGACGACACATTATTTAAGAAACATCCTTCAAATCATTTGATCTTTCATGTTTTCGGTCATACAGACGAAATATCGAGTGAATGTGAATAGAATAAGATCAACATGATTACTATCTACGAAAACAGGCTTGAAACAAATGGTGATACTGAGCATCTGGAGGAGACCTTGTATTGGCATGGTGCTTAAATTGGAGCACAAGTATCTCGGTATGCTTCTGAAGTCATCTAAATCACACAATATTACGTACAATTTTTATTAAAATACTGGTAATGCGATGGACAAGTGATTTTTTTTAAAGATGCACAGGAAAGAGGTTTCACGTTCTTGTCCAGCACAGTAGGGGAAATCTTTTTCTATCAATAGAGGGGGCGATACTTAACAATAAGTATAATTTATCAGCTAACCATAGAATTGCCTCTGCAAACTTATTCGCAACAAAAAAGTCATTAATATAGATTTAAAGTAACCATAAATTCCTTAGTTGTGTACACATAGTCGAACATAGCCAACAAAGATCTTTCACCACTAGAAATATTCGGGAAACAAACAGCAGCCAGCACAGCCTTGAGACTCAAAACACCCCGACTGTGGTCCGAACTCAACATCGGCCACTCAACCATTCTCAAGGAACTCAGCTTCCTTCCTAGCCACAATGACCGCCTAATACCCCAGGCTTTCTTCGAAAAGAAATTCTTCATTAGCATTCCTTCCAGATCGGACTGGATGCCTGACAGGCAAACGTCTTTTACGTACTTTCACAGATGGATCGAAAACAAACGAAGGAGTGGGAGCGGGTGTCTATTCCCAACATTGCTATTTCCTTAAAGCTCCCTGATTACTGTAGCGTTTTTCAGGCAGAAACCATAGCGATTAAGGAGCCGTTGTCATGTCATCATCTATCTCTTCCGATAGTCAGGCCGCTTTAAAATCCCTGGACAATGTCATGTTCTACTCTAAAACATCCCTTAATTGCAGGCTGTCTCTTAACGAGATGACTGAGCTTTTTAACATTTACCTCATGTGGGTGCCGGGGCACTGTGACATACCAGAAAACTGCAAAGCCGATGAACTCGCCAGATGTGGTACAATCTCATCCCCATGAATAGCAGCTCTACCACCTTCCATGTCGATCGCTACAGTCTATCATCTTTTAAAGCTTCATACAATTCAAACCACCAATGACAAATGGCTAGAAGGCACCATCTGCCTTAAAACAAAACAAATCTGGCCATCACTTTCACTAAGCTGAAACGGTCACACAGTCTACTTACACTCAGTAAGCACTCATTAAGGACCCTCATTGGAGTCATAACCGGGCATTGTGCAATTGGCACTCATGCTCGCAGGATGGGTGCCCCATATAACGATGCAGAAGCTGCATGGATGAAGAGGAGAAAGAAAACACTCTGCTCCTGTAGTGCTCTGGCTAGTCGTAGGTTCCTACACCTAGGAGCCTACAACTTTAGCGGCCGTAACGAGCTAAACAATGCCAGCATAGTCCAACTAAATCGCTTAACTAGAAGCACCAACTGGTTCCAGTGTGAGGAGAAGTCAATCTGCGTGGTATCACAATGGGCCTACTCTGGTCTAAGTGTGACTGCCATTAGCAGTCAGCCACTATAACCTAACCTAAGATTAGGTTAGGAAAGTGCCAAGTAAAGCTGCTCATAATCGCCGCCAAAGGACCCGAAAGAACTCAACTTCATTATGTTCATCCCTCTTAAGTGAATGCCCAACATGCAGACAAACTTTTAACGTGTGTTCAAATCGAGTTTAAAACCTGGATTGTTTAAAAACATCTATAAGCATTTCATGCCGCATTTGGGTGGTGCGTAAAATATTTTATTTCCTCTCCGTTTATTTTTTTTTTTTTTTTGCTTAAATGTGACGGCTCTCAAGAGTCGACCATCACCAACAGAGTCAATTAGGTTACAAACCGAACAGTCCAAGTGGCTTGATGCACAACTGAAAACACTACTTGGGCTTAAAATTCCTTCGAGCTGTGTAGTAACAGAGAAATAAAACTAAAGCAGTCTCTACAAGACTGGAATAAATTGAACTCACCCAAATTACCAACTTATTTACAATTCAAATGAAGCCTTATTTCCTTTCCGAAACCCATCTCCTCCAGGATAAACAGTAAATGAACCAAAGGCAATATAACCTATTATTACTTACCATCACTTGATGTGGTTCCACCTTCCACGGTCTCCAGATAGTGCGCTTTGCACAGCACTCTATCCTCCATAAGGGCGAACTGCTCCCCAGTCGATAGCTGCCGGCCACATGAATCGCATGCAAAGCAGGCCAAGTGAAATACTAAATCTCTAGCTCGGCGCACCCAGTCTGATGCGGCTATGCAGCGGCAGCATTTTGAACATTTCGCCCCGAAGTTTCTGGAATAAAGCCAATACGAAAAAATTCCAAATTCAAATGTTAACTCACAGTTCAACCTTAAATCTAATAAAAGATATCATCTAAGGAACTTGTCACAATTAAAATATCGTTAATCTTGTATTCCATGACTATGACTGAACTGAATTTCGGCCAGCAGAACCAAAGCGATACAAAAAAAAAAAAAAAAACAGAAATAATCACAATAATATAAAACAACTTTATTACCCTCTTGGATAGTCGTCGGTTGTCGGTTGTTCGTTGTCGAATGTCGGTTGTAGTTTGTCGATTTGCGGCTGTCGGTTGTCGGACGTCGGTGTCTCTCCCAGCGGCGGCATTCACTTCAGCACGAACTCATTAAGTGAACCGCAGCGCTGAGAACAGCTCGCAATACAAGTTCTGAATGGGTTTCAATTTTTCGGTCAAAGGTACTTAAAACATACACATTCACACACACCCATCGACACACGCACGAAACAAACACAAAAACACCCGTCCCGGTGCCAATGGGTTTCGTTTCCGATCAAAGTGACACTAAAAACAAAAATTATTGCATCGTAAAACGAAATCCGAAAAACAAATATTTTCCTTCATCGAGCCTTCGATTCCACTCGGCCACTCGGATCCAGGGGATTGAAATTGAAATTGCAGCATCTCACTTCCCTCTTACACTCTTGTAAAGTAAGCAACTTAACCACTTTGCTGGCTCTCAACCAGTCAGGCAGCTAGTTGACCAGCCTGCCAGGTGAAGTGGAAGTGCACATATCATAACACAGGTTACGTGGATATTCGAGAGCAGAAGGGCGGGATACGACGCTGGATAAACATCTTGAGAGTTTGTTCCACCTTCTCGACTCGGTGGTGACGATGTTGTTGTTATTTTGTGTTGTCGCAGTCGAGAGCGTGTGCATCTACATAGCATGCACCAGTGTCCAAACATGACGACGTGTACACTCCGGAATGTTATTCCGATCGTAGAGTGAAGGAAATAACATTTTGACATGTCAATTATGATTTGAAATTGAGACTTCTCAAGTGAAAGGTGAAACTGCCATCGATAAACACACTCTACGATGGTCCAACGGTAAGATCGTCATTTGGCAGTGATCATCAAAATACTTAAACTTTGACCACTGATAGTACGAAAAATGCTGATTTGACTTGTGTTACCTTAACACACGGAATCCTTGCATCAATCGGTGCAGTTTAATTTTTATTGAGTAATTTTTGTGAAGTGGTAACGAGTTTTTTGAGGACACATGCGATGGAGGTCGCCCACGAGGGGGGCAGATGAAAATCTCCATTCAACATTTACTGAACAAATTTGATAATTCGGGGTAATAAACGTTAATTTCCAGGAACAGAGACAAACAGCAACCACCGCGAACCAAATGCCCACGAAGACGATATATATATCATCGCTAGGATAGCTTTGATTTTGTAGGTTACTGCTATATGACTACCACTTGTCCAGCTAGTTTCATCTTTTACAAGAAGTTGCGGACGTGTATCAATAACTAGAGGAAAGTGAATTCCTTCATCGTGTGGAATCAGGCTCGACTGAAACAAGAACTTAAACAGCGACTTAACAGGGTAAACGAACGAAGGAAGGAAGATTACTGCATTCATCGCTGATGGAGAATAACTTTCGCTGGGATTATATCCATACCAGCGGATAAATTGGTAAAAGGTTGGCCTTTGAGTATCAGTATCAGTCTATTATTAAAGAGAGCGAGCGAAGTCTGTCCTGACCCTTGGGCACTTGTCGAAGCAAGTTTTATGAGAGCGAGCGCTAGAAATGTTTGCTATTAAGGACAACCTAGGACTGCCTACAGTCTACTTCTTTTGGGATGCCACTTGCCCGTCATACACATGGATGCAATGTTCGACGGAAGAAGGTGGATACAGATATTGAAGGCAGGATGTTCGCATAAGCCAATCTTTTAACACGATTGAGATTTGTCAAAGGTTGCTTAAAAGCAATGCCAGACGACTAAATACGAGAGTGTCCAATAGAAAGTTGTGTAGTCCAGTCTGAGGGTTAATTAAGATTATTCAACTAAATGCATTCAACCAGGTGTATGCTTCTGAATTCGTGAAGCGAACTTGGACCCATAAACTCCGGAGCACGCTACACATCACAACATACACCTATTTTCGGTTCCTCACACTCAGAGGCAGGACATTCCTCGTCCCCACATTAAGAACGATTGAATCCGAACCTAAAAAATGTTACGATTTAATTAATTTTCCACTCCACTCCACTCTTTGGTTCTGGTCACTTTCAAATAAACCCTCTATTCTTGGGAAAAAACACACTTCCAAGGAGTATATCCAAATTCATGAAATAGCTACATCAAGTGAAAGCTATTGGTCACTTCACATCGTCTCAGTCGATACACAACTGTCACCAATAAAAACAAAGTAGAGCCGCTCATGTTTGCAACCACTTCGCACCTTCAAACATTGCATGCTTTTGTCGCATTTATATTGTATTGTATCCACTAGACCATAATCACCTTCATATCCATCCGAACATGTCTATATGAAATATTGCTTTGTCTAAATCGATTATGGCGACACCCTTGTGCTTCGTCTCAATTGCCGAGTGTCTCGGTGTTTATTTTGCTTCTCTTTTTTTCTCTTAATTTTATGGCTTAGCTATTATATCTGCGTCGAAAGGTGACGAGGAACGAACGGACGGAGAACCATCGAAGTGGGATTTTCTTTAGACTGTCATAGGTGGATAGGTGGATAGGTGGAGTGTGTTTGTTTTTCTCCACCTCAAGTGGTTACCGAGTGGTTTGTGTTGTGAGAAAATATTGATTATTGGTGGTAAATTGAGGTTTACCTACTAACTACTTGCAACACCCAAAATGTCAGATCGTGTTTACTTTGGATAATTGGTAATTGGATTAGATTTTTCCAACACGTCTGTGGTTTCTCTTCACAGATTCCCAATCTCAGCGCAATTCGGGGATCACTGTCAGCCCCTTTGAATATTTCTCAGGCCAGAGTTCCCACGCAAATCATTCAAAGGCATTCCTTGACAAAGCACACATGATTAGATCGCATCACCAAGGGGCGGAAGTTCTTTCCCTGAGGCGCAACAAATCTGAAAGTGCTGCAGAAATCACTTCCACCTCAGTTGGTCAACACGCAACATTCACACACGTGGCAGTAATCCCTAATTATTTCCCACTCAGCGGGGATGTAACACAGGGACGACGAGATCCTTGAAATTATTTTGTGATCAAGATAATTGCAAAAGAATGGCATTAACATCCACACAATGGACACGAGTCGGCTTGATGCTATCTTAAATGTATCTGTATTCTGTTCCCATTTATACTTACTTGCTGTAGTCTGATTTGCAGTACACTTGTCTCTCGCGAATGAAACACGATTGCTGTCGGTCCAGAGGCGATAGGCATACACAACACCGCAGGCAGGACCCATGCCATGAGCAGCCGCCAACTTCAAGGAAATATCTATCCGATATTGGCTCCCCACACGCTGCGCACGTCCGCAGCTCAGTCTGAAAAGACAAAATGAAAATGTAATGTAAATTTATTAACTATATGCGATGATTATGCATTTGTGTGGATATAATATTAAATTACGTGCGATTACCGTGAGTTTGAATTAATTAAGATATCTGCTGATCGTAATTATTGGCAGCTATACTCGTGTGTTTTTATTTCTTTTTTCTTTGAATATATTCAGTGCATTTATTATGTACTTTGGGACTTGTTCTGACGAAGATAGAAGCTGTTTTGAGATGCATGTCTGGAGTGGAAATGTATTTTTTTTCCCTGCTACAATTAGTTTTGCAGTACGCATATGTGAGTAACTGATGTTTGATCAAGTCAAAATTACAAAAATATGCGAATTTCTTGGAATTTGATTTTGAATAACGAAGTCATATATGAGATGGGAGGGTATTTTAAGAGCGTCTTTGTATAATTTATATTCAGAACTGATGGAATTGCTAAATCGCAGAATCTCAACAACCCAATTTCTGCAGTGCACGATGAATGGTGATAAAAAGTGGTTCACTGGCGACAACTTCAAGGGAAGGTAGTCGTGCCCGGAATGAATATACTCACCAGACCCGAGTCTACACTCAAGAAAGTCGCCAGTTGTTTTTAGTGTCCGCCAAAGCCTTATACAACGGCGTCCTGTGCAGAATGGTTTAAGACTTCTGAAAGTTATATTCAACTTCCAGTCATCGCAATCTCTCATGAATGAATCGAAGTCATACTGCGCGAGCGTAGTGATGTCCTCAACCTTTTTGCCTGATCTGTACACGATCAAGTCGTCGGCATAGGCAATTGCGTGAGGAAGAGAACTTATTAGATCGCTCAAGAAATTATTAAACATGATCGGCGAATTAACGGCATCCGTTTTTTATTTCAAAAATACCTGTAGAGGTTACGTTGTCATTCTCGACGACGAGCCGCTTACCGAAAACATGTTATACAGTAGGTACAGCAGTGGCTTACTAATGCCTAGCCAATTGAGCTTGTGGGTAAGTCCTTTTAACCATACGGTGTCGAAGGCCTACTCCAGGTCAATCAAGCAGGCCCCGTACATTGTTTCTGGCTCTTGTTCCATTGGATATCCGACGCCAGTTTCGACGCGGCATGAATAGTGTTATGCCCCGCTCTGAAATCGAATTGGTTTTCCGGAATTATATGTTTGTCCTCCGTCCAGTTGAGCAGAGCTCTATTTATCACCTTCTCGAATACCTCGCTGATGTTCGGAAGGAAACCGGAGAGTGCACGGATTCGAAGAATATTTTCCGTGGATATGGGCTACGCAATCGCGGTCTTCCAATGCTCCGGATAATTGCATTATTTAGGGCATTGTTAAACAGGATTGTGTACATAGTAACCACTACCAGGGGAGGGTGTCTTAGTGGAGATAGTTATAGATCCCGTCGATTCCAACTGACTTTTTCTTCTTTAGTGATTCTGAGACAGCTTGAAGATCTGCCGTCGAAATGAACGGGGGTGCACCCCTTCGTCGGCGATGACATTGTCTGCCATATTTTCTTCATTGAACACGATAAAGCCGATGTTCTCAGACCACCATTGCCGCAGATCTTCTCGAAATTTAGAGTTGCTTTGAAGTAGACGATAAATGGTGATAAAAAGTGGTGCACTTGCGAAAACGCCGTCCTGAACAGACTAGTTCACTGGGGACAACTGCAAGGGAAAGTAGTCGTGCTCGGATCGCATATAGTGACCAGACCAGGATCGACACTCAAGAAAGTTTTGCTGCGGACTTTTGCTTGTGGAGTTTTCCAGGAAATGGCATTTTGAGAGCAATGTCAATTCATTGAAATTATACCTGAGTGTATGAAAGCCATTTATAATGAAAACCGCAACGAAAATGTTAATAGGTATGAGAATAGGTATTACAACAAAATACTTTCTTGTCGAAGGACATTATTTAAGATTTTTGGATCTTTGAAACCAACACCAAAATGTGGCGAAATACATAGACAAAGACTGTAGTACTGGCACACTAAAGTTGGCGTCATTGAGACGAACGTAAATTACATTCTGAAACATTTTCAGAAAATAAATGCATACATATTTTACGTTGTATGACTAGACAACCTACCAATAAAGCACGGTATAATAATTCTAAGCGGATACAATTTTACGAGCAGGCTTTATTCTAAAGTTGAACAAAATTAGCTATCCCTAATAAATGACCGAAACCATGAGTACAAAATACGTACTTTCCGCATAACAAAACACCAAATAAAAACTATGTGCAGCCCTATCAAACCCTCGCAATATCAATCCATGACCCCTAGAACCCTGTTATGCGGCTGCTAAGCACACCATCAAACAACCACACATTAAATATGACTTTTCGTTCAAGAGCTACCCCTAGCTGCAGCACCTTTCATTAGCTCACCCCTATGCGCAATATAATCTCTTCTGATGATTCGGTTATCACCCCAATCAAATTCGTAGATACCAATGACAAGCAGGGACACCGCTCATTTTCAAAAGGTATGCCATCCCAGTGCACACCCCAAAAAAAACTGTCATCTGTAGATTTTCAAGACCACACCGGTGAAGAGGGATGGACATCTTTGATGTGCCTGACAACCGAACCCCTCTTTTTTCGTGTTCCCGCCATTCGATTGATACAACTCGCAACAAACACATTCGAAAAAAAAACAAACGTTGAAACAAAAGATTCATACAAGCTACCTGATCTTGTTATGAATATTTATAACATTAATTTGTTATTTTATCCGAAAGAGAATGGATCTCATAAATACCACGTATGACAGTTTTGGAAATTTTCAATTTAATTAAATTACTCTAAATGGAATTGAGTGCCTATGGTCGTGCGGTGCTTTCGATGAAGAAACTAATGGTCATCTGCATATTCATGGCCACTTGATATTGGCAATAAATAAAATTTTAATTTTCGAATGTTATCTTTTTTTTCTTTTGCATATTAACAACAATTAAAGCATAAAGTTGCTATGAATATTTATGAAAAAATGCATTAGTAATGTTATTTGTTATTTATTGAAAAAACATGTCGATTCTATTTAATAGAACTTGAATTGAAGAAAAATAGATTATAATAAATTTGTTTTTTTTTTTGACTCTCACTCTTATGACTTAATCTCAGCGTTCAAGGTTGCGAAGAGTTTTTTTTTTCTTGTTTTGATGTGGGTCTTCACAGGCTAGGCGCACATGTCCTTATTTTTTAAACACATCTCGAAGAAAAGAAATGATCTACTGCGTCATAAAAATGTGTAATTGGAAGACGAAACCTTGTCCTGTCCGTTTTGTAAAGGACAAAGTGGATACCCATAAGCAAAAGCCACAAATAGTCAAAAATGATGAATTTAACAGGCAAGGCAGTAGCCGAAGAAGGGCCGATACATAAAATTGTCAACGCACAGCCGCAACAAAACATCAATTCAAAACACAAACAATAAACACATTTAAGATGAAGCTAATGGCATCATTAACCAGTGTACGCCGGTCATTGCCCACCGTTTTTATATCAAACATTGATGGTCGCGATGACAGGATTATCTTCATGATCGGAGAGGAAAGGAGTGTAGCTGACACCAGGCAAAGGGAGTTTCTTTAAACTGCACCAACAAGAAGAGACGACTTTAATTTCTCAGAAGTCGTTTATCACATCCACAGGCATCACATGCATGATGTGATTCTTGCTTTGGAATCGTCACGAGACCAGTTGTAGAACTAGGAAATGTTAGGCCACCTCTGTATTTATGGCTGTGTTAATAGCCTGGCACAGATTTCGAGTTTGATGAATCCGAACGAGGGACTTAATCCAGGTTCTGCACAATTTTCACAAACCATTAGATATCGGTTAATCGGTCTTCCTTGACTTGTTTGGACAAACCTAAGCAGTAGGTTTTACCCTCGGTCGAGCTTTCACCAGTAAAACTAAATCTAGACAGTCCGTACAAATGCAAATGATCTCTTCCACATCCATGAGCACGCAGAAATCAAGAAACCTGTACCATGAAACTCTCATCTCCTCAGCAGATGCATCACTATAAAACAATGCAACTGCCTTCAAAATCCTCAACCCCCCAACATATCATTCCACTATCGACAGGTTTTTATAACGTTGTCACATTACCTACTACATACCAACAGCTCCATTTGGAGTTTTGTTCTTGGCTATTAAAAGATTTACACGCCCAGACACCAGATACTTCAAATAATGAGAGCAAGCAATCAAAATCTCTAGAAGAAATAAAGATTTACAGCTGGCTCGATCTTAAGAAACAGGGTTTTATTGGTTTTGTTGTTTGTCGTTGTTATTTTGTGTTTTCTGTTTTTTGTTTCCCTTTCTTTACATTTTTGTTTAGTTGTTGTTCTCTTTTATTGTACCAACTTTTTGGACTGATTCCTCACTTTATAGGATTTTATTAGCCCTAGGTGCGAGATCCGCAGAATTTATCCACACCCGGGTGTTGGCTACATACCAATATAAGTTCTATGACTTTCAAATGACTCTAAATGAAATACTTTTTCCGTGTATCGTCTTCTCTATTTCTTGTTAGCCATGCAGCCAACGTGGGAAAAAGCCCAATATAAAATACAGAAGAAAACAAGACAAAACAAAAGCCGAACCGACTAAAAGAACACAAGAACGATCAACAAAATACTCATATGTGTTGGTGTGTGCACAGCCTACTGTTGGACCTACTGTATTCCTTTTTGGAATTCTCTGTGGTTTCGAATCTCTTGGTTATGTTAATTTAATGTTTTTGTTTCATTTATTTGAAAAATATGTTAAAGATACACACAATGGGAATAGAAATACAGATCGAAGATTTTTCCAATAGCATACCGGTGGATGACTGTTCAGAAGTTAAGTATCTCATAAATAACACCGATTAATGGATGTATTTAGCAGTGTTGTGCAGACTTGTAGCTCGCATTGAGGTGATTATTTTGACAAATTTATGTTAAATTGTGCCTTCAGTTGGTCCCATTTTGGGAAGCATTTAGGCGGTAAGCTTATCTTATCTCGGAGTTTTTTTTTTTTTTTTCTTAAAAAGAAAAGTAACTTAAATAGCCGATAAAAACACACGAAGTGGATGAGCAGGTTGTTATGTTTTCTAAGTAAAATACACAATGTGTAACAAACATTTTAGAGTTTTGAGAATAGAATGTCTATGAGAAAGTGATGCATATTTAAAAAAAAGAGAGCAAGGCGGACGGGCCAGGGGCACAGATTACCTCTTCAAGGAAGGCTGTCAATAACTGAAATCTGGACGTGTTAAGGTGTAGAATTGGCAGTCCTAAATATATTTTTGTTTTAAAATTATTTATAAAATGCTATTAAGTTAAAATTTGAAATTTAAATGTGTAGCAAGGATTTTTTTTACAGTAGAGACTTAGGGCCTAAACTTGAGCTTGTCTAATCACACTAGACACCACAATACTCAAACTCTTAAAATCAAAAGAAAATTTTAAAGGACTCAGAGCTACGAGGTTTCCTACCCGAAACATTTCCCGGGTACCTATGTCGCTGGTATGCACAAATATTGCTTGGCCCGCACAGCTAGGCTTGGGTGTTTTGTTAAATTGTGTTTCTACCATTTTAAGGTATCAGGGAAATTATGATCCAGCTGTGGTTCTCCCAGGTGCATGCCATTTTCAAATTTTTCAATTCGCTGACTGTGTCATCATCTGATTTGGCTTCAAGCTAGAAATCCAAGGCGGTACATTTTTTTTTGTTGAAACTTCTGCATTGGTGTTTTCGTTGTGTGCTGCGTATTAGAATAAGAACTGCACATGATTTCTTATAAGCGTCCTTACTTCCTCGAACTCGAAATCCAGATTTTTGCGCAACCGATCCAAGAAAGAAGAAACCTGTTTTGTGAGAACTTCTTCTGATTCAACTCTGTCCATTTTAAATCTGATCCATTTTTCTTTTTACTTTCATTCCTACCTTTATCATCCCCAATGTTTGTATTCACATTTTTATTTATTAAATCATAAATACATAATTGGTCGTAAAATCGAAAATGTAACATCTTCCTTGCAAAGAATTCTATTTGCGACTTAGAATGGCTTCAGGATTTTGGCCAAAGCCTATATATGTGTCCAATCCCTTTCGGTTATTTCTAGTTTAAGGGCGAATGCTGTGCATGTCACATTTCTATATGCCAAAACGGCTATGATAGCAGCTCGATTGGTTAGTAACCTCTCGCACATTAATTGAGACGAATTCCGGCTTTTAGGACAGCCTTGAATCAGATTCAGGTACCCGGGTACCCGGTAAAATGCAGAATTGGGTATTACCCGGGTACAATCAAGAGCCTTAGTTGAAATCCAAAACAATCGTATTTGCCGAATTACATAGAGCTGAATACCCCACACGATACATGACAGTAAAATAATATACTTCCGTACATAAATGGTACAAACATGTGCGAATGAACCGTTAGATGTAAGAAAAGTTTAAAATTCGCCAGCTTCATCCGGTCTGATGCATTCCACATATAGCCCACACTCGTTACCGCGGTCCCTCTTACGACCCGTTCATATGAGGTCGCCACGAATCGCGAATTTCGCAAACTTTGACTGCTCATTCATATGTAGTTTTTTCATTCGCAGAGAACTACTGGTGCAAACTGACAATTCACTACGAATTTTTAGGTTGTGGTGGTTGTGGATTGCGTTTGTGCATTGCGGTCTCAGCTTGACAAGTTCGCAAAGAGAATGATTGATTCTTGGGCCTATACATTTAATAGACCAGACTTGACAATGTGATAAGTGGGTTCCGTGATGAAGGAGATATTCTCATAATTGATTTTATTTCTTTGAAAGCTAGCGTGGATCGTGGGACAGCCGATCGATGCACCATGTTCAGCCAAAATTCCAGCAACAAGGAACTTGGCAGCATATAACTGACTTCTCTCGATTACATAAGTTAACCTTAGAACTAAAGTTTCATTTTCAAATGACGTGAAGTAGACGTTATTAATTTTTATTTCCATCCTCCTCCGCCTTGTTGTTGAAGGAATACGGTCCCTATCGTGTAGTGGGCTATATTAATTCCAAGGAGGATATTATCTATTTAGCATGATTTTCATGTCCTCTTATCCGGAATGTCTCGTTTTTTCCCTGTTAGTTCCAAAAATTCAAAGCCACATTTTTGCTGTGTGTAATCTAAGGATTTTGCCACCTCTTTAATCAAATTATTTCCTTTGTGTCGTTGACCTTAGAAACTCCATCAAATCGTCACCGCTAATTCGAAGTCGTCACAGACTTTAAACGGAACCCGATGCATAAACACAAGCTTCCAAACGGTAACGTTCTCTGGTATCTCTAATTTCATGTACCAACTAAAATCATGTTTAGCCGTTTCTAATCCACCGAACACGCCGCTCATCCATGTTTATGGAAATGAAATTATCCGTAACGAATCCGTGTGATGCCTGCAGACTAAACACATCCGAAATGGGCGCCTATGCGCTTAATAAAAAATAAAAATCTTCAAGCACAAGCCCGCCACCAGCAGACGATGAAATCAAATTAATAAAACATCCATGTTCGGGACGGAGTAAGAAAGAATTACATTTTTTCTTCTTATTCAGATTTTCAGCCATTAGTACGCCTACGTTAGACATCGACCCACGATATGTTAATAAGTCATTTGAATTAACGATTAAAAACTTGATAACAACCGGCTAACTAAAAACAGATCATCCAGCTGAACACGGCTTGAAACGCCTCGACTGTGTAGGTGTCAATTTGAAGATCAGATATCGCCGTGAAAACGTATCTACAATCAAGGGCAGGCTTATTAGCTGTCAAATCAAATCAAAGCAAATGCCATGTCGGCTTAGGTTTAAAATTTGTAATGCCATGAGCTTTGAGAGAATATTATTGATGGAATATTTTTCTGTTAGGTGTTGATGCAAATGGGGAATAAATGATGGAGATAATGATGCAGTCGTTAGAGATCCACTGATGACCTTTGTGCAGTTACTTGTTGCATGTTCTCTAGAACGTGACGATCATTGGTGTGTTCTTGTATTAAAATTTGCTCAATGCTTGAAGAATAACGTCAGCACTTCGGGGTGTCAGCCTGTCATCTAAATTTGCTGTTGACTGCTATGACTAGTTGGCATAAGTTGTATCATGTTGCAATTCAATATGTGCACTTAACATTAGCATTTTCATGTGAGGCTTGTGGGGTATACGTCCAGCAGTTCGTTGACGTAGAGAAACGAGAAACTTTATGGTTTGTTAAGCACAAAATTCTGATCGGACACTGTGAAGTAGCGACTCACGCAATGCGTCTAGACATCTCCCACTGCGAGTCCTAAAGTAGCTTAAGCGACGAAGCAGAACAAATTCAACAGTTGCTAGGCAAAACCATCATTGAAGACTTGAACAATTCGAGTGGGATAGAGACTCATACTTGACTGAGGATGGAATGTGACGCAACCTCTGTGTTGGGGTTGTCCCTCTACATCTTAAAGGTGACAATGAGTAGTTAAGATGGTTCACAAAATGTGCTAGGTCTATCAATGATGACGGTACAGTATCAACGCAAGAGAGTTACTAAAATCCATCTTCTACAGAAACACGGACATGAATAGTTGAGGGCATAGAAATAATCAATTGTGACCTAGATCCCTTGCATACCCAGCAATTCATCCGATCACCTCCAACTATTCTGCACTTGAAATGGTAATCGTGACATTGGTCGCCTGTATAAAATACACAGGTATAACACACCCTTCGTGTGATTTCAAAATGATCGTAATGAATTAAGAAATACGCCCGTCACATTTTCATATCAGTGATCACCCTGTCTCGTGCTCAAGCACAGTCTCCGTTGAATCATTGTTTACGTATTTCCCGTTCCATAGAGCATTTAACTGATTGGGATCCTTCTATTCCCTTGTCTTTAGCATTCACCCACTGCTCCGCACCTTTGGATGCTGGTAATTAATTAAGGCCCCGGTCGCCTCTACCCACAGTCATCGGGCAACGATTTGTGCCAGATGAACTCGAATTCCCACAGTCGATTCTCGTATTTCATGAAATTTATTTCACGCATCCTAAACGGGTAGATACACTAGATATCAGAAACTCTCAGTGGCTGGCTACTTACAAATTTCCCTTATAAAGATATCTCTGCGCGACGATTCATTTGAATAAGATACTTCTAGACTGCTTCAGATATGCCATTGACAGAACCCAGTGTGTGTGTGACTCGGGGAAAAAAAATACAATCACTTTCGAGTTGTTGTCTCTCGAGCGCACACCAAGAAATCCGGCTGTGGACTCATGTTAAGTCTGAGCAAGGAATTCTACCTACAGCCATCGATTGGTCTCAACTGACCACTGGCCACTGACCAAAGTCATTGATCAGAATCACTCTTCCCGACTTATCTGTCTGAGGACATAAAATATTGAGTACATGTTCGAATGCCACCACATCATCTAAAACGATCAATTTTAGATAATCTTATCGGCAGGGCTTGTCATTTGCTTGCTCAGTCGTCTCCGTCGTCGAAATTCTGGTCGGTCGTGTGTTTCGCCGTCCGTCGCATGACCGACGGCGATGGCGGTGGTGCAGGCGATACGAAAAAATGACGCGGATGATGTCTTAACTTGGATACAGCATTTTCCTTGTATCGCTGTGTCTACATGTATATTTTTTTCTGTTTTTAAATCTGACAGTTTGTCTTTTTCTGAAGACAAATGCGTGTCGGTCTGGCGCGGCAAACATGTTGAAATCGATACAATGTCTGAGGTAGCCTTAAACAAAAGTGAATAAAAGAAGGGTATCGCAGATGAAAAACGATTAAAAGAGGTTATGAGGTATTAACGACGACTTAACCGGAATTTTGTTTGTGGCATTTTCGATTGCGATACGGACAAGCTGGCAGCGGGAGAGGATGCTTAATGGCTTTTCCCCGATATCGAGTGAGGATATTCTGTAACATGATGTGATATGGCATGAAAGAGTTATAAGGCGCTAAGCCTCGGCGCATGCAGCTTTTAGAAATGTGCATGCTCTTCAGGTGGCATTTTTTGTATGTGGATGCGACAATAGGTCAGTACAGTGGACACGGTGACGGCCGCAGGAGTGTGGAAGGTCAGGGTGAAGAATTTGTTTTTTTTTTAAGTATGTCTGTCTGTGGCTTGCCGGCCTGTGGATAATTTATTATCAAACAGTTTTGTCTTAGAACGAGATATCTTTTAGTTGTAACACCTAGTCGGTGTAAGTGATACGGGACAGTTTCAGTACGCTCAAGTTACACTTTATTTGAAAACGGACACATCAACATTTGTTCTCGTTTCGTATTTAGAGAAAACCAAAGCGTTGAAAAAACCAGGAAGTCACGGAATAAATGCGATTAAGGCAAAATCCCCACACATTCACACATCTGCAGGCAGACGGCGAACTTGTCTATTGACACTTACTGCCTTAAGCTGCGTTCCCTTTGTTCATACCTAACTCCACCAACGCTGACAAACGACACGTTTCTGAAACCCTCAGCCCGTTCCACATTTCCTTCATATGGCATAAGGCGTAGATCCTAAGTCTCACTTAATTAAAACACACTCAACCGGGAAGTTGATCGCACTCAACTCAATAACACACTTGTTTGTATCGTAAGCCCCTTTTCGCTCAAAGCCCAGCACGTTGTTGAAGACTTTTCGCATGTGAGTTTCAAAATTTGATTATCTACGTACGTACCTCCAAGTATTCTCACGCCTCTGACATACTCAGCAGTTCGGCCATTCAAGCATGTACCTCCACTCAGGTGAGAACGAGAGAGATAAAAATAAAAGAAAAAAAATTCTAGATGTGTCAGAATGATCATTAATTCAGTGAGTAGCATTGTTGATACTGTTCCGTTCGATTAGAGTGTTACAGATCGTGTGACAATGGGGCATCTTGAATTTTTTAAGCTTCTGTTTCCCACACTACAGATCAAATCTCTGTGGTTCACTTTCTAATGCCGATCCCACAAGTTCTGGTCGAGAGTCTTATTTTTTCCTTAATAGAGCCATGATGACTCGAAGATTTGAAACACTGAGACTTGCTCAGTATTTGTTTCGGAGAACTGTGAAGAACCGAAGAGCGTTTGTGTTGGTTGCTGCTTAAATGTGATTTCATACAGGCGTGCGTAATTAAGCCGATTTTCAATGTTTGTGATCTTACTAGCATAAAATGTTTCGTCTTCAAATGGTGAAACTCTAATGTCCGAGACCTTCATGAAGAATTACTGTGAAGCATCAAATGTCTCACTAGACGATTTGTAGACTGAACTTTGTTTGGTTTTATTTCAGAGAGTGAATATGTGGGATCAATTCGTATGGTCATCTCACGCTGATTAACATTACATGTCGCCGTTGCACTGTGCTTTAAACAACTAATGCGATCTGTTGATGCTTGAGCTTCGAATGGGAAGTGTGAGTTCTTTGGTTATGTTTCTTTTCAGTGGACGAACAATAAATCCAAGATAATGAGGCCAAATTTAACTAAAATGCAACTGGCACCATTAAACATCAAACTTGTGGGAGAAGACTTTTCAGATGCGATCTGGCTTCAAGACATTTGAACCGCACAATACAGATCACTTTCTGTAATCGTGTAGTACTCTGGTTAGTCGTAGAAATTCATAATTAGAAGGAGTCGCCTACTTCTCTCTAGTAACCTGCGAGAACTTATTGCCGTCAACATAATCTAACTCAACAACAACGTCACAAGCGCCAAATGGTTCCAGGCATAGAAAAAAGTGAATCCGCGTGATATTACAATAAATCTAGATTGGCCCAATCAAGCATGATATCCGCAGCAGTTGCTTACAACGACGATGTTTCTTCTAGTTTACACTGGAATGTCACTTTGGTACCATAGATTTGCTAATACAGTCCAAAATCGGAATAAAAACACGATAATCAATTCATACTCATTCATACTTTCCATGTGAGAATCACTAACTAAGCCGCCACTGCCCTCTACTCGTCCGACACCATTTCATGATCGTTAGTGCTTCCAAGAAAAATCCCCGCGCTTCGTAACTCAATACACTGACATCATCGATCGCCATCAGATGGTCACTACTTCTTGTCAAATCTTCTATCAAATTGAAATCTCCACTGATGTGATGTGACACGGTGGAGCGCTTCAATTCGAGATAAAATCTCCAAATCTCTGATTTACATACGAGCGTTTTTTTTTTTCAAATTTTTGATTTTGTTTTCCAACCACCAATTGGTTCCCACAATAACTATGCGTGCTGCATCTATTAAATTTAGGTTTATTGTCTTTCTATCAATCTGAGCTGAGTTGAAAATTTACATTTTGACGTCACCAAGGAGGTCGATGGATTCCACTAACTCATCTTTGAATTTTAACTTTCTTTCGGAGCCGAGAGCTCGACTGAAGCGTTATTTTGTGGTTTTCAGACGAGTTTGTGTTCCCGCGTTTTATCGCTTCACATAAATTTTATGTATTCCACGTGAAATAATTAAATGATAATATTTGTGATTGAATCACATTTTATGATAAAGCACCTGTCAACGAGGGCAAACCAAATACAATGGGAGTGTATTCCAACTGGAATTGGAATTCATTAATTTTATTTTTGGGCTAATACATACCTTGTTGTATTTGCACATTTATTGGCAATTCATGTGTCTGTGAATGTGAATGCTATCAACAACGAGAACACGCTCTACCCGTTTGATGTGAGCCGCAATGTTTGCACATATTGCTGCTTGAAGAATGGGTTAACACAGAGACTTGACATTGAGTTGCATATTTGGAATGTTTCGAACAGCTTTGGGATATTTTTAGAACTTGTTTACTGGCTTTCATTTGAGATTTCATTCGATTTTGGTTTGACCTATAGATGGCTGTCCTGGAATACCGATAATTAATCGGCTTTATGTGTGGTACACATAACCTGCCTGTGTTATGAGAATGCTAATATTTGTTACATGTGCGAAGTGTGCAATTAAATTAGTTGTAGTTGGACAATAACTTGTTCGAGTGAGTAGAGTCTGTGTTGGCTTGTAGTTTTAAAAAATGTCAACTCATTAATTCGTTGCGTTGTTTGTACATGAGAGCACAGGGAAATGTATAGGGAATATCAATGCTTTCTGTCTTCCACGCCTTGTCTAGTGCATATAAACTGCTCATGTTCTTGTGGGCTTACTCGACTTGAATATTTTCTAAGGTTACGTGCATGTCATAACGTTGCATGTAAAGTTCGATAGTTTCTTCAAATTTTCTAGCTAATATTGTCAAAAACACGAAGCAGTATCCGTCTTCTATCCTTCACAACTGTCTCACTTTTTAAAAAACGAATCGGTAGGATTTTACAAGCTATTCGGGCTCCACATTCCAGAGATGTTAACTCCTTAACTATATTAAATTCGAAACAGTCTTTAATTCGAAACAGAATTCTGAACTTATTTCGAGTCTCAAATGTGGAATATTGTTTATGTTGGCTGCTGCCGTTCGAGCTCCTCTTAAGACGCACCCTCCCCCGTGCAAGTCAAATGGTGGCAGGAACCTGTTCCCGATTAATGCACCGATTTGATTTCTATTCACTTTTCACATTCTTCAAGCCCATCCACAGACTCCTCTGTCCAAATCATAACGATCACCCACCCGTTGTTGTATGATAACTCAATAAAAGTCAACCGTGCCTTGCAAAGTTAAACAATGAAATACCTATTCTTAGGACAATGGCACCTGCCGCCTACCCTTTTGTGTGGCTAAACAACTAACTCTTCTCACTCCTCCACCTTCGCCATGAGTAAACAGAAGGAAGGATTCTCGGTCGTCGACTTTGATCCAAATCTCTCCATATTTTCATCTCCGCATCTGTTTGGGGAACAAACATTCCATTTCAATAATTCTCACCCAAATCTGAGACGGGCTTTGAATTCGAATCGAAAACAGGCTACATTGTCCGCTACCATTCGTAACGAAACCGATCAAAATGACCGTAGCATTGGCTCCTGACCCTCTTGTGCGCAGACTGCCTTCAAAATCGGGACTCGGATATCAAGACTCCAGCGTCAAGACCCACCGACGAACGTAAGTCAATATGCATTTATTGATGTGTCCGTCGTTCCTGTGTGGGGCGGTTTCCCTTTTATTGCCCGTGTTGCTGTTGTATTTTATTGGGTTCCCTGGCCTCTTCGCTTTGCTGTGAGCTGTGAGCTGTGAGCTGTGAGCTGTGCTTCTTCATTTCGTTTTGGAAAATAAATTTTCTTCTTGATATGGTAGTCAGATTTGGTTGCTTGTTTTTCTTTATTTTCCTGTGTTAAGATCTATTTTCTGTTTCTCTGTTGTTCTGTGTGTGTTTTCCCTCTTCCTCTCTCCTTTACTCTCTTCTATCTCCTTTATTTGTCATCCCATAAATTAACCGTTCCCAATCGCCTTTGATCTGGACCTACTAATTTCATTGCGCACTCTGTGCCTGGGTGTACGAAGTGGCAAGTGGGATAAAATATTGACAGTTGAAAATACGACGGTCGAGAGTTCATCTGCATTTCTCAGGTTTCCACTCAGTGGATAGATACAAGCATTCTCTTTTATTTTCATCTTCTTGATTCAGCCTTTCAAAGAATTCATCTTTTACTACTACTGGGAGCCAGCAAGAAGTAGCTTTATAGATACGCGATTTGTTTTCGTATCTCGTCGGTGCTGTTGGCACGGTTATATGATACTTTGTCCTCGGCGACACGCTGCACACCGAGCACAAGGGGAGAGACAAATTTCGGTGTTAACACATGCAATAGAGTTATCAAAAAAGATACAAGTTACCCATTTTCTGGTTGAATTTATTACAATATTTTATGATAAAGAGAAACTGACGAAAAATTGTTTATCATTAACTCACAGCAAGAGACTAAAGGAAAGACAAAGGGCACCATCTCATCTGGTGGGAAATTTTGGGGCTCTCTACGTCTTCGAGCGCGACACAGATTAATCGATTTAATTAATTGATGGCAATACACACGCACAAGTGTTTGCGAAAGCATAAATGTATGTACAAATGGTTCTTATGAAATTGATTGGTCTTTGAGTGCCTCAAGCTGCAGGTAACATAAAATTTATTTCTGGTGGATAGCCGTAGTTTCTTTCATCTTCCAGTTTGTCCATATGATGTCTCACGCCAAGAGAGTCCCTACCCATTAACAATGAGCACGAGTTGTGGCAGAGAAGACAAATAGTAGCAGGCGGTCGGTAAAAATCAAAGAAGTTTGACTCGTCGCGGGTAGTCCTGTGGTTTGGAATGTGACAAACCTTTCGTGTGACGAATTCAAAGCAACGGTTCTGCGTATATTGACACGTTGAATTAATGGTCTGACGTGAAAGCTACTTTCAAATTTTAGCTTTGTTTGATATCCGAAATCAGATACCTCATTGTCCGTATTCAGAAATCTTCTTTCGTTGCCGAGGGAGACTTCTTTCTAATGTTGCAACATTCGATAACTAATTTCGCAACATAGCACAGTTAAGATAACGCTGGATTAGGGGAAAGTATCATCACCACAAACGAAGCTCAATTTAGAATTTCCAACAGAGGATGAGTGTAGTTGAGTACTTACTACATCTATGAAATTTCGCCCTCAATCCTATGTCCAATAATTTTACCAGCTATACGGTCCTGAAATTCAAAGTCACCAGCTAACAAGCAACAAAAAGGGAATTGATTGATCCATAATTCCTTTCTTAATTGTTGCCTGATATCGCATTTGTGGTTTGAAGCGTTGAGGGTACATCAAAATTGTCTGATCTTCTAAAACTGAAGCACAGCGGCGATGAAGCTTAAGGCACTGAGCAGCTCCAATGAATCTCTAAATGTTTACAATCTGAGTCGGATAATCGAATAAAATCAGCTTAAAAAATCTACCAATTGTAGAGAAGCTCCTATCTATATCCTATATCCTTCTAAGTCATTTCATTTTGCACTGCTCAGAGGTCTGTGAACGACTGATCCCTCTAAGTCCTTCTGTAACTAGCTCTTGAGCAGTATCTGCACTTTGCTTTTCAAAGTGTGTCCTAAAATACGAACTGATTGTCAAATTATATTTCAATAACCCGCCGGAACATTATATGAAGCGACGTATGTTGTAGACGATTACTTCGCCTAGCAAGAGCAGAAAGTATACCATAAAGTAGCGCACGAAATTACTTTCGTCAAGAATATCAATTTTGTAACAATGTATATGCACTTCCAGACGTCGCTTATGCTTTCGACTAAGAATCTTAACGTCATCTTGGACTGTCATATATTCAATGTATATCCTATGTACCAAGACGATTTGAAGACTGATGCTGCTGCTAGCACATAGTGCCGAAAAGTTTAGAACATTTATTGAGTTGCTTTTTTGGTGCAACACCTCAAATGTATTTGCATAAAAAGATGGTCGACTATTTTTATCTATTATCCCGTCTTTCGTGTCGCTTTTCAATGTATCTCTTCCATTTCCGCTTCCTATTTTCCGAAGGATATTTGAACACCTTCTATAAAAACCGGACTGGCTAGATGAGTTTTATGAGTGGAATTTCAGTGCATGGGTGTAGTCCCATTATGTGCGATTCGCCAAATAGTATACATCAGCGACCTTTTCTTATCAGTTACCAAAATAGCGGTATCATCAGCAAATATGCTAATTAGGGTTCTTTCGTCTTGCGATGTGTTAGAAATATGAAGCACGTATACGAGGAATGATAATAGTTCATTGAGGTACACCACCATTTATGGCTTTGGATTCGGAATATTCGTTATCATGCCTGAGGCGAATGAGTCAGCCCTTTTTTTTGAATGAGAACAGGCTTTTGGGGATACATCTGGTTAGCATATGTGCAGTTGTTGTTTCTTTTAGCAGCAGTTATCGAATTTGTAATTTCCTTGAATGTCCCTATGCCCTTCTAAAACACAGAAAGTGCAACATGTACGAGAGTTTATAACCACGTTGGAGTCCACAGTAAACCCATTTTGCCGAGTTTATGAATGCTTAGGTACCCCACACGATGGTTCAATCTAATAATGCTTCCCTGAATGCCATAATTTTGGCTGGGATATCGACTTTCAATGATCAGGGTGATGAAATGAAATAATAATATTTCAAGCAACAAATATGATCCCATCATCTACACTCATTATTCCATTTTGACTACTCCCGTGAAGAAGTAAATGGATTTGTTAAAGAGAAGGCATTTCCAAGAGGATGAGGGCATAGATTGGAGTAGTGGGTTGCTGTATTGAGTGGTAGTTGTCTACCATGAACACTTAACTAACTCGCGTCCTATGTTGGCAAAGGATGGCAAATGTGAATAAAGAGTGAATTATTAGGTTCCTAAAATACTTCCAAATACTTCACAAGATCCCTCATGCCCCAGCAGGATCAAGCAATAAATAATCCAAGCGGGGACCAACGGAATTACAAAACGCCGATCAACATGAAGATATAAAAAATCGCTGTAATCACTACTAGTGATGTATGTGGCCGCACAATTCACTGCCTGCAGAACAAATTAATTTAGCTGAAAAAAGGCGATGAACAGCAGTAGCACCACCTTCCCAAGTACTGAGTGACGCTGCTAAGTGGGGGAAACTAGAAACTCTTCTTACTTTATCATTTACAACCAGCTCAAATGTATTTGCTTGCTGCTCATCAATTGCACCTCCCGATTACACCAACTAGTCACTTTGTCAAAATCTTCTACTAATTGTATTAGTTTAGCTTATTCAAGATTCATAAACGCCTCACAAAGCGTATGGAGGACTGTTTAATGCCACCGACTTGCTTCCACGTGACAAACTGACACACAAAAGCATTCTCTCAGCTGTTTATTAAACGCCACCTTTTCCTCGAGAAAAAATAATACAAAAAAAGTCACTGACCTATGCACACGCAGAGGATCCTCAGCACATCAGACAGAAACCCACGTCACTCCGCAAACATCTTTCGATGCGTCTTATGCAATCGTGTCCGTGTCAGCATACGACAAAAATTTCTAAATTCCAGCACATTGCCGATGACGATAATGAATGATGAATGCCCACAATGTGTGGCGCACCCCATTCCTGCGGCACGATGCCTTGTCCAGATGTCAAGGACTTATGCCCAAGTACCGGGTGTAAATTTTCAAAGGCAATCGCTAAACACCTTGACAGCAAATACACTCATAGCCGCACACTAAGCCCATTAAAGGCGAGTAGAAAGCCAATAAGTTTGTCATTTGTTTTTGTCCTGCACAATTGGGTCTGACATCCTGTAACGGCGGCGGCAGGGATACACAAGCACATCGTTCCAACAGGTAATTGAGAGGTTTTCTCTCATTTCACAGAATTCACACACTCACCAGCGCACGCACAGTCAAGCAAATGCATCTGTGAAACAATGTTGAAGCAAATCTCCGCACAGACAACAAATACGAGTACCCATTGAGTGCTGGCAATAAAATGTATCTATTGCCACCGCAATTCGTAGGTTTTGCCAGTCAAATAGCAGGGGAATGAGCAGTGTGTGTACATGAATACGAAGGGTCTGAGCTCTCACACCCAAGAGACTAACAATGCGGAACCATTTCACAACTGTGTTTAAGGGTTTCACTTGAGGTTTATGAGTACAAGAGTGTGACTCTAGTGCTGCTATTCAATCACTCGAGTGGTATGTCAATGTGCCTCCTGAACCCCTGCTGTGACATGCGGTATTGTTTTCCCGCATCATACCTTTTACCAGATGCACACGCATAATGGCATCCTCCTCAGCATAGAATAGATGTCGGAATGTAATCGCAAAGGTATGAGCATCCGATTTGCAACAAATGAAGAGGGTATGCCGTGTTTATTGGTGATAAATCTTTGAAGTTTTTATAGCTATCGAAGGCGACGGGTGTGTTGCATATGCCCTCGGCACATGGGATATGTGAATTTATTGGATTATTTGATTTAAAACCAGAAGTCAAATGGGGAGACGGGTCACCCTTCCTTGAATTTTGATTTTTTTTCTGAAAAACATCTGACATGCGATTTACCTTTTGGCAATCATGTAGTAGGAACAAGAGTCCGTTCAACGATATGCTGTCCATGACACACGATTATAGATGTGTAAGTAAAGAAAACTGACTTACCGAAGCGCCCCTTGCGATCTAAATTTCACCTAGTTTTGTTAATTCAAATAATTGGTGCACAATCAGGTCTTGAAAAAACTAGCGTAAACAAAATGTTTCCTTTAAGACAATGGCCACCGTAACTTATGGATTCTGTTGAGTTCGGTAAAAGCTCTATGATTTCTGAGGCATCATCTTTTCTTTGTTCTGCTTGAGATGGCGCCACATTCCGGAGTTTAAGGAAACGTAAGAAAAACCAAAGAGACAAAGTCCACCCAAGCCATGGGGCGAATTCACAAAGATGCTACACTGTGAGCACAATAAACACCCCTTTCATTAAGTTTCGTTCACTTTGGTTTACTCAAGTGAAATTGATCGTTCTCATTTCCTTCAAAACTTAACAGTTCCGGCATTCTCCAAACGCAAACAGCAAAAGTCATGGAAGGCAGCTAACAAAATATACTGAAAACTGTCAGATAAAATACGATATCCGTTAAATCTATTCACCGCGGTGTAACCAATCGACACCATGTCGTCATAACGCCTTCATCACGCATCATCAATCGAGCGGGCGACTTGGTCAAGCAAAAAGTCTACCTTATCGACACAGTGGGTTCCTATTCAAATCTATTAAATTAATATGAAATCATATAACAGATGACATTAAGGGAAACAAAAAAAAGGTTTTCAAGTATGCCTATATATTCACTTTAATCTCCCGTTGAAAGCAACTCTCACAGTCTTGGTACGGAGAGGCTACAAATCGAGGACAGTGATTTGGGATCCCGATGGGAGGCCATCGTTTCGGCTCGAACCCCATCCTCGATCGGATGTCATCACCTATCTGGAGTGTTCAAAGTAATTCTCTCTCCTGAATATGCATGGCCCCAAAGTGGTATTGAGTTAAACGCGGTCATAAATTATGAAAAAAGTCGATGAATAGCTTCAAATGGAATTTTTAATTTCATTTCGATGTGGTGTCTCCCTCCTTTTGTGTGCTCCTGGTGCTTACAACTTAAGTTATGGGAATGTTCTCAGATAACCTCAGATCGGCAACATGAAATATGAAATGAATGCTCTATCGGTTCGGTTACAAGTGTCCGAATGAATTGGGCGTGTGTGTACGGATAACTTAGGAAAATGGTAAAATAGTTTTTTGTATCCATGTCATAATCTGTAGAATTATGTGTAAAAACGTTTTGGTTTAGGTCGAAGGATTTCTAAAAATACATAGATATTGTGTTCTGAAAACTGAATAAGTTAAGCAGCCACAAGTGGTGGGAGACGATGGGGGATGTATCGCTTGGCATTGTATTACAATTTATTAACATCTTGATGATAATGGTGCATACATGTGTTTTTGGTGATCAGAATGCATACGAGATAACTAAATGCAGTCATTTGTGTCAGGAGGGAATAGAACATAATATTTGGTGATAACATAACAAAAAAAACTCACGAACTCTATGGAATGGACTTGCAAAGTTTTGAAATGGGCACTTGAGAGATAGAGCCTCGTAACATAAAGGTGGATAAGCCTTATCATATTCTAATAAGGGGGATTAGGTAAGAAAAACAATCGGTTTGTAATCTTATTTGCACTGAGCTATTGGGGATCATTGATCAGTATAAGCCGATCGATTGTTTAGTTTGCTAGTGCGTCAGAAATCAGGCTTAAAGGTGAACTAATGATCATTTCGATTTGGTGGCCGTGTGTTAAATATTTACAAAACTGATGCACAAAGACATGATATTTTATTTACTCGATATTGATGTCCTCTGTTTAATTTCTAATAGGAGGTAAGTAGGTCTAGGAATAGTATATATATACAGGTGGCGCTACAGCCCGTAGACGGCCAGGACCTAGCTTCTCAGCAACCACTCACCTGTTCTCTCACCAGTGAAAGGGACCTACAGTTTTATGCCGACTCCGAACGGCCAAGTTTGAGAAGCTTTTTCTAGACTGGAAATACTGTTTGAGCATTGTTAGTGACTCGAAAGGGGTGGGGCTGTGAAAATTATTTTTGTCGCACAGAGCAGGAATCGAACCTAGGATGTCGAGGTTGAAGTCGACGCACGTACCCAACAAGGCCACTGACCACCATAAGTATGTTTGTTCCCGTACCGCTCGAGATCAGCAATTGCATGAATGATGATTTCTTTTCAATTGGCAGCGTCCATGTAAATTAAATGTTGTATGGTGGCCCGTGGCGTTGTGGGTATGTGCGTCGACCCCAACCTCGACGTCGTAGGTTCGATTCCTGCTCTGAGCGACAAAAACAATTTTCACGACCCCACCTCTTTCGAGTCACTGACAATGCTCAAAGAGTATTTTCTGTCTAGAAAAATCTTCTCAAACTTGGCCGTTCGGAGTCTGCATTAAACTGTAGGTTCCTTCCACTCGTGAGAGAACAATAGCACGCACAACACGAGTGGTTGCTGAGAAGCTAGGCCCTGGCCCTCTACGGGCTGTAGCGCCGCCCATATTATTATATTATTATTATTGGTAAATACGCCAAGGATGACTTTCAGCACAAATTTAATTCGTAGATAATAACTTATTGCTGTGGTAAGCTTATTTCACAGTAGACAGCAATGGGTTATATATGCAATAAATTAAATACTTACTGCCCACCCTGTTTGAATATGGTCTTCCAATTCCAAACCTACCAAGGGGAGCAGGCGCCTGAGTCGATCAAATATAGAGGAACAAATCGAGACTACTATCGGCAGAGTGATTTGGATTACACGAAGCAGAGTGGAGGTCAGAACATGTACAAAAAGCAGAAATAGTGTCGGTGTCTAAACAGAACCTTGAGGAACACCGCCCATTATTTCGTTGATATCAGGCGTGAATCCACCCAAAACTGTTAGAATTTAACGGCACAAACGATAATTCTGAAAGTCCCGCGTAATTGAAACCCATGATCTTAAAAGTAAGGCCTAGTAGAAAACGATCGCGGCCGGTTCAAAAGACTAATAAGTGTCTCAGCAGAAAAGCCGGTCATAAATCAATTTAATCGTAAACTTCGAACTTCGTTTGCGGCGTTTCTTTGAATCAAACTTAACTAAGCAAATAACTATTTCAAAGGAGGTTTCATTCACCGCTGCAAGTGTAGTTAGGATAATAGTTTGCAGTAAAATGTTTTCACTTTGTTCTCCATGCTCCCGCCCTAAGTTTAGTGTATTTTTATTTCTAATCCCACAGATAGATACCCATTAGTCCCTTCTTCATAAAAATCCCCTTAAACGCCGACCAAATCAGTCAATAAAACGTGCTAAGAATTCTCAATCAACTAACTAGCGTTATGTAACTCTCGTCGATGTCTATTGACATGTAGGTGACATGTAGTTGCTCCAGTTCCTTGTGGTGGAGCTCAGAACAAAAGCCAAAAACAGAACGCTCTTCACTAGAACATAAAAGCATGATCTTCTCCGGATGTTTAGCGGCAAAACTAAATAAAAAGAAAATATATATTTTCCAGACAAATAAACGGCGGTGCGCTGTTTCACTCTGAGATGCGGTCGTGCTTTGCATTCCAAATGAGTTCGATGCGACTACCGAACGGAAATGAGTCCACAATTGAGACAGGCAGAAATCGACAACTATTGATTTAAAAAAAAAAAACAAAACAAAACAACTTAGGAAGTTCAACAGAAGAGTCTACTTGTATCCAATTCAAAGTGCAGTTTCAGAGTTTCAGAGATGCAAGGCCGTCGCAGGCAATAATGTAGCACTCTTCGATCATCGCCAACGTCTTATTTGGTTATCCCATGATCAAAGCGCTTGTTGGGTATACATATCTCCTCTTAATTGACACTCGGATTACCGGGCCGTGGCATAATTTACTTGACACGCCGTCTACAACTTGTTTCACGGATAAGAGCTCATACGCAGTAAAGCGACACGATAATACAGTAAAGAGAGAATAAGAAGAAATACTCTACACTTCGGCTAGTCAATTCAATCGAGAGGTATAAACAAATTAACTTGTTTATAGGCTTCAGCCGTTTATCAATAAAACGACTTTTGTTTATAAATGTGTGATCATAGGCCTGCTTAAAATATGTACATACACGAAGTCATTAGTAGCCTTTTGAACCAATGCTGTTGATGGAGTCGTTGTGCATCTATCCACTACTAGGGGTTTGCCAAATGGTTTACGGCGCTAAAATGCATAATGACAACTTTTCACCGAAGTCCAATAAATGAAAACGCGTGAACATAAATATGTATCGTTAAGTGTATCATGAGTTCGCACTCAAATGCACTTGTTTTTGTTTTATTCAATTTCCAAGAAATATACACGTATGCTTTATTGAAGTGGTTTTAAGACGTAACTGGTTATGGTGCATGTCCCATTTGAGAATGATCGAGTGCATTTGTAAGAGAGGTTGATTGTGTTAAACTGTCTAATGCAACATGACCAATTGGTTGTGTTAAGGTAAACGTAGAATGTTCAGAATATTCATCAATTCGATCATGAAATAGCATCCAATGGAATGATTTGTTTGCCTATTGTGTACAGCAGCACTTTGGTTGGCTACCGCGCCATAGAGACATCCCAGGAAACTGCAAAGCTAATGAGTGTGCTACCCCTTCTCCTGAGGATAAGCCTGATTGGATATGTCTACTGTGCTTAAAAGTCGAAAGGTGTCAAACGGAGCTATTCAGAGAGCCTAACGATACTCTCAACAAATTGAACCACAAACGTTTTAGAAGTTATTGCCCTTAGAGTTGGCGTCATTACCGGGCACTGTCTACTGGTAGCACATTCAAAGCGAATTCTCGCCCTCAATTGCTTGCCGAACTCTAGCACTTCTTAGGCATATGCAGGGGCCTCCGGCTCGCCAGCCCACACATCTAACCTAACCTAACCAAGGCATATGTAAATTTCAGTGTGTCTCCTAACTACACCTTTCGTTGCATCTGAAACTTCAGTCAGAAGGATGTGAAGTAAATCAATACTATAATATAATAAAATGGGTGGGGCTACAGCCCGAAGAGAGCCAGGGCCTAGCGACCACTCGCGTTGTGCGTGCTTCTCTCACGAGTGGAAGGGACCTACAGTTTTAGGCCGACGCCGAACGGCCAAGTTTGAGAAGCTTTTTCTAGACAGGAAATACTTTTTGAGCATTGTTAGTGATTCGAAAGGGGTGGGGCTGTGAACATTATTTTTGTCGCACAGAGCAGGAATCGAACCTATGACGTCGAGTTTGGGGTCGCCGCACCTACCCACAACGCCACGGGTCACCAAATATACTAATTAAATCTATATTTCTAGATCAGCGCGGCGGGATAAATGATCATACCATGACTGAGGGCATTCACTAAGCCATCAACTAACTGAACTAAGAAATAGGCAAGAGAGAAATTTGTTCGTAATCAAATAAATAAGTCAATCAGAATCTAATTTTCACTAGCACTGCAATTGTTAGCTCTTCAAAAACTGCTGTGTCTCAGACAATTTTAGCAAACGCCTTGTAGGCACTTTTCAAATGTTTTTGCTTTATTGGCGATGAGGTAAACTTTCTGGCATCATTTTGACGGCAAGCCAGCAGCCTCTTGAAGGCGAAGTGGCTAAGAGGATATGGATCCTCTGATTTCAATCTCCTTGGATCCAAACATGTAGATTAACAACGCAGCAAATACAACCCCTCCGACACTTTACGACACCTCAACCCGTGAACAACCAAGAATTTACTTCCCGCCAAAATCGGTGCAAAGTGGCATCACTGACCATGATTCTCATTATCACAATTGCACAATACGGTTTTTTTCAATGAAACACATGCATCCTTTAAAATTTGTATCATTAAACAACAGTATGGAGCGACAGGTACTTGGTCTTAAATATCTAGTTCAGAAACAAAACCAAGACTCACATTTTAAAGAAACGGTTCTCCCACCGCGACAGCCTGTCCAAATAAAGTCCCAATGTCAACGCCAGTCTGAGAATCACTGTGGGTGGGTCGATAAAAGTAATCCTCAGCTTGATGAGCTCAATCATCTCCGCGGGATACATTCACGGTTTCATCGAATATAGGCTAAACACATGAACTCCACACGAAGATCATCGCGGATCATCACACCCGATCGCACGAAAAAGCTCACGCCATACAACTGAGATGGGCTGATGCCCAGGAACCCCTTGTCCATACTTCACATCTTTTTTCCGTGTTTCCCCTGCCCAGGTTCCAATATTTCTCTATATTTATTAACTCTGAAAAGAATGCCCTGCTACAACTGCTGACCGGTTCGTGTCATTTGCGGCGAGTGAACCGGCACTCGGCGATGTTAACCTTTTTTGTGTGGCGAATGTGTGCACGCAGAGAGTTAACATTTAAAATGTTATCTTATTCCCTCCATCAAACGTATTCTTTATTTATTTTTTTTTTCTCACCGATTCAATCTCAACGGATTTGTTCGGTGTGTATTTCTCTCACTCTCACGCGCTCTTTCGTCGCTTTTGCGATACATCCTGCTGACATTCAAAGATCAAATTTATAATTTAACTCCACTCGAAATGATTCAATTCGAATTGATTTTATCGACAGTGGGCATTGCTCTTATACATTGTGGACATGATTTACTTGGATATCTCTGAAGATTTATTGTATCTAGTGTTTCATTGTGAGAACTCTCGTATGAATTAGGTAGCTACTTTGAAGACAGCACTACAAGCTTTTAGTATACAAATTAACAATGGCATATCTTTTGAATATATAATTAATTTCTGTATCTGAAAACGATTAATCAATAAATAAAGATTTGGAATATGTTTCTTGAAGTGTGCTGTTTATATAGGAGTTTTTCTGTCACATCGCGACATCGAGCTATTGTGTTTTTTTAGATGGTGACTTTAGGCAGCAGACAGTTTCGTAGAACATTTCTGTTGCGGTTATTGATTTTAGATTATTTCTTTCTGTTGCTCTTCTAGGTACTCCTCACATTTTCGTAGTAAGACGTAATTATTCCACATACGAGGGTTGTCTAAAAATGTTCCCACCGCCAGGTGAAGATGGCAGCACTCGTTAATAAAAACTATGCAGTGCTTATTGTGCACCTTTTGACCGTTACTCACCGAAGTTTCAGTAATTTTGGACGCAAAGTTTTTAGTTAACAGTCGTTTGAGTAAATCGATATGAGTGTGAAAATGGAAGACATTGAATATCGAGCTGGCAATAGCTAAAGCAATGAGTTGCACTCATATTGTATGGGGAATCTGCACCTTCACAGTGAAATTTAAATTTAAACGTGGTAAGAGCTTAAGAGCATATGAACGTTCGCGACGTCGAAAAATTGCAACCAGTGACGATAACATTCCTAAAGTTCACAAAATGAAGTTAGATGATCGCCGAATTGAAGTAAGAGATACAGAAGAGGTTATGAAAATGTCCACAGAATGTTACTTATTAAATCAAGATTAAGGCATGAGAAATCTGCTGCGCGTTAAGTGCCGCGTTTGCTTACGTTAGACCAAAAACTTGTTTGAATGAACATTTCCAATGCCATGGCTAAAATCCTTGAATTACGGTTTGAACTGCTTGACCATCCGCCTTACTCACCAGATCTAGGCCCAAACGACTTATTTTTTCTTCCCTCATCAAGGAAGGCTGAGAAATGAGGAGTCAACCAATTAACAATTGTTTTGTAGAGAAAAACGTTAAGTATTATTTGTCCGGTTTATAGAGATGGGAGCAGTAGCCGAGAGAAGTATGTAGAGTTCAGTATTCCCACAGGGACTGTATAATTTTAAGACTTTTTTCAAGAACAAATATACCTAAAAGCATCGCCATTTTCATGACATTTCATTCAGATCTTCATTTTCATAACTTTGCAAAATGTGAAGTACGGCTTACCTTATTTCCTGATCATTTTCATTTAAAACGCCTGAGCACATACTATTTTATTTTTTCACGTAAGGAGGCCTTGTCTTATCAAAACCTTTATTGCGACTCATTTGCATATTTCCAAAATGACTAGATTATTAAGCTTCTGGGAATCATTTAACCTGTGGTAACACTAAGGAGACTGTATAGAAACATAAATAGAAATTTTGCGTTAAATGCCTTGTACGATTATTCGGTCGGAATCTTTCCAGACAACCATCGTACACGTGTAGATTACGAGGGACATAAGTTAGTTAGTTCCGCTATTTCAGTGCTGACACAATTTAACCGCCTACGTAGCTTGCGACGTTGGAATTGGAAAAAATACAAGAATTGGCATTTGAATGAACAGTCCTTCTCGTATGTCGTTACATTGCCTTTTCCAACTTAGTTGGGCATTCAGTCCTGTAATCCTACAAGCCACATTATCGAGTAAGCTGGGTCGTGCTCTAGCTCGGAATCAAAGTACGTGATGCATTACTCTAGTATTGATATTCGTTGCAAATAACAAAACTATGAGTGGCGCTACAACAACCACCTGCCTTAAGATTGTAGTGTGCCATTGTTCTTGCACGTGTACAAGGAGCATTTTGTTTAACGTTTTTAATTGTAAAGGGTGATTTTTTAGCTATTATCTTTTTGGCAACACTGGTTTAAACAGCTGACTCACGTTTCGTGTTTTGTTTCACTGTCAAACATCTTTAGTTTGGTCTATAATTTAACCATGAATCGTCTTAGAAACGAACAACGCTTGCAAATTATTGAATTTTATTATCAATATGCGTGCTTTGTTAAGAAAGTTCATCGCGCGCTTCTTCCATTTTATTGTGAGTTTCGACGAAGCTCATTTTTGTCTCAATAAGCAGAATTGTCGATTGTGAATATCAGCCAGAAACATTGCAAGAGTTACCAATGTATCCAGAAAAAATCACAGCTTGGTGCGGTTTATGGGCTGGTGGCATCATTGGACCGTACTTCCTACCGTGATATGAAATCCAAACTTTTTTTGCCCAAAATGCAAGAGCTTGACTTGCATGACATGTGGTTTCAACAAGACGGTGCCACATGCAACACAGCACGCGCAACAATGGACTTATTGAGAGGCGAGTTCGATGAACATTTTATTTCACTTTCGGGACCGGTCAATTGTCCGCCTAGACCGTGCGATTTAACGCCTTTAGACTATTTTTTGTGGGGCTCATGTCTATACAGACAAGTCCGCTTCAATTGACGCATTGGAAGACAACATTGAAGCATTTATTCGTGAGATACCGGCCGAAATGTTAGAAAGAGTATGCAAAAATTGGATTTAGCGGATGGACCATTTGCAAACATGAAATTTTTATTTACCGTACTAACGATTCAAATAAAGATTTCATGCACGATTTCATTCTGGATTTTATGTGTTTTTTTTTTTTTTGAAAAACTTTCATATAGCTTTTTAAAAATCACCCTTTAGATTAATTTCCCGTGATTCAATAGACGCGGAGCAGTGAAATATGAAAATTGTTCTTCGTGTCGGCAATTGAATTTGGATATCCGACTCACGCCGCCGTGGAGATCAGATCAACATAAATACTACTTGTATCTTCTTCTCGCAAGACATCGATTCCTAGACGGTCTGAGAATGATCTTTCAGCTTTCAAGACGGCCAACAATCACTTAGAGGTACTAACTTATGCTTGTTCTACAATTTTTCTCGTGTTCGAATTTGAAGAACCTCTTAGTTGCTTCTTTGAAGTGGGGTGTGGTGAATGGGGACGATTTGGGCTATCAACAGACTTTTTGCATGGCGAACTGTTACTAGACAAAACCGAATACCCGACGTGGATTTTTTCCACTCAAAGGCGCAAAGAATCAATTGCCTTTCTATTTACCGCCCAGCGTTCGGCTCCATACAACAAGACTGGCAGAATAAGAGCTGTGGCGATCATGATATCGGCCCTTTCAGATGCGAGTTATGACCGATGTTGTTCAGACAAACAGAAGTAAATGTTGCCAATAGCGATTCAACGTCGGATCCGATGAATACTCCTTAGATGCTTCTGAATTGAAGATGGCAGTTAAGATTGCCTTTAGATTGCATGCATGCACACATTACAAATTTAAATAGAAGCCCCCCTACGATATAACCACTGCTGGCACCAAAGAAAAACAATGACTAAATATCACCACCATTGACCGTGATTATTTCAAATGAAATTGGCAAAAATCCTCCATTGTAACTAAACTACCTTGAATACGATTCACCATCTTCCCTAGGAACAGTTGCCACACGTAGAAACCAACTGGAATTTCAATGAGTGACACTTAAAATCTTAAGTAGACGAAGTAAGACCTCGCAGCCATCATCCGTGTCGAACCTTCCGCCGTCATGAGCTATAAAACTCTACGATTTCCATGTATTGTTATGCATTAAGATGTAACATCTTTGCAATCTGCGTAGCTTGAGATCTCCCTATTCGTGTGAATGGTAAATAGGGCGAAATATCATGAGAAAGCCTTCTATGAGGCTTATTAGCAAAAAAAAAAACGCACACACACACAAATTTTGCGTAATCATACTTTTGGACTATTCAGGTGGGAGTACTTTTGACTGCGTGATCAAATCTAATTAGCTAACGCACATGTGAGATGAATGAACTAGTACTTACCGCTATTCAATGAATTTATTAGCGAGTCTGTGGTGTGGGGTTTTATGGTGGGCGTCAGACAATTGCTATTCCACCAACCAATGGAATTGGAATCGATTATGTGGACTTCGTAATTGGATACAAAGGTGCGTACATTTGTGTAACAAATTTTTATGCGATACTTTGAGAATATTTTACACAATCAAGGTTGTAGAGTATCTTGTGTGCGAAGTTTAATTGTTGTGTTGTACACACGATTAAATTTTTAAATTCATTGAATCTGAAATATGAAACTGAATACTTGAAAACATAAATACCTTAGTGCGGTCACAGCTAAAAGCAATCAAACAATCCACAGAGCTTGAAATCAGTCGCATTTTGCGCGTTACAAATTCGAGTTGGCGACAGAATTTGTTCGGCAAAATATTATACAACCCGAACTGTGGTCAGCCGCTCGCTGTGTATCGAACTGAGGACAGAAGACAATCGGTGTACTTTGATTCAAAGTAAAGTTTCATATTTTTTTTATGTGTACTAGAATAATGAAACAAAATGTGGCCCCACTGGCAACGGCTTCCCTACGTTCACCTATATGACACATAGCCCGGACAACTCACCGATGCGATGTCATGCCACGGCGTACGTGCTGTCTAATACACATCAAATATCCGAATTTTTCAAATGGTTTCTGTTGCTAAGGTATTAGCTGGTAGAATGGCTGAAGATCTTAAAATTTACAAAGGTTTTTGGTCACATTTTAAAACGAACAAAATTAAGAGGAGGGAATAAAAAAATATAATTTTAGTAGTTAAAAAGGTTACTAAAGCAGTGGAACACAATCCTTCAAACTATTTGAATACGATTGTGTATGAATATGACATATTTTTAAAACCAAACCGATTCTTCTGGTGTTAACCACAGAATATAAACCAACGAGATTATTCATCTAATTGGAGACGAAGTGACCGAACCGCTATGAAATAGACCCTAATCTAATCAAATCCGAGACAGTTTAAAACAGATTCAAAATCTCTTGATGACGAAATAAAACTCCAACATAAAATAACAAAAAATAAATCCCAAAATTTCAGTTACATCGACAATGCCTATAGTTTTTGCTTAATATCCGCAACAAGAATAGACACTCTTTTTTCCATTTTTTTAAGAATCATAAGTAAAAACCAAACCAAGAATGAATCTCAGAATTTGAAGCGATACACCTAGAGCTATTGTAGTTGCTTTTAGCAACTTCACTTTGAGAAGAGATTCAAAGAAATCCAAAGAACATAAATAGTCACAGATACTTCAGTCGTTTCTTAACAACGTATTTCCTTCTTTAAACAGCCTCAAGGGAGATTAAACTGATAATGGTGCTTAGCTTCGTTTATTATATAAAAGAAAGTAATACTTTTTTTTTCTCTCTCAAGAACCCTTTTGTTAATGGTCCTTACTCGGTACATGGATACACGGTAAGTAAATAAAATCTAAGGTGACTCGTTTTTTTATAGCTTTTCGTCATTCGATTCGGATTCGGACAGAGGAAACTTACCTTTGTCTCAACATTAATCAATCAACTATCCTTTTCAGTGTGTTCAGAATCAAAAGGGGTACGCATGGCTTGGCAGTGATAGATGCGTGAAATGACCTGTAGCTTGTTGTGAATTATTGAAACGCTTACTGTATCTGGTGCTTAAAGTATACGTTTTCAGAACTAACGCGTTTAGTAATATACTTTAGGTGGTATAATCGGTAAATTTACAAAATTAAAATTATATACATGACGGAGTGAAATTTGAATCGAAAGCCAAAAATGTGGGAGGTTCAGATTATTTTCGTGTCCGCTAAAAGATCCATTGTGCAAAAGACTACTGGGAAGGCATACTCTAGGTATCTCACTTCATTTTTTTGTTCATTTCATTAATATCTCTGTACATAATTTTACATCTATTCCTTAATAGTACAGGCCTTAAAATATAACATTGTTTGCTTCATTATACCCCTTAGGACTAGCAACAGACTGGTGGACTAAGCCACGATGCTGTCAAGCATCATAAATGAGTGCACTTTTTTCATTTCTGATAAGTGGCTTCATCAGACCAACTTAACCAATGTGTGCCTTCAGTCATCATGATTTGGTGTATGCTGATTTATTCTATCTGAACGAGACCTTCTTGCATCAGTGACGACTCTGCTTTGGTAGGGTACATAAAGTCCTCCTGAATCGATGATGGAAGTTCGTTTATAAAACACAAATGTGCCTGAGCTCTATGCAGCCAAGCAATATTGGATCTAGGGAACTTATAATCAGTGCTTGGCGAATAGTGTCAACGAAGTGGTAAGGCATAAATGTGACAGAATTGAGATTGAAACTTTCCGACAAAGGTAACATTCTATTCTCCGTAAGGGACATTGGTGATATCAATTTTGTGCTACCACCACAGGAACGTTTACGAGGTAGTGTGTAACATTAGTATTATCTATTTTTATTTGATTAAGGACAACTGTTGCTTAAAGTCGCCGGTTCTTGGCAGCAAACACGTCACAAGACTTAGGCTACGCATACTGAGCTTGGCTGGCCCTTGTTTCAATAGATTTAGCACCAATGTTTGGCACAACGCTTTTATTCTAACCAAGAACTTGCTCCAAACGACTTTTGACAAAAAAAAGGTCAATTGTTTAAAAATATACGTGAAGCGTGTGGTGGCAAAGACATGAAGACGTACGTCTGTCTTTCTCCTTGATTCCTAATATACAAAAAGACGCCGCAACGCTACTATTCATATTACTTCAGATTTGTCAGAGCAGTAGTGTGTTAAGTGCTACCCAATGCTTCAACTGAAAGTAATCTAAACGTATGAAACATGCTATCATCCGTGTAGTTTAATTTAAAACAGTGCCAGTTGTTGGAACATTTCGAAGATGAGTAAAATCGTTTCAGTGATTAAGTTTTTTTTTAATTTTTTCTTAACATGAATTTTTACAATTAGAATCATTTATTTTTAAACATACGTTTGGCTAGGTCAGGTCGAAAGACATAGGATAAGATTAAGTTTAGATTAGAGTGCTCGCCACGGGCCAGTTAGGTAGAAGTAGAATCATTGTACGGCGATTGTATCAGTTTTTAAACATTTTTAAGTTTATAATGAATTAGGAAATTAAAATGAATTCAAAATGAAAAAAAGTGCGGATACATATTGATGTATTAGAAGAACGTGAAACGAAGGTGTAGGGATTAATAGTAATTCTAATTGTCAGTGGTACTGCTTTCTATAGTTACCCTATCAATTTTACACTTCAGGCGATTGCATTATGTTTTTGTGACAAAATCCAAAACGCTGTAGAATTGTAGACGCTGAATCTGTCAAAACTATCGATTTGTTAATTTTAACTAATATTGAAAACTTACTTACAATCGCGTATATGCCACGAGCTACCAATAATACTACTCGTTATTGTATTAAATTAATTCAAAATGCATCCGGTATATATCTTATTGACTATAAAACCTCTGTTGTTTTCAAGTAGATACGTTTTTGTTTTGATGCTCTTGCAATTTTATGTAACTTTATATTGATCTTATGTATTTTAATATTGTTTTTTTTTTACGATAAAGTGCAAATAAGTGTATTATACAATCGAATTTGAATTTTCTAATTAACTCTGAGACGAAATTGTTGCTGAATTTCTAGTTTTTAGATACGTACGTAGATCATTTACATTTATTGCAAATTTTATTTATGTGATTATATAATGTCGTGGTAGTTTTTGCTTTAAAATGGTTGTGAACAATGGCGATACTAAGTAAGTCTTTCACAAGGTTATCGCAGGGTGTAGTAAACTATTACACTTCTTGCTATTAACGCTCCAATTAGATTATGTGTTCAAGGGGTTAAGATTCTGTTCGTTGACAGGAAAATAAATACACGAAGCTCTTCGTTTCTGTTTATATAATATAAATAATATGGGTGGCGCTACAGCCCATAAAGGGCCAGGGATTAGCTTCTCACTCAGCAATCACTCGTGTTATGCGTGCTATTGTTCTCACACGAGTGGAATTTACCTACGGCTTTATGCCGAATCCGAACGGCCAGATTTGAGAAGCTTTTTCTAGACAGGACATACTCTTTGTGCATTGTCAGTAACTCGAAAGAGGTGGGGTCGTAAAAATTATTTGTGTCGCTCAGAGCTGGAATCGAACCTATGACGTCGAGGTTGGGGTCGACGCACATACCCACAACGCCACGGGCCACGCCAGGCCTTACCTTCTGTAAAACCAATCGCGTTGAACGTGCTTTTGTTCTTTCTCCAGTAAAGGTGCCTACAGTTTTTTTCCAACTCTGAACGGCCAAGTTTGAGAAACTTTTTCTAGATTTGAATGCTCTTGGATCATCTTCAGTGAACCGAAAGAGATGGGGCAGTGAAAAGTACCATATTTTGCAGTAACAGGGATCGAACCTACTCACGTAGGTCTAAGTGCGTGAGGGTCGACGCACATTCCCACATTCACCACATTTGTTTTTTGATAACAACAAAATTATGTAACAACTATAATACCGTCATGTGATTCTTCGTCACCGCAGAAATATCATAGTTAATTGTACTCTCAAAAACAAGAATCAGCAGCAGACTGTACATAGGGACAACTTATTTAGATGTGAAGTGAAGAGTTAAAATAGGCGAACCTATTTCATAACACTCGAGATTTCCTGACAGACTTTTTGAAGCTTTTGTTCCTTTTCTATATCTAGGAACGAAAGGCTATAAGTTTCGATTGGAAAGACAAATTTGGTGATAGCACAATTTGGTCAATACAGAAAGTCTGATGAAGCCCATAGATTAGACTTGTAACATGACAGGACTAATACCAAATCCGACCCATTCCGTGTATTTGTTTCGAGGCAGAAATACTTGCAAGACATCCTCTGACAAAAATCGATTATAATTAATGACAAATAACAATTTCATTCACTTAGCGATGTCTAGTTGAATATTCGCACATTATTAACTTGATATAAACGAAACAAATTCTCACCTTTCACTTTTCATGGTGACTTCAAGCTTTTAATTATATAGAGCAGTGCTAAATAGAAGCCACTCCGTATGATAAACAGTTTTATCGAAGACCTTTGTTGTCAATTCAAAATACTACTTACATAGTGTTTGAAACTTAACATGAAGACCAACGTATTGATCGAAAGTTTAGAAAATTCGTGATATCCGTACAATTTGCTCTTGACAGAATAGATTCGTTTCAGCGATCCCGAGGAAGCATTTAAGCTTTCATAGTAGTTAATATAAATTTAGTTTAATATGACATAGAGTGCTGCTTGTGTTTTTTTTTTTTTCAACTAACTAAGATTCTGCAGAATGGAATGAAAAAAATCTTCACCAAGTTCACTTCAACGGATAATTCGAATCATGCTGAATCAAGTGAAATTTTACCACCAACCTTCACATAATTCCCGCTCACCAATTGCAACACAACAACAAATTAATTTTTAACAACTACCAACCATTTTGCCGGCATTTCTGTTTAAACCATTGTTTATGTTAGTCTATTACAATTCATGTCGACACAATAGCGTCACAGTTTTTTTAGCGATTCTAATCATTCGACGGTTATTTACCGTCGCAAACCCGGCAAATTGTTGATTTCAACTTTTTTCGCTGCTCTGGATTTCAAACTACACAATAATTACTCAAGTGTTTTGTGCAAACACACCGTAGGTACATGCTTATGGCAATCTATTAAAAGCCTACCTTCATTTTAATTGCTTCCACAATTTTGACGAATTTATCCACTCTGTACTGCGTAAATCCAAGCCTTTTTCACACAAAATACCTAACACTTTAGCAGCTTTCGCTGAGAATGAACACTTATCAAAATTTTATATCCAATGACTTGCATGCAATTTTAGATAAACAACAACTGCCAAAAACCACCACAATATTATGACAAAATTTGATTCAAGTAAATCCGAATAGTTACGTCACGTTAATTGTACCAATAAGAGCGCGTCTTTATATTCTTAACGTTTCTGCAGAGAATGCGAACAGAAAATATTATCTCAAAGCGAAACCACGACGGCACAAAATCGATACACTGGTCGAAACGTCGTCACCGCCAACACAAGACCTCTCGAATGACTGAACAAAACTGCCTGTGAACCCGGTGTACGATGAGCAGATGCTGTGCTGAGAAGCAATCAGGTTAGGTTGCCAGTTGTTCAGCTGGGGCGCAAACCGGTTTTCAACTGAGGCCATAGCACAATCCAATTGGTCGCCTCGTGATTGGTTTTCAGGGTGGAAATTGCCTGCGCCCACAGTACGCAATAGCGGAGGGGCGTGTCATGTGGCGCGTGCCAATTTTTTTAAAACAAACAATGGAGTCTGGACGAAAGAGAATGCAACACTCTATCCCTGTCTAACGAGTTATGGCACTCGTGGCTACCGCGGCTGTCAGTTATGTGGTCGTAGAGGAGAGACTGTATTGATTGGCAAGACGCCACCCCTTTTGAATGTTTGTTGGCTTAAGTATTGACTTTACCGAAAGCAGTTTGTGGAAGGCAAAAAGAATATATTTAAGAATTCAGGTAACTTTAATAATTCCCAGCACAAGCAATGATGATACACGCGGCAACCCTTAAGGCACTCTTTCCAGTCGGCATGTTTGTACAAACATACATATCCAATTGGGGGTTGGTAAAGAATTAAAAAAAGTGAGATGTTTCTCTGAAATTGTTTTGTCAGTGTGGGTGCGTGTGCCCGAACATTCGGCGATGTTTAAGCAGGTTGTCACTCTTAAATTCAATATTTGAAGATTGTTTCACTCGCACACTTTTTAGATTGCGATGTGTGTGTGTGTTTTTGATATAGTTAAGTCATGGTTAAGTTGAAATTTGGCAGCATTTTCTTTTTGTTTTGTGTGATTATTTCAAGGAAAATGCGTAGTTTTTGTTTGGGTCGAAACTGATTGTTAAGTCTAAGCAAACAGATTTATCTGACGGCCGTCGTTAGAGGAATTAAAAGGCAAATTGCATGACAAGACCAAGCGAACGAAATTGATACAGGTCTATTCATTTACTTATTGCTTAAGAACTCTTGTTGAAAACAAAATATCGACTCGTCTGCTTAAAGTGCACTCGAATTTATTTGAGCTTTGGTCAGAGTTCTAAACATTCTTCGTAAGGGATCACAGTTAAGTAGGCAGTTGAATGCAAATAATGTGCACTAATGATGAACGGAAGGCTTCCGAAGAATGTTATAGTGTTTTTGGCTTTTTTGCTATATAGTATATATTTTAAAAATCAAAAAGTGCGTTTTCCGCTTATATTGGGAGAAAAGACTTTATTCGAACCCTCAAAAAGTGCACATATGTTTTTTTTTGTTTTTAAATGAAAAAAGGAGTTTTAGTTTATAGTGGGACGTGGATTTTAAGATTGGTTGAAACTGGTTGATACATTTTTTTTCTTCTCATTCGATGCTTTCCGTATTCGTAAATTGAATATCCTATTACTAGTGGACAGCCCCCCGGTACAGTATTAACTGTTATGTACGTATCAAGATGATTTTTTTATTTTTTTATATTATCAAGGCCATTTCTTATTTGCTGTTTTGTTATATGAATTCTGTAACTATCTTAAATTTGGAGGAATCGTGCTGTTTCTCTGGATTGAAAGATTAGCTAGCTTGAGGAACTAAGAAAAGCTCTTAATATAAATAATAATAGTATGGGTGCCACTACAGCCTATTGAGGTCCAGGGCCTAGCTTCCGAGCAACCCCTCGTGTTGTGTGTGGTATTGTTCTGTCACGAGTGGAGGAGACCTACAGTTTAATGCTGACTCCAAACGGTTAAGTTTGAGAAGTATTTTCTAGACAAGAGATTCTCTTTGAGCATTGTCAGTGACTCGAAAGAGTTGGGTCCGTGAAAATTATTTCTGTCGTGCAAACCAGGGATCGAACCTGGGGGTCTTAACACAGACACATAGACTCAAACTCGTGTGCCCAGATCGACGTCGCTGTACAATCCGTAAAGTTCTTTGTAGTCTCCTCATATAAACCCGACCAGTGCAAACGGAAATGTCTGATAATATACTCATCAATAATCTTGTCCGCTTATAAACATATTCTTGTCAGACGATTTTAAGTTACTAGTTCCTACATATTATATGTCCATTTATTTATATATATATATATATATTTATATCTAATATTTATTCTTAATTTATTACACGTATATGTTATATTTATGTATATACTGTATTTACATACTTTTGTCTATATATAAATATTTATACCTATTTGTAAATATAAATACATATTAATATTTCTTTGAACTGTGATATCTTGTATACATTTTTTTTTGTGTATATATATTTTTTTTTGTTTTTTTTTTTTTTGTTTTTTGTTAAATGAAAGGTTTTTATTTTGTAGCACTTTCCTTTCGAATATTTCTATCTATAAGATATCTCTTCATAAATAATCGCAATAATTTTTTTCAGTAGTAAGATAGATCACGTATCGTATCTCTGTATAACATACACCTCATGTAAAACAAGAATTGTAAACTTTACTCGCTACATTAAATAAATAAATAAATAAAGTTGTTGGATTCGCCATCGTATATGTAGCAGTTTTTTACCCTTTTTGGCCAGGCACAGTGCACCACACTTTCTGGATCACAATAATGTCTGTCTTCGGGGCTTCCGCTAGTTTTTCGTCTGCACGTGGACCGTGGTATGTTAAGACACATAAATATATGGTGTATATTCGTCCTAAGCTTATGTACAACGCCCATATCTGGTCTGGTGCCCCAAGACTTCTCTGCACCTACTAGATAAAATACGGAACGCTCTTCCCACCCCAAATATTTCCGAAAGACTATAAGCAGCAGAAGGGAAGGGTAAAAAAAAGCCTCTTCTGCACTTTTTAGCTGCAAAAAGGCCTTTGGATGCAAATGGGGCCTACAACCACGCATCGCTCACTGGATTTACACCTCTGTCGTCAGACCGACACTTTTGTATGGTGTCTCAGTTTGGTGGATAAACTGCAATGCACTCAACCGAGTACAAAGACTGGCCTGCCTCTGTATCAGCGGGGCACTGAGAAGTAGTCCGTCAGACGCACTGAATATTCTCCTCCATCTCCAACCTCTGGAAATATTCGGGAAACAAGCAGCAGCAAGCACAGTCCTGAGACTCAAAACACTTCGATTGTGGTCCGAACTCAACACTGGCCACTCAACCATTCTCAAGGAATTCGATTTCCTACCTAGCGACACCGACCGATATCTCCGTGAAGCTCCCTGATCACTGTAGCGTTTTTTCAGGCAGAAACCGTAACAATTAAAGAGGCGCTGTAGTGGCCTAAAAACACTGTGATATCAAAAAGCGATATCACCATCTGTTCCGATAGTCAGGCCGCCATAAAATCCCTGGATGTTCTACTCTAAAACATACCTTAATTGCAGGCTGTCTCTTAATGAGATGGCCGAGCATTTTAACATTCACCTCATGTGGGTGCGGGGACACTGCGACATACCAGGAAACTGCAAAGCCGACGAACTCGCTAGGTGTGGTACAACCTCATCCCTATTGATAGAAGGGGTACCACCTTCCATGCCGATCGCTACAGCCTATCATCTTTTAAAGCTTCATACAATTCAAACCACCAATGACAAATGGCTAGAAGGCACCATCTGCCTTATAATAAAAGAAATCTGGCCATCACTCCACCTAAAACGGTCTACTTGGACTCAGCAAGCCCTCATTAAGGACCCTCAGAGGAGTCATTACCGGGCACTGTGTAATTGGCACTCATGCTCACAGGATGGGTGACCCATATAATGATTTTTGCAGAAGCTGCATGGATGAAGAGGAGGAAGAAAATAGTCATCACCTTCTCTGCTCCTGCAGTGCTCTTGCCAGTCGTAGGTTCCTGCACCTAGGAGCCTACTACTTCAACAGCCGTAACGAGCTAAAAAGTGCCAGCATTGGCCAACTAAATCGGTTCATCAGCAGCACCAACTGGTTCCAGCGTTAGCAGAAGTCAATCCGCGTGGTATCACAATGGACCTACGTATGGCCTAAGTGTGACTGCTCTGCAGCAGTCAGCCACTACAACCTAACCTAACCTAAGCAGCAGATATCTAAAACCAATGTGGACAGGTAACTTCTCTTCATCTCCGTCAAAACTTTCAGCCGTTGCTGTGTCTTGATCACGGACACAAGGGTAATTGCAACCCTTTAACACGAGCGACAAAAAATATTGTATGTGCAGATCTGAGACTTGTTGTCTCTGTACTAAAATTCTCTTCTGTGATCCCGTCGGATCCTTTTGATAGCTGGTTGGAAGCCGCCGCCGTTAGCCAAACAGATCCTCAGCTAAGCCGCTGCTATCCTCAACGATTTTGGGTGTAAAACAGCAACTTGGAGCAAAGCTCATGACATAAAGCAGACCGTAGGTCGATATAACAGAAATAGCTTTGAGACATGTATCAAAATGACCAAGAATGAACTCCGTACCCTAACATGGTTCCCAACAGATGACTGCAAACTTAGATTGTACCTAATAAAATTATGGGTATCAGAAACAGATTCTGTGGTCTGTCCAGAGCACGTTTTGGTATTTTATGAGACACTTGCTCAGTCACTAACCAGTTCTCATTCTCAGCTTCCCAAAGATAAATGGCTTAGAGAGAATACTCTACATCGAATCTTATCCACCTTTGCGAATAGGAGTCCACCACTCCCGAAACAACTCTTAAAATAACTTTATGTGAGGGAAACTCGTAAGCGTATTATTATTATGGGTATACGCTGTACATTCAAAATAATAATAAATAATAATACTGATATGTCCAATATGTCTGTACCACAACTTTACTTGTTCTAGTCTAGTATTATCTCCGACTTTGCATCCGGCCTATTGCTTTATGTCACTTTTGAAAAAAGCGGCGTCCCCTGATGGATTCGAGCCTGAGGAAATGCCTTCCGTCAGTGACGGCCCCTAGCACGCAGCTTCCTGTCCTCAAGACCAAGCTGTCTTACATCCGTGATGATTTGATCTCTATACGCGAGGTTCAGTTTTCCTCATCTTCTCCAACCAGTAGTCTCACATTCGAAGACCCTCTCAGGTGGTATCCATTCACATCCTGGTATAGCTCCTAGATTTCGCGGTCTTTCTCCCCCATTCACCTTCCTAGCAGGTGGGTCATATATTCGACTCTTTTTTTCGAAGTCATCAACGATCTGCAGTTTTGCTTAACGTCTACCTCCAAAAAGCTCCATAAAGCTAGCGTGGCAGAATAAGAGTTTTGTGGAGCACGATTTTAGTCCTTCAAGTCAGGTGTTTCGAAAGAAGAATTTCCACTAAGATGTAATTTGTGGAGTTGATGTTTGCCTCGAAGTAGACAAACTTCTTCACTAATTCAAAATTATATTTAGTTTTTCGAAGTGATGTTTTGGCCCAGATGGTGTCCTGCTCTCCAGAAAATCCTCGTTCCTTTGATGCTTTTCCTGTCCTGTTTTCAAGACATTTTTTGAATAAATAGGCACGTTGAGCGTAATGGTAGAGTAGAGCGATGCATGTTTTATCGGCTACGGGTAATCAGTACGTAAAAATAAGTTTTTTTTGTAATCAACATTCGGCTACGTCCTTTTCATTCAGATTTATTAAATGTTTCAGGCTAAATAAAACAGCATTCAAATATGTTTAAGAGATATTACATAAAATATAAACTGACACCATTGGCTAGAGCTACATCATTCACTCCGGAACTGAAGTTGGTAGAACGCTTAAAATTTCTGGCAATGGCAAATACTTTAATGTTCGAATGGCATAACCGATAATTGCAGTAGGTCTTGCCGAACTTTTAAAAATATTGGAAGAGTACTTATGTCCTATGTGAATAAAATAAAGAATTAGGAAATATAATAGGAATAGGAAGCAATATAATATATTTTTATGAAAAATCGAGGATAATTTTCATTTGTTGCCTGTTCTAAAACTTACTTTCCAAACTGCGACCACTCATCCTTTTTCCTCAAAAATCCGCAACTCTTTTGGTGAGGATTGAAAACGTCACAAATGTCTAGGTTGTGGATCGTTTTTTTTTTCACTACCTTACCGACATCCGCTCACTTTCTGGATTGCATTTTCTTTAATAGGGAAACATGCGGCTGCTAAAATTGTCCCTCCGTAGTCAATCGGTCAGATTCTATAATCGGCACAGCAAAACATGATTCGTCTTCATCCGATAAAACGATCCGAAATCACTATGAAATCACAAGTTCAATTTGCAAACAAGGCCACTAAATTGACTAAATGTTTACTGTAATATTAAATTGTCAAATTAAATTTGTAAGTATTGTATTGCACTGAGAAATAAATTTGTTTTCAGCGGACCGTATAAAAATCTGCACTGCACTTCCACACTGCATAGTACGGGCTCTCTTATATGCATTTGAGTTGGTTGTCCGAAGCGTATAAAAGTACTACGTCCTCGCTCGTCGGTCAGGTACCCTTTCCGCCGCTGTTCAGTACTGTCGGTTATACTGCTTTTATTATTCTTGCGTCTGGCGAAGCAGTAAATCGCGCTTCCGGTTGCTTGCGGATATGGGTTTTTTCCAGCGGCCTGCTGTTGACAAGCGATACTTTTTGTAGACAATATTCTTGATCCATTTAATAATGTTGAAGTTTACTACCGCAAAATTACCCAATTATACCCACCGGTTTTTTTCTCGGATTATAGAGGCTATGAAAGAATTGATAGATAGACTACTGAGTAGTAACAATCAAAATCATGTGCTAATTAAAATCATATAAATAAATCACAAGAAAATGCACACAGCAACTTGGTGATTTCCGGATGGTCGAACTGCCAATCAAATCGACCATGTGCTCATTGACGGAAGATACGCATCAAATGTCCTGGAAGTGCAAGCATAACGTCGACTCTGACCATTTTCTCGTCGCAGCAAGATTCAAAAACCTGCACCATCTAACAAAGTGTAGCTTTGACATTGTACGCATGAGCACACCGGAGGTTCCCAGAAGACCAACTAAATGAGAGACTCTCCGGTGTGCCTATGTCGACGATATGTGGTTGCATTGCCGTCATCAAACCACCCAACGTTACTATCACCCCCGACACGAAACGCGTGGTATGATGACGTGCAACTGGCGAAGTATACCGAAAAGAGCTGCAGCGGAAAACAAGAGCAGCTGGAGGAGTACCGGGCTAGAAGACGAGAGGAGAAAAAGCTTCTACGCAAGTTCAAGGATATCTAAGAGTCTAGGGACGAACAAATAATACGGGACTAAAAAAGCCAAAAGTCTGGCCTCCAACTTTATGAAAGGCACCAGGCTTTGTCTCTCAGGCGCCTATATGAATTATATCTTTAAAACTTTTAAACCGACTGTAACTGTTTGTAACCGTAAGAATCAAAAATATTTTTAAATTTCCTTATTTATAATTAAATATGGTATATAATTCATTTAGATATACACAAAAACTGGCTTAGTCTCAGTCTTTCTTGGCGAGCGTGGCGCGGCAGTCTTGAAATTTATACGTGATATATAAATCGTTTTTTTTTTTCGTTGTAATTTTTGGTTAGTTTCCCTAAGTGTTTTTACATTGAATTTGGTGTTAAATTGGTAACAATTTTCTAAAATAAAATTCTCTTATGTATTTTCTCAACTTGTGTGATATCATATTTTAAGAAAAAGAGTACAAAGTGCAATAAGTAAAAGTATACAGTGTGTTTAATATGGCTTACTCCATGTGTTGGCAATATGGCCAGTAGGCAAAATTTGACGCCTTGTATTGATTGAAATTTAATGGTTTCTTATTTTTATTTCAAGGGCTGTCGAAACACAGTCTAAAAATACGGAGAGAGGGCATGATGGCAACTTATCGGGATTTAACAACAAAATTCCTCTGAAGAACGTTATGTTAAATATAACTCCGTGCCATAGTTAGAAAAAGGGTAGGCCAAAATTGTATCACTTACTCCAACTGAAATAATAATGGGGGCGTTACAACCCGTAGAGGGCTAGGGCATAGCTTCTCAGCCGCCACTAGTGTTGTGCTTGCTATTGTTCTCTCACGAAAGCAAGGGACCTATAGTCTTAAGCCTACCCCAACGGTCTACAGAAGTTGAGCATTGTCAGTAACTCGAAAGAGGGGGGAGGGGGGCATTGAAAAGTATTTTGCTGTACCAAGGATCAAATCTTGACGGGTAGCAACAAATGTTTTGGCAGCGATGCACATACCCACAACGCCACGGGCCACCACTAATAAAGACATACCTTGTGTGTGAATGTTTTTGTGAGTCAATCGCTAGACCCCAAGGTTTTGCCCATTTAAGGATAGATTTCATTACATTTTCAATTAGCTTACCGAAAGTAGGGATGTATTTATCGCTAGCAATCATAACGACATCATCAGCATATGTAATGCCATTGGCTTCCGAATATTTAATTAATCACAAGCACACACGGAAAGGGGTATTACACTTTCTTGTGGGGTGCCCCTTGACGCTACAACCTACCAACGACGCGTTAATGAATCTTTTACTGAGCAAACTAATTATTACTGTGTACAGCCGTCTTACAATTGCACGTACGATTGCCTTTGTTTGATTTCTGTTGAAGGGCCCCGCAATGTCTAGAAATGCAGAAAGTGCGTTTTCTTGTACACTCCCTTTCAATCACTTTCCCGACAGAGTGTAGCGCAGTTCTAACGCCTTCATAAACGCATGTTGCGCAGTTGTTGTGCATGAGGTTGCTGAGAATATGAATAATCAGCCTTATAGTGAGTTTCAGCTGAAAAATATTTCACGTGGACATTTTGGTTCACCTGAATTTGTTTCACGTCAACAAAACTTCAAATCGAATCAGCAGTGGCATTTCGAACATAGATTCTGATGCTTTGACAGTGGGCAGAAGCTTCTGTCCTACTTGACAGCTTTGACAAGGGTTAAGACACAATTGCGGTTCCAGAAAAATTGAAAAATATGAGCAGCAGGGGAATGGGCCCAAAAATCAATCATTTTCGTACACTGAAGTTTTGGCAATAGTATTTTCCTCTCGCGTTTTTTCATTTTTTTAGGGAAGAATCCACCAATGAGCATACTACAAAACATACCCTCTGCTTTATTTATTTATTCATTCAATTCGTCTCTCCTTGGTGTATTTTTTCAACAATTACTGTACGCATATGTCTTCTTCTTTGATTGGCGATACAGTCCGGGGTGGACCTGGGCCTCAACCAACATGCCTCTCCAGCCAGCACGATCTTTCGCCAGCTGCCTGCAGTTTCGCACACCAAGTTGGTTGAGGTCCTTTTCCACTTGTGTGCGCCATCTAGTGCGAGGACGTCCTCGTTTGCGTTGTCCCAATGGCTCGGTGTCGAAGACTCTTAGGACCGGAGCTGTGGTGTCCATCCGCTCTACATGACCTAGCCATGTTAAGCGTTGGATCCGAAGACGCTTAACTAGGTGCCTGCCACTGTACAGCCCGTATAGTTCGTGGTTGAAACTTTTCCTCCAAACGCCATCAACGCAAACAGGACCAAAGATCGTACGCAGAACTTTTCTCTCAAAACAACCAAGAGCTTCTTCATCTTTCAATAGCGTCCATGTCTCTGCGCCATATAGCAGGACTGGGATGATGAGGGTTTTATACAAGGTCAATTTGGTGTTTCGAGAGATGGCTCTGTTACTCTCATGCCTCTTGAGCCCAAAGAAACAGCCATTGGCAAGAGTAATTCTGCGCTTGATTGATGGCGAACGATGCAAGACCTTTTAGCCTGTAGTCCTTTAACGTTCAGTTGCTGACCTTGGAACAATGAAATGCGACCTACTCCAGTAGATGTAGAAAATTGATGTACAAATTTGTTTTTTTTTTGGAAATTGAAATGCGTTTTGTTTACACTGCAGTTCGCATAAGTTGTATTTATTGCTTGAAATGATGATCTTATTTTATAAATACCGCCAGCAAGGTCATCACTCACACTTTTCAGTTTTACGCCCAAGTTTGAGAAGCTTTTTCTAAACAGGAATTAATCTTTGAACTTTGTCAGTGACTCGAAAGAGGTGGGGCCGCGAAAATGATTATTGTCGCACAGAGCAGGAATTGAACCTACGATGTCGAGGTAGGGGTCGACGCACATACCCACAACCGTTCCGTTCGGAGAAGTAGCTGCTCGATATTGAGTTCCCGGGTAGTATCGAGTTTCTCTCCTATCCCGGCGGGTAACTCACACAACAGCACGAAGAAATCTCATCTCTGCAGCTTATATTGGCATTATTCCTTCAGGCATTACCCAAATTTCGTGACCGTAGGTGAGAGTTGGAACAAATGCTGAGTTGAAAACCAATAGTTTGACTTTGATCGGCCTTTCTGATTACAGATCTTCGAAGCTGCTTCAATATTGACCCAGCTTGGCCTATCTTACAGGAAAGCTCATCATTATTCCTTCCATCACTCGTGAAAAGACCCCGATATTCTTAAACGTATCCACCTGTCCAGTCACATGTAGAATGCATTGCAACGACGTTCTGGAAATTACCATAACCTCTGACTTGCCCAGGTTGACCTTCATGCCAGTATCTGCACATCCGATCACAGTCATATCGAGTGCGCGCTGGGGTTCCGTTTGGGCGGTTGTTAGGACAACCAAATCCGTCTGCAAAAAATAGATGACTTGAGGACTTGAAACATTCCTAACCTCGACTGCGCTGCAACATCCAATCCGTACATATAATGAAAAGGTGATGTGACAGGATGCACAAATGGAGTGAAGGTGAAGTCCAACGCCCGCGGTGAAATGTTTTGATTTAGCACCCTGAATCTTATACTCCTGTAGAACACTCCAGGATTTACCTCGAGGCACTCGGTCTTATGCCTTCGCCAAATCTAGAAAACAGCTCTAGATAGGTTTGGCATAAGCCCAAGCGTTCTTGAGTACCATTCTTAGAATGAAAAGCTGTTTGTTTATGTATATGCCATTTGCACAGCAGAAGCCCAACACCTTTTCTACTTTCGCGTTTTGATGGGAGTAACCGTCGCTCCCAATCGCACTCCCCCATGTCGCTATATCCTCACCCATGTGAGCATTGAAGTCGGGATATAGGAAACCGTCGCAGCTACCCTATCTAGGCCCGCATCAACTTCATCCAGGAAAGGCGCATGACAAATACAATTTATTAAAATTAGTTTGCACAACATTGGCTTAACCTTGAAATAAAATAAAATAATAAAACAACTGCCAAACTGAGACATTGCGGTGCTATCATTTCAAATTAAATTTGTCAAATCAAACAATTTTGTCATCATTTGTCCTATGGATCTTAACGTGGCGCTACAGTCCAGGGTGGACCTGGGCCTCAACCAACAAGCGTCTACAGCCAGCTCGAACTTTAGCTACCTGTCTCCAGCTTCGCACGCATTGTTGGTTGAGGTCCCTTTCATCTTGCGTGTGCCACCTGAGTCACGGTCTTCCTCTACTGCGCCGTCCCTCGGGGGTGGATTCGAAGACTTTTCGGGCCGGAGTATTGGTTTCCATCCGCTCTACATGACCTAGCCATCTCAATCGTTAGATCTTCACTCGTCGATGTCGCTGAGCAGCCCGTATAGTTCGTCGTTATATCTCCTCCTCCACTAACCATCTATGCAGACGGGACCGAAAATCACACGAAGAATTTTCCTTTCGAAGCAACCAAGAGCTGCTTCATCTTTTGACAAAGTCCATGCTTTCGCGCCATATAGCAGGATTGGGACGATTAAGGTCTTGTAAAGCGTTACCTTGGTTGTTCGAGAGAGGGCTTTGTTTACCAATTATTTCTTAGCCTAAAGAAGCACCGATTGGCAAGAGTTATTCTTCGTTTAATTTCAGCGCTGGTGTCACTGTCTGAGTTGATAGCGGTTCCTAGGTAGACAAAGTTTTTAACTACCTCAAAGTTATATCTGTCTGCCGTGACGTTCTGACCGAGACGTCGGTGTTGGGTGTCCTTTCTCGTTGACAGCATATATTTGGTCTTACCCTCGTTTACCGCTAAACCCATCTTTGCGGCCTCCGTTGCAATACCCACAATAGACATCACGCTGCGTTCTTCCGATAATAAATATCGTCGGCATATGCGAGTAGTTGGACGGACTTTTGAAAGATAGTTCCTCTGCTGTTGACATTCGAGTTTTGAACAATTCTTTCAAGAACGATGTTGCAAAAGTCGGATGACAGCGCGTCGCCTTGTCTGAATCCTTTTTTGACATCAAAGGTCTCGGTTAGGTCTTTACCGACCTTGATGGAGCAGCGTGTATTCTCCATCGTCATCCTACACAAACGGACGAGTTTGGTAGGGATGCCAAAACTAGACATTGCTCTATATAGCTCGTCTCTATAAATGCTATCATACGCGGCCTTAAAATCGATGAACAGGTGGTGCGTATCGATTTGTTGCTCCTGGGTTTTCTCCAAAATCTGCCGAAGTGTGAATATTCGTCGGTCGATGGTGGATTTTCGTGGCCTAAAGCCACACTGGTATGGACCGACCAAGTTGTTGACGAATGGCTTTAGGCGTTCACACAGTACGACAGATAAGATCTTATAGACGATGTTAAGGAGACTTATCCCCCGATAGTTGGCGAAGTCAAAGGGGTCTCCTTTCTTGTGGACCGGGCAAACAATGCAGAGGTTCCATTCATCGGGCATGTTTTCCTCCGTCCATATTTTACAGATGAGTTGGTGCATGCTCCTTACCAAATCATCGGCTTTAAAAAGCTCGGCGGGTAGGCCGTCAGCTCCAGCAGCCTTGTTGGATTTCAGTTTAAATATAGCAATCCTCACTTCATCCGGGTCGGGTGGACAGAATTGTTGATCTTCATCGTCCCTTTCATTGGGTTTGACTATTTCGTTCTGCCTGACAACGGAATTTGGTTCTTCGTCGCCGTTATACAGTCTGCAGAAATGGTTACTCCATATCCTCAGCATCGACTGTGACTCTACTACGATGTTCCCTTGATCATCCTTACAGGCTTCGGTTCGGAGTTTATAACCGTTCGGACATCCATAATATTGGAGGAGTGCCTTGCGTCGATCGCAATATGATCAATCTGATTGACGGTTGATTTATCAGGATCGCCATGTTCCTTTGTGAATATCGAGCTGAGGGAATTTTGTACTGGCCACTACAACATTTCGCCCCGCAGCAAAGTCGATCAGCCTAAATCCGTTATCGGATGTGGTGTAGTGTAGGCTGTGCTTCCCGACCGTACTACTAAATATGTTCTCTCTTCCTAGCTTCACGTTTAAATCGCCAAGAACAATTGTAATGTCGTAGCTAGGGCATTGCTCATACGTTTTGTCCAGGAGTTCATAGAGTCTGTCTTTGGTGTCGTCATCTTTCTCCTCTGTGGGGGCATGTGCGCATAGAAGGCTTATGTTGGCAAAATTTGCCTGGATGGGAATTGTCGTGAGGCGCTCGTTCACGGACCTGAACGATAAGACTTCTTGCCTAAGTCTGCCTCTAACGACAAATCCACATGCAAATAGGCGCTGTTTTTATTGTTTGTAGCATGGTATATCACAAATTTTCATCCTTCTTTTGTTCCATCCCATCGCACTTCTTGGATGGCGGTTATATCTGCTTTGCAGCAGTCTATGGCTTCCGCTATTTGTTCGGCTGCACGTAGCCTATAAAGGGACCTTACATTGCACGTACAGATCCGAAAGTCGTTGTCCGTATATCGTTTGCAGGGTTCGTCATGAGTAAAATCATCCCCAACCTGGAGGGCCAGTTCCTTTTTTTGACAAGAGGTCGCACTTATAAGTTTGGCAGGTTGAGCTCGGGTAAACTACAACCAGTACCCGATGTCTACCACTTGGAGGTAAAATTAACACAATTGGTGTGTAGGAAAAGTTGCAACACCGGGCATCGCCAGGTTGACGCCAGTTAGTGCCTGCCCGATTCCCATAGCGCCCAGCCATTTTTGTCCTATGGATGGATCAACGAATTTCGCCAAACAACATTCTTCCATTTTTATTTGAATGTGACAGTTCCTGTATATGATCTGCGATAAAGTTGATTGAATTGGAATTTTCTTCGAAAGGATATTTTTTCATAAGGAATTTCCTTTTTACTAAAAGTGTGGAATGAAAGTTGAAATTTTCCACGAAAAGCTAAATTTAAAAGAAACTGACAGCACTGCCATAGGTGAGAATTGGAACAAATAATTGGTTTAAAACCGTTAATTTGACTTTGAAACCAAGATTGCTCTTCGAGACAGGTTATAAAGCTAAGATTAACATCTTAGACTGCTATGCGGCGACTTTCGCCACGTTGGAAACTTGGCTTTGGCATCAAGCTCGGCCTTTCTAATAACAGATTTTTCAAATCGTTTCAATATTGATCTAGCTTGGCCAATCCTACAGGAAAGCTCAGTATTTCTCCTCCCTTCAAACAGGAAGATATTTGAGCTTCTCCACATGCTTCAATGGGACTCCACTTATGTGAGGTGATACAAATCTATACAAATTCTCATCCCAGGAAAATGCGAACCAAAAAATTTGGGTTCTAATTTATATATTTATTCGACTTCCTTCAACGTCACCCACAAGAATTCAAATGACAAGATCTGTCACATTATAACTCACTTTATCATGAAATGCGACTAAGAAAATACAAATTTGGTCTCTGCTGGATGATATATTTCTGCCGACCTAGCCCATAAATATAAAAACCTTGGATGGAACTTCCTATTTACGGATGGGTCTAAGACAACAGTCGGGACATCATTTGCGATTGTAGACGGAAATGGTCTAACCATCTCAAAAGGACTTTTGCCTTCTTTCTCTTCTATCTTTACTGTCGAGGCATTCGCAATCCTTATGGCCATCAAAGCAGCTTGCAACAAAAAAAAAACTATTATATTTACTGATAGCCGGTCCTCAATCGCTGCAATCAATAACATTAACAACTCTGCGAGTATCATTGAATCCATTCGGAACAAACTTGCCGCCAAAAAAGGCAATCTTAAACTCGCTTGGATCCCGGGTCACGCCGGCATCAAAGGCAACGAGGAAGCAGATGCAGCAGCAAAATCAGCAATAATGAAACCCCCCATTACTTTTTACACCTACAACAAAAAAGATCTCAAAAGTCACATCGTATCATATTGGAAATATAGGAGAAAAGTTAATTGGTCCAACTACCAACACTTATGCAAACCCCACTGCTGAAAGAGCTATCTTTCCAGCGAACATACCCACGAGAATGCTAAAAACTTTTATAAGACTTAGAATGGGGCACACTAACTTTACTCATAAACATATTACTACAAAAGAAACACCACCACTTTGTCACCTCAGCCGCTTAGAGGTCAATGTATGCAGCGACCCCTTGTCCGGGGGCTTAAACCAGGACCCGGTCCTTCAGGTTCAGGGGTTTCGCGTGGGGTTAACTTCCCCACCGTGTAAAACTCGCATTAGTTCAAAGACGGCAACAAGCCTCGGATACGGATGACCCTACTGCTGACGACCATCGACAACGATTTTCGGTTCTGCACGTGGAATGTGAGGTCACTTAACAGACCACGTGCAGCCGATGAACTTGCGGATGCCCTAGAAGCCTATAAGGCTGACATCACTGCCATCCAGGAGGTGTGATGGGATGGGCCGGGCAAAAAGAGGATGAAAAACTGCGACATATATTACGGCGATTGCTACAAAGAGCGAAGGCAGCGCTTGTTTGGATGCGGTTTTGTTGTTCGAGGCAGACTTAGGCAAGAAGTCTTAAGCTTTAGATACATAAGCGAACGCCTCACAACAATCCGCATCAAGCCTAATTTGCGCCCACGCCCCAACGGAGGACAAAGACGATGATAGCAAGGATGACTTCTATGATCTCTTAGAAAGATCATGGGCAAGGAAGAAATCTTTGCTAGAGTCGTCGGAAAGCACAGCCTACACGACAAACGTCCGACAATGGACACAGGCTAGTAGCCAGCACGCGGTTCCCTCACCTCAACATTCACAAAGGGACCTGGCGGTCCCCTGATCAATCCACCGTCAAACAGATTGATCACATTGCGATCGACGTCAGACACTCCTCCAGTGTCCTCGATGTCCGAACGTTCCGAGGTGCTAACATCGACTCGGATCATTACCTTGTTGTAGCCATGGTCAGAACTCGGATATCGATTGTACAACGGAGTAGAGCAAGACCAAAACAGTTTGACGTTGGAAAGCTACAATCGCAATCGACCGCTGGGAACTTCTCCGATCGAGTCTCCCTGAACCTCTCAGAAAGTCCAACCCTGCCAGGCGAAACAATCGACGAACAGTGGAACCGTTGTCAAAACGCCATTAGAGAAGCTGCCTCTGATGTGTTGAGTTTTAAAATGCCACCTAGAAAAAACCCATGGTTTGACAACGAGTGTCGGCAGGCATTCAGCGAAGCTAGCAGCATATAAGGCGACTCTGGATAGAAGGACGAGAGCGGTTCGTGAGCTCTACGAACTTAAAAGAAGGGAAGAGCACCGGCTTTTTAAAAAAAAAATAGAAGGAGCATGAGAAGCGCGCGATCGAGGAAATGGAGAGGTGGTACGGCAGAAATAATGTCCGAAAGTTTTACCAGCGGGTGAAACAACTATCCAAAGGGTACAAACATCGGACAGAAGCCTGTCGGAACGAAGATAGACAACTCGTAGTAGAGTCGCAGTCGATACTGAGAATTTGGAAGGATCACTTCTGCAGACTGTTAAACGGCGAAGAGGACACCAATACCGCTGTCAGGCAGAATGTTCCACTCCACGCAATGGACGACGATAGAAGAGAATTCCGTCCCCCCGATCTAGACGAAGTCAAGGTAGCGATATCGAGACTGAAGTCGAACAAAGCTGCTGGAGCGGACGGATTGTCCGCGGAACTGTTTAAAGCGGCTGGAGATGATCTGGTTGATCGCATGCACCAACTCATCTGTAGGATATGGTTGGAGGAAAGTATGCCTGACGAGTGGAATCTTAGTATTGTTTACCCGGTCCACAAGAAAGGAGACCCCTTTGACTGCGTCAACTATCGGGGCATAAGTCTCCTTAACATCGCATACAAAATCTTCTCTGCCGTTCTGTGTGAGCGCCTGAAACCATTCTTCAACAACCTGATAGGTCACTATCAGTGCGGTTTCAGGCCTGGGAAGTCCACTATCGATCAAATTTTCACATTACGACGATCCTCGAAAAAACCCAAGAGATGCAGATCGACACCCACCACCTATTTGTCGACTTTACGGCCACATATGACAGTGTGCATAGAGACGAGCTATACAACGCATTGACTAGTTTTGACATTCCTGCCAAACTCGTCAGGTTGTGCAGGATGACAATGGAGAACTCTCGCTGCCCCATCAAGGTCGGTAACGAACTCACCGAGACCTTCAATGTCAAAAAAAGTTTTAGGCAAGGCGACACGCTGCCATGTGACTTCTTTAACATCATACTTGAGAAGATCGTGCGAAACTCAAACGTAAACACCAGAGGCACGATCTTCCAAAAGTCCGTTCAACTGCTTGCCTACGCGGATGACATTGACGTGATTGGACGAACACAGCGAGCCGTCAATGAGGCGTTTGCTTGTATTGAGACGGAGGCGGCAATAATGGGTTTAGCGGTGAATGAGGGCAAAACAAAGTATATGCTGTCATCAAGAAAGGACACACAACATCGACGACTCGGTCAGAAGGTCACCATAGGCAGCTACAACTTCCAGGTAGTAAAGGACTTCGTCTACACACACTGCTCCAGCCCGAAGAGTCTTCGACACCGAGCCATTGGGACAGCGCAATAGAGGGCGACCGCGAACCCGATGGCGCACTCAAGTGGAAAAGGACCTCAACTTGGAGTGCGAAATTGGAGACAGCTGGCTAAAGAACGTGCCAGCTGGAGAGGATTGTTTACCGAGGCCCAGGGTCACCCCGGACTGTAGCGCCACAAGAAGAAGAAGGATGGCTTACCTTAAATTCTCTTAATGTGAAATATTCCTCACGTCGGCTCCGCTGTAAAACCCAATCCAAAATTTACTGTCCGTTGTTTCTTAAAATTCGAGGGTGGACGGGCGTGTGCCGTCTCACTTAAGCCCTTCTGTATCATCTTTCACAACAAAATCTAGCTCAATTTACACGTCTCTTATAAGAATGAAAACTATCCGATTTCATTCTTTGCTAAATCCTCCGTATCATCAACAAATAGTACTAAATACATATCTGCGGATTACTTCAACACCATTTACATTCATTTGAGTTGAATCTGAATCCTCGCTCAATTTAAGTGATAAAACGCGTACGTCTCATGGAGGAAGAAAATAAGAGTCGCTACTGTGGTGTTGAAATTTTACTTGGCCACTTGAGAATTGTAATGAAATCCATTTCACTCATTGGTCATTTATAACACATTTCAAAACACAATTTGTCTTACTTTATATTTATTTATATATCTCTCTAATAAGTGTATATAAATTAAAATAAATAAATACATTATATTTTATTTCTTTTTTTTTTGTCCTTATTACTTTTACGTTTTAGTGTTTAAGGTTTTGTTTTCTCATTTTTCTTTTGTTTATATTTTTAATAGGTCTTCGTGTCTTTGTATTAGGTTCGCCTTTTGCCATTCCCGCATACCTTTAACATAGTTTCAACTTTTGCAAATTCAACAAAACAATATTCTTAACAGTTGACTCTCGAGACTGTAGAAAATTCTGCGGTCTCTTTATTCATAGTATACTTTCTTTGCACTCATTCTGAATTCGTTCCCTATATGTAAGGGACTATATATCGATGATTTTTCGTACTCTTCGCCACGATCCTCTGTCCTTAAAATAGTCAGATGCACGTCTGGATGTATTCGTACACAGTAACAATCCTGTGATTTTGATTTCCAATTGAGTCTCTGGATTGTAGATCTACTATGTATGTATATGTCATTTTTAAGTAATTAATATCTTTTGTCTTATCTATCATTTCTGTTATATACTAATCTAACTGAAAGTTCCCTTCACTTGTATTTAGTGAATGAATACATAAAACTATATACATTAAAAATGTACAATTTTTATGTAGAATATATGTACGTGTGTGTATGTAGGTATGTTGATGAATGTATACTCGTTCTGTTTTATGTAATTTAGAATAAATATATATTATTACTTTTATTTGTTTGTCCACTTTTCTATTTTGAATGAATGTAGTTTTTTTTATGTGTACTTTGTTTTTGTTTCTTTTTCTTGCATTTGGAAGAATGTTTTACTTTGTTCTGGATCTGCTCGTGATCTCAAGACTTCAGTAGCGTTCCCTTGTTACATATTTATTAATATTGTATGTAATTTATGTACTTTTCTTAGTTTGTTTTATTCTATGTTTGTATCTTATTTTCCGAGTGTAAAATAAAAAGTAAAACAAGCAATTTTGTATTTTTTTTTATTTCGTTTTAATAAATGCAACAGAAAAGAAAAAATACTCTTTTGAAATTCAGAATTTTTCTTAAATTTAATAAAGAAAAAAGAATTTACCAATTTGTTGAGAGAATTGTTGTTAAATCAGTGAAAATAAAGGAACAAAAGTGAAATATAGAAAATATGGAATTTACAAGAGCATAACAGAAGAAAAAAAAATTATCAGAATAATATACTCGTTTTGTTTTAAAGTGTAGTTAAATCATATATAGTTACTCGAATGTAGACTTGATACATTACATTGTTAATAAATAAATTAAGTTATGGCATCTAAGTCAATTAAATTTCTGTCACTTAAAAAATATGATGCGATGGCGGGAAAAAATAATTCTGATTGGGAGGGGGAGAGGAAGATGTTCATTTCACGCATCGCCGTTTACCGATTCAATGAGTTTCAGCAACTGAAGAGGTCATCAAATCGTCAAAAATATCACTTCAGCATATCCTTTCGCCTAAGTATATGAATATGTCCGCTTGTCCGGCCGTAGTCATTAACCCACTGCGTATTGAATGATTATAACAATCAACATTACTCTGTTTCTTGTTACTGTTATGTTCGAGAATTAGGAATTGAAATAGAAATCTATGTGCACGAATTAATTTATTATGGTATTTTCTGTTTCTGTTGATCTTAATTCATGTCCTGCATTTTTCTATACGATTTTTGTTTTTGTTTTCTTTTTTTTTTAATTATTACTGTCTACGAGAGTTTGTTGTTATCGATCTTTTGTTTATTTCCTTAATAATAGTTATTATTTAATTTAATTTTTACTTTAATTTCCCTTTTGGTATATTTTTGTTGAATTTTTTTGTGTAAAATGGACCGGAAATTATTAATTTTTCTTTTATAGAATTTAAGAGAATATAAGTCAACCTTTAGCCTGAATGTTAAATCAGCGCGACGGCCGGGTACCCTTATAGTTCGGATTTGGATGCCTTGGTTGCACTTGGCGTGGTGCTGGAAATATAAAAAAAATATACACAATATAACAAATGCAGGTATCGAACTATCGAATACTTTTAATTTAGTTAACATCCTCTTCAATTTATCCCATATTTAATACGATCATTTATTTAAGGATCGAAATCCGATGTTTGACTAACTAACTTTAATAAAATAAGGACATGGTTGCAACTATGGGAAAAAATCCTGTTGTAAAGCTAAAGATTATCCTTTAAACTAGAAGCCTGTGCCACAAGTCACAACCGCCTTATAAAAACGTGGGGAGTCAAACATTTTGAGTTTTCCCTATTCCGAGTAAAACTTTGCTGCTCACAAACTAGTGATGGGAACTATCCAATAAAAACTATCTAGTTATTGGATAGTCGAAAACCATTCATTCATCAAATTGAATGAAAAAAATATTCAATAGTTTTTACTTTTTTTACTTTTACACACGCTAATTTTGACAGCGAGTTTCACCTTTCTGCCTAAAAAATGGAAATGCTTGCTGTCAGTTTTAGTTTGTGTAAAAGGGGCCTTGTATGGCTGGTTGGACTGATTCAAATGGTTGGCATGGCAGCTTCTCTGAGAGAGAATTTTGTGTATGCTCTGTGTGTATGCACATTGTCAAAATATTTGCATGACAGATTGTTCTTTGGTTTGGTTCGAGCCGATAGTTCGACTCAGTTAAGAGATGAATTCGAATTCGTTCATTTGTATGATGGAAAAATGTTCGAATGGTTTTAATTGAATGAATGGTTTTTGGTTTGTTTGGACTTTGGACCATCGAGTCGAATGAATGGTTTTAGTTGAATGAATGGTTTTTTCGTTCGTTTGGACTTTGGACTATCGGCTCCTATGAACGATTCGTTCAGTTGTATGATGCAAAAATGTTTGAATGGATTTAGTTGTATGAAGAAGAAATCGCCTGAAGGGCGAACAATTGAATCAAATAATCTCTTAATAGCAATTCTGGCTTATAGACGATGAAAGAATATCCAAACACCGGAATGAGGGATGTAATTAGTTAGTAAGTTAGTACTACTGATTTTGTAGTTCGTTGTGAGAGGCATAGGGAACTCACATGAAAAAGCACCCTTAGGGTAAGAGACGGGGATGACGGTTTTGTATTTTTTTTTTGTGATAATTATATATATCGAGGATTAAGCCTCCTAAGGAAACCTTATAAAAAAACGGGACCCCCCTTCCCCTTCCCACTCTTCAACCACGGCGGGTATTGTTTTAACAACCCAGTCGGTGAATAAATAAAATTATTTGATAGTTGAAATCATTCAGTTACTAACTATCGACAGTGCAATTCATTCGATAGTTCCCATCACTATCACAAACAACACATTTGTTAAACAAAAATAGCAGACAATGTAGACAATGAATGCACTTGGTTTTTAGATACGGTGTTAAAATCTTTGTTTTTGTCTCGGTCTTGGCGCGGTTTGATTCTTCAACCAATAAGTGAACTTTATTGGAAATATAGTATCTCATTCACACCCCCCCTACTTACAATTTGTTAACTTAGTGCATTCATTTTAAAGTAGAATTATCAATGCGTGCTGCAGCAAATGGAAAGGCATACTTTTTTCGATTGGTCGGGATTGACAACAATTTAGACGCAGCACGTTACACAAAAAAGTTCTTGGAAATTCCGGATGCATAGATGGTCAATGGCATAAAAGACTCGTAACTTTCGAAACGTATATAACTAAACGGTCACTTTCAACACCTAAATCTGTGTTGGTTGCCTTTGTGTATCAGACAAACATACTTTCTGCTCTCTCTTATATATAAATAAGATTCTCTCATCGCATTGTCTTTTCAATATGTTTTTACGCTCTTTTAAGCGCGAGAGTGACATAAGCACCATACACCATACCATGGTGAATATTCTTGCGAGGGTTTTTCCATGATAGCAAATATTTGAAACCTCACAAGAAAGGCATCTCGGACATTTGCGAGTTGTGACTTTTGCAGTTTGTCAAGAAAGTGTTTACACTAGGTAAAAAAACAACGATTTCTACTTTCTCGCTTCAATATTAGACACTTCTATAAACTTTATTTCACCATTTTTGTTTATTTCTATACTTCATGTTTTAAAATGTAAATAACATAAGCAAAACTCCATATAACATAACAATAAGAACAACAAAAAACAAAAAGCAAAAAGGAACAAACATTTACTGTTAAGAAAGTCTTTACACATTCTCTTCCGCATCCATTTCGCAGTGCATACATAGTTCAAAGCGTACTGTTAGCGGTTTTTTTCATTTTCTGTTCTCTATGGGATGTAGGAAGTCGAAAGCGAAAATGTGCATTGTTACTTCTGCTGTTGAATGAGTAGGAACAATTTCTGGTGATTCATTCTAATATGCTTGGTAAGAGAATTTCTTTTGACGTTAAGCAGTTGGTTTAGTATAACCATTATAATGGTAAAAGTGTGAAAGGAATGACCGAGATGTTTGGTTTATCTAAGAAAACCATTTACAATATTAACCGGGCAGAACGTGAAAATCGGTTTGAAAATATTGCACCAAAAGGCAGGCCAACAAAGTTATCGGACAGAAATGGGCGCTATTTACTAAGAAAAATGCATGAAAACTCTCAAATATCCATTCGAACTTTGTCCAGAGAAATAAACCAATGGTTCGGTGTACAAGTTTCCCACGAAACTAAGGCAAGTATTGATAAAAAATGGGTACACATCAAGAGTTGCACCGAAAAAAACATTACTTTGGTCTCAGAATGTACAAAAACGCTTGTCATTCGCTACAGAGTACAGCATGCAACCGAACGACTACTGGGATGGTGCCATATTTTGTGATGAAAGAAAAATAATATTGTATTAAAACGAGGGGCCCAATCGAGTGTGGTGCAAACCTTTAAAACCGTTGCTTAACAAGAACATCATTCCGACCCTTAAATTTGGTAAGTTATCTGTGATGGTGTGGGGGAGCATATCCAGCCTTGGCAATGAAAATTCCATGGACGCAGAGAAGTAATTGAGTATTTTGCAAACCCTTTTGCTTGCTAGTGCCTACAATTTTGGTTTTAATGGCGGTGTTAAAGACAGAAAAATTACAATTTGAGTTCTATCAAGACAACCATCCGAAACACAAAGAACTTACGGTGAAGACGTGGCTGCTTTATAACTGCACCAAAGTATTGGATACACCAGCTCAAAACCTAGACCTTAACCCAATAGAAAATCTATGGGCACATTTGAAAAAGAAAGTAGCAAAAAGGAACCCCAAAAATAGAAACCAACATCAATGAAGAATTGGTTAACATTCCAAATAATTATGATATAAAAAAGTTATTTGGATCAATGACAATGCGTTTTAAGGCGGTTATTGGTGGTCACACCAAATACTAACATGTGAATTTTGCAAAATTCATAAGCTTTTTAAACAAAATAAGTTTATAATTAATTACAGTATTAAGATGTGTAAAGACTTTCTTGACAGTTAAATTTTTGTTCCTTTTTGCTTTTTGTTTTTTTTTTTTTTTTGTTGTTCTTATTGTTATATTATATCGAATTTTGTTTATGTTATTTACATTTTAAAACATGAAGTATGGAAATAAAAAAAATTGGTGAAATAAAGTTTATAGAAGTGTTTAATATTGAAGCGAGAAAGTAGAAATTGCTGTTTTTGTACCTAGTGTACCATAAACACTTTCTTGACAAACTGTACACCTTAAATAATTTAGAATACTTAAGGACCTTAGTGTTGTACTATGAACAATGAAGCGAATTGTGTTTTCTGATTAATTTTTTATCTTTTCACCCTTTCTCACGCGTGCGTCAAGCAACACTAAGAAGAAAAGAATAAAGCAGTTCGAAAGAGAAATTAAAGAAAACACTGGAATTCTCGGTCTATCGGCGAGGGGCACATTTTGCATAGGCTACTTTTACACGAGCTAATTCGGACAGCAAGCTTTTTTATCTCTTAGGTAAGAGAGGTGAAGCTTTTCCAATGTCTTACCTATGTAGCCTACAAGATGGAAAAGCTTGCTGTCGAAATTAGCGTGTGTAAAAGTACTCATACAAGACTAAAGAATAGCGACGAATTTAGCGTGTGAAAAAGCTGCTATAAAAAAATTCAACGGGGTGAAAGAGAGAGTTTCGACTTAGGGAGATGGATGTAGATTGGAAAACTTCGGAGGCATTTTAGTCAATTTGAATCAGCTGTGGAAATTGCATGCGAACATAATATCTCATCCATTTGCAAACGTTAAACGGAAGTCTTAACCCAGTCAGTGGAAGAAAGCCTTGATACAATTCTACCCTTTCGCTTATATCTTTTCCAAAATCCATTTAGGTACTTTAAATGCATGCAATTACATTTAAAGTAAACGAATAGAATATTCACCTGATATCATCATATTTACTGCCGGGTACATTCCAGTAATTGGTGCCATTTGAGGTCTCAATTCACTAGGTGGAGATCGGCGGTTATTTTGTAAAGCAACAGTTGGCTGAAACAAATAAACGGGATTATATTCCATATCAACACAAAAATAAACAAATAAAGAGAAAAGATATTTACGTGTGCAAAATATGTCTGTCCATATTTGATGTAAACACCCGCTGGGGCACCTGGATGATTATAAGCCCCAATTAGTGGTTGAGGACAACCAGCAGTTGCTTCGGTTGCTGCCGCTGCTGCAGCAACTACAGCTGCGGCCTGAGCGCTTTGCGCAGCCGCATGCATCGGTGGAATGTGCGTACCTCGCGTTATATATACTGGCGATGACTGCTGATTGTCAGCAGCCGCCGCAACATACTGCGGGACTCCACCGCCTGTGTAGCCTGACACGATACTATTTGGTGAATTATTGTTACTTTCGTTTGAGTTAGCACTCGGAGAATTACGCTGACTGACACTGCGACGGAATTCAAGATTACTTGGCTTTTGTCTATAACCAGATGAAACGCGAGGCTTGTTGTCTGCGCCATTTTGTGAAGCTTGGTTTCCGTTGTTAGATGCTTCTATACGACCTCCATTCAGTCCTGCATGGGATCCATTCAAAAGAGAAATTTGAGGTTTATCTCCACCATTAACGCGTTTGGGTTGAGTGATGTGAATTGAACGTTGACCTTGTAAGCCATTTGAGGATAATAACGACGACTGATTGTTAACGTCTGTTGATGTTGGAGGCTTATTGTTAAGTCCGTTATGTGCTTGACCATAACCCGACGTTGATGAAGAATTTTGCCGTACATTGCTGTATCCTCCACTAGCTCCATTTGTCGATTTATTCTTGTTAATTCCCATTCCACTACCGTTTCTTTTTTCGTAATGCGAATTTATTCCTCCTGTATGTTGTGCGTCTGTAAAATTTTGATAATGGGTCTGGATTGGCGAATTGAAATTGCTCGACAGAATTGGAGGAGTTGCGAATAACGGTGGATTCCGTTGATTATGATGCGACAAAGAGTGTGGGGTGCTTGGAGCCGATTGTACCGTTCCACTACTATTGACCACATGAGTTGAACTACCATTTGTATGCACAGCATAACTTGTCGTTTGCGGTGGTTCTAATGGGACCGGCCCGTTACTCGTTGTTAAAGGAGGATGATTAAATATTGAACTGATCACAGCGTTTGGTTGATGAGGGAGTGGAGTAAGTACACCAGCCGTTGCCGCTGCATTTGCGGGTGCCGTTGTACTTTGGTGAGTATATGGAAGCATGTTTGGGGTGAAAACAGCGTGCTGCGGAATGGCATACATTGTTGGTCCATTTAGCTCTGAGGCAATCGCTAACGGAACACTTGGCGCCAGTTGATACGTTGTATTGCCTGGTGTCACTGAGTGATTGTTACCTTGTATACTATTCTGTTGGTGGTGTGGTGGTGTTGAACGTTTACCTCGACCACCGCCGCCACCACCACCACCACTTATTGTATGGTTGTTGTTATTATTTGGGGCACTTGTATGGCTACTTGCATTGAGTTGATTTACAGTCGTGGCAATGCTTGTGGTTACACCGTTTGGCGGTTGCAAAGGTGCAGCTTGTGGAGGAATAATAGATGAAGGAACCGCGTTCGCAAGGGATTGCTGAGGCACATAGTATGTCATGGTTTGGCCCCAATAACCTTTAGATACGAAAAATAATACGTGTATACATAAAATATGATAGGCTTAATGTGCTTATCTTACCATTATATGGATACGGATATCCTATGGGATACGTCATTGGGTATTGTTGCATCTGACCATTAGCTGCTGCTGCTGCAGCAACTGCCGCTCCTCCGGGGGCAAATTGATCGGAATAAACTACTGGCCCTGGATAAATAGGTGCTCCGGGAAACTGTGTTGTAGGATATGCTGCTACAGGAACCATTGTAGCTCCACCCGTTGGCTGATAGATGGCCTGCGATCCAGCAGGTATTAGTCCATTTGGATCGCGTTGTTGTGACGGATCAAAAACAGGCATAAAATAACCTTGCATCTCGCCATCCTGCAAATATTTACATATATCGTCATTCACCAAAAATGGGCATATGTTTATAAATTTAAACTACCATTTGTGGCGGATACGCATAAACCATGCCTGGAGGAACCGCGTAGACACTTCCATCAGGCTAACACACAAAGAAACATTTATTTAAATAAGTATGTATATAAAGCAGTACAAGTAGTACAGTAGTGAAGAAATTGTAATAAATGTGACATGCAAAACTATGTCTAGTTTCTAAACTGTAACTCACCCCTTGCTGATATGTCGTTGTGTTATATGGATTTGTATGAGTCGGTTGGAATACAGTGGATCCGTCTATAGTTTGATAGCTATAGCTATAGCTCTTCGGCTCATCTTTTTTATTTTCACTTGTACTCGCTGGTGTGGAGCTATTTGAATTCGTGAGTTCAGGCTGATGATGCGGTTGTGTTTTAGCCTCAATCTTGTTGTCATTTTGAGTACCCATCTGAAAAAAAAAATCATTGCATATGAGATACTCAAAGAACGCTTTTATAACCTACGTCATTCGTCTGAGATTGTCCGTCAGATTCTGGTGTCGGTATATTAGGGCTTGTGGCCTGATGTTTAAATTTCTGCACTTCAATTCGATCGTATGATTTTCCAGTACCAGCTGATGTGGTCTTTTCACAGTCTTCTCCGCCATTTCCAATTGTTTCTATTTAATAAACAAAATGTTTGCCATGAACAAATGATGAAGTCCTTTTCTAAATATAAACCTTACCCTCTTGAATGTCATCCATTTCTCGTTTCGAAGTAATGTCCTTAGATTCAACCTCGTCCTCCCGTCCGATTGATGCAGCCACCACAGTCTGGGTCGATGATTCAGACACAGTCTCTGTGGAACTCTCAGCTGTTGTTGACTCCACCACACTGGACGAAGATGTCATCGTATCATTGCTCACTGAATGATCAATTTTGCTGCACAATTTATGTTTCTCTTGTTTCTTTTTAATAGATGCTCCAAGTGGTGATTTACTATACGCTCCAGAACCCATCGCCTGACTAGGTGGCAAATTGGACGGGTCAAAATGATAAATTGAACTAAAAAAAAAGAAATAAGAAACATCACATTGCTACAGATTCATTCTATTCTTAATAGTTAGCTTTCATGTATTATACAAGCTATTATGGTAAAAAATCGGTTTGTTTTGTATGTGATAATTTTATAAAAGAAAGTTTCTTGATTGTGAAAAATTGTGTATTTATTATCCAAATGAAAAGCCATATAGAAGGAAAAGCTAATAGAGGTCTTTTATGCAGAAACTTTGCATCTATTCCCAACAAAAGGAAAAACAAATCAAAATAAACACACACAAAGCATTGGAATAGAAGACAACATGAGCACTGTCATTAAAACCAAACAAAAAGAAACAATACTGATACAAACAAATCAAAAAATAACTAAATTCAATTCTCCAACTTTTCAACTCAAAATATGCCAGTAAAGATCGACACTGCGCCTGTTCAAAATTAAACTTTTTTCCTGTAACCTTCGCCAGTTATCAATTCGAACCATTTACAGGTTATATTTGTTTTTATTTAAGAACGCTTTAATAAACCAGTTTTATCAGAAAATTCACTGAACACAAACAATTTGTCGTGATGAGTTTGCAAAATGTTTCAAAGATGAGCACGGGATAGAAGTAAATAAATGGGTCAATTGAAAAAAAAAATGTAAAAATATTGTATCCCCCGCATTCTGCATTCAATGAAAACCGATTTGAGTATACGTTACGCCGATATCTTAAATGTTTCCTAATCTTTATCAACTACCTTGAGCTCTGTCGATATTTTGTTGTTTTTTGCAATTAGTGCAAGTAATTCTTACCAAGGCCTCATGTTGGCACTGTCTGAGAATTATGTATGAAGACCAAGCGTATGTAAATTAACGTATTGTGATCAAGAGTGATGGCAATGGCTTCACCGCTTTGGATGCAACACACTTATGACAACGGTTATACTAATCCTCGAATGGGTCCTAATGGAATGGACAGTACTCCCAATCTTTTTCATTCGAGTACATTCGCCCTCGACTCGAATATAGTCAGGGAATATAAAATTTAATCGTTGTGAACACCCAGTGTACTACATATTACTAAATTCCATCATTTCATAAATATAGATGGAGTAGGTTTGACTACATTTCAAGCGACATAGGCTCACAATAGCTGCAGCCATTCCCACCTAACCTAATCCAAGCCATATTCCTTTCTATACCTTTCCACACTAGAAAGAACGCGGGAAAATGTATAGTTTAGCGTTTTATCAAGCAAAAGCAATGATTGTGGTATGAAATAAAAATACTTTAACGTTAATCTTTATATTTCAGTTCAAATATTTGCTCACTGATTAGCAATTTTAAATCACTAGAAAATCAAAAATTTTTATTGTATTTTTCAAATGAAACCGGCAGTCTTTCTGGAGTTGATTCACTTTGTAAACCAATGCCATTGTACATATTACAATTGTATTCAGTTTAGTTAAATATTTGATTACCACATTTTATTTAAAAGACTACAACATAGTATGAAATAATTTGACAAGTCTTTCGTTTTACCTCGTTCTTTAACTACTCAATTGCCCAAATTAGAGAAAAGTAGGTTGAGGCAGGTTGAGGTCGTTTTGCCGAGACAATTAAATTAGAGCACCTCCTTTTGCGTTGTCACACAAACGACGCACCGGCACCGGTCGGATGGAACCAAATGCCTGAATGCGTAGAAGCTTGCCACTTCATGGTTGAATCTTCTTCGCCCAAATGTGATCAACGCAAATAGGACCAAACATAAGAATCATGTTCTCTTGAGGAAGCGAGGCAATTCTACATCCGTTTTTGAAACTGGCCATACCTGTCTCTACGAGACACACAACTGGAAGAACTCCATATCTTTTATAAAGTTAGTCTGTTTGTTCGAAAAAAGAGGTATATTACTCATTTTCCTCATAAACCCAAAAACAGAGAGAGTTATTCTGCGTTTGATGATACTGATGTTTGTATTTATTTGTAAATATGTAATAATATAAATGTAAAATTAAGTGATTTTGCTTCTACTGTAGCTGCTGATTTTCAGTAGCATAAGCAGTATTAAAAACAGAACAAATGAAAATCAACCAGTTTTTCAAACACATGTATGTAGGACCCGAGAGAAGACAAAGTTCTTGACAACCTCAAACTCATTATGAACTATGAAATGTACAACTGTTATCAATTCTATTATGTTTTGTAGGGTTGGAGGCATCAGATGCGCATTTATAGTTTCTAATGTAGAAATGTTATTTGCGTGTGGCAGATATAAAGCTTGTGCCAATAAGTTTCTAAAGTGCTCTTTGTTTGATGAGATTAATTTGTAATCTTTAGTTCTGTTCGCAACATGCGTATATGAAGGGCAAAGGCGTAGATACCGCACTACATGAGGTAGAGTGTGATTGACAAATCCCTTGATGTCAAATAATATGCACTTGCAGTATACCATTTTCATTACCTTGGTTTTATTTTTTTTTCGGCCACACAAAATGCACTTCAATTGGCCAAAGTTGAGCAAGCACTTACTACTATCCTAGCGAGCCTTCTCAGCAAAAGTATTATAGATGCGACCCTGGGAGACTCATTCATAAAAATGGTTACCTTTGGAACAACCCCCTGGCGGGATCATATCTCCTCTCCTCTGTATGCTAATAGTGAAAGAAATCTTAGGTGAACTCAGATTATCGGAACCTAGTACCATATCTTGCTCGGACGACGTATTATGCTCGGCTTAATTTTTTTCCGATCCTTCCCGAACTTGTTTAAAATGCTATAGTATCCTACCTTCAATAGGCAAAATCATGTGATAATAATAAACTGAGTTGTTACTCTTCACCAACAAAAAGGCTATTTCGCGATTTGAACAGCCAACAATTGAAGGCACAGCCCTTAAACTAACAGACAATGCGAAATATCTAGGCTACAGAATATTAAATTGGAAACTAAATTTTTGGAAAGAGTCCAAAAGGCAGCCTGCCTGAGCACCAGGATATTAGGTAAAAGATGGGCTCCTACCCTGTAAGCAATCCAGTGAATTTACACAGCGATCCTAAGGCTTTTATTTTATTATTATTATTTATAAACCTGGTATGTAATTAAAATTACAAGCTAATTTACAGTTTAACGAGTCTAGCTTCGGAGACTATTGGCTCAATTGTGTTGTTCTTTTAATGACATGAAACTGTGTAGTATAGTGACAGGCCCCGGAAATCCACAAATCTTTATCTGCCAACTAAAATATAGCGACTAGCAAAATAAACCGCAGGCCTTCGGATGCTATTGAATCTTCCTCCATCAGACCTATATATACAATCTATCGCTAATCTAAGTGATAGCGGCAGTTTTACTGAACATGCTAGTATACTGAACATTTTGAAAGCGACAACACACTCCCATATTTCGATCATTGTCATTTCCCGCCATGGGATGGGTGGACGACACGTGAACTCGACTACTCGGGTATACATTGATGGTTCGAAGATGCAAACATGCACGGGCGCATTTTTTTCCGAATTGTTAAATAGGCACTGCTCCATCTGAATTCCTGAATGCGGGAGGTTTTAAAGCGGTGGTCCAGTCAAGGGAGGGGCCAGAATGATATCAATGTTGCAAATACCATCGACTGATATTACCATTTTTTTACAGCCACTAAAGCAAACTCGGCTTGGTAAACAAAGCCCTCTCTCGAACAGCCAAGGTAACGCTTTACAAAAGCGGATGAAGCAGCTCTTGATTGCTTCGACAGGAAAATTCTTCGTGTGATTTTCGGTCCCGTCTGCATAGATGGTGAGGAAGATATAACGACGAACTATATGGACTTTTCAGCGATGAGGCAATAGAAAGGGACCGAAATCGACCCAACCCATGCAATCTTAGCTAATCAGTCTCCTCTGGCAAACGTCAAAAAGAAAGTGTTACCACAGGGACTCTATAGAGTCAAATGGGCTCATATTTTTTTAGCCTGACTCGGGGACTCATAATTATTTGGTTTGACTAATTTTTTTTAGAACAAAATTACCTAAACATCCAACGCGATTTTATTTCACATTTCCATTTTCATAAATTTGCAATTTGTGAACTAAACATCAATGTTTCCTAAACGCTTTCATTTAAAATGCATGAGCATTTAAAATGCCCCCAGAAATGGCTCTGCCCAAACTTCGAGCTAGGAAAGGAATGTAGTCGTATCTTCACAGATGGCTCAAAAACCTATGAATACTCCGCTGCTTTCGTGGAAGGCGACAACAGTAGACTGTATACCTCATTAAATATCAGCGAATACCTATGCGGAACAAATTATATTTAAAAAACAGGTGAGAGGATGATGGTTGGACCTCTCGAGAGCACTATCGTAGACGGCATGACTCTTCAGGATGTGGATAGACCAAGCATTTGCTAACAATTCCGCAGCATTCTTGTTATTCCTCGACAGAGGAGACTGCAGACGATATACCAGCGTGATAACGGGCCACTACACCTTTGCTAAACACTTAAACGTGCTGGGTTAAGATACCATCTGCGATGCCCGGGGAGAGGACGGCTAAACGGCATAGCACTTCCTCTGCCACTGTCCCGTCTTTGATTGGATCAGGTGGCAGGTCTTCGGCACTAATGTGGTTAGAGCGGATTCTGTAGGCCCTCACCACAGATGCGCCAGCTGATCTTCCGAAGGAATTGTAGGTTGCCACCTGGTTGTACAATGGACCAGTCTTGAGCCTAAGTGCTCCAGTGTAGTATCAAAATCTCAAACAAAAAAAAAAAACATACTGGTTTCCTTTGTGTTTCTTAGTTCTCACACAAGGAGGCATTGTTTTATCAAAAGCCTTTGTTGGGACTCACATATTTTCAAAATTACTCGTTTTTAAAGCTCCGGGGAATCATATATAATTTAACCTGTGGTAACACTGGTGACAAGACATCAGAAATATGGTCGAAGAATCTAACCACCTTTGAAGCTACTCAGAAATGCAATAAACTGCTGCTAAGAATACTTAAGTATCATGAGATCAAAATTGGTCTTACCCATGATTACATCTGTTGAAGCTCTAAAGACGAAGATATAGAGAATATTTTACACTATCTATGTCATTGCCCAAGCCTCTTCCGATTGGGACTTTAGTGGCATATCTTCGTATCTCTTTACAGGTTTATTAAAACATCGGGCTGGCTTAATTCTAATGAACCCGAAAATGGGTTTGAGTGGACAATGGTCATCACAATGGGGGTACAATGATCTTAGCATGGCGGGCTGTCAGCTCACCTACCTAGCCCAACAAACATAAGAACTTCACTAACATAAAGATGATTGTTATGTACCTTATTTGCTCAAAATATCGAATCACGTTGTCCATTCATATTGTAAAATAGACTTCATGCCGATTGCGGATGGCAAATAAGCTTACTCTAGAAAAACAAAGGATAGTGGTAGAACCGTGAATTACAAAAACAGTTTCGCATGTCGGGAATTGAACCTTTACACCCAACATAGAAGCTGCAAGCTGACGCACATACCAACAACGGTCACTTATTTGCCGCACTTATTCATTATAAGCTGCGCAACTTTTCCCTATGTGAATGAATCGAACATTTATCACACGTATTCTCTTATACAAGACGGTTTTAATTAAGTTGCAAAGGTGTGTGCTGTTTGTTCACAAACAAATTTTGATAAACGATTTGACAAACAAATAATAAGACGATGAAAGTTGTGCCAGAAGTTAAAAGTTCCTCCACTCACATTGTCAGCAAGACATTATGAGATCATTAAAAACAAGAACAAAGGATATGATTTATAGTATTTCAGAACAAGAAATAAACAGCAAGGAGAAGCAAGCGAACGTGCTCAAAGAAAACATGTCACATACAAAAAAGGAACACAACAACATGAGGCCAGAGTATAAATACAACGTATGTTGTAGCCGTTAAGATAAGCAATTGGTATTATTTGTGCATCATTAGTGAAACAAAAATAAATAATTCCGTTTACATATGTATGTATGCATAAACGTATGTAAGTATTGTCAGAGTTAAATCCCAAAACGAAAAAAATGAATATGCTATAGAAAAATCAAAATCAAAGAAAAAGGAAGAAAAAATTAAAGAAAATAAACTCAAACAACCTAAATCGACACAACATGAGACAAGGAAACATAAACAAACAAAACATAATGTATATTATCAAATAAAGAAATAAAACGTTTTGCAAACTTTTGTTTATATATGTAACTATCGGAAATGTTCATTTAAAGAATAATATCAACATAGATATGCAGTATTTATCAATATATTGTGAACTTTATTTTAAACAACAAAAAGAAAGGAAACTCTGTTGTGTTAGAATTTTTTTAAGTTTAGGTATTGTTAAGATGTTTGCATTTGTTTTTTTTTTCGTAAATTACCCGTCTTGGTTAACTATTGGTTGCAACGTGTGCGGATTTATGAGGACACTGCCTCGCGGCACACTTGCCATATCAGTGACGGCCCATACAAGCCTACATGGAGTGGACGGCGGCGAGTGGATAACAGACGGTTCTGGCGTGTGCTCATCACTCCCATATCCAGTTGGAGAGGGAGTTACCGAATCAGACCGCAGGGATTGTGTTTGTGTTTTATATCTATTTATTAAAAAAAATGGGAGAACACATAAAATCAGTGAGAAAGAGTGATCTGTTTTCAATATTCATCAAAAGGTAATTTCGAATATTTTTTTTTGTTTTCGTTTTTTTTTTTCATTTTGTCACGCACACTTTCTCATTGTCAGATTTAAACTTTTTACGATTACATTGCATGTACAAAATTCAATTATGTAGCGAAAAAATGCAATCCTAATATCAGAAATGTAAACGATAAAATAAAAAAGGTAACATACTAGTCGGTTGTATTTTTAACGCATTTACTTACCCACTACTCGGTGGTGAAAGTCGCCAGGGTGTACTGGTGCTGCCGATAGAATCTTGCTTTGAGAACAATCGTGAGCCAGCACTTTTCGTAGAATTCACGGAATCCCCACGAAGTAGTGGAACACCACTGTTGCCACTTGCATTCGGCGGTGGACCACCATAGCCACCAAAGCTGTGAGACTTTGAGACGCTTGGTCGTAAATCATTCCTCATGTCGTTTGATTGCTGAAAAAATTAATTAACATACGTAAGTTACTAAAACTTGACCGCTGTACAAAGAGAACGATGATATTTATGTAGAAATGATCGATATTACAGATCTCATGCATTTTATGTCAGCCACGATTTTATTTGAAACCAGTGCGGTAATGTGCGTACAGATTAACATATTGTAACTGTTAACTGATCAAATGAATAAATTTGTTTCTGCAGTTTTGCTTACATTCCAGAATTGTCTTAATACATAATTTCTCTTTTTATTGCGCTAATTTTAAAATTGAATTTCATGGCAATGGCAAGTTATGATTATGTAAAACTTTAATGCATATACAAATCCCTTCAACACAATAAGAAGTAATCAAAAGGATGGCACAAAGCTAAAAAAAAAACTTACTGCAGATTGAACTTTCAGCATTTTATTACTTTGGCGCATTCTGGGTACCTGCTGCTCAGGACTGTCATTCCAATTCCAGTACGGCTCTTCCATCATTTCGCCGTTTTCACGGTTCCGGAATATACGACGTCGTACTTTTTCGTATTCCTCCTCTCTTTCTTCGAAACTCTTTGCTTTTCGGTCAAGTATGCCGCGATCCGGGCACAGATAGCTCTGACGAGCGTCATCGAAACTGTGCGTGTCACGTTTCAAAATCGACTTTCTTGGCTCATCAGACATACGATCACGAAACAGAGATTTAAAACGGATCTGTGAATTGAAAAATATATGAAAAAATGCAAAGATTTGTATAATTCAGTTCATGCTTACATCAGGGAGACGAGTGTCTTTCGTTGTTGCCACTATTACGCACTGTTGCGTAGCTGTGTCCACGTTATGCTCCATTCCGAAAAATGCTGCCGTACGATGAATAAGCATTCTGTTGTAAGATGATGCGGCCGGAAAACGCATTTCATGACGACTAGACAAACGAACAACTCGTTACTTCCTAAATGAACATTAAGAAACTACATATACATACGTTTTGTCTTGAGCCAGCTCAATGAGATCTTTTTCAATTTTCATTAGAGTATTTCTATCTTTGGGATTTTTATTAAGCGTCTCCTTGAAGAAGAGAACCAAATCAACACCGCTCTGATCGGTGAATTGCTCCATTGAGTTATCTAAAATTGGACGGAATAAATCGTTAACACTGCTGCGAATCTATATTCATGTGTGCGTGCTTACCTCGCGATATGAACCCAGAAGTACTATTACTGTTGCCCCCATCCATGCTTGATGAAGATCCCATGTTTTTAAGGCGAGGTTTTGAACTTTTTGAGTTCGAGTTCGTTCTGTGCTTTTTACCCATCCGTTCATGCTTACTGACATCACTGGGACTGTCGGTTAGGCTATTCTGATTTTCATCGGGGGACAAGGAGTTGTTACTATTCTGACTATCATTACGTGGGCAACGGTTTTCTTTGTCATATATTGACATTGTGTTGTCATGAGTCATAGCATGTGCATCAGAGTGCATGAAATGTGATCCGTTTCCAGTGTTTTCTGTTTGGTTTATCATATTCACTGACGTAGTGGTGGTGCTTCCGGCTCCTCCACTGCTTGCACCGCTGTCCATGGTTTTCGTTACTTCAAGAACCACTTTTTTCCCAGCACCGGTACCAAATTCTACCTTGCTATTTTGCTCACCACTAAGAGTGGAACTTGAAGCACATTGCTGATGGTTGTTATTGAATTTCTCATTTAGATCACGATTACTATGACTGTTGTTGTTATTATTGCCGGTGTTAGAGTTCATATTTTGTGCTTGTGAGTTACGAGGGCTTTTCGACGATTTGGGAGGCGAAAGCTTTGGAAAATCAGCTTCATTACAGATAACGCTTTGCTGTTGCGATTGGGAGTGTTGACTAGTAACAATTACCGAAGGAGTTTCTAACAACGAAGACGGTGACAACAGGGACGATGATTGTACGTGCATTTTATTTTCGCTTGCTTCCTGCGACGGACTATGCGTCGAAGATGAGGATGACGATGATGACGATGAAGACGAAGATGCCATTCCGCAGTTAGACGACGTTGATTGTTGATCTGTGCGAGGAGTTGGTGTTCGTGGGGGTGATGTTGATTCACGCATTGCGTGGCTTCGTGTTAAATGTTTGCCTTTCATATTGCCCTAAATTAATTATAAACACAATATTATTCATTTATCATTTGTTTACATACAAATTTATAATTTATTTAAAATTATGTCAGTTATTCACAAACAACACACGTGCACGTACCAACATAATGTAAACCAAACGTAATTCGATATTAAGAGATTCATGTCAACACTGCCCCAACATAAATATCTTCCTCACATATCACCCATATCAACAGCAACTATACAAACAATTATATCCACAAAACATGATGGTGATTACTTTTCCTAGTGGGAAAACACCAGATTGACCTTCAAGCAAATCCTAACGACTAACTTTAACTGCTGATTAATTACCACCCTGTGCAAGGCACATTGTGTTCTTTATGCTACCAATTGACGACCTTTCACTTTTCCTTTCATCGATTTCGGAACTCTGTGACATCACTAACAATTTTAGGGACTTGACTAAACAACACGCGTCAGTCGAATACACCCATCCACACGACCTCTCTCCAATCCACACCATGAAGCGAGACAAGCAAGCTCTTCGGTTTGAGCAAATATTCTGATATAAACAGGAAAGTCACAAACAATGTTAGTGCGCGCAGGACAAGGTGCACGTGATGTTATCAGATCGTGATTGACATTTATTCATTTATGAAAATTGCTCTGTAACACGATGAATAATGTCGTCGATGGCTCGTTTCGTTTTCATTGGGTGGGAAGGAAAAAAACCCAAATGCACAAGCCAGGTCCTTGCGTGCCAATTGTGAATGAGATTCCAAAACTCAATTTGTTCGTTTCTCCGTGAGAATTCTTAGGTGAAATAATCAATAACATGACCTTGATGTATTATCCATTCACTGTACGAGCTTTATTAAAGAAAAAAAACATAGTCACAGGTTTGTAGGTAGTTCCGGACACCTTGAACCTGTGATCAGAATGTCAGAGGTGTAATTACGGATAGATTAATCTATACAAAGCCACTGAATGTTAAATAACGGGGAATTCCTCTTACCGTACAGATACACGAATTCTATCTATTGATTTTATACTGGCAGGTATTGTAGTGATAGAATATCTTACACACATATATGAGCAACTGCTCAAGCTTAGACATGGCCGAAGAGGTTCTAGACATACTTACTCTGCTTCTGTTATTGCTTAAGCTGTTTTGTCTATTAAGTGAGTCTTCGCTGAAGTCTTTTTGTAATTGGGATGCTGCCAAGTTATGGACGTTTGGAGCCACAGGAATTTGCGTCTGCGCCAAACTCATAATCACATCCACACTACGGTTTCTAAAAGTAAAAAATCAACAGTTGGAGAAAAAGTTGAAATACAATTTTTTTCCGCATCTTACTTAAATAGGTGGACACCAAGTGTCAGTGCTAATGCTAACAATATATGGTAAACTACCGAAACGAACGAAAAAAAAACACACAACTTTACGCTTTTTAAAACTAATTGCATATTTCATGGTCCTTGCGAATTCCCTTGCGATCAACGAAGGTTCATAAGCAAATAACTCGTTAAGAGAAAAGAGACTCAATTAAACAGTAAAACGCATACGTGAAGAAGTAAAACATTCCTTAAGTAATAGCAAATATGAAACAGAAAAATAGCAAACATACATAGGTAAAAAAACCCGAAAAAAGTCAGTGTACACATTAGAGTTAAAACAAAACAAAAAAATAAAGTTAAATTTCTGTACAACCCTACAAAATGTCCAACAAATACTTAAGGGCAGGGCAATGAATTCCCCTTTATGTGTATATTTTGATATAAAAATAAATTACAATATTTAGTTCAGACAAAATCGAAAACTTTGGACAACTGCCAACAACTATAATAAAAATACAAATCTAAAAGCAAACATTTTTATTTTTATGCTCTTCCTTTGGCTCCCCAGAGGGATAATACTTTTTTGTTTGTTTTGAATAATACAAAGATCAATTAAAGTCACCAAGAGGCGCTTCGTACTGACAAGTATTCTTACCTTTAAATACATTTAAAATCCACATATTTTGATGTGTAATAGATATTTAGTTAATATATCATAGAATGTGCGTGTAGAGACAGACAGCCAATTTTATATGAACGAAATTCGATTGAACGAATAAATTTACAAAAGTTCACAAATTCTTCGACGATCAATCATTTATTTATTTGGCAGTGTAGCTCTCACTTCAAGTTGCAATTTGTTGAATTCATATATTTGATGCACTGATGTTAATATCTTGACAGAACTAACAAAAGCATTGATATCGTATTCTTTTGACGAAACGCTCACTGCATATTTATATAGGTACGACTTATTTTGATCTTCACTAACATTTCATTCAAATATGTTGCTGTTTGGTTTTTAAATTTTGTTTGTTTTTTTTTTTATTGTATTCACCCTCGTGTGTAGATCACAAGAAAAGTATATGTTCGTTTGTTAGTTTGTAAAAAAATCATTTTTAATAATTAACAATATACTATAGAAAATATTTTTTGTATAGAAGGTTCCTATCACATAACACATCACTATCACTGTACTGTATACTTTAATATTTGAAGATATATATTATTTTCTTAACATAGCTAATTATAAATATATATTGTTTATATAAGTTAGAAATATTTTGGTATTTGTTTCTAAACATAACACATTTCTTTAAAGCTATTTTCGTAGATTGATTACTTTTCTTTTTTGTTTTGTTTTTTTTTTGCGGACCTGGTTTTTCAGTTTGTTTCTTATTAGTTAACCGCCACTAGTTCAAATTCGTTTTATATTGTCTACACTTTTGTTCTTTCTGTTTCCAGTTGTTTTGTCCATTTTGTGTTTTGTTGTTTTCTTATATCGAATTTTTAATATTTTAGATTTTTTGGAGGCAGGTTGAGTTTTTTTGGTTTTTTTTTTTTTTGGTTTAGTTAGAAAACTATGTATTTACATCAGTTAACTGAAATGAACAGGAATGAAACTGTTTTAATTAGCCATCATTATCGATTTTTTTTCATACGTTATTCACAACCATTATTGCGTTGGCCCAAAGAGTATCCTTTCTTTATATCGTAGCAGTAGGTAGAACAAGTTTGGTAAAATCACATCACACACGGGAATATACGAATCGAAGCAAAAAAAGAAGTAAACGTAAATAACATGAAGCATGAGGATTGAGGACACTCAAGTGAATATATGCGCATATGAATATCAGAATATGTACATCAAAATTTAACTATGCTGTGGAAGTATTAACGACATCGAGGATGGTGACAATTTTGCTGGTGGTGGTTGTTGACATTGGTATTGAGAAAGGGGATGAACTGAAGATAGGGTGCATTAATTCCACAGAGGGAGATGTAACTGACATTCCCAAAAGTTCGGTATTGCCATGTTTGAATTAATGAAATTCAACTGAAATTCTCTATATGCCCACATTAGTGAAAAAAAGCGAAAAGAAAATGTCATCAACTTAGTAGATAAGCTCAAATGACACAAGTGCATCTTAAAGTTTTTCTCTATTTTTAAAGCGATTAAGGATTTCATAACAGGACAGACCAGTATTCAAATGTATACATTAATTTGTGAACACAATTATGTTGTATGCAACCCATAAACAAATCGATACATGTAGGAAAGTATGCTAAGGAAGAAAATAATCGAATTACTAATACAGTCTACCATATTAATACCTGTTTGATATTATTTAAAACCGCTTGAACTGGACAACTTTTGGCAACACCTTCCATCGTCAACAATAATGGTATGGACGGCATAATCACCCCAAATCAAAGGGGTAGCTTAGACAAATGCAAATCAGAATAAACATTCCCTTTGGGAAGATGGTTGGGAATACATAATACTGAGTAAGGAAAATATGGCGCAATATCAACAGTCTGCTGGAAAGGGGGGAAGAAATTCAAATGCAAATCTGTGTAAACTTCTCAGGTTCGTTCTCTCCACCCATTTTCAATTTATTTATTTTCGTGTTTGTTTTTTTTTTTTTTTTTGCATTTTCTTATTTTCAGGAGGGAAATTGCATGAACTTCAACACAAAAAGAAAGAACAAAAGCGTGGAAAATCAAAGCACCTCTTGGGCGTCATGCAATTTCAAGGTTTTCTATCTAGAAACAGTGCAAAAACTAGATGATTGGGAAAAACAAGAATACGAAAAACAAAGACCAAACGAGTTCTTGCTATCAGATAGAAAAAGATATAGACCTACTATTTCTCTCGGGGGTATTTAATAAGAGTTGTATTATTCTTTTCTTTCTCTGCTTTTTCCCTCTCTTTTTTATATTTCTAACGCTATCTCACTCTCCCTTTTTTCCCTCTCTGTCTCATTCTTTCACATCTGAACAAACAAGGATCACTATGGGAATAACACAGAGAAAAGAAAAAAAAAACCATGTGCGACACGTGCGCATTGCGAGTTCCGTGTAAACACTGGTAATGCTAGTGTGGTAGTTGGTTTTTCCTCCTTCCAATGGTATGAGTTTCACGTAATCACACACCATGCGAAAGGATTTTTACAAGTGACAAAAACCCAAAGCCAATGTTATCATAGAAGGTGTAAAGATTGCGTTCATATTTATCTTTCTTTTGCATTGTCTCATGTCTCACAGATAAAAATGAGAATAACACAAAAAAGAAATTCTATGATGAAAACTAAATACTGTACTACACTTCGGGGTTGGTTGCTGCGTATATGTCCTCTTGTTTGTGTGAGAAAGTCTACTCAATATACACAACATTGGAATACTAGAGAAAGACAAAGTTCGAAAATTTGGGCCATATCGCACAAAAAGCTGTACAATCGATATTTGAGAAAAATTTTGAGGAAATACAAACATCCATCCGTTCATCCATCTTTCGAACACTCTCCTGAATGCAATAGCTTAACAGAATGCAATTTAAAATACTTCCTGTAAAACCAAAGTTATTTTCTTAAGAACAGTATATTTTATTTTAGTTAAAATTTCACTTTTGGGCAAATCGACGTTTTTTTCTCTTATTCACTCACTTTTGCATAGCACTTTAAATTTTCTGCTTATTCATTAATTTTATTTATTCCTTTGATGGCTATTTGTTAACGACGATTATATATGTATATATATTCCATCGGGAATTCAAGTATCGGGACGCGTATTTTTCGTTTTATTATTTATTTCTTTCATGGATGTTTTATATTAAAAATGTTTATAAAGTTATTTTTTTATTAAATAAAATATCTATCCGACTTCCATTATTGTGTATACGAATGCCCGTGCTTCACTTTAAAATGGATATACAAAGGAGAGCGTACAAATTGATACTGTGTGAAGCGTTTTCGACTTGCTTTTGGCTCATCCGAGAAAGCTCGAAATGCTGTGCTCTAGCTTCTGTCAGTGAAACGGGAACCTGGTAGGAATACTCCTTAATTTTAAGAAGAGAACACTTAAGAGAGCGCACATAAGAGAAAATAATCGTTTGCTATAATAAAGCTTCTGATAATCAAATGCTGTTCTCTGGAAAGCCTTATATGTCCCAGATTCATGAACTACACCTTCCTGCCTGTAATGTGCATAGATTGTACATGAAGGCAGCAAGCAGTACATCCTATATAATGAAAACATATCGAATACAATAGAACACCACCAGCAGCCGTGGAGAATCAGCACGTATCGGACAATTTTATTTAGGTCACGAGTGAAACTTGCTGCGCGTCTTGGGAGAGGACATCATTGCTGCTCAGGTCCTCCGTCCTTTAATGTTGACGTCTAAAGCAGGAACTTACGTTAATATAGATGGCCTTAATAGTACCAATTCACTGCTGGTTATATACTTCATTTAATTATTCTTAACTTCCTAATTGACGAAAAGATGCGACACGGAATTGAGATTGTTTTTGTGATGCACACAAGGAGGACACATTGGTATTTATTAAAAACTATTTCATACATTAACTAATATAATCCCGCTATCAAGAGCAAAAATTGACCGACAACACTTTAATCAGTCAAGGCAAAGTCTCTATTGATTTTTAGCGCTTTTCTTTTCAACAACAAAACGAGTATAGCCCCCAGACTCTCACTCTGATGGTATGCGTAGTTTTGTCGTGATGCTCAGGTATGGCATCAGGTTCTGATTGCCATACACAAATGAATTTCAATATATGTAGGTAGGTATACCTATATGCGTTATGGACAAGAATATATGCATTTGCAAGGAAACATATTGTATCTCATTTATTGACACTTTATGATTGATTTTAAATATTTTAAAAAACGATTACTTCCCAGATTGAAGACCACTGGGGAACATTTTGCAGGCTCTTCACTACATGGCTCGATTTTAGTAAAGGATTGCAGTGCAGTATAGTAAATAGATCAACAGAATTTGACTTCGATGTAACAAGTGAATGCACGCATTTAAGTGATTATTAGAAAATTTTGACTTAAATCTTATTCTTATTTTTTATTTCATTTCATTTAGTTTCGAGCCAAAGCGAGAAAGGCATTTTGACGTCTAACGGTAATGCATTTAGCTGTTTTATGTATGTTTAATTGAAAATGGTTACTCGGTTGACTATACACTTCTGATGCAAAATATGTAGTCAGTAGTCATTAAGCCACACGAAAAATTAATAAGTCTCACAGGGATCAGATAATTGGATTTATTGCTCTTAAAAATTGTATTAATTTTTTGGGGTATCGAAATTCTCAAAATTCATGAAATAGGAAAATTCTTTAGGAAATATTACTGCTGTCAAGGCATAGTTGCACCACGTGTGAACAAAAATTCAATAGAACTCCAACTGTTTTAGATTTCATTTTCAGACTATTTTTTTGTTTGCAATAAGTGAAGTCAATAAAATAGGATTATGAAGAGATAAAATGTGTTTAAAGAAAACATACGTTTACAGTAATCCGTTGGAATATTCCTACCATCTTGATTTGACATTCAAAAAGCAGTATTCAAATGTTATGTCTATTAAATATCTAATCTAACTTTTCAAAATGTGTGAAACATAATTGAAAATATCGATTCTAGGGTAGATAATCATGAAATAAAAGGAAATGTGACAAAATATTTTTGTTAAACACATGCAATATAAACAACCGTCAGCTAAAAACTCAAAGTTTCAAAGATTTTAATTTTAGAATTGAAGAAAACACTAAGCACAACATTTTTCACTGTGACTACCACCACTACCACCGAAAAGCACACAAAAAAAATGTAAACATCGAAAATGTTCGTTTTATTTTTGGGATATCTGCCAAATCATTAATGTTCCCGGGAAACGATCGCTTAACCCACAACGAATTCAACGAAAAGAAGAGAAAGAAAAGAATGATGATGAGAGCAGCATGTGCTGAAGATTTCCTGGCTACGTAAAAGTTTCATTCATTTCAAGATCAATGGTTCTGTTTCTATTGGCAGAAATCAACTGGCAGTCTGTTATGTCAGCGTTCACGTTTTTTTTACCATCACATCTAAGTCATTCATTGATTCAATATATTTTTTATGATTTCTTTAATAGTAGTGTATTTTTAAATTGTACAATTTAGAATATATTCGTACTGGGTTGGTTAAGAATCCATAGCACATATTTTGCGGATTCTAACATTTTTCATATTCCAATCAGGAAACTTTTATTTCGTGTGAATGCAAAAAATATATTCATTGTAGTGTGTTGTATTCGTATACACAAACTCATTTTTAAACTATGGCGAGTTTGTTTGTTAAAACTCTCGCCAACACAGAAGTTAACCGGGACATTACCGGTAACTTATTTCTACCAAACGTGAATGGCTAGTTCAATTGGCGTAAATAAGTTATTCTTATTTTTGTGTCAGCAATGCGTGATTTTTTTTTATAAAATATGAAATGCAAGAGTTTAACAAACAACTCACTCACATAAAGATATATTTTCAATGTTTTTTTGATGATACAAAGTAAGGTATTCATATAAATATCTAGTTTGCAAAAGTGTGTTGCAGACAGCAAAATTGAACGACACTGGGTATCACAATGGACCAACAATGAGCTAAATGTCTGGCAAAATCGCTGGTAGCTTAATAACTTAACCTACATGCTTTTATTAACATCAGTTTTACAATTATTTTCGATGAAGATTGCCAATCGGTAAGCTAGCACATTTTTATTGTAGTTGTGAGACAATGGGTCTTGAGATATTAGGCGACTCGTCTACTGAATGCAGCTAGTGGACAGAACATGTCATAAGGGACTCATTTTCGTAGGTCAGGCACAATTCGGTGTTGATCAGCAGTTGTCAACATTTGGCCCACCAAATAGGTTTATTGTTTTCTCAATTCTATTTAAAAATCTCAAATGTCCCGACTTGTGATCTGTGCTATGTTAGATACTCGCTTATAATCTGACAGTTTTAGATGCGTCATTCGTGGACGTCCGCATAGGCTAATGCCGCTAAATTACATTTTGCAGCAAACTTAGAAATGACTCATTGAGTATGATACAGGTAGAAAAAGAGTACAGATAAATTTATTATAAACAAACAAAACACTTTAAGCCCACAACTAAACCTTAACTCTCTTGTCATCAAAGTGCAAACCCACCCGAATTTTAAAGCAAATTGAGATCTAATAGAATCGAACATACAAACATAATGAAACGTAGAAATGCAAACGTAAACATTTTGCAGCATCAGATTGCAAACTATAATCACTATCACAAAGTAATACACGTAAATAAACAGATATACTCTAAGGAACATCTTGATTAAAGAATATAATTTCTTAATTTGTTTCCCGAAATTTAATGACGATTGTTTAGTAATCGAAATACATGTTATTGAAATAAAATCCTCATATGCGCGGTGTATATTATCCACAAGCATACATAGATGCCAATTCCGACATACAGAGATATTATATACATCCATTTGATGAATAGTAAAATAGGCCACTTGCACATGGAGCTTAATCACATAATGTTTCAAATAGAGACAACGAATTCAACGAAGTGCATATTTACATCACTTTTTCAATGTACTCACCTCTCACTCTATGATAAATACATGTATTCCCCGCTGTTTAAATATTTAAGGTGATCCTCGTCTGTACTTTCCAACCATTTTGGAAAAAAAGCTTAAGGATTGTACACAAGATATTTAATGTTGCAGCCAAAAATATTAGGATGCTATATTTTACGTCGCTTTTGCTACGATAAAGAACAGCCAACGGCACTGCGAAAAAGAGGAGAATAAAAAATAAACAATAAGTATGAATTCTAAACATGGTGAGAATTGCTTAACACGAGGAGTAATACAATTTCTGATAAACCTTGCTTCTTCCCACCTAATAATATAAGTTGTTTTGACCGCTGCCTGGAGGAAGGAACAAAAACAATGTCCACCATACACACACAAACACAACTGCACTATTGATGGTTAATTAACTGTAGATACTTTGATTACTAATTTTGAGTACTGTATGTGTCTCTTAATGCGTTAATTTAGTGCAAATTAGATAAGAGAGCCAATGACGAAAGGGACTACGTCGAAATAAAGATGATGACAATGAAACAAAACATAAACATAAGAAAATTATGTGCAGAATTAACTTTTTTTTTTCAGCTGAAAACACTACACAAAGAATTCGCACACAACACAACTGTAGTATAATTATTAGCGCACACTTACGTAAACTGCATAAAAATACCACTCCACCACACCAGCGAACTCCAGTGCACGACTGTTCGCAACAAATCTAATGGCAGGACAGACAGCATTTAAGGGGTTCCTTTAGCCATAATATACATGCATGTACATATGCATGTGTGTGTTGTTAGTGGCGGTGCAACTGAAAGGGGCGAGTGTCCCTTGCGATTTTTTTCCGACTTTTATTATCTTTTTCGTGTGTTTTTTGCGTGTCTCCCTTGAACGGAGATTTGTATAACAATCCACAAAACAAACGACTTTTAAAACATTCTGAATTAAGAACACTTATTTCAATGCCGGCACGTTAAGCGCTATTGCATAAACTTTTTTGCTTATTTTGATCTTTTATTGTTAGCAGCACAAAAATCAGGAAAAATAAATCAAGTGACAGCACGCCAGAGTCAAGAAGTAGTTGTCCAAACAAACAGCGCCATACTTCTGGAAAGTTTAACTTCATCTGTTCATCTGAAAAGGTTAGATTTCGAATAATATGTTTATCTCTTTCATTGCACTTGACAATTCATATACACCATATAGAGCTTCTCAAAACTCTCGTATTAGATGCTTTGCTAATCCGTAACAGATGGCGCTGATTTTCGATTCATGAACCTGTTTCTGTACAGAAATGTTTCATATCACAAACTAAAATTAGTTGCATTTTATTTGCACATTGCATTAAATTGGCGAAGAAATTATTTGACTTTTTTTAGAATCGGTCTTTAACGTCTATCCTAAAATTACAGTACAGTACAGCAAAATAACAATGAGACCGAAAAATATTTTGAAAATTGATTTTTTGCTAATTACTTGACCAGAATCCCGCTAATATTCTCATGAGGGATCTTCGGGAAAAAAAAAAATTCCGGAAACCTCACTATTTTCGGATCACAGACACTTCTGACAAAATGAAAAATCAACATATTACTGTTAATTATTTAAAAATGTAAAATGCCATATAAAGAGTCTTGGTGATTTTTAAAGTGTGCTTTTTTAGTTACTTTTTCGAGCACATTTTCCTCCACATATTGTTACTGTTACTTTTTTAGAAGACAATCCTCTGTTTCGGTATGGTGCACTTCTTTATTTTCTTCTTGAAGAAGACAACTTATTGTCCTCAATATGTAATGCTTTAAACTTTTTTTTTTCCACGATCTACACAGTAAGGTACAGCGTAGGTCAGGGTTTCTTTTCAAAATGCAATAAAAAACAATGTTAAATTGTGCCCATGTGTTATGTCTTTATTTATAGTGGCTATTGGCGCAGCTTTAAGCGTCAACTACCAGCGCCGCTATATCGGCGGCTCGCGAGACGTTTCAGTAATATACACCAATTTGTCGGCGTATATTCAAAAATACCTTTATTAATTTAAATATTACAATTAGTTTGATAGATACATACAAAATACGGAATGAAGACTTACTGTCTCGGATGGTAAGGTATATTATTATTTAAGTTATTAGAGTTATTATAAAACTATCACGTCTTCTCGGTTGTTCTCCAAATGCCAAAATATGAGAAGATGACTCGATTTTCATTTTTATTAAAAATGCACAGTGTACTGCACAGTACTTATTATACCAAAGTGAGCAGGTGCTTTTCTTTCTCTCAACACACCCCCTTCGTAGGTCGACCTGTCCTCTGATCGTCCGAGTGACCAATGTTCAGGACTGCTGGTTTCACCGTGGGCCTGTGGTAAGTTCCGCTTTTGGTTTGCACCCACGCACTTCGAACTTGACCGTCTGTGGATATTCTGGTTTGAGTCACCAGCCCTTTTCGCCAACAATTTCTGGGACTGTTGAAATCCGCAATTAGGACAATATCGCCCACCTCTATTGTTTTCGCGGGCGCAACCCATTCCTTCCAACACTTGGTGGTGGTGGTAAAGACGTCCACGAACTTCTCCTTTTCGACGGCCTTTAGAACTTCCCTCAATTCCTTTTCCGCACCGTGAATGTTAGTGGCGTTGTGGATCTCAACAGGTTTGCCTCGCCTTGCTATAAAATTAAGGATGCAGAGTGTGCACGAGTCAGTCGTAAAGCTGTAAGCGATCTCAATATGAGAAGCTCTCGTGATGTGAATAGTACACCCCATCTCTTTTCCACCCTCCTACCGACGGTTACACTGATCGGCCCGAAATAGTCGATTCCTGTGAGAGAAAGGCCGACAGAACGAGGCAAGTCTAGCAGCAGGCAACTGTCCCATAATTGGTGGTTGAGGACGAACTTTATTTTTGGCTCTCAATCGTGGAATGTAGAACTTCTGCCGCAGCTCGTTGATTACTGTTTCGTTTTGTGCCGATTATTGAGACTATCGCTTCCTAAAATACCGTGAAAAGAGGTTAAAGTCGGAAGTATACAAAATATGAGGTAAATGTCATTTTGACCGAAAAATTTAAAAAAGTATGGTGAGTAATTCTCACACCACCTGCTACTGACTCAGCAAACAAATTTTGTTTATTTTGAATTGGTTTTACCAAATTTGGCTGGATATAGTTTTTGCTGGAGACGGCATTTGCCCATTCTTCGTTCTGCATTGGAAGTATGGCATCGAAAAGGTACTTATTTAAAAAAAAGTGTATATCGGTAAAGTCTGCAACTATTTTATCGAGTTCTACTGATTGTTGGGAATCATATTCGACTTCTTCCGTATTATGATCTGAATAAAACACTGCTGGTTGCATTGTGGATGGCGGTACCTCTTCATTCCTAGATTCTTCAGAATTTATGTGAAAGTTCCTTTGTTACTTGTTTTGCAAAGGAGATTGAAAAGTTTGCCTACGTACTTTAAAGGTTTTGGTCCGTTTCGGGTAGTTGACAGCAGATGAATTTGTAGTTGACGTTTCCACTGGTTCTGGCTTAGGCTGCTGTTGGTCTCGGTAGAGCTTGATTGTAATAACCTTGTACGATTTTGGGAAAGATACGCAATTTGTGGTAAAAGTTGTTCTCTACGAGGGGGATTGTGATTAAACATATTTCTTTGTAAAATTAAAGGTAGCTGTGGTTGATAAAACCTATGCGTATTATTCGCATAATTTGATCGAAATTTTTGGTTCTCTTAGACAGAAATTTAAAGCTTCAGGTAGTACTCTTGGTTCTCGAATACCTAATAGCTTTGGCAAACGTTTAGACCGCGTATAAACGTATGAAATGCTTTGCTTCAGGATCATTATCCATACACTGAATTTTATTGAGGACTTTAACTGGTAAGGTTCAAAAAATTAGAGATTACCAAATGACGTACTCCAAGGTGCCGAGGTCTCTCTGGTCTGCATAATGCAGCGACAAACATTTGGAAACTGATTTCTGCATAAATTGTGCTTAAGATGCATTAATACTTTAATGTTCCTTCTAACGACTGGTATAATTTTAGAACGCTTTCTACGCTCTTTCTCAATTAGCTATATTCGGTTTACCACACAAATCACGATGGCACTTGACAGCATCAAGGATCCTCTCAACATCATCTAGGTCATTTCTAAATTCAGGATTTATCCCTTGATCTGTTGAAATTGGATCCAGACTTGGTTTTATTATAGATTGGACTATGGTAGAACCTATTTCATATAGTTGTGCCAGCGGAATCACATAACGCTTTCAAGTTTTAGTCTGTGTACGTTATTGTGATAGGGATGGACATTTTCTGGGATTCTTAGGTTTTCTGGAATACTTTCTAGGACTGAAGGACGAATGAGGTTATTTGGGTTCGACATTTTAATTTTTAATGTAATATAGTAATATAGTGCAGGCTGTGTTTTCCGATGACTCTAGCAAAGATTTCTTCCTTGCCCAGCTGTGCGTTGAAATCTTCTAGAACGATCTTGATGTCACAGCTGGGGCATCGATCGTATGTTCTTTCTAGGACATCATAGAAGTCATCTTTGCTACTGTCATCTTTGTCCTCTGTCGGGGCGTGGGCGCAAATCAGGCTGATGTTGCCGAATGTAGTCTTGATGCAGATTGTTATGAGGCGTTCGCTTTTACAGACAAAGCTTAAGACTTTTTGCCTAAGTCTGCCTCGAACAACAAACCCACATCCAAATAAGTGCCTCTCCTTCTGCAATCACCGTAGTAGATGTCGCAGTTTTTCATCCTCTTCTTGCCCGGCCCATTCCATCGCACTTCCTGGATGGCGGTGATATCTGCTTTATAGCAGTCAAGGGCCTCCGCGAGTTCTTCGGCTGCACGTGGCCTGTTAAGAGACCTCACATTCCACGTGCAGAACCGAAAAGCATGGTCATTTGTTCGTTTGCTGGGGTCGTCAACAGTAGATCGGTCAGTATCCGAGGCAATTAGTCGTCTCTGAACAAATTGTTTTTTTCGTGGTGAGAGCGTTAGCCCCACGCACAACCCCCAACTGGGAGGCCAGGCCCATTTATTTTACCCTTGGGCGAAGGGTCCGGATGACTCCGGTATCGGTAACCTCGCTGAGGTTGTGAGTGCCGCCGTTGACCCTACATGATAGGGTCCCTCCGCCGCCAACTCTACTTCAAAATCCCGATATGACCTTGAAGGCAACCTTTTATATCTGAGCTCCGAACATGTCAGAGTATCTCTAAAAGGGGGTGTACCAGGTAGCTCTGGATGTCGCCTTTGGCTAATCTGATGATAAGCTCATCCGCCGCCATCCGTAAAGAAGATTAGTCCTGATACCGACTCATCCACTTTCCCCCTCTCTCGTTTGCAGCCCCCAATGAAAACTTCACCGAAAAACTAAAATTTAACAACCTCTCGAAGTTGACTCTCAAAATAACCAGTTTCGGATTTCACCACATCGACCCGCTCATGCGGAATAAAAATGCACTAAACCAGAAGGCGAAATTGCTACTCATTCGGCCAATCATAATGTATGGGCTCCTTTTATTTCATACAATCTCCAAGACCAGCATGGAAAAGCTTTCGATATTTGAGAAGAAGATACTCCGAATATGAACCGGTCTCAGACACTACAGGGACCCGCAACAAGAGACTTTACGAAGAAGCCCGCATTGTCCTCATAAGAGTACTTACTGACACTGTTCCGGAGGCAACTACACGACATCCGCAACCACCCAAAAATGGCTTTCAGGGACCTGAGAACCAAATATAGATATAATCTGGATTACAATTCCTCAACACATTGAATCTGCCAAATGAGCAGACATTTCCAAGGACAACAAGCAACGGACTGTATCACTTCTATCAAAGCAGTGAGAGCAGTCACCATCGCGGCTAAATGAGCCGCCCTAGAGGAGCAACAAGGACACACGGAATTGTACACACTGATGTTGAAGATCTTCATTGATAAATAAGCAATTTTAAATACTATAATCGTCAACATTGTAAACCTTGTAACCATTGTACATCCGTTGGGCCCCTACTGTTAAGCCAACCCCTATTTCGCTAGCTTAAGCTTTTAGCATGTAAGATCATGTATAGTTTTGTGTTCAAATAAATTGAATTGAATTGTTTAGACGATAGCTGGAATACAGCATATGTATTTATCTATCGACTAAACGACAGCGAAAACAGCTCCAGCTGTTCAGCGTTTTCATAAATAATCTAAATCAATGGGTTCAGTTGAGTGCTCCAACGTCATACACGAATATAATATCTAATTGACGCGTGCTTGCATCCGCATTAAGTCACGCAACTTGACACATCGCCTTTTCTTTCACCACATGTGCAATGGGGCCATCATCAATGCTTGGATGTCGACTTCACTTCGATTGGATGGTATAATCTATGAAGCTACTAAAACGGGCAAGTAGTGCCATCGCCAATGACAGAAATCACATCGTGACTTCTCAAGAAGATCTACAGGGTATCTTTAACTCGCTGAAGAAGAAAAAGTCGGTGGGAATCGATGGTATTCCGAATATTGTGCTTCGTCATCTTCCCCCCGAAGCAGTGCAAATTTACACAACACTGTTTAACAATGCGCTAAGTAATGCATATTACCCAAAACATTGGAAGACAGCTGTGGTGCAACCAATCCCTAAACGGGACAAAGATAGATCTATCCCGACAAACCTTCGGTCGATCAGTCTTCTTCCTTGCATAAGCAAGGTTTTTGAAAAGAAAGTTATTCGAGTTCTGAAACAATGGGTTGAGGAAAATAATATCATACCGGACAACCAGTTCGGATTCAGGGCGGGGCATGAAACCATACATGCCGCGTCTAAACTAGTGTCCGACATTCAACGGAATAAAGACAAGAAACAATGCACGGGTGCTTGCCTGATAGACTTGGAGAAAGCGTTCGACACCGTTTGGTTGGAGGGCCTCTTCCTCAAGCTGGTCAGGCTCGGCATAAGTAAACCATTGCTATACATGATCTATGACATGATAACAGGTAGAAAGTTCGTCGTGAAAAGTGGCGATGTAACTTCTTCCACGGTCTTTGACATCAAAAACGGTTTGCAACAGGGAGCGGTTGGTTCGCCGATCCTGTTTTCAATATTCACTGCTGATCTGATAGGTTCAATGCCGCACTTAATTGCGTACGCCGACGATTTAGTGGCGTACAGATCAGGTCCGAAGGTCGAAGAAATAAATATCTTATTGCAAGGTGACTTCGAACAAATTCAGCGATTTTGCGACGACTGGAAGTTGATTATCAACTTCAGGAAGTGTGAAACTATCATTTTCAGAACCCCGTTGTACATGGCATCATGGGATACGCGCACAAACTGGCGTAAGTTCGGTATTGTTGACCCACAGGGACGCCCTTTAGATGTGAAAAGTGTAGTTAGGTATCTTGGCATTTGGCTGGATCAATATCTGTATTTTGACAAACATATAGATATTGCTCTGGCTAAAGCTAAAAAGGCCTTTGCTGTGGCAAGGAGGTTGTTTTACAGCAGCCAACTTGATACCAGGGTTAAGGTAATCTGCTACATGGCCCTCATCCGGCCAATTATGGCATACGGTTGTCCATTGTGGTTCAACGTGAGTCCTTCCCAGATGGAAAAGATGAGGTTGTTCGAGAGACAATGTCTTCGGACTTGTCTCCGGTTGTATCGTACACCCGAGTCTGAGTACAAGAAGTACTATCCCAATGAGGTCCTGTACAACGAGGCAAACCTGAACAGGATAGATAATTTTATTATTAAGCTGATCAGAAGGCACATTGCACGAGCTATGACTTCAACCAACAGTCTGATCTTTGGGGCTTACTACCCCAACGTTATGTACCATGAGAGAGTGCGCCTTACCGGCTTTATTCCTCCCGAGGCGTTTCTACATCTCGACACAATTGGCCTAATACAGGATCCACACGGATGTCCTGAGCGGGATGTCGCTCGCAGTCGCGAGGATCTCCTCCGGTTCAGCAGAGCGATCTCTGCTCGAGACAGGAGAGAGTCTGCCAAAGAACGGCAATTTTACTGGTGGTTACACCAGTATATGTTAGGCATATACATAGCATATACGCCCTGGTGCACGCGTTCGTACTGTTACGGACATAGTTAGGATAGTATTAAGTTTTAATATTAGGTTAAGTTAGGTTAAATTAGATATATATAGCCAAGTTTTTTACCAGTTTTCTTGGCGAAACAAATTAAACGAAAACAGTGTGTTCTTCAGCACAATAAAAAAAAAACATAGCATAAGCCGAAAGGCACAGAAAAAAATATGTACAATAAGAATAGCTTAGAGTACCCGTATAGGGTCAGTAGGTTAGGTGTAAGAACAGGTGTTAAGTTAGTTAAGCTAGTTTTAAGCATTTTTGTCTAGCATGTAAGTAAATGAATTGAGAATAAAACAAAAATGAGAAAAAAAAAAAAAAAAAGCTACTAAAACGTACGAATTTATCACGGATGTGGTCACTTGTTTTATGAAATCCGGCATAACGTTTCAAGAAAAAACAGATTAATCGCATCCAAGCTGGGTCGAGTGAATGTTGCTCCTCTTCATCCGAAGGATGTACAGCTAGACACAATACTCCACATGCATGAGCACGCTACAACAACAATTTTCGTGCCAAAAAACCTGACTGTGTGCCAAGAACTTGATTTTTTTGTCGGGAATGACAAATTCAAGTTCATCTGAAAAGATGTTTCATGGATTTTTTCCCGAATTGAAATTTGCCACCTACGATTTTGGAACCAAATCTTATGTTGTAAAATTAGTATTTCCTTCGATAAAAGTTCAATAAATACACCTTTTTAATACACCAAAAAAAAAACTTGGGCATTAATGAGTTTTTAATTAATAACCTTTGCGAAAATCACATCAAGTTAATTTGAGAAAGGTCCACCAAGCGCTCGCTGTCAATGCAATATAGTAAGATCTTCCTCTCAGTGTTGTGGCTACTGGAGGAGTATTGTGTATTCAAATGCGATTGCTGTTCGAATACAAAATTCGAAATTGGTTTCCAATATCAATGAACTTGCCCAGCTAATCAATCCTGATCTGGAATCTATCTAAAAACATAAGTATGTATAACAATTTAATATTAACCTATAAATCGGTTTGTATTCCACTCAAAAATTAGGGCTATTTAATTTATTACAAAACCGGTCTTGGGCTTGTAATAAGTCGATATTTATCACGTGAACATGTACATTGGTCGCGTCAATATATGTCATTGCAAGTAGTCATCAATCCAATCGAAACCAGCCGAAAACTAGTTACTTCCTTCCCTAACATTACAACTTACAACATAGTCGGAAAAAGTATGTAGTACCGTGGGTTGTGGACTATCGCAATGTAAACTAAAAGTGAGATATAATGTGACATCTACCGAATTTCGAATATACATTGTAACATTGTAATACAGTTTTTCGTCATAGTAATTATCGCAACTTGTCACATTTATCTTCATCCATACTGTTAAGCTATGCGACCAATTGACTTCTCATATAAGACATAATTTTTCTTAAAGCCTCTCAATAAATTAAAACTCACGAATCAATCAAAATAAGCTAAGAATACTCACATTTGACCAGCCAACGTGACGATACACATAATTATCGTTATCTCGAAAACCCTGACAGCCAAGTGGATGATTTTCCTGCTGATCCTGTTTTATGTTATTTTGTACCCATTTTATTTGTGTTACAGCTCGCTTGATGAAACATGAATTCAAACATTTTCTTTATCAAGTGTATCAAATCAAAGGAGGTATTGAATTTCAGCTTTTTTTAACTTTAAAGAAACGAACGCCTTTCCGTCAGCAAAGCCCGATAACCAACCAATTAGCAATTGATAGACACTTGTTTTCACTTGTTGCAATTTGTGTAGATTTCCTTTGCCCAATCCAGAGTTAACTATCCTATCAACATATTTTGTTTTTTGTCTATCAAAAGTGGTCAAAGTACGAATGTAGTCTAGCATGACTATAATTTTTTCCCGTTTCAAAGTGGAACATGAACTTGTCCCGCTTCGCATTTTTCTTCTTTTTTCTTTTTTGACGTAAACATGTTACTCATTGAGAGAAAACTGCGGCCATCTCAAATGAGTTTATTGAGCGAAAAAGATTATCGAATATTTCCTGTTACAGTAATCTGATGGACAGCTTTCAACGCCGAACTATATACTTAACCATGTTACATAAACAGGAAGTGAAATGTTGGAAAAGTTATGTTATGTACCGTTTTTCATAAGAGTAATTTCTAGTCAATCAAACATTCAACCCATATTTAGAGCATACTTCCGTGGCCACCAGATTAATATGTACCGTATTCGTAAGTACGAAGAACTTGTAATTACATTCCAATCTTGTTTCCAACAAAGTATGATTTGTCAATTAGACCGAATTGATATGGTCGTTTTCCATGATATCCACGACATCCACGACACTCATACGAGTGTGAGTATAATAAGTGCTAGAAACATGCAGCAATAAAGAAGCCATCTTGACCTTCATCGCAATTACCTTTTATAAGTCGAAACTCGTTGAACATTACACATTCATAAACTCCAGTGCCTTGATTGATTTTACATTCCGCAGTCGACATCAATCACTCGACGTCTGAACTTTTCAGGATTCAACATCGACTCTGTTATTTTCTTCATAGTAGCGATGTCTTATAAATAAAAGGAAGCATTTTGCTTTTTGAAGTTTTCCAGTTAACTAAATTTTTCGACATCACTAAACTGCAAGAAAAATATTTTGAGACTATTTTAGACATTGTCTGCATCTTCTTCATGTCTTCAACTTTAATTTGAGTTTGTTGTGTCTTTTTCATGTTCATAGAGTCACCCTAATCATGACAACTCCACAACGAACATTGACGTGGCTTCTATATAATATACACAATATGAGTGGCGCTACAGCCCATAGAGGGCCAGGGCCTAGCTTCTCAGCAACCACTCGTGTTGTGTGTGCTATTGTTCTCTCACGAGTGGAAGGGACCTACAGTTTTATGACGAATCCGAACGGCCAGTTTTGAGAAGCTTTTTCTAGACAGGAAATACTCTTTGAGCATTGTCAGTAACTCGAAAGAGGTGGGGTCGTGAAAATTATTTGTTCGGCTCAGAGCTGGAATCGAACCTACGACGTCGAGGTTGGGGTCGACGCACGTACCCACAACGCCACGGGCCACCACGTGGCTACTAAGACAATTCAAAATACAAGATAATAGATGTACTATGTAAGACGAAAGTAAATAATATAAGAACTCTGTTCGATAACTCAGTCACAGAGCAGAACATTAAAACACAAATATAAAGCTCAAGAATTATTTTATTTTTATTTATTTTCACAAAGTTGACTGCTGGTGGACTGTATTGCACTACGTTCTGATGAGGAGTGAATTGATGCAGCTGCTCGGCTGCGTATCACGTTTTCCTTGCTTCGTTATTTCGCCATTTTCGTTTGTTCTTCGGACTGCGACATTGAACGATAGCGCTGTTTTGGTTTCGATCTCTGTCTGCGCGTACAGTCCACGCAACTGTACAGTTTGGCGGCGGTTCGGAACAAACTCGAAGAGTAATAATACCCTACCGCGTTTGAAGATTTTTACAGACTACGAGCATGACGCATGATGCAAAATGTTCCACTGTTAAAAAGGAATTGCAGAATGAACTGCAAATCTCTCCGAGCTGGGAACAAAAAAAGTAAGAAGGCATGAATTGGGCAGATGTACACGAAGAAATATTCCTTGACAAAAAATTTAAAACGGTGCGATTACACTACAAAATTGTTTTAAAATACACTTAAAATTTTGTCAAAGTAACATCAGCTTTCAGTGCTTTACCTTTCTGTATGCAAGTGAATATTGGTACACCTCTGCTTTGCATGGCGCTACAGTCCGTTGTGGACCTGGCATTCCTCTCCAACTTGCAGGATCTTTGGCTACGCGCATCGGGTTTCGTAGCCCACCACCTCAGTTTAAGGTATCTTTCAGTTGGTTACGCCATCGGAGGCGAGCTCTTCCTCCACCGAGTTTTACCTCACGATTGGCCTCGAGGACTCTCCGAGCCGGAGCGTTAATATCTAGTGCTGTACAGAGATAATGGAAGGGCAGATATTAAAGGCAAGATGGCTGTGCTCTGTATATAAAGTAGTATAAGTGACTTGAGAGCGGAAACGGTTAGAATCTGAGGTGCATGAGTGACTTGAGAGCGGAAACGCTTAAAATCTGAGGTGGATTTGTGGTGGACTAGGGGTTTTCCAATGAAAAGATGAACATCTCTTACATTTCATTATCTCAGGTGCTGTAGCAAAATGTATGTATTGGTTACTTCGTAACTTCCGCTCAATTAATATCGCTACCATTAAAATATCATTACCACATTTACTATAAAACACCAACATCGGTACATACTGTACACACACGGCACGAAAAAAGTAGGTTTGGCATCAAACCATATCCACCATGATTGATTGTAGGCTTACCATGCTCTTCTTTTCTAGTATACTTTTTCTATACACTATTTTTGACTGCTTTTGGGACTTCGTGTGCGCACAATTGAATTCGTTTGACTGCGTCGCACAGCTTGTAGAGTTTCTCCTCCAATTTCATCGTCCTCACTTGACATTGTTCATGCTTCTCCGCCATACAGCAGAACTGGGACTATCAAGGTTTACTGTAGAGATAGCTTGGTTCTCCGAGACAGAGCTTAATTTTTCAGTTGCCGCCTAAGTCCAAATATACATCGATTGGCCTCCATCGTCTTTTTTTCATTTCCAGAGTTTTTTGCAGAGCTTAAATAGATAAAGTCCTTCGAAGCTGTACCGACTTGAAATGCCTGGGGCCTTATTTTGTATTGCTATAATATCAGAAATGCAGCCGGAAATTTTGGGACATTGTGGGGTCAATTGTGAAAGTCTGCACAGAAATCAATTCTATTGACGGTATTCGTTGGCGAAACATGTATGTAAGTATATTTTCTTTGTGAAATATTTGTCGTTAATTATTCAAATATTGATTTCGAAGGCAAGCAACAAACATAACTGAAAATATTCCATCCTGATAGCCTCCATTCGCTAAAAAATAATGTTCTTGTGAGTTTTAAAATTGGCGGGACTGCTGTTCGTCGTCCAGCACTCTTTAAACTATGCTGTATTACCTTCAGGGTATACAAAAAGGCTTCTTTCGATAGCCGACATTTTTCTCAAAACTACAAGGAAATTATGGAATTGGTTTGACCACACACATTTCAATTTAAAGATTTGCCTAAATCCACAATATTAGAATTATATCGACGGCTGCTTACGACATTGAACATTTTGTTCTCGGTTCTCATTATCTCCCAAACCTCAGAGTTGCATTGTTTTTTAAATAATAATATCAACTTTCTTTGTCGTTCTCGAAATAATATATTTGTATTATACGTATGTAGTATATTTATTTGTTAAATGTTAAAGAATAAATTGAACTACATCGATTTGCAACTGACTTACAATTTGAGATTTTGTTAATTGAATTTTGAAAACGCAACTTCCTTAAATGACTAGTAAAGGGTTGGCAGCATTCAAACTAGCGATGGGCGATTGCGAATGAAATTCACAATCGAATAAATTGGCAATTGTTAAAATAATTGTTAAAAGTTGAATTCGATTGTCGATTTATTCGGTCTCATCAGAAAACAATCGAATCGATTATTCTCTGTACCTACTACAGCCAAGAAAATGTCGGCTACTAATATCCCATTGTAGAAATGTATGTATTCCTCGATTTATTCATATGTTGGTGTCAGTGTAAAAAATCAGCGTAAGGCTGTGTCTCCAATAAGAAACTATACCTACCATAATAGGAACATTGGGAATGGAAATACAGCCAAACCTCTGTATTTGTAACATCCTTAAATCGAATTTTCTATAATTCTGAAAAATATTGGTTCCCGTGGCTATTTGAATTTTGGAGGTTCGACTGTATTTTCCATCATTTTCACCCAATTAGTGAGAGGATTGTACTCTCACTCTCATAAATGTAAAGTTTAAATAGAAGTAGTGAAACGAAATTAAAAAGAGATGTGCAATTACGAGAATCGGCAGATACACACAATTAAGTGATCTCTCTCTGACTTGAAGAATCGGCGAATACACACATTCGTTGGCGATTGGAATCGGACCTACAAGAATCGAAATTCAACAATCGACTCCGATTAATTCGAATTCGAATAATTGCGATTGCTAGAACAATCGAATTATTCGATTGTTTTTATTCGCAATTGCCCATCGCTAATTCAAACCAAATACGAATTGATTCTATGATCGGATTTTATTCGCCGACAGTGATACAAACTAAGACCCCTAGGTATTTTCCAAGATCCACACTGATAACCAATTAGGCTGTAGACGGCAGAAAAGAACCTATTTGCCATTTTTGCCACCACCTATAGAAGCCATTGCCAGAGGGACTCCTTTTTTTAGCACCGAGTAAGCGATGCTGAGATTCTATCCGTCGGGCGAATGTATCCGACCCATTTTTACAGATACATTGGTGCATAAACCTTACCAAATGATCACCAGCTGCATTGAAAAGTTCGGTTCGCAGTCCATCGACACCAGAAGCCCTGTTGGACTTGAGTTAGGCGATTACTGCCGTATTTTCACACAGGTCGGGAGGGCTTGTCCATCATCGCCTATATTGGATGTATAATTCCGTCTGAAGGCGGTGTTTATTTTTTGGTCGTCATCGCGACCGACTATAATTCTGCTACTACATTCCCATCTTTATCCTTGCAGACTTCTGTTCGGTTGTTACGAATTTGACTCGATTTTCTCAGGAAGTTCGAAAACCATATCAATATTATCGAACATCCTTCCTACTTTTCTCGATCTCGCGCTTCTCATGCTCTGCTTTTCTCTGTTGTTTATCACTTCCGGTTCACCTGACTCATCCATCTCAGCACCGCTGCTTTATATGCATCCTGTTTGGCTGGGACTTTCTTAGAGGTAAAGGGAGACTCGAACGGGAAATTCCCTGGCGATCTCCTGCAATTCTTATTGTGCGACATCAAAGTTTCTTACAGAACTGGTTAGTTTCGCTTCGTCCGGGAAGTCCTCGTTAGGATTTTGGCCACCACTAGGTAGTGATCCGAACCTAGGTATGTTGGCACCTCGGAACGACAATCAGAACGCAAAACTGATTATATTACGATTGACGTGGTGTCTTACGTTTTGTTGACGGTGGATTTATGTAAAGACCCCCATGTTCCTGTATTAATATTGAGATGCGGAAAACGTGTGGTTACTACAATGAGGGTATGCCCCGTCAAAAATGTTTATGAGCCTTCCACCGTTAGAAGTGGCATAGTGTAGGCTATGTTTTCCGACTACACTAGAAAATATTGCTTCCCTGGCTAACTTCGAGTTTAAGTCACCAAGTACGATCTTGCGGTCGAAGCTAGAACATTGTTTGTACGCTTTGTTAAGGAGTTCGTTAAAGCAGTGTTTGATTGTGTCATCCTTCCCCTCTGTAGGGACGTGTGCACATATCAGGGCTTCCCTGGTTAACTTCGAGTTTAAGTCACCAAGTACGATCTTGCGGTCGAAGCTAGAACATTGCTTGTACGCTTTGTTAAGGAGTTCGTTAAAGCAGTGTTTGATTGTGTCATCCTTCCCCTCTGTAGGGACGTGTGCACATATCAGACTTTTGTTGGCGAATCTTGCCTTGATTCGGATCATCACCAAGCGTTCGCTTATCCACTTAAATTTCGAGACTTTGAGCTGAGCTGGTTTTTTGTAAAAATGAATGTATTAGATATCACAGCTTTTTATTCATCTAGGGCCTTCCCAAGTTTGGATGCACGCGGTCTGTTCATGATCCGTACATTCCACGAGCAGATTTTTTGAACTAGCTTGGGTCGTCAACGATAAAACCATCCATGTGCGAGAAAAAAAGGCCATCCAGAGGGCAGCGCTAGGAGGCTGTATGTCAACTTGACCCTTGCATGTACAGAGATCGTTGTTAGCATCTCTCCAAGTTGAAAGCAATTAAGAACTTTGCGCGGATGCACATACCCATGAGTTATAGTAGTTGCATCATAAGAAAAATCTGTGTAAATAAACAAGGCAAGATGTGAAAACAACCCCCCATATCTTCTCCATAACTACAAGTTTTTACATTAACATTATACATTAATTCACTGTGTTGATGATGCTGTCACATAATCGGCTACTTTTCTAGTCCACATTAAGTTCGGCCAAATGTAGCCTGGTTTAAAATGAAATATTTGAAGCTACCATAACAACAGAAATTTAGCAACCATTGTATAAAATAGTCGACATGTGTGCCATGTCATCAACGTACTTACGCCGCATCCTTTCCATAGCAAAAAAATGTCAATAATTTATGAAGTTTGTTTTTTTTTTATTTGTATGTGTGTGCACTTAAAATCACGTTTTGTTGGACATAATATTAATGATGCACATCTTGCTGTGCAAAACTTAAGGTTACTTACATAGATAAGTATATTCCGCAAAAATATAGTAATTGTGTCAATTCAACATTTTTTTTTCATCGGAAACTACGAACCTAATATTTCACAATGCTATCGGTATTTACAAATGAATAAACAAGACATTTTTACCAATGTTATATAATTGAAGTAATTCAATAGTCTGTTTAAAGAACATTTAAGAAAATTGTACGATTAAATATTGACTTTTGTCTCTTTGATTCAAATGCAGACTTTGCCTCTGCCGCTGAGCTAAATGCAACTCGTGCATCGCCCGTGGGAGTTCCATCATCATTGTATCGCCTTATAATATCTTCTGCCGCCACATTATAACCATCAAAGAAATCGATAATATCTCCTAAGTCAGCACGATACGGAACATTTTCCATTTCAACAACGCAGCCGGGTCGTTTGAATTTTTCAGGCATTCCTCCATTTCCCTCACTGTTACCACATTCATCATCCATTTTATTCGGTGTTGATTCCAAATCCGGATCGTCAGTGAGCATGTCAGTAAACATATTCGAGGTCGTTTGGTTATTGTTAAATCGATTACGATTTCTGTTATTTGACGCGTTTAAAGAACCACCACCTCGTGGTCCATGGTTACCTCTAAATGAATTCCCAGATTGATTTATCGGGTTACGAAGCATATTTTCAAATGAGTTTTCATTGTGATTGTTATTGAAATTACTGCCTCCCCCAATACTGCCACTGCTACCATTATTATAGTTAGGCCGCATTCCTGGATTATTCATCATACTGTTAGATTGAGGCTGATTACTCATAATATTGTGAGGTGGTGAGGGATTATTATTCATCATATTGCTAGATTGTGACTGATTGCTACCAGATGGAAAGAAGTTCATAAACGGCTTATTTAACCTATCAGCAATTTGCTGAGGACTTATCGAAGTTATGCGAATTGCACGGCTGCTCAAACGACTGTTATTAAGACATAGCGCTTGTTCGGCATCGTTACTATTATGAAATTCTATAATAAATTCGCCGCAGGGCTGATTCCGATGATTTCGCAGTAGCTCCACATGACTCGGCATTAAATCGTGCGACATAAAATATTCCCCTACTGTTTGTATTGACGTCTTATACTCACAGTTTTTAACAATAACAAAATTACTAACAGTTTGCTGAACTGGAGATTCATTATCCGGATTATCGAATCGTGTACGTCGACCTTTTCTAAGCCGAGGATCTGTGTTCTTTTCCTTTTCAATTATACTTACTGGTGGTGGTATATCTAATAAGCTTGGGATACCGCTGAAAGGATTAGTGCTTTTTCTTTGCATCTCCTGCAGGTTATTTTGAAAATCTCTTTCGTCACAGTTGAAAACATCCATATTATTCTCACGTCCATCAAAATCGTGATGCTCCTCTTGCATAACGTAGTTTTCCGTGTCTAAGTTAACATCTACACCGTTATTATCGACATTATCATTATCATCATCCTGATCATTATTCTCCAATTCTTCTAAACGTGCTGCCTCTGCTTCAGCTTCAGCAGCAGCTTGGGCTTTGGCCTCAGCTTCCGCTCGTTCACGCTGTTCTAACTCCTCAAGCTCTTGTTCTTCCTTCCTTTGTTTTTCTGCCGCAATGCGAAGCTCTTCTTTTGCTGTTTCATACTCCTCTTCGGTGGCAGTAGATATTCGCACCGGTCGCTGATTGATTCTATGGTTGGATATGTCATCGTATGCAGCCTGGGCATCTTCTACTCGATGGAATTTTATGTATGCAATTAATTCACGGCGGTTTTCAGGTCTATGCATCAGAAGTATGTCTAAGATGGTATAAGAAGAAAACATCTTCATGACATCCTGCTGCGTTGAATACGCTGGTATATCTTTGACAAACAATATGGAAAACTTCTTTTCTGATCGTCTTCCAGTTGCCTTTAGATCTTTTGTGGTTTCTTCATCATTTTTGTTCTCAGAGTGATAGCTTGGTTTGTGATTGTCACTATTTGAAAAACGTTGATTTCGTGAAGGCTTGTATGAATCAACCATTGAGTCAAACTCAGCATCAGTAACTGCCTCCAAAGATATCTTCTTAGATTTGAATTGAGTTCCGTCACGCACTAGAGCCTTTGGCACATTAAGGGCCCTAACGAACTTTATATAGGCAGTTCCAATTCGAAGACCATGTTGATCATTGATCATTTTAATTCCATTATTAGGAATATACAGTCCAGAGAAAAAACGTCGAATATCACTGTAGCTTGTGCTGGGACACATATTCGTTATTTTAACGCAACTCTTCTCTTCGTTTGAGTTTGTTTTAATTGTTGACTCCTTCTTCTGGGAAAATTCAAAACTTTTTTTTGGGATATTTCTGCCAAAGGCATCAGGCTGAGTTGGAGTGACTGATTGAGCTTGGGACCACTTTGAGTTCTCCATATCATCTTTGCCGCTGTCATCTTTCTGGGACTGTATTGACTGATTGGTTTGCTGAAAACTGGTCACGGTGTTATAGGCATTGAAAGGGTTCGTCTGCACTTCATCCACTGTTGAGTCCTTTATTGAATGGTTAAGAGTGGGTTGCAAGTCACTGGTTGTATGAGCTTGCTGGGTGTATGGATTTTGAAAAGCAAAAGTGGGCTTATTTTCAAGCTGACTCGCATTGAAAAATGCAAGACTAGAGACTTCTGATGACTTCGTACTCAAAGACAATGATTTTACGACATTACGTTTTGATTCAATCACATCGGTTCCCGTTGTTGAATTGAAGCTCACTTTGGCTGTATCAGCTGGTGTAAGATTGGATAATGGTGAATTCAATCCAGAAATACTTCCATCACTGGAAGCACCAACTTGAAATGCCTGAAGTGCATAATTCGCTACAAAACTACTGGTAGTGTAGGCATTTGTGGGTAGAACCTCCCATATGTTAACAGGTGGAGTAACTTTGGGAACATCCTTCACGATTGACACATCAGCTGGATTTCTTCTCTCAGCAACACGGTCCTGACTATACGAACGAGATTCAACATCCTTACTGCCTTTCCGGATATTTCGATTGTCGTTGCGATCTCTGTCTCTATGCGACTTCTCACGACTGCGTTCACGACTTCGATCACGGCTGCGGTCGCGACTACGATCCCGGCTTCTGGAACGCCTTCTTCTTGACTTCCGGTCTCGGCTACGAGTTCGGCTGCGGTCTCGTCGGCGGCGATTACGATCACTAGAACGAGATCGTCTGCGCTCCCTGGAGTCCGATCGACGACGATCTCGAGAATTGTCACGACTCGTAGATTTAATCTCGATCGTTGCCTGGTAGCCACTCTTCTTCTGTTGCGTTGAGGACAAATACGATCGATTGGACTCGAACGAGCCGCTGGTTGTACTGCTTGATAAAATATTGTGCAACGACTTTGGCGTTATTACAGGAGGCTGTGGTATAGGTATAGACGACTGTTTCGTTTGAGGTAGTCCAGCTACTGGAGCAGAGGTGTGTAACTGCATCGCGAGTGATTGTTGTCTTGCCGTTTCTATAACCTTCTGCATTTCTGCTCGCGAAGATAATAATAGGCGTATTTGTACCTCATTGATCTTTCCACGGTCCTGCATCATGGCTTGGCGGGCATCTTCATCCGTGCTGTTTAAAAAAATAATATATATATAAATCCTATTGAATTAATTCATAATTCCAATGCTTGCTAGAACTACTACGATCATGACTCCTATTGCTTGTTCGTCAATTACAATTACAAACTGATTTTTATGAAAAATGTATGGATTGTCAACCATTTGACAGGACCATTTGGTAGGTCACACGGCAACGTACTTGTTGAATACGTCTGAACTATGCGTTCTATTCCGCTACTTACCACATTCTCTTGAAGGAATTTACTTATATAATCTGCAACAAAACTTACAGCAATATAATCTGCAATATTAGCATATTATTCGAGAAATGAAAAGGTTATAAATTGCATGCAAATTTCTACAATTTATGTAATTTAACATAAACTTTTTCCAAGATAATAGAGAAAAACGAAAGTGATGTAGTGACTTGGTGCATTAACTATTTCCAAAGACAAATAAAGATAAAGATATCTGTGGTGCCTCGACTTAGCGACACCTCCCGTTTTTATGCGAGGTTCTGGTTTTTGCTTGTGAACGAACATACGTACTCACACTTCCGTGACTCCACGTCTGTATTGAGATGTTTAACATGTCAGGGGATGATGCCCAGACGTAGCGACGGTTGAGCAAAGGTTGCTGCGATTTCGTTTGCACCTATGCTCTTCTTTGGGGTACATATGTATTGATACCTACGGGTACAAATTCATAATATACATACTTTACGTCTCATTGAATTGAAATTATAAACAATTTTCTTATTACAAACTGGCTTTTTAAGCAATTTTCCGAAATGATGTTTTTAAAATTCCAATTTCTGAAATATATAATTTTCTCGAGCTTAAAGTGGAACGTAAACATAATCTATTATTGTTGTTGTGTGATTTGTACTAATTTTAATCAGGGGTAGGCAAATGACGTCTTATTAAAAAAAATACAAGACGCGGGAACATATCACTTGTATTCTGTGTATCATGATTTCAACCATTGAACAACATTTATTTTAGTAGAACAGCAAGTCAGCGCTTTCAGTGTATCGGGAAAAGAATTTGTAGCCATTAGATAATAGCAAATTAAGATTTAATAGGAGCTTGATTTTGTCGTATGTCTCGTTGTTTTATATAAATTTTCAGCTGGCGGAGTCGGTTCATAGTCGGTTCCCTGAGACCTACATACGTTACGTCACCGTTAGCGACAAAGTACTATAGCTCGGTGATTATGTTAGGTTATGATATTGGATTGCCAGCACACTTAATCCCAGCGGTGACACCCCAAATGGTAACTGGACCAGATTTGAGCAGATAAGAGTATAACTCTTCTTTTACTGGGATTCGAACCGGGGACCACTATAACCAAGGACAGGCACTCAACCAACTGATCCAGCAGTTTAGGTCGATGATTACGAACTTCTTTTGATCGGCAAAAGGTGACTGGACCAGATTTAAGCAGATAAAAGCATAACTCTTCATTTACTGGGATTCGAACCGGGGACCGCTATAACCAAGGACGGGCACTCAACCAACTGATCCAGCAGTTTAGGTCGATGATTACGAAATTCTTTTGGTCTAAACAAGATGTACCGCACAGTTCATGCCACATTGTCTGTGAGTCCAACCCCAATGCACTTGCACCCACGTGTCTAGGTTTGATTCATGGTACGAAAAAATACTTTTCACCCACCCCTTTTGATTCTATGCTCAAAGATTGGCAACTTTCTATCTAGAAAAAGCTTCACACGTAAAAGTGACATCTGTGCCAGTGTTGCCAAAGTTTTTAAGCGAAATTCCCCTTCGATGGAAATTCCGATATCTGCAAATCCTTACCAGTTTCAGAATCCATTAATACACAAAGGAAAGCATGAAATCAGGTGTGCACAGGTCACCTTCAAATTTACCTTCTTCCACTTTCTTAAAGACGAGATTCCTTATGAATTTCCCTTTTGCAAATTGGTCTATAAACAATGTCAGTATTATGCAAAATGTTTAATTTATTTCAAACGAAAATTTAATCGAATCAGGTCATCTAAGTTGCTTTACATTAAAGAATCTCCATCAACTCAGTCTGAATGATTCATGTTGTTGGGTTTGTGCGTTTAGCGTCGCTAGAATATTTATCACCTTCATCATCATCATTTTCTGATCCACTAAAGAGGTCGGGAAGGTAAAGCAAGCACTCGGAATCTCCAGCCAACTCGACCCACCGCCATCCACTGTAACTCATAAGGATTTATGGCGAGGCGCAACTAAGCAATTTTTTGAACTAGATGGGTCTGCCAAAAAGTCACTTTCCTGATGGAGTCGCATTTAATACCCGTCACGTGCCCAAACCATCGGGTCATAGCTCTTTCTGTTCGGAGAAGTCGCTGCTCAACATTAACTCCCACAACACCACGAAGAAATCTCATCTCAGCAGATTCACTTCGCGATCTTAAAATTTCTGTCACTGCCCAAATTGCATGACCTGACTACGGAGTTGAAAACCGCTAATTTGGGTATGAAACCGAGTTCAGCTTTTGTGATTACAGATCTTCAAGCTGTTTCAAAATTTACAAGGCCAATCCCACAGGAAAGCTCAACATTACTTCTCACATCCCTTGTTAAAATGATTCCGCTATACTTAATAATAAAATATACTATAAGTCCTGGAATTTCTATATATTTTTACATGCCTTCGTGCTTCGAAAATTGTTACCCTTTAAGGAGCGACGAAGACTTGTGAGCCGATAAAACTAAAATAATTTCGTAAAAACACAGCGTGGTGGCCCGTGGCGTTGTGGGTATGTGCGTCGACCCCAACCTCGACGTCCTAGGTTCCATTCCAGCTCTGAACGACGAATATAATTTTCACGGCCCCACCTCTTTCGAGTCACTGACAATGCTCAAAGAGTATTTTCTGTCTTCATTAAACTGTAGGTCCCTCCCACTCGTGAGAGAACAATAGCACGCACAACATTAGTGGTTGCTGAGAAGCTAAGCTAGGCCCTGGCCCTCTACGGGCTGTAGCGCCACCCATATTATATTATATATTATTATTTAAGAACACAGCGTGATGTCAATGGCGCTTTTGTGGACGAGGAGAACTATACGAGCTATTCAGCGACATTAACATAGTCCAAAGAGTGAAAATTGAGTTGGCTAGGCCATGTAGAGCGGTTAGAACCAATACTCCGGCCCGGAAAGTCTTCGAATCCACCTAGGAGAGACGTTACAGCAGGGGAACACCGCGTCGCGGGTTGTGCGCGAATGTGGAAAAGAACCTCAACCAACTATGTGTGCGAAACTAGATGCGGCTAGCTAAAGATCAAGCTAGCTGGAGACGCCTGTTGGTTGAGACCCAGGTCCACCCGGACTGTTTCGCCATCTTAAGTATGTTATTGATCAAGACCAACAACTTTATGTCCATAAAAAAAAACATTTATTCCATTCCGACATTAGTATAAAGGAATGGAGTAGTCAAAACTTGAAGCTGAGTCGTTGAATCACCATGGATGTAAACATTACTCTGTTCAGTTCTTACTTACGTTTCCAATGCATTTTAGAGAGGCTTCATTTGTTTAGTCGTGGTACGTAGTGATCATGCAAAATTACCAAACCAGCTAAACGGGCGATTGTAGGATCCAGTGGGCAATAAATCGATTGTTGGATAGTGATAATTTATTATAAATGTCTATCATTGTTGTCGAGAATGAAAAATATGCCATTAAAGTAATGCGTCCAAGAACCATATCATATTCTTAATGCGTTGGCTGCTCTAGTTGCTAACGAGATGTATATACATATGTACATATCACTGAATGAGTCCTTTAGAAAAGATGATTTGCTAAAGTGAGTCCGTTGGTCGTAAGCTAATAGTCCAATATCTACAAGCTAAGTTCTCCTCAGGCTAATTGGAATTCGGTGTTACATGATTTGATAATGCGCGAGGGTCATTTGTGTCTGCAAATTTATTTGAGATTCCATTGAGACCACTGCATTTTTACATCTGATCTGATTACATCTCTTCATAAATTATACTTTATATTTCTGATATTGCTGAAGAGAACGCATATTACAACATATTGAATTGACGATTGATCCTTAGCTGGAGTTTCTTATGAAATAATATTATTTGGCTGCACTAGTTGTAGTTCGCAAATTCGCTGTGCATAACCAAGCTCGACGTCGTAGGTTCGATTCCTGCTCTGTGCGACGAAAACAATTTTCACGACCCCACCTCTTTCGAGTTACTGACAATGTTGAGTATTTCCTGTCTAGAGAAAGCTTCTCAAACAAAGCCGTTCGGATTCGGCATAAAACTGTAGGTGCCTTCCACTCGTGAGAGAACAATAGCACGTACAACACGAGTGGTTGCTGAGAAGCTAGGCCCTGGCCCCCTTTAATAATCATTGATATCTTTAATATAGAGGGTGATTTTTTAGCTATTATCTTTTTGGCAAGACTGGTTTAAACAGCTGACTCACGTTTCGTGTTTTGTTTCACTGTCAAACATCTTCAGTTTGGTCTACAATTTAACCATGAATCGTCTTACAAACGAACAACGCTTGCAAATTATTGTATTTTATTATCAAAATGAGTGCTCTGGTAAGAAAGTTCATCACGCGCTTGTGTGTTCAGCGACGAAGCTCATATTTGACTCAATGGCTACTTAAACAAGCAGAATTATCGATTTTGGAATGAATATCAGCCAGAAACATTGCAAGAGCTACCAATGTATCCAGAAAAAGTCACAATTTGGTGCGGCTTATGGGCTGGTAGCATCATTTGGACCGTACTTCTTCAAAGGTGATGCGAATCGTAACGTAACTGTAAATGATGTGCGCTACCGTGAGATGATATCTAACTTTGTTTGCCCTAAATGCAAGAGCATGACTTGCATGACATGTGGTTTCAACAAGACGGTGCCACATGCCACACAGCACGCGCACCAATGGACTTATTGAGAGGCGAGTTCGGTGAACATTTTATTTCACGTTCGGGACCGGTCAATTGGCGGCCTAGATCGTGCGATTTAACGCCTTTAGACTATTTTTTGTAGAGCTATGTTAAAGCTCATGTCTCTACAGACAAGCCCGCTTCAATTGACGCAATGGAAGACAACATTGAAGCATTTATTCGTGAGATACCTGCCGAAATGTTGGAAAGAGTATGCCAAAATTGGACTAAGCGGATGGACCATTTGAGGCGCAGTCAAGTTCAACATTTGCTTGAAATAATCTTCAAACATTAAATTATATGGACCATACTATCGATTCAAATAAAGATTTCATGCATTTTTCTGAATTTTATGTTTTCTTTTTTCCTATAGCTTTTAACAAATCACCCCATATATGAGGTGCATGTTCTAGCGCGGATGACAGATGAGAACATTTCACATGGGAAGGTTTTATCCTGTCATCTTCTTTTTGCAGATGACTTAGTTATACTTACATACTCCCAGACGAAAGTCCTACTCCCACTCGATAGGTTTTTGAAGTGCCGATACTGGGATGAAAGTTAACGTGGCCAAATATGACGTTATGGTAACACTAGGTTAGGCTAGGTGTCTGACTGCTAAGGGCAGTCACACACACACATGACTTCTCCTAACATCGGGACCAGTTGGTGCTTGTAGTGAAGCGATTTTCCTGGCCTATGCTGGCCTTGTTTAGCTCATTGAGGTTATGGAACTATTAGGTCCCTAGGTGTAGTTACCTACGACTAGTCAGAGCGCTGCACGATCAGAGTAGGTGATGAGTGTTTGCTTCCTCCTCTTCATCCAGCAGCATCTGCAGAAATCATTATATGGGGCACCCATCCTGCGAGCATGAGTGCCAATTGCACAGTATCCTTATGGTAACGCTATGTAAGTGCAGTCCCAGAACCATCTGAAGAAGTTCAAATATTTATTTGATTCACAATTGATGAGGGGAATAATATTGAGGTTTCCTGTAGGCTGAAGGATTGGCCAAGCTAGGTCAATTTTAAAACAGCTTAGAAGTGGTTTTGGTCTTCGACTCCGAACCAGTGGGACAACGCAATAGAGGACGACCACGAGTCCGTTGGCGCACTCAAGTGGAGAAGGAGTGCGAAATTGGATGCAGCTGGCTAAAGAACGTGCCACCTGGAGAGGATTGTTGACCGAGGCCCAGGTTCACCCCGGACTGTAGCGCCACAAGAAGAAGAAGAAGTGGTTTTCAACTCGGTATTTATTCTAACCTTCGTTTTTGAGAAAAAGGTAGGTGGGACGTATGCCACCCATCATCATGACTTCAGAGACGTGCCGTAAATACTTGGTTGCGCATGGGCATAAATTCCGATAAGATAGAGGCCCTTATTGCGAGTATCGACTATCATGTGATCGTATCGCTAGTTAATGATCGACGACCAAGATTGGTATTATGAATGTGAACGCAGTAGATATTTGTCAATTTGACAGCAGTGTTTGAGCGACCCCAAATTTCTGATCGCTACCTGTCGACTATCTTTTGACTACTTGTAATTCAATTTATATTGGTGGGTGTTTGAAACATTCTTATTATAATTTCAGCAACGAACAAAGATCTTTTGCAAATAAAAACGTAAGTTAAACGACGCTTAAATTATGTCCACAAATGTATTAATTCATTAGTGTTTGCAAACACGATTTGTTTGGAAACTCACACAACTATAAATAATGAAGTAGGGGTGTATGTGAGTCCTTCACACAACTGTACGTTTACATTGTATCGACAAAGTACACATCTTGGTTTACACCTCCCTCTGGCTTATTATACCTAGCACACTGTCTCTGTCTAATGTCGATATCTTCGGGTTTATGCAAATGATATCCACAGCTCTCGGAATGACACCAATTTTATTTGGCTGAGATGCATTATAAATAATAATGAATAACATACCGCTTAAAGCTAAATACTTTTTCCAATTTTTTAAGTAAAATATTGGTAACAACGGCTGAAACCGACGGCTACTGGTGAGACTGCATTCTTTTTCTGAAACGGCACTGTTTGTTTGCAGATTACTTGAATATGTATATCTGTACACATATTTTTTATTTATAATTTGCGCGTGCTCAAGGGATTATTAATGTCCTAAATTGTCCGGGATCAAGACACAGCACGAGCCGAAGATATAGCATTAGAGGAGGTACCTGTGCACATTGGTCTCAAATATCGGCTGACTGTAGTCTATTAGAAATGTTGAGCTGGGAAGAGCATTCCATATTCGTGTAGAGCGGCTGAAAAACGATTCTCAAAATTCCACTTTGCGTCCGAAAGCAGGCAGGGTAAACTGATAGGCATTCCTGTCAAAGATGTATATTGCGGGTGAATTCATGAAGAGGAAGAATGCAGTCGGCTATCTCACTTAAGCATAGTTTGTTAAAATAGTGATAATACACGGACAAAGAAGACGGTACGGTTGTCTGCTATCAGTGTTATGCTCGCTTTTGGATTCTATCTAGTTGGTGCAAGGTGATCTTGGGCGCACCAGACCAGAAATGAGCATTCTGCTCAAGATTAGGGCGAATATACGCCCTAAGCTTGAACAAAATATTTCTTGTTTCGATTAGGGAGACCTTAACATTTCGCAGAATTTTGGCAAGCAGAATATGTCACCGTTTAAACTATGTGTTGTGTTGATGCACATACCACACATACTCCTCGTTTATATATCGTTCCTTTTTTGCTTTGCTTATATTAAGCGTTTTTTTCCAATATAGTGAGAATCAGTCTGTTCGACGACTGGTCGCAGAAATATAGAAATTTATTCGGGTCACGTGAAATTCTAGGCCACATTCAAGTCAGTCCAAAGCGGCCAGGACCAAGCTTTTCAGCAACCACTCGTCTTGTGCGTGCTCCTCACGAGATGAAGGGTCGTATAGTTTTATGCCGACTCCGTACGTCCAAGTTTGACAAGCTTTTTTGTAGACACATTGTCACAAATTGTTTTTGAACAGACCTGGGATCGAACCCGGACTTCGAGGTTAAAGTGTGTTAGGGTCGACGCACATAACCACAACACCATGGAAGAAAAAGCAGGTATAGTTTTAGGTTGGAAGTGGGGAGCAAAATAAAGACCTCGCCAAAGAGTATTGCGTCTTACACATCATGTAGACATATTTCAAAGGATAAGGACAATATTGGAAAACAAATTTGAGGAAGTGACAAATATCCTTGAACATATGTATGTACATATATATTCAATGCCTGTACATACAAATAAATGAATACTATGGAAAAAATTAACCAAGATGTCTTCCGTCCCTTGAAAGTCGCTTTAACCGGCTTAGACTGCTTATCCTAAATGATTAAATAACTGAGTTTGAAAAAGGGAAAAGCGAGGCGAAAAGTGATGCCGATCAAAAAAATGGGAAACGAACGATTGAAGATAGATATAGATTCTTCGGATTTAAAAATAGGATTGTAAACTGCCAAATAAAAATCCGATTCTAGTGCACTGGTGCAAGTGCAATTTGAAATATATGAGCAGGTGAATGTAAAAATGTCACTTCATTTGTATTGTAATATAATTTCGTCCACTGACCATCAAAACTTTGGGTTGGTTCACCTCCTTTCGTTTCTGTCTCTCTTTCGTAAATTTTGATGAACGAAGCTTCTTTCTGGGAAAGCGTTTTTGCAATAAACGATTTCCACTGGGTATTTAAAATGTACTTTCTTTTGTTCAATCAGCTTAGGTTTTGCTTTTTTTAAAGAAAAACGTTTCCACTTTCTGCGTATTTTTTCACAAATGGACGCCATTCACTCACTGGGACAAAACAACAGACGAAGTCCTCCATTGAGATGGCGCACACAAGTGGTGAAGAACCTAAACTTAGTGAGCGCAACTGGATGCAATTGGCGGAAGATTATTCTGACTGGAGAGGCCCAGGCTCATACCAGACTGTGGCTCCAAACAAACTAGAAAAAATGCTATGGGAACTCTAGGAAACAGGTGAATCATAAACTAAATAACATTTATTACCACCTCTTGGGTTAAGCTGGTTCGGATACGAAGCGCGAAGTGCCTCCTGGAAACTGCACCATTCTTCATTGATCACAGAAGAAACATTCATTGATCACAGAACAAATTCTATTTCTAGTTCAGCAGTACGATCTCTCTTCATAAACTTTCATAGACAGTTGATTTCGTACTATTCATTAGGTGATACTATTTCCACTTTGCCACTGTCCAATTGAGGAATTCAAAACTGAATAAACTAGACTCTTTATGTACTTTTCTACTCGTTTTAAGAGTTTTTTCGCCGGAATGTCTAATAGTTACATTACCTGTTGCAGTCATACCTCTGTATCATTTGTATCTACGGATTAATTCGATGGCAATCCTTTTTCAAAATCATAAGTCCATAACCTCCTTTTTATTATGGCTTCAATTATTTATTTAAAATATGTCCAAAACTCGAACTGTATTTATTTTCTGGGGGAACAATTTGTTGTCCTGTCAAATTATTCACATTTTACGGAAAACTTTTGTTCCAATTTTCCGTTGCGTTGCTCAGATGACATTGATATTCTCGTCCGTTTACAAGTGTCATAGGGGAAGCTACGCCAAAAGAGCAGGTCTTAGGTTAATGAGGAATATATAAATTGCATGCTGTCGAGCAAGAATCGATCCGGCACACACTGCCTGAGGCAAAACATCAAGATCGACACGATCTCGTGGTCACGTTCACCACTAAACTAGTCTAGAAACGAAATACTTTGGTTTGTTGAAACAATTGGGCTGAGAACTCTTGACTCAAAACCCGAAATTATGTTCAACACTTGTTTTGCCAGTCCTCACTTCCTTTTATAAAAGGTAAATGAGATTTAAATATACATCTTATTCGAACTTTCCTAAACTATCCAATGGATTTGAGTGCAGTTTTTTCCTATGGATTCAGAATTCTTCTGCGAAGTTTTTTTCTATACCAAATATTTTCATTCTTTTAACAATAACCTTTTCATAAAAATAAAGATTAATACTTTTCTTGATTTTTCCAATCAGTTGTGATTCATTTTTCGGTGGTTTATAGTGAGTGAACACATAAAAAATGAATCAAATAGCACGTCGTGGAGTATGGGACGATTCGGAAACGCAAACTTTGCACAAATTATGCAAAGCATATCATTCGGAAATGCATATACGATAAAGTAAATAATTCTACACCGCAGTCGCGCAAATATATGCAAAATCGCGCAAACTTCTACATCGAGAAGAAATTTGGGAAGAAGAAAAATGCAAACAAAGAATAATTTTTCTGTATTTTTTTTGTTCGATCTTGGACGCGTCGTATGAAAGTCCAATAATTTGTTCGTTAATTCGTATGCATTGCAATCATATGCTTCTGACGTTTTAACTGTTTTGTTGCTTTTTGTTGCTTCCGAATAGGCCCTATGTTGCATTCGGCGGATTCAAAATATTATTCAAACAAGCGTTGGGCAAAGTATATCATTGCTACACTTCGATTTTAAAATGATTTTAAAACTGTGAAGATGAACATTATTATTATAATCTGTGTGTGTTTATGAAGGGTCGCGTCACTTTAACCTTAACCGAATACATTGCAATATTCGATTTGAAAAAAATGTGTTTTGACTAGGTAAATGTCCCCTTCGCTAAGTTGGAACGGTCCCCAAAGTGTCTTTTAAAGATTTGTACCTACAATCTCATAAAAAAATATTCCAAGTGGATGAGATATAGATTACACATTTATTTAAACTGCTAAGGACAGAGCTGATTCTTGATGTCGTGGAAACGTAGATTTGGCTTCGGATATATCGATGTTCCCATGCAAAACTATACGCAGTTAAAATTATGTTATTTTCTGGACACAGGTTCTAAGTTTTTTTTAGTATTACTTTGTTTTCATACAAAATCGATTTCTGAGCTGTGTTATCAGCATGAAAAATATAATAATAAATAATAATGTAAAACTATGCTATGTCGACTTAGTATACTCTTGCATGGGAAGAGAATGTCGAAGACGACAAAACCTCGACTCCGCGAGCTGTACCAACTAGGAAGTGGATGTAGTCCGGAAGGCAAAAATCCGTAAACTACACTTGCTCGGCTACATCGTGCGCATGATTTTCCAGGAAAGAGGACCTTAGAATCTGAGGGTCCTGGTTGGAGAATATGAGGACGACCGTATATCCAGTATTAAGACCAAGTCACAGGTGACGAAGACATCTTGGTCTTAATGACAGGACCGTCAGCAACTGCTCAGCTTCTCAGGACCATCCACGGGTCGTCGGCCTGAAAAGTATCACGATTACAGAATTTCAACAAACGAAAAATCGAACCACCAGATCAATTAGGAAACAAGGAACTGCAAGGAACTCTGAAGACTTCTCCGAAAATTAAGAAACGAGCAACACCTAAATAACCCAAATGCACTTTGGTTTACACACAATCCCTTTTTATGTCATGTAATTGTGTGTAAGTTGCTATTGTGCATTGACAATGAACGTTATAGAAACCACTGCATTTTGACCAAATATGCTTATGCACTGAAGGTCTATCTGATAGAGGTTGTGATTACCTTAATGGTAGCCAGATCAAAACCCATATACTGATAGACATAAACCAGTCCCATACTGTTTTATATCCTTGAATCTCCGCTCGTAATTGACCAGAACAAACCTTTTTTTCTATACCAGGGCTATCCAGGCGAAAATCATATGCGGGCTAAACAGAAATTCAACGAGAACTGGAGGTTCATCAAAATCGATTTTACGGTGTAATCTGTTATCTAGCATAAGTGTGGGTTCGAACTTAAAATTCACTCGAAAATATTTCTTTTTAACACTGGTGGTTTATACAAGCCATGGATTGAGTGCCATTGTCAACTATTGAATCCTCCAAGCATGAACAAATGGGTTGGTTGAAGACAAACAGCAGCCAACTGAAGAGTGGAAGTGAAAGCAAACCAATTCAACAAGTGAATGGCAATTATACACTCTCTGGATTGACACTTACCAGATGGCAATCGGTGACTTAAGTTAAACCAATTTTTAATTGGGATCTGTCACTTAACTTCCACTGTGAAAACGAAATTTCTATTCATTCCTTAGTTTAGAGACGGCAGTAGCAATTAGCTTTTGTACCATACATAACGTTTGCTCTTTCTTGGTTTGAATTTTTGTACCATTCAGAAGCTTTTGCTCTAAAACTACACATTATATTGATTTTGTTATTGAATTGGATTTAACTATGTCATTTATCCGCTTTTCAATATTTGTTGCCTCTAGTGTCCATTGTTTTGTCATTTTGAAGTCCAGCATTTGGCTTCAATTTCATCTCCCAAAAACCTGCTTGTGGTGGACCGTGGTGTTGTGGGTACGTGCGTCGACCTCAACCTAGACGTCGTAGGGTCGATTCCAGCTCTTTCGAGTCACTGTCAATGCTCAAAGAGTATTTCCTTTCTAGAAAAAGCTTCTCAAACTTGGCCGTTCGGAGTCCCTTCTACTCGTGGTTGCTGAGAAACTAGGCCCTGGCCCCCTACGGGCTGTAGCGCCACCCATATTATTATTATTATTATAAAAACCTGCTTGAGCTGCGAACTCGTTTCCATGCCATTTCACATCAATTTCTCTGCTCCAGACTGTTACCACTTCCAAATTTGAATCAACATGGTTATCAAATTATTGAATATACGTTTATACAAAATCATACACTGTCATCTATACGATAGTCTGGATTTATCAAGCTTGTGTAACCAGACAGAAGTTCTGCACAGTCTCTTTTCCATTTCCATTGATACTTTTTAGTTGGTACAACCGCTGGAACATTTCCGTTTCTGAACACTGCCTTGTATAATAGTTCCGCAAGTTGATTGCCATACACGTTGTTTTTAAGTGCGTTGCCATTTCAGTTGCGGGTGCCAGGCTCAATCCTAGAATTTACTGAATTAATCCATATATCACGGCTCCACCTCCCTCGAGAAGATGACAAATTTCATAGACCACTTCCACTCGTGATGGATAAGCAGCACGCGCCATAGTTGTTGCTGCTGAAACTAGGCATGTATATTATTCACTAATTAAGAAAATACAGATCTTTACTAACACACAACGTGTTTTATCTAGACTGAATGAAACATGGAACAGAACACAGCAAACATTATCTATTTTACTCCATTCTTTGCGATAGTTGTCATCTTATTGTTCACTTGTTAACTTCAGTTCTTTGGCTTACCTGGTGATAAATTCGTTCTTCAATTGTCCCTGAAGTCATCGAATATTCCTAATCGATGCAGCAACTATACATTTGTCATACATATCTGGATTGTGGGTATTTTCCGTTCTCTAAAAATAAATGTATGTACCAGCTTGAAAATAATCGAGGAATTCTTGTTGCTCATACTATATATCTACGTCGAGATCAAGTAAATCGAACTGCGAAAATGTACGTAAGTATGTGCATATGTAACTATGCATGAAAGGTATCTCCATTTTGAAATTATTGTCGGCAGTCACATTTGCAGAATATAAGTCTTCATTACGTATTTTTGCTCTTACTTCAACAGTTGTTCTGTATGTGAACGTTAGGTAGGTTAGGTACGTGTTGCGCTCTGACCGAGAACGACTGAGTGAATCCCAGCAATGCGATTTTGCTGACCAATTCCGTCTGCATGCATCCATATGTGTACATTACTCCAAATATGTGTGTACGAACATGTTCATGTTCATCATCATCATCACTCCTGAACATATCTCTCGTGTAGATCAGACCCGTATTTACCAGTCTTGAGGGAGGCTATATATCGAGGAAATCTGCATTCGAATAACTGACACTACTTGAGTTGCCCGGCTTCGAAATTATGGTTCTTTTTAGATACACACATATCTAAAGTAGTATGCGGATATATTGAAGATTTTTTAACTTCAATAAGGAAAGGGGAAAAAGAATGACCCTTTGATCCGGAATCTGAAATATTTTGTATCACTTTTCCGTCTTATCTCAGACTGTGAAATGCTTTAATGTAGCTTTAAAACAAATAAAGAATTTCGACGCACCTAATAACTATTTGGCTATTCTTAATATTTGCTCATAAACATTCAGTTCAGCATTTTATAGGCAAACATTTCCCAAGAATTGAATCATGTGTTCAGGTCAAACCCCGACACGAGACATTTGCGAAACTTGCTGCTCTACTTCTTTCTAGTTATTCAAAGAGCTTCTTGAATTGCGCCGGAGTTGGTCCAGAACTGAAGTTCTTATCACTTGAGAACTATTTCACTCTCTTCAAAAACGGTTGTTGTAGACATTATTACCAAATCCACATCGAATTGTGGGGCCACTCATATATTATGCTCCTTCCGTAAATCCATTTCGCTCTGAAAGTCGAATTTTCCATGATTTTTATGTAGCAAAGAGCGGCACTCCACCCTTCCGTCTCTGATGCCCGCCATAACACTACAAACAAGTTATTTCTGTGTTCGTTGTATTATTCTAGTAAGTTTGAATAATGTTATTCAGATATTTCAGCTGTCGTCTAATTGAGGTGTACTAACAGACAAAATCGCTATAATTTTAAAGCTGAACATGCAATGACTAGCTATTCATATCCAGATACACATTCTAGGATTAGTTTTCAAAGAATGGGGCATATGGGTGTTGTTGTGTCAAAACGTAAACAAGTTCGAATATATCAATATTTCTGCAGTGTTCATGAGATCATCATCTCGTTGAAGGCAGAAATGATTTCACATGACTACAGAGCATTAGCATTAATGTTATCCAAATAATGATCACTGTCTACTATACTGTCTTTGAATATTGATTCTCCGTTATACACCCCCTATATCATGACATAATCCTCTCCGTGTTTTACCCCAATAGGAGTGCGTTTTGTTGAGATCAGCAGATTACTTTGCCTTGACTATCTGATTCTTTGAAGCATTTTACCTTCGCCTGAGAATTTAACCTTATTGCAGTAGTTTCGACGACATTCAGAAGAGTTTTCGCTAATACTTTGCTTGAAGTACTTATGTGTATCAGTGTTATACAATTTTTGGACCAGTTAACCTTCTTTCATCTAAGTACATGTCATTTCATAACCATTATTTGATGGAAAAACTGTTCCATCATTTTTGTATGTTCATAACATTTCACTTTCAAGACTGACAGAAAGTGATTTTAACACACATAACTCTAGCAACAATGCGTAGCTCGCACAGAAGTCTTTATTTTTGTGGAGCCTACAAAGATAATATTGCAAATATGTTTACTTCATAAAATTGTTAATCGTTAGACAATCCATAGTTTGACGAAAAATGTATAGACCTCACTGGTTGGAGAGAATAAATCAAAATAATGAAAAATTGTCTAACTTATAAACTCGCAACATGTCCTATTCTGTCAAATTTCCGATTGCGGGATCATAAATAAAAATATTTCATAGCTTTCTATTCGGAATACCTCTTTCCTAGGAATCTGTCAAATCCGAAGAATGAGCCTACACTTAGCTACGACTGAAATAAAGATGAAACAAAAAGGTAAGTAAGTGGATTTGCACCATATAAGCAATCAACCAATTACATGTAAATACTTGCTTTTTTAGTCTTACCCTGTTTTCTGTGCTTTGAACATGATAGCTTCACTAACTACAGAATATGTAGCATTATTTCTTTAAGTTGGTTTAACAATTTCAATGCCAAAAAAACCTTAGATTCATTCCTTGCAACGCACTTCAATGGTGGCCCTTAAATTGTACATGTCATTGCATTCACAGTTGTTTTAAGAATTTACTATCACTTTTCTTGCAAAATTCTCCCTTGACATATGGATATGGAATACTGTCTAACTTGTCAGTTAATCAGAGGACCCGAAAATTTAAACCAAACAAGATATGGCTACTTCGTGACAAACTGATGTTAGTCTAAATCTGTTTATCGTGAGGTTCCTTCCAATAATTTTTTGAACTAAATAAAGGGGGGACACTCTTACAGACAAATTTCAACATCACTTCTGATGGGCTAGGCGGTCTGAATAAACACATTTCTGTTATTTATGTCTACATCTTTTAAGCCAATAAATTGACAGGTATGTCAAAATCTGGTGAATATTATGGGATGGTCATTATGTTACATTCAAATCACTTACCGCCGAAGAGAAAATCCAGTTTTCAAAAGGTGTTCCATTAAAGCTGCAAAATACGTCTTAAGGTTGACCAGAACATTGGTTCTGGTAGAAGAATATTGAGTACATGGACATGTTGACGCGAATTTATTCCAAATAAGATTTCCACTCCAAAAGCGCTTGTGTCGTTAACAAATTCCTTGCATTCGAATTGCAGTCAAACACTAAGATCGATCTTAACAATTTCCTTGCATTACAATTGCAGGTCATTATCGTTAAACACTAAGATCGATCGTTTTTTTTTTCAACTAGCATTAGATCGGATACTAATACATGCCATCTCGTTCTCGTAGTATAGTAATTAGTATCCCTGCACAATTTAATTGGATCTTTGTGAACAGATATCTCTTAAGATTGTTTTCTGTATTCCCAAAGTTTATTTCATTTCATTTTGTGTATACATACCAAACCTTACAATATACATTGGTATATCCCTGATCTACATATAAACTATTATTAAGCAAATGCAGATGTCAATTATTTAGTTCCTTATTTCAGAAAGCCTACATATTTCTACAATTGCACAGTTGTGATAACAGTTCACACGCAATCAATTAAAAACAATTTGCATAATGTGTAAATGATACTACTGCATGAAGTGTAGAGAAATCCTATCCCCAAATGTCCACCTTTCACCATCCGCGACATTATTTCCATAATGCATTGAATGAACACACACATAAAATGAAGAAAAATCACTCAGACGTATTTTGTAATTTTCTCTTACTGTTTTATCGCCGTTTGTTTTTATTTACGCATAAATTAATTTGGTGCATGTATAGGAACAGATTACCATCTGAACGGGTCTACAAAATAACTTTCCGCAGGAAAGCATTTCCATAAATCCTTAAAATTTACTCTTAATAATAGCATAAGGAGTCATGATCTCTATCACGAATATATGTATGTGTATATATATATAAAATACTTTAATAAAATAGATACCTGAATGCAATAAACGCGTCTCCCATTTCGCCGCCAACAATATGCACTCCTCCATCTGGTATCGACAATCCTCTGAAGAAACCGCGAATGTCCAACGCATTTGCCGACCATGGCAAATTTTGTAATCGAATTATAACGCTCATTTTGAGTTATCCTATTCTTTATTCGTATTTATATTTGCACACAACATTAACACGAAATTATGACGGTCTTGATCTCCGATAATGTATACTATGAATATTAATTGAACTTGAATCTTGTATGTTAATCCTATAAAACAAAATAAAAAGAGAAAATGACAAAAATTCATTTAAATAAATATCAATTGCTTACTTTCTAGATTATTATTATTTCTAAATGTAAAGTATTGAAAACAACTATGCACGTTGTATATAGTTTATTTCTCATTTTAATGACATGAGTATATTTAAAATGGTTGTTTTGTATTAAATTGTAATTTTGATGAAGGCACAAGTTTGATGTAGCGAATAGACGTATTCTATAGGATGTTTTCCCACATTCGGAGTCGGCAGGAAAATGTACAATAAAATGCGCAATAAAACAATAGCACGCACAACAACACTGAGTACCATAGAAGCTAGTCCCGAGTCCACATCGAACAGTCACGCAACCCATATCATTATTAATCGCATCAAAAGTCACAACAGCCTTTTGTTGTTCTAAACTAAGATGACTGCAAAATCCGCATTGCGAATTTTTTTCTTCAGCACGAAAACAGCATAAGGTAGTAATATTCTATGTTTGGAACACGCATCAACCAGAAATACGGGTTCTTTGTGTGTCGCTTCCATAATTTATGTGCACATGTAAGAAGGGCTATTTTATTCCATGGCCATTGAAAGTATATCCTGAATTCTTGTTCCCAATACACATTTTAATCTATTATCGTCTCATGACACTGCTTTTCTTTTCATTGCAAAAACAAATAAAAAAAAAAAATCTCATATAAAAGCAACTTGACAGTTCAACCCCACATAAATAATGTCATTTTTATCCGTTAAGAGATTACTACACCGCTAAGTACTTCTTTGAACTTGTTGCATGAGCGCCTACTCAATGAAGAAAAATATGTTTGTATACCTCCTCAATGCGTCAACAGCTATGTGAATGGACATGAACAAGTCAACGCGAATGGGTCTCTCGAAAAAGGAAACTACAGCTTATACACCACTAGAATAGTGGACTAAACAAGTTTGTACTAATGATAACGAATCTCACGCAGCAGCACACAATGTGCTCTTACACTCCCACCTTTACGACACTACACGCTGCACGACACTTTCCGTTGTCTCGGATCCTTAACGTTGAGTATGTTGACATTCTGAAGGCATAGCTAAATCACGTTTTGTGATCCTCACCACAAAAATTATGTACTTTCTTTCGTTTTTCCTCATTTCCTTGTTAAGTAATAGTGCCGTATTAACAAGTTTCCGATTCAAATATACAGGTTCGCGGTTGCCGTTGCCCATATAAGTCGCTAATCTTAATTAGATGGAATGAACGAAAACCATTATAAGTAGATAATTGGGGTGTATGGAGTAGGGATTCTGAGACAGATGTATAAAATAGCTTCGATTACGGTAGGATATTTTATTCGCACATAACCTTCCTCACGTTAAGTGTTTTTCATGGGAAAACTCTCCTACGACATAATGAAGTTAATTATAGTAAGTGGCTGTTTTAATTATATAGGACTCCTGTGGTAGTGGAATTAGAATAATAAAAGTGCACTGAAGTGTCTAAACAAATGTTTAAATATTGTGTTTCGCGGGGATACCAAATGTTTTGTTTTACTTTTACTTTTATTTTAATATCACCTGTCATTTTGTGCTTATTTCGAAGTGCAATAGCTTGATATACTTTACCATGAACTTTTCGTTACAATATAATAATAAAAAATTAACACAATATAAAGAAAATAATACACACGCCATTTTTCCAAACTCTTCGCGCAAAGGGATAATATAGGATTCTAATAATTTCATAATTAAACATTAAATCGAGCATAGTTCCACTTTTTGCTTTAATTCCTTTGAAAGGCTTTTCGGTGAAGATCTTTAACTCGCTACCAAATACAATTATTCTGGACTATATATTTGTTAAACATTCGTAATGAATTCTCTTCTATTTTATAGATATGTTCTCTCTTTGGAATAATATCAATAGTGTCCTCGTTACCAGCAAAAGATGTTCAGCCAAATCAAGATAAAGCGGACAACATTCAAGCTAAGAGAGATCTAAGTTTAAGTTATGCAGCAACCGATATTGGGTCCAAGGAAGGCACGCGTGTAAAGACAATAACTGTCATAAAAAATGTTGTTGGGAAAAAGGACAAACCTCTCAAAATAGATCCAAAATTGCATAAAGACGATGACTGGGGATCTCATTTCCGAGATAACTTTGACGCGTACGGTGCAATACCGAATGTCCCCGATATCGATGAACTCTTTGACTTTGTCAATAAAAAAGGAGACAAAAAACCAAAAGAAGAAAAACCATCAAAGGAGGATGAACCTGAGAACAAAAATGAGGAATCCGACGAAGGGGAATCTAAAGAAGATTCCAATGAGAATGAAACTACTGTATCGCCAGCACCTGTTGAGGAGGTAGCTAACGAAGAGAAGGTGGAAAAAATATCAGGCGATGTCGAATTAATTGAATCTGGGAACAAACCGAACAAGGTTAAATCACAATCGTTGGATTTGGGAAAATATAAGGTTAAAGAGACCATTGACGAAGATTATCGTCCATTACAATCCAACAGAGCTACACATAAGAAAAATGGAAAATATATTCAATCAGCTTCAATCCCGTACTATTATCCAGAACCAAACCCGTCGTATCCGGGCAATGTGTACAATTCACCACAATCACAGAAGGGTCGAGGAAGTGTCAGTGTGTCAACACCTTCCGGGAAAAAATTTGATGTGCCTATTACAAATGTGACCGACTCGCCTCCCTATCTAGCACCCACCATTCGGAGAAATCAAAACTCACCGTCCGGACTGCAAATCTTCACAAGTTCACAGCGCCCATACATTGCACCAAACGTACGCAAGAGTTATGAAGTGCAGCTGGATAACTCCAACACTAACTGTGCTACTGGGTCTAAAAATTCGACAAGTAACAGTCAACAAACAAATTTCTTTAACTATCAGGGAATTCCAACAAATTTTAGATCGACTACATTTAGATCCATCGGTGTTTACCAATCCAATTCACCACGTTCGAGAGGTCTGCGATATTAGGTAATCCTAGTATGTTAAACATCATCTTAGTTTTCATGTATGATAAACTGTACTATAGAGGGAGACAAGTTTACGTCTATGAATGTGAAAATAAATAAAATATATGTAAAATCTTAAAATACCTAACGGAAATGTGTTTCAAAATTTTTATTAAAAAATCCATAAGACTAGGAAACCATACTATTTCTCGATAGTACATTTTTTTTATATTTCCAATATATCCCATAAATGTGCGATGGGATTGCGATCATGGGTTTATTGAACCCTGACTTTAGTGTGGGTCGGTGTCTTGTACAATTTTCAACACATGTTGGTTATTTGGAATTTGTTACGGTCTTAAGCCAACGATTCCCATTTGTCAAATCCCTTTGTCCATCAGTGTGTTTTTGTTTTTTGATTTATGATCGCGTGCGTCTGTTGATCAAGGCAAGTCAAATTCTTTATACCTACATTTAACTCGGAATAGATGTGAAGAAATATATTTATCGAATGTTAAAAGAATTTTTTGTACAGCTATCAATGTATATGTCTGTAATTTTGGCGTGGCGATAAAAAAAAGCATACTGGTAGGCTAGGGACGGATAAATTACCATTAGAAAAAGTATATTTGAACGAAGAACTTTTGCACTTTTTCCATATTTAATAGATTCCATAAGATCCGACAGAACTGCCAAATAGATATTTGTATATTACAACTGAAAACTGTTTTGCCTTTAATGTAGACAATATGATCAGCTTACCTCTAAAGTTCATATTACTTTAAAAATACATGAAGAAGCTTTTTTGAACAATTTTATAATAATTAACAAGGCGACATTGCCAGCAACTCGAATGTTCTACCGTCCTTATCATTATTTTGCATCTGCGGTTGATAATTCTAAGATGTTATACTGTTACAAAAACTAGAGCACACAAGAATATATGGTTTGTGAGATTTTATAAAACGCGCGCTGAGAGAAGCACTGAATTTAATTTCTTGGTAAAGAGAAACGGCAGCAGTTGTTTTGGTCATAGTCTTTTGACTTACCTCTATAACAATAAGCAAATTTCGGTTGCTATTGTATTTATATTTAAGTAACATTAGCCACAAGTGAGCAATATAAGCATTGCACTATATGCTCTGCAATCACCTCACATATTGAAAGTGCAGATATGTCAATGAATTGTGTCCCCCATTGCTTGTAAAGAATATCTGAGTCTAAAACAAATCTAAATATGTATACTTAACTAAGGTATTCCCGGGTTTTCGTTATTATCCAGCGCATTACTTTAAGATACAATATAAATTCCACATAAATCGATATCAATGCAGGGTGAGGCTCGGCAAATTAACCTTATTAAACAGTACATATACAATTAGCTACAAACCCCAATCCAGTGTATTTCAGCTATTTTTCCTAATAAAATTCACCATTTCAAGAAAACCCAATTAACATTTATGGGACCAAATATTATACATACTGTTGTTACCCAGTATGGAATAATTTCATTTTCACATTAAGTAGAATACTCAAAAATGATACGAAGATCAACATACATACGCATATGTGTGTGTACGTATGTTGAGCACAATTTTCACGTTTCACACCTCCCGTTTAATAATGATATTTATTACTTTTTTTCACAATATTGTAACGATATTTATGGAGAAGAAAAACAAAAACGCCTCGTCGATTATAACGAGGTAACCCACAAAATTTTGTTGCAAAAAATTATCGCTGGACTCTCTAACTTACCGAAAAGGACAGATAATTGAAAAGTTATTGGTCAATTTTTCGAACTAGAAATGCGGGAGCTAGAGTAATTCACAAATTAAAAGTTGTTTATTGCTTTTTCTATCCACCATTACGGAATAAAATTATAAGGAAATATCCAGAGCACGATTGCGTGTCATTCAAAACACAAATTGTAATCTCTCTGCAACAAAAATGGCTTTGCAAATGAAGCCTAGCGACGGCCCTTATACAGTTGCTTTCAAACTTTCAGTAATTGATTGCAGAATAGAGAATGGCATCACTGGTTAACAATACTGCCAAACCGTTATGACACACAAAGAAATCATTTGACATTTAATATATTAGCGTTTTGATAAGCAACCCTTTGACCGGTAAACTGTCATTTCTTAAATCCCGGTTTTTTTAAATGGATTACCACAAGCAGAAATTCTAGAATAAGTTTCCTATGATATATCAATCTACTCCTTGTTCAAAACACCTACGAATGGATGCTGATACATGTTATTATGACATCGAAGATGAACTTGTTAAGTTTACTATTTGTTCTAATAATCCTCAAAATAAGAACAACGAACCTGCATTGCTCCGAAACTATAAAATCGAGGAGGAACTTATACCCCTTTTGGTGAGAGATATCCACAAACTTACATTACCTGATAGAAGTTTTGCCGAGACCATTACAGCTTTTGGCATTCCATTTGCATCAGTCCTACTTTATGGGCGAATGTCGTCTAATGGGGCGAATGCAAAAGGAATAATTCGGTATTGTCTTGACGACGGAACTGGCACAATACAAGTGAGATTACTTCAACTGAAGTGTCTCAAAGAAGTGACCAAACTTCATCTTCAGTGCGCAAGAACTTTTGGAAAAAACAAAGAACTGTATCAAAGCGTGCAAAACATTCTTAAAACTACACGCAAGCAATTGTTGGATTACTCTTCATTCCCCCATGGAACTAATGTACTTCTGGTTGGTCGTCCTCACCGGTGCTACAAAGAAACTGTGTTCAGTGTCTTCGAAATGATTGTTGATACGGATATTAGCAATGAATTGGAGCTGTCTGTCAAGGACTTCATAATCGACTGGTATACTAAACGATATAGAAGTTGAATAATCCAAAATTGAATATCACAAAATAAAAAAAAAATACATTATTTTTCTTCTGATCTTTTATTAAATTTTTACATCACTGTAAATAAAAAATCATTTCATCGACTTCAACTATTTTGTTCACATACGCTTCTCAAAATTTGTAAATCCTGGTGAAAATTTTATATCAATAGTTTTTTTAATACATAGTTATTTGTCGAAACACTACAATGAAGGGGTTTAGTTGGTTTTCGCTCGTATTGCAGCTCTCTTTCCGGTAACAGCCTGGAAACCAGACTTGATACTAGCCACTGAACATCTAGACCCACAGGATTCGCACTGAAGGAAGAAAAGTCGGGTATCTTTTTGCAGGATTGTTTCCGCGGAACGACAGGTGTGACACGTCACGTACTCCTTAATATACCGCCGCAAAACATTTTCAATTTGTTTCGGTTGAAAACGGCCTTTGATAATCAGTTGTTGATTACCATCCATAGAACCACTGGTACCCAATTCAGCAAGTAAGAAATCCAGTAAATGTTTCGGCTGTCTGTGTAATGTTCTGCTTATATCCAAGAAATTGGCGAAGGAAGTTTTCTTTGTGCCAACTCGAAGAACTTGTGGAGGTCGCATTACGAATTTTGGTTTACGTCCAGCAGCCATATCCGGATTTTTATCCAAAATGATTTCAAACACTCTCTTCAGCAGTTCGTCGTATGTGTAGTCTCGATCGGAACCAGCCCACGAGGTACTATTTTCATCCACTGCAGACAAATAAAGAGTGGAATTAAATTATAATTATTGAAAATAACGAAAAAAGTGATTAAATAAATGTAAGTACACCACACCGGGTACGCGTACAACTTAAAAAAAAAAAAAACTTGGTGCAATATGAAAAAAAAAATGATATATTAGTACTGTTTTTTAAAGAAACCATCAATTAAAGCATGTTCGAAGCATTTAGTAGATCGAAATTGTAAGTCAAAATTGAACATTTCGGGATCGGTACTCTCATGCACATAAACGGCGATTTATTCATTTCAATGGAACTGAATTAACTTGATGTGAGGCTTATAGATCTTATGGTAAAGAAGGAAGACTAAAATGTCTGACAACAGAACACTATTTAAAGAAATATGATCTGCGATTATTTGGAAGTTTTTTTCTTAACTGTTTGGAAATGCATGTTTGTGTATTTCATTGACTTATCAAATGATGGAAATAATATAGTCTCCAAAATAATGATACACTCTACCCAGCGTATGACAACTTACAAAAAAAAAACCAAAACACATGGATAAAAAAATACAAAGTTAGGATACATTATAAGAGGGGTTAGCTCATACCAGACTCACTGAAGCTCAAATCCATATCGGTAAGACATGTTAAGCATAATACAATTACAATTATCTCTATGTAAACAACAGTTTTACAAATATTTGAGCTACTTACCATTCTCTTTATCGTCTCCTTTATCCTCAGCCAGCTTTTCAGCTACCAGTTCATCCAGATCGACCTTCTTCTTCTTCTTCTTTTTAGTTTTTGAAAAGTCCATATCGAGATCAACATCCTTTCCTTGAGCTATTTCTTCACTTGGATTTTCTATCTGTTCAGATTCATTTCCTTTTGATGGCAATGCAACATCTAATTCCTCTAAATTAAAAGGCTTCTTCTTCTTCTTTTTCTTTTTGCCAAAATTCTCCAAGTCTAAGGCATCTTCTGCATCATTTTGAAGACTTTCACCTGCTTCGTCTTCTCCGGTACCATCAGTTGCTTTTTTGCCACCATCATCAATGCCAAGTGCTGCATCTAAATCGAAAGTCTTCTTCTTCTTCTTTTTCTTTAGAAGTGTATTATCGAAGTTCTGTGGAATATTATTTTCATTAATATCTCGTTTTTAACCTAATTTTTTGCACGACAAATGTGGCTGGTACATATACATGTAAGTATTTAACTCATTTGTTGACTTACCCCTTCCTCAATGTCCATAATGATAAATTAGTTATTATCCTTGAAAATAGTTTAAGTTCTGTAGAAATATATTTTGTTATAGACAAAAGGCGTATTGCATCAGAAAACTTACTAGTGAATAATTTCTGGTGACAGGGCAGGTCGATGCTTTATTTGACAAAATGGTTTTAATTTTTCGTAAGACAAAAAAGTAATAGATCGGTATATTCATATGAAAGGCATAGATGATTCATTTTGATTAGCGAAAAGGGAAGATTACACTTGGGAATAGTTATACCGAGCTGAGTAACCAGACACACTGAATTTGAAATTTAACTTTACAATATGTATAGCAATCGATTATTAGTTAGCTTAAGAGCAAACCGTGTAAAATTTTACAAACTTTAGAATCTTCAAGTGAAAATTAGTGAATAATGTGAATAAATTATATTAAACACTATAATATATATTTGCATTATAATATTGGAAAATATATTCAGATTTAAATTTGAATTGATTGAAAAAGCTTGAATAAAATATTTGTGCTTGAAAATAAAATTCTATCTATTTTCATTAGTATTAAATAGCTACATAATGTATTGTTGTTTATTACAATACAATTATTATAATATTTATTATTATTATATTATTAGAAAGCAAATGTGGTGAAGATTTGGTAGGACTGGTCTCTGTAAATGTTTTTGACTAGTATTTCTGTGTTGCCGATGTAAAGTTTAAGTGACACAATCTTAAGTCATGTACACATGAGCTACGACTTGCGACCTGCGATATCTCTTAAACTTATATGTTCTGCTTATTTCGTCGAGAATGTCGTTTTCAAATCTTGGGGCCCCGGCAATCGTAGTCATATACATATGTACACACACAAATTGTTGAAATGCGGAAATTCCCCTCCGCACAAAGCTAAATATTTAGTGATATAACAGGTGCTTTAACAGAAATTTAGTTCTAATAAACACGTTTTTGAACATGATTTAAAGTGTACGAGATTTTAATATGAAAGCAATTAGTATTTAATGAGACAAGAGGTGTATTAAATTCTATAGTATGTACCTACTTGATTTCTGATTTAAGTCGTATTTGAGAATTTAAATGAACACAAGCAACTACATACGAAAATGGGGGAAAGCGAGATATAGTAATGTACGTGCAGGTGACGAATTTTCTCTCTGGACTTAGAGTAATACATTCCTTATGAGCACCTCTCAATCCTCATGTCAAAGCCGGATAGGTGTGTACGGATGCAATTTCTTGACCTGACATTTTCTTGACCATTCGGTTTTTTTCTTCTGCGATTCCAGCAAAAAATCTACAAATCCAAATGTACAATAATAATACAAACTAGAACCACATTGACTGAGATAATAATCCCAGTGCTCTTATTTGATCGGCATAGCATAAGCAGAGAATCTAATGAAAATAAGATTCCCTCTCCTCCCTTGAAGAATGCCACTTAGTCTGTCAGATGTTATCTTCCCTTCAAGTTTTATCAGCTTGTTTCGGGTACACTCTGAACTATTATTATCATTGGAATTACTATCTGTAAATGAGATGGGTTTATTACACAAATAAATTACTATATACCGATGTATATATTTTCCGCGATACCTATCTTAAATGAACTATAACAACGCAAGTATAAAAAAAAGCCGAAAAGAGAGCGGTATTTCGTTCCATTTGTTTATTAACTATTTGCACAGAGTATAGGATCATCACTCTTCTCACTTTGTTTAGCAATACCTGCAGCGACTCGCGGAAAAATACTAGTTTTTGATTATATGTATATACCCACTGTAACATGTGAAACATAGCTGAAATAAGGAACAAAACACCGTATAAACTGATTCAATAGATAAATATAGAACCCAATTTCAGAATGTTTTCTACCAAATTTACACAATTTTATTTTGGTAGAAAAATGTTTGTTTATTTAGAATTCCATAATTAGCAACACATAAATTAAATGAAAGTCTAGCGTCTGCATACAGATATATGCACGTGTGTATATAAATGAAATGCAGTATTACGACTTTTTTATTTTTATATTTTTTTGTTAAATATCTCAAAAATTTTAACAGCAGGAGCTACATTGTACACTACACTTCGAACACTTTGAAAACGGCAGTGGAATGTAGCAAATAATTATACATATATATGTGCTTCATACCATGCAGCAATTTTAACATTCGTAAGTATAAATACGGTATAAAATAAATTCTATGTGAGGAAAACATGATTCATATTTAAAAAAAGAATAATAAACTAATTTTCAATCTAAATGTGAGAGTTAACCTTTTCCGTTGGATTCGTTGGCTCAGGACCCACCCCGCCAGCCATTTTATAAACTAGAGTGCTCACTTGATATGCTAGGTTATCCACATCCTGGAAGAGACACAATTTAAAAATACTATAAAATATAGGAATGATTGTTAATTACTTCTTTTGTGGCTGCTTCAGCGTACACTCGGACTACATCTTCGGTCCCTGATGGACGAACAAACGCACGTCCACGTTTGTAATTGGAGACTAGCTTATCAATTTCGTCCTGGAGGCCATTCGGTGTTACACAAACTCTTTCGGCATCGGTTGTGGTAAAAACATTACGATCCTCCACCTTTACTTTGAGTTGCAAGTTTGGAAGATCTGTGTAAGTACTGAGCCATTCAGTTACATCCCATCCTTTGGAATGCAATATTGTTTCGACTAATAGCATATCTGAAATGGCATCACCAACTGTTTCGTTAATGAGATCTATTACATTGACTAATGTCTTAACATCCTCGTTTTCGTTGCTGTCTTTTGCTGCTTTTCGAATAGTGGCCTTCGCATTGTCGCTGAACACAATTGTTCCATGGCCATTCGCCTCGAAGTACACACCAATATCATAGTCTAAGGCTTTATGATGTAAATGCTTGACACCAGTTGGCACACAGGCAACAGGTACTTGTAGTGTATTTTTGATATAATCAGTGGAAGCTCCATTTGCGTATGCTGTCTGTACAAGACCCATCGACAAATCCATATCACATTTTTTAACCAAATTCATAAGGTAGTCAGCTACAAGAGTTGCAATTCGATCACCATCAAGCAAGTTAAAGTGGCCATTTTCATCCGTGAAAAAGTACATAACACGATCGGCATCTCCATCGACACTTACACATCTTGTATTTGGCTCTAAAATAGGCATTCCAATTGGAACACATTGTTTTACTTTTACGTGGTCGGCACCGCATTCGTGATTAATCTTGCCAGCCCCACTATTGATGACTTCAACGTTAAGAGAATTTTTCATACGCTTTAAAAATTGTAACATCTTCCGCGCACCCACCCCATTAGCGCCATCAAAAATTAACTTATTTCGATAGTTTCCATTCTCAAGTTTATTTCCACGGATATTTTCAAAGGCTCTGATTAATTTCGCATAGTATGCTTCTTCAGTTGGTATTCCATAAGCACCTTTTGTGTTTGCACAAACCACTAAGTAGTGCATCATTGGAGTTGTCACAATTCCGAATTCCTTGACATTCCCTTTAACAGCTATCACACCATCTGCAACTGCTTTAAGTAGCCTTGGACTGTGATAGCGATTATCCATGCCAACATAAACATGCGATGAAGAGCCCACATCGATATTGTTTTCTTTGATAATCTTTCCAACTTGTACTTCAAGCTCTTGATCGCTTACATTAACCAAATCTGTCGCAATTTTTTCCCAACTCTGTTCAAGCATTTCTCCTTTGGGATCAATCAATTTAACACCATTATCCGGTTCGGGATTATGGGATGCGGTGATCATGACTCCAATAACAGCTCCGTTCATGATACGAGAACGAAGTGTTGCCAAGACTCCCATACGAAACATAACATTGTCCAAATTTTCGGCTCTAAAAATAAAAGGAGTTATTTTATGGGTCATTCTTTGGTGGAACATAAGTATTATATAATTAGTGCAACTTTTATGTACTCCAGCAAAACTATATGGACAAGTCAAGGTGCATACATTTGGTTGGGCACAATTCAACTATGCTGTAGGGTAAACATTCAATTGAAGGTTAAAAAGCATTCAGAAGAGTAAACTAGTTTTTCGTATGCAATTAAAACAAGTTATCTTTCAAAACGAGATTTCGAACATGTATCTGCTTGAATTGATAAAGGAATTTCCATGTTGGTGTAACACAATTTTGCTTAAATCAGCTGTTTCCAAATTGAGGCCACTTTATAGAAGCCACACTGTTTAAAAATAAATTGCAGATGCGACCATGGGAGGAGTAAAAATTGTTCTTTACTTCTCTCCCAAGCTGTAGCCCTTCCCACTATTGCATATAAAAAATGAACATAACGCACATTTTCCCCTCTCAATAGTGGTTCTCTCATGCAATTGTACTTCATTGGTATCGACACTAACTAAGGAAATGAACGTGTTAGATTATCGCCCCCAATCCCCATGTCACATTTCTGCAGATTAGTGTTAGAAGGCGCGGTGGATATTAATATTTATTCTCGGCGCATACCATAATGGTATGAAGGCGCTTACTCACTGATGACGTTTCACTTTCTTGAACAATTTTCAAAAGGCATGGGAATAGCATTATAAATCTTATAAAAATACCTGTACTAATTCTAAAAATAAAATTACTCTCACATACTTTCCACGAAATCCAGCAGTTCCGTACTGAATCTTTTCCGTGCTTTTCTTTGGATACATTTCCCTTGCAAATGCATAAACGGTACGTAAATTGATTGACATCTTTAATAGCAATGATAAACTTCTTGAGTCTCTTCAAATAATCACTTTAAATTGTTAAATTAGAATCAAATTTAGAAGAACACTAAACACAAAAAAAGAATGTCCTTCGAAACGGAATAGTGCACTGTAGAACGGACCGATGAATCACCACCCGCAAGTACCTGCAATCGAACAACGATTGACCAATTTATGAACAAGGGGCGAGAACCTCAGTAGCGCCTAACCTATTTCTGACATTTTACTTTTCACATTCATCTAGCAGTAGCAGCAGCAGCCGGTTTGCTTTTGTATTTATGAGATAAAGCATGCGTGTATCGTGTCGTTGGGCTTTTTCTACTGGAAAACTCCATAGCGCTATCCTGCTTCAGTACGAAGAGAGAATAAATTTGTTTGTAGGGTGTATGGTGAATTGTTCGGCATCTGGTGGATAAAGAAAACAACTTTGTCGTTTTTTTGGTGAAAAATATAAAATTTATTTATCATTTGGCGTAAAAATTTAATATGGACGGATAATTAAAAACAAACATACAGTACATAAGTGTATATCTTAATCTAAAATTGATTTTTTTAAAAACGTTAAACGAGATTCTATGTAAAAACGCTTCATTCCAATGAGGCGTGGAATGTTTTGGACGGCTTTTGTTTCTTATCGTTTTATCATTACTTTACCTAAGGTACGTTGTACTAATTACATGAAATTTCAATTAACTTTTGATGCTCAATTGCCATAGTAAAAGAAAAATGATATTAGCAAAATTAAATACACCGACGAGTTGATCTTGGGGGCGCCAGCATAACAATCAGTGATGCGTCGGGCTCGCATGTAATTGCTGCCTAAATATGTGTCATAACTTCGGTTGTCTGGATGGATTATTTGCAATTGTCGAGTGGCATCTTGGAAAATTAGATCGTAAAATGGTGCAGGTGATGTGAACATGCTGAAGCTGAATGCGTCTACATCTTTTCGGCCATACAGCTGCTGAGCGTATGTGAATAGATTTATGTACGCTTTGATCTCAGTCTCGTTGTAACCGTTTCCGCCTCTTGTTACAATCGCATTTGCTTTTACTTTTCCTAAATTGCATCGCTCGTATTCATTTAATTCAGCTCTGGTTCCTAAATGAGGCAAGAGATTAGTGAATGCGACCATATTTTGCGAAGAAAATGACTTACCATCCGTGCACAACAATTCGAAATCGTCATTAAGGGTATTTCGCGCCCACCATTCACGTCGCTTTCCACCAGTGCTCTCCATCACTGTGGTGTGCTTCATAAATGCTACATGACCACCTCCTTCTACTAAACATCTGAATGCACCAGTGTGTCCATAGTAATCTTCAGATGCGTCCCTCCGACAATAGCGGTAACTAGTGCCATGGCACAAATCACACATGCTGTCGTATGGAACGCCAGTGTTATATTCATTGCTGATCGCACCGGGAACGCACGACTTTGTAAAGTATTCTGCTGCAGCTCGGACGCTGTCACATCCATACGGTCTAATCCAACCGTTCGATATAAAGTATGCCATGGGGTAGGTCCAACCAGCTGCCATATTAATACCTGTATGACATGTGTATTTACCCTTTAGATATGTCAACTCTGTATCGGGATCCTCTTCTTTGCCAACGGCAACAACATAATATTCGGGTTCTCCAAGATTATACACCTCTGACATGAATGGGATTAAGCCATAGTTGAGACCCGCAGTATAGACATCTCCTGCGTCTAATACAACCACGTCAGCGCGTCCCGTTTGGATTGACTGCATGCATGTTATATGTGAATGGGCTTTGTAGCATAGTAATTCGGGTTTCAAGATTTGCGCTTTTAGAGCAGTCTGAAAAGAATCGATTGAAGTTATATAACTTTGACCACTTGTAATTGTACAGCAGAAAGTTCTGTAGTAAAGATTAGCAGGCCATCACCACAGGTATCCTTTGCATATATCGCACACAAATCACTGTCTACTTACTCTCATTTTGATACACTTGTCCAACTCAGCATCTGATGTCACACACAAGGTCATTCTTCCCACAGGACACTCTCGAATTCCATAAATATATCGCATTGAGTCCGACAAATATCTACTAAATGACTGTTCTTCTTCTTTGATGGGTATCAGTGATTTTGCGGCATCCTATAATTATTCTTTTATAGTACACTTCAAAACCAAAATGTTCATTAAAATATTATACCTGGAACAACAAATTTGATTTTCCGTATCTTCTAGATTCAAAAATTTTGAAATTCTCTATCAATACAGACTTGTTTGTATTGTCTGTTGAATACTGGTCGGTTGTGGTCCGGAAATTTGAATCGATTTGTCTTGTCCGACGACTTCCAGAGTTGTACTGATTGTTCGGGTATCGAGAGTATTGATCGTTATTCGAGTTATAGTTGTTCCTATTGTCTTGTTGCTGCTGGGTATTATAGTAATTTCTATTTGAGAAATCATTTTGTCTGTTTGCATTTGTTGAGAAATTTCCCCCATCATCTGAGTACAATTCGACAATGCGCTGCAAGAATTTCTGATAATGTTTACGTTCTTCAAATGATCGGGCCGAAGATGTAACAACAGCATCTGACGGTATTAAGCCCCAGTTACACTGCATATACTCTGATATGGGAACACGTCGACCATCTTTGCAAAGCAATTCGAAACGATCTGCAGATACAGTCTCTGTAAAAGAATTAGAACATTATATAAATGGACAATTGCTAGGAATATTGCTAATCTTACTAAATTCGGGACTGGCTATCATTTCTGTAACAGTACTGTGTCGAAGAAAAGCTACATCACCAGCTTCAAGTAAGCATCTAAATGCACCGTTGTATCCAAAGTATGGATCGTTTGGCGAACACCGCCCACCTTGTACTTTTCCCGTACACAAATTACAAAGCCTATGGAAACATTATTTTAGCTTTTACATTTTTTGAACTAATTTCACGAACATACTTATCAGAATTGTCACCGATCGGGTTGTATTTGTCAATTAGGGAATAAACCGCACACGAATCGTTGAAGTAATTAGCTGCCGTTTTCACCTGATTGTTGCAGTCAATCACTTCCATTCCACCTTCATGTTGTAACTAAAAAATATGGTATGATTAAGAAAAAAAAACAAAATATTCGATTTAATCAACTAACTGTGTAAATTGGAATTATCCAACCGGCTAAACTGCCAACCCACGGAAAACAAGCCTTTTTGTTACGAAGATCTCTAAGCCCAATCACATCGCTCAGAGCCACATCGTTCTTTTTTATCACGGCCACGGAGTAGTAGTTCGTAAAACCACCTTCAAACTTTTCCTGCATAATAGGTATCAACGAGTGATACCGTCCACCCATAAAAACGTCGCCAGCATCGAGTGTAGTTATATGTGCCTCTTCTCGATCTATGCGACTAATACACTCATTGGGACTATAAGCGCGGAAGCAAGTTAAATTAAGAAGCAACTCGCCAAAAGATGCCGAGTCGCGTTCAATTGCCGCTGTTAAGTTCGTGCATTTGTATTGCTCCTCCAGTGTTTTAGTACACCAGACCATTTTACCCACTTTTTTCTCCGAATATCCATACTGGGCTGAAATTATAGATATCAATTAGTATGTTCAAGTCCTATGCGATGTAATGATATGTAAATGCGAAATATTCGACTCGTAATAATTTTCGAGATTTCACTGACTCATATGTGTTAATTAACTAATTAGATTAAATTTCGCCTAAGAAATCTATTTAAATTATGTTCTATTCTATATGCTTCTTCAGGCACGACTCGGTACATTAAAGTATCAGGAACACCCATGTTATTAAACAAAAACACTTGATTTGTTTGCACCAAGCGTTCGATTGACGTAGCCATGACACCTGTTGACCAGTGGATATTAGAACATAATTTAAGATGCAATTATATTGTTTTGAGTGATATTTAGTTAAATTCTGATTGTTTTGTTCACACATATTAAACATTAAACTAATTGTAACATTTTAAGGCTCATAATTGGGAAACATCACTACGCCCATTATTATACTGAGTCATTACAATCACAAAAACTTCATTCAATTGGGGACTAACCATTTGTTTGATGGAATATACACAACGCAAGGTATATAATAAATATCTTTAACATATTGGCTTAAAATAAGGCACTATTTAAAATAAACAAGAGGTAAAAAGTTATATTAAAATTTCATTTCTTAAACCACCGACACGCCCAAACGAATAACACTCGATTCTTGTCTGCTTGTACTAGATTTTGACAGTTGATAGTTAAGTTTGACTATTTTGAGATTTTTCTTTTTCGCCAATCCAAGCTTAGGGGTTGCTTATATTGACAAATATTAATAAAGTTGTAATTCACACATGTTATTATAAATAGTAGTAACAGAATTCGTTATCCAGGAGGCGAGGTTGGTCTTGTGCATAGGTTTTTACAGAGATCGGAGGCTTAACCGAATTGAACAATAAATTATGCGTATATATTGCGGATATTGTAAAAATTAAAAAAATTGCTCAGCAGAATGTCGATTATGACGTGTAATTGTGTTAGCGGTATTTTTTTGATCACAATATGTAATATCAATAGAGGTATGTATGAGAATGCTGAAGACACTATTAGCATTTCAAAAATTGTACACAATCACATTTATTGTTTTATAAATTATTTCTGCCAAGAACTAACAATTCCTATACTTATTTTTTAGACTCTCAAGATGTGCATAGCTGCTTGTTAGTCTATTTTAGTGTCTCTACATACTTGCGACCGGCTGAGTCTCATATAATTAATTGAAAATTAATATGCTAACAGGTGAAAATAAATGTAAGCAGAAATACATAACAATTTTAAACTGAACTCATAAGATGGTTTTTGTAAAATAATTTAATACAAATATTTAACAAAAACACTCAAACCAAGATCATAAATCAAACAGTTCTAATAGTAACAGAGATAAGACAAATTCTTATCACATGATTGTCATAAATACACAGAGCACTGCTAAGAACTTATGTATTTGTCAGCAGGTTGACGTGGAATGCAATTGCCACAGTCAGTATTTGGACTTTGTAAACAAAATTTAGTTAAAGCTTTGTTTTTTCGAAAATGTCCAAGTTAAAACGCGATGAAATCTTACTTCTATTCGATGTGGATGGAACTTTGACATTCCCACGAACCGTGATACAATCAGACTTCGAAACATTCTTCTATACAAATGTAAAACCACGAGCTACAATTGGAATAGTCGGTGGATCTGACTTAGAAAAGATGTTTGAACAATTGAATGGAAAGAAGATTTTAGACAACTTTGATTTTATTTTTCCGGAAAACGGTTTGGTACAAATTGAAAATGGCAAGGAAGTTGGAAAACAATCCATCCAAGAGCATTTAGGGGAAAAAACATTGCAAACATTTATTAACTATGTTCTCAGATATCTATCTGATTTGGAACTTCCAGTAAAAAGGGGAACCTTTCTTGAATTTCGCAATGGTATGATGAATATATGCCCAATGGGTAGACAATGTTCCCGAGAAGAACGCAATATGTTCCTCGAATACGACAATCAGCACGGCATACGAAAGGCAATGATTAATGATTTGAAACAAAAATTCGCTGACGTTGATTTGACCTACAGTATAGGTGGGCAGATAAGCTTTGATGTTTTCCCCCATGGATGGGACAAAACGTACTGCCTTCGGCACATCGAAAAATTCCACAATTTCCAGGAAATACACTTTTTTGGCGACAAAACTGAACCGGGTGGCAATGATTATGAAATATTTGTAGATCCAAGGACAATTGAACACAAGGTAGAAAGTCCAGTAGACACACAAAGGATTCTAACCGAACTGCTTGGCTTATAAATTAGTGGAAAATTATTCTAAATACTTCTTTTTATTGAATATAAAAAGCGAGAATTCAAACAATAAAAGTAAATATCTAGTTCACACAGGAGTTTTTTTTTCTCTAATCCGTGTCCATTTCTGATTCGGAATCTGAATCATCACTCATGTCATCATCATCATCGCTGCTTCCGCTCCCGGATGAACTGTCATCACTTTCAGAGTCAATCCAATCATGGGGGTTTTGGTTGTTGGGGATAATAGTCTTCCACTCATCCAATTTGTGCAAATCAAGTGAATAGAAGTCGTTGTATGTGTACTGCCTGCTATCCTCTTCGAAAATTCCTCCAAAAAGATACAATGTACCTTTACAGACACACAAACCTGGATTCATTCTGGGTGAAGGCCCAGATTTTGATTTAGGTTTCAAAATTGTGGTTTTCCCACTTGAAGATGACCCACCGACTGTGATTGTGAATATACCATCTGTGGAAGTTTGCGCTGTGTTACTGTCTGCGATTTCAGTAATATTATTCTCTTCTTTATTTCCTATTTTTTGTTTGGCACTCTTGCCGATTTCAAGCATACGCCAAGCTGGTGAAGACATGTCTAGGCAATATAAATCATCACCGAATTGACCCCGCAAGTCTTCTTCATCTTCTTCAGTGTCCATTACACCACCAAAGCAATACGCCTTATTTGTGGGTGCCAGTGCACAGCCCACACTACTTCTGGGCAGTGGTTTAATACCTCCTGGTTTAACAGTTGTCCATTTGAATTTGTCGTTTGGAGTCATTTCTGAAATGAGAAATACACACATGTATGTATAGTTATTTGCATTAAAGTTATGGTATTTAGCCGATTAACACGTGCGCTTGTTGGAGAAGCTTGGCTAGAGTAATGATGAATAATGTGTCAGGCTACGAGCTTTGAGTTTTTAAAGTCTCGTCTTGAACATTACGCGTATATGATTGTTTCGAATCGAAACGAACAATACGTTTTTTCGTAGAATGAAGTGACGATAATATTCCATCTCCACTTGTCGCTCGTAACTTCCAACACCAAACGTAAGGTTTTAGAAATTTCTAGTACTATAAATTAACTATTTACATCTTCAAAAAATACTTACTATCTGGATTCAGCATGTACATATCCGTGTGAGTTATTCCACGATCAACATCCTTCTTTACTTGTGATTTGGAGTAACCTCCCCACACAAGAATCTTGCCCTCAGCAGATACTGCAATGCAACAACCTGAACGAGGAGGCGGGATAATAGCACCTGCTACCTCGAACTTTAACCACGTATAAGACTCCAAGGAAAATATATGTACATCGTTATGGTATCGGTACGATTGATTATTATCGTGGAAACCACCAAAAACATACAACTTCTTTTTGGACGCTACCATCCTGTGACCACTTCGGGGACTGGGACCATTTGGAGCGTTTATTTTCTCCCACGTTTTCGTTTTAAGATGCATTACCCATAAGTCTTTATAATGATAGAACTGCAACTGCGACGGACTTGCATGTTCTCCTCCAAATAACTGCAATAGAACCATTTAGGCATATTAACAGAAATCCTTGTATTCCTCTTACCCATAATTGTCCTCCATTACTAGCGATTGTAACCATCTGATGGCCACTTCGGGGCGCAGGACCGCTGGGAGATTTTACCTGCTTCCATTCATTTTTCCCAATATTGTAAAAGAATAAATCATTATAAATGCATATCTTTTGTCCATTGAATAATTCTCCACCGAAGAGTATCAGTTCTTCTTTCTCGGGATGGGCAACTATTGTAAAATTTGATCTTGGTGTCGGCGGTTGACAAATTGTTTCCACTACTGTCTTAAGACGGGCTTCCTCCGCCTCAAGGCGAGCAACAACCTCGGCAATATCAGTCTGGAGATAAATAAAAAAATAGCCGGTAAAGAGAAGTTTTCACACTTTGTTTTCAAATGCATACTTCACCAATTTTCTCAAGGAGTTTCTTCTGTTTTGCTGCCATTTTCTTGTCGGTTTTCATGGTCGTTTTTTCAGCTCCTTTACCTTTTTTCTTATTTTTATCCTTTTTACCCATTTTGTTATGTGTAAATTACTTGTTATTGTTAATCTCAAGACAATTGTTTGAGAAGTGCACGTGCGTTCCAAATTGTTTTCCGCAGCAAAGTGACTGTTGTGGTGTTAAAATTGAAATGTCAAAAGCATGAGCAGACGCGCTCATGGCCGATATGACACTTTGAGATTTACTGATGTAAAATTTTCATTGTTATTATATCGTTGCCGACTTTTCGGCGCACTGCGTTATGTATAGTGAATACAAAAACCAGACTGAGATTCTACCAACGAGATCTTACTTCTAGCACTCCAACACTAGGTGTCATTGAACAATCTCAACAGGAGTATATAATGTTTGCTTGTCGAGATTAATGGAGATATTCATTTTCATTCATAGCCGCCGATGAATTTTGAGACTAGGATCAGAGGAGGTACTCTTTGTACACGAGCCTAACTATTCGCGTGCATGGTTAGGTACATGGGTGCTTGGGCTTCCGGAGAGCTCAACCGGAAGTAGCATGGCTATAATCCATGGACAGGTCAAGAGTATTGTCATCTCTAGATATAAAAGACTGCGGGCGACTTACCAGTGTACTAACGATGCAAAGCGATGAAACCCTGTGCAACGTCTGAGGGAATGATGGCGATACTGCGAGTACTTCCTCTGCTACTGTCTTACATGTGGTAACATCACCTACATACTTACTTATCACGTCGGCGACCCATGAAGGTCAGCAATCTACTGCCTTCCATTCATCAAGGCCAAGCTGTTTTACGTCCACGATAACTTGGTCTCTATTACGAAAGTTCGGTCTTCGTCTCCTTCTCAGACAAGGAGGATCGGATTCCAAGATCCTCCATGCGCTCCTTGTAGCCGAGCCAGTGATTTCGACCGATTTTTGCCTTCCGGGCTACATCCACATCCTGGTTATGACTTCTCCTCCAACAATAATCCAACAGATTTTCTATTGAATGCATCAAGAATCACTACTACAGTTTTACTTAGCGTCCAGCTTTCGGTTCTATAAAGCAGAACTGATAAAGTGAGAGTTTTGTAGAGCATGTTTTTGGTTCTTCGAATCATTAGATTTGAGCCCAGTTCTTTTGACAAACTGAAGTAGCATCGGGCGATTCTACGTCGGATCTCCACTTAGATTTCGTTTGTCCCGAGGTAGACAAACTTTAACACTAGCTCAAAATTATAGCTATCGCCGATTTGATCAGATTTGGTAGGAGTTATTTGGTGCTGTGGAGTGAGCGAAAAATGTTTGAGTCTGTTTAATTGCGCGATGAAGTTTTTCATCAGTCCAAAATGTAAAACAAAGGGACCAGGAACTTAACTACCTAGAAACTTGAAGACTGTAATACATCTGAAGAAAGAAATCAACAGGACAAGAAGTACTATAGTGTAGTCGACTTCTTCTTCTTTGTGTGGCGCTACAGTCCGGGGTGGACCTGGGCCTCAACCAACATGCCTCTCCAACTAGCGCGATCCCTGGCTACCTGTCTCCAGTTTCGCACACCAAGTTGGTTGAGGTCCTTCTCCACTTGGGTGCGCCACCTTAAACGCGAGCGTCCTCTGTTGCGTTGCCCGACAGGTTCGGATTCGAAGATTCTTCGGGCCGGAACTGTGGTGTCCATACGCTCTACATGACCTAGCCACCGTAGGCGTTGCATCCGTAGACGCCTAACTAGGATCACGTCATTGTACAGCCCGTACAGTTCGTGATTGCATCTTCTCCTCCAGAACCTGTCAACACAAACAGGACCAAAGATCGTGCGTAGAACTTTTCTTTCAAAGAGACCAAGAACTTCTTCATCCGCTTTCGAGATTGTCCATGCCACCGCGCCGTATAGCAGGACTGGGTCAGAGTCAGTTGGTTCTTCGAGAGAGGGCTCTATTACTCAATTGCCTCTTGAGCCTGAAGACACAGCGGTTGGCAAGAGTTATCCTACGCTTGATCTCGGTACTGATGTTATTTGTACAGTTTACTCCGTAGTCGACTTCTACCTCACCCTTTAATATTTTACTGAAAAATAAAAAAGGGCATTTGCTAGGTCACACTTACCACCAGATTTGAAAACCAGATGTTGATGTTGTCATATTGCATTGTTGTTTTGTGTTGTGTTGTTTTCGTGGATATTTATTCATCTTCGACATGAACAACCATATCCAGGACACAATCTCAATCTTAACTTAAAAACGAGAATTCCATCGCTATGACCCGATGTCATCGTCTAGACGATGTCATCATGACTGAAATCACATCGAATTAGTGCTTTGTTTATTCACAGAATGCTAAAACCGCTGAGTCAACTTCAACTCCAAGACATCTTCTTTAACATCTCACTCATGTGGGTACCCGGTCACTGTGACATTCCAGAGAATTGCTAAGAAGACGAACTCGCTAGAAAGGACACAAATTCTGCACCAGCCATGCCTTTCGCTACTGTGAGGCATCTACTGAAGCTGGACAAGCCTGCTCAAATCGTAGATGGTCAACTGGCACCTTTGCCTTATAACTAAACAATCTTAGACCGCTCATTGGCGTGGGATTATAGAAAAGTATTGCGCTATTGGTTCTCACGACTCTAGAATAGGTCTCGCTTACAAAAATTTCTGCAGGAGCTGGAGAGACGAAGATGAGCAAGAAACCACATTTGATACGCAACTGCAGTGCCCTCTCATCCCCTATATACAGACGTCTTGAAGCTTATTACTTCAGCAACCTGTCCAAACTAAGCAACGTAAAAGTCCGCCAACTTCTCGGCTTCATGAAAAGTACAACTGGTTTTGTGGAGTAGGCGTATATCCGTGTATTATCACAATGGCCCTAAACTTGACAAATTGTGACTGCTGTTTTCTCGCACAACAAGTACAACTCAAGAAACGAGAGTTTTATTATCATGGCCCACGAAGTCATCGAGACTGAAATCACACATTGGTGTTCGAACTGAATGCTGAATTAAATTTGCCAAGCGGTGAGGGACCTACCACATAGAAAGAGGCGGCTCAAAAGCGGCTCCCTATGGCTCCCAAGGCCATCTGCCTTCCGGTCACAAACCTTCACAGAGGCGAGATATTTGGTCAACGACAAAACTTCTTATACTTATTCCTTCATCTCCGCGACCTACATACTCTGCAGCAATAGTGCAATCTCAACAGATCAAACGCTAAGAGATTCAGGGTTTTAGAGAGACCATATGGTTTGGATAGAGCCCTCTCTCGAAGAACCAAGTTGACTCTATATAAGACCCTGATCATCCCAGTCCTGCTATACGGCGCGGAGGCATGAACAATCTCGAAAGCGGATGAAGAAGTCCTTGGTCTCTTTGAGAGAAAAATTCTACGCACGATCTTTGGTCCTGTTTGTGTTGACGTGTTCTGCAGGAGAATATTCAATCACGAACTGTACGGGCTGTACAGCGACATGAGCCTAGTAAGGCGTCTACGGATCCAACGCCTATGGTGGCTAGGTTATGTAGAGTGTATGGACACCACAGCTCCGCCCAGAAAAATCTTCGAATCCGAACCGGTCGGGCAACGCAACAGAGGCCGCCCGCGTTTAAGGTGGCGCACCCAAGTGGAGAAGGACCTCAACCAACTTGGTGTGCGAAACTGGAGACAGCTAGCCAGGGATCGCGCTAGTTGGAGAGGCATGTTGGTTGAGGCCCAGGTCCACTCCGGTCTGTAGCGCCACACAAAGAAGAAGATATGGTTTGGTTACGCTTCCACACTCAAATGCTTTTACACTAGATTCGGAATGAGTCCTTCCACCTTCTTTTCCCGGATAGGAAAGAATGGGAAGAGTAATTGGTATCAGCAGATGTGAAACTCTCCCAGTATATCGTCAGGAGAACGCTGACAAATTGTGATAAATTCGAAAATTTAAAGACGACAGCTGCACTCATGATTCGAGAACACAACATAGCTAACAAAACTATCTCTTTCTTCTTCGACAGCCAGGGCCATGTTGAAAAATACGGTGCCCCTTAATGACTTTTAGCTCTATAAGAAGAAAATTGGAAGACGAAGCCCTAGATAGAGTAAAACCTCGATGGCTCAGTCTGGAACTTGGAGCAATAGCAAAAGACACTGTTTTTTTTAATTCACCGTACGGAGCAAGCATGAATTGCGACTGAACGTACCACACAACGACCGTAGAAGGAGCTGCAGAGAGGATTAAGAAACATAATCTATCCAACTTGCGCTTTGCCAATGCCCAGTCCTAGCAAAGAAAAGGAAACAGTTTTTGGGTACACACTACTTTGCAGAGCTGGAGAACTTGTGCGGTGTAAATTCAAACGTAGTAGTTACAGTTTTATTACAATGAAAGGCTTCATGGTAGGAGTACATACAGTATTAAGGGCGCAACAGACCCAGCTCTTTGGTCTAAGTGAGCCGTAGCCACTGGGTCGCAAGGGCACTATCTACCTGCAGTCGTTTTTTAATTGAATATTTTATATCTTCGTTTTGTGTTTCGGTAGACTAACATCTAAGAACTTAATCTAAGCTCATTCCAATTGCTCCAAGTTGGCATTACAAGCGGTGGTCTTGCCAGCTTTCGATCACACGCTAGTGCAATGGAGACTATGTGCTGGCGGTGTCGACTGCAATGGCTAAGTGGGGTCCCACGATCTAACTCATGTTTAAGGCCAGGGCATAGTGTGTTACATTTCCTTGACGGTTGAAACTTGTGTAAGTCAGTATATGTTCCTTATTTCCAGTATCCACAATGTTAAAGCAAAGGCACTTGGGTTGCCAAAACTTTGCTATAAAAGAGGGCTGACCATATTGTCAGACTTAATCAACTTCATCTGAAAGCAATTCCAAAACAACTTTCAAAATATTAATATTCCAGAACTGCTTTTAAAGGTAAACTGTCATCACACTTGCCCATTAAATGGGCTTAATAGGCTCAGCAAATTTTTATTACCAATTTAACATTTTTCAAAAATAGTCATTCATACATATGTATGTACCAATGGCACAAGCTGCTGTTTGTGCGTTTTTCTTATGTAATCACGTTTTGGTCATTTGATGCGATGTCCTCATAAATATAGGATACAACACAAGCTAAAGTATTTGTATATGTTTTAAATAAATTTAATGATGAAGACAATAAATTGTATCCTAGAGTTAATGATGTGTAGAACTTTATTGTCATCGTTTGGGGATCATAATCGACCACCAATTTACATAAACATTTTCCAGATTGGTTTTCTTTCATTGTTAACATTTCGCTTGAATTTAAATAAGTTCCCAATAGTAGGGAAAAGGAACGGTCCTCTTGTAGAAAGTATGAATACATATGTCAATTGATCCATTCAAACAACAATGTAAGTGGAAAATATTAGCAGACACAATCATAAAACAAAAAAATAAAAACAACAGTCAATTTAAAGAAAAAAAATCCTTTCTAAGAGCACAGGTGGTGTGAATGTAATGTGAGAACATGTAAAAGAGAAAATCACTGATCACGACTGAAACATTCGCGTTAGTTCATGGCGAATTCTTAGAAGAAAATTATGCAGAAAAAAATTACAAGACGTTTGATTGACATTGTAAAAATGATATATTTTACTACTGAGGCTTAGCAACTGGTTTGAGACGCTGGACTACTCCAGTGCTTACTTTTGAATAAGAAGATGCTTCTTGTCAGGTAAGCGTCATGCCAAAATTAATACTGTGGCCACTTAGATCTTTGGTAGGACCCTTGTGATGTCACTAAATCCGGAGTTATAAGCCTCAGCCCACTTGTGCTCTACGTTACGCAACTGTAAAAGCAAACAATTCTTGTAAGAATTATTCTGTGAAGCTACATGCCTGTTCGTAATTTAAAAATATTTCTACGTGCGCTATGACGTACCAGTCCTTTTCATTAGGAGTTCAAATTATGCGAATGTCTTAATAATGTACTAGACGCGGCTTCAAGAATTCATTGTATTTTGTGTCTATTCCTAACTTTCGTACAACAACCTTTCATAATTCGTTTAATATAACAGCGAGCCGGCTATTTAATGAGCCTCCTCCATACATCAGAACACCAAGACATCCTGCTGCTCTTACAAGAAATCTTAAGAAATGGCTGTTCAGTTTAGACTTAAATAATTTGGACCAGATTCTTCGAGTCCAGTAGTATATTGTTCATAAATTATTTTCATATTCTGGTATATTTGTCTATCATGTCTCATTTATCATTTTTGTTTCTTTTTTTCTCCTTGTGGTTCTATAACCTTAACTTACTAATTTGTAATATTTTGATTTATAATCTTTACTTCCTTATTAACTTATATCTTTTGTATTGTAAACTAGAAAAAATAAAACAAAATTATACATATGATTTTTATGGGCCACCCCACCCGTCATAAACAATGTATTTGTAGAACAACTGAAGTGACAGTACACTGTGTATTATATATATTAATACCTTATGTCATTATATATTGTAAAAGAGAAGTATTATTATTATTAGGATATAAATAAAATTATATACTGAAAGAGCACTAGCTGCCGAGGTTTTCGGCTCTTAAGAAAAATTTAAATATGTATCTACATTTAGTTTTTTTTGTATAATTGAAAATGGTAGTTATGTTTTCTGGGGTTGGGGATTTAAGCAGCAGATGGACTGGTGGGTTCGTACAATTTTGATTGTTGTGGCCGGACCCCAGTATGTGGTTGACATCATACCATCCGTGGCAGGTGTTGCATGTAGGTGGAATGGTGCCTTTAAGTAAATGTTGGTGTGTGTGCGCTGTGTGACCTAGTCGTAGTCTCGTGAAGGTGGTGCTTAATTTTCTTGAGGTGGTGGTAGGGTACGATGGACTGTTACGATCAGGGTTAAAGAAGATGTAGTGATGGTGGTAGTTTTGCCAGTTGGACAAAAGAAGAGATTTTAATCGGCACTTCAGTAACCTTAAGGTATCTGATTTGGTGGTCGCATCAAATTGGTACATAGCAGTGAGGTGTGCCAGCCCAGCTTCAAGGTCTGCAAGTCCATTCCCTTTTATCCCTACGTGGCTAGGGACCCACATTATTTTTTTATTAGGGGACTTTGCGATGTAATTGCGAATATCGGAGATGATCAGCAGTATCTTGTGTGGGATTTCTTATCGCATTGATCGTGGACAGACTGTCCGAGCAGATCACATATTTTCCACCCTTTTTAGCAGTTATGGCTGTGGCTTTGTAGATGTCAAGTGCTTCTGCTGTGAATACAGAAGCATATGTAGGTAGTAGACCTCCCATGATTAAAGTGCCATTTTCCTTGGTTACGGCAAAAGAGGTACTGTCGTTGTTCTTGGAGCCGTCGGTGAATATAAATTGCCAGCTTTTGCTTTAAGGGATGAAGAAATGCCAAGAAACGATGCAAGATAAACCTCTTTCGGTGTGTTGTGTTTGTCATGTAGGTTAAGGTCCAGAATGAATGAGCTTGGCTTAAAGGCCCATGGAGGCGTTGGCGAGCGTTGAACGAAAATCTGGACCTTCCGGAGAATTTGTTCGTTCAAAAGAGAAGTAATAAAATAAAATAAAATACAAAATAAAAAATGTCAAAGTTATGGTGCTACTTTTACAGAAGTCAGTGTGGAGGTACCCAAACACCTCGCGTGGTGGGTGGTCTTATGACATCGTGACCCGAATATACCAGTAGTATGTGCTGTTTAATGAAATAAGAGTTAGAGTCACTTTCATACTCACAAATCAAAGCCGTCAGATTTTATAGACTCCGTTTGATTTCATGTTCTGTTGGTGTTTGTGATGGCATCTGCTAGTATGAATCTTATAATAGTTTTAACAGAGGTGGGGTGTTTCCGTGTTGCCTAGATCATCGGCCCCACCGTTGCTTGGAATACCGCTTGGACAGGGACCCTGCATTGAGCAATTGCAATTGACCGTCTTGGGGTTCGCAGAGGGTTACGCTAGAGCTTTACTGACTGCTGCACTTGCTTTATTCCTGTATGTATATACCTCTAGCGTAGGAGTTGGCCATCAATCACGACCACAGCTGTGTGCCTCCGAAAGTAAAGACGCATTACTCTTGTCGCTCATGACCAAATACTTACGTATGTAATTGTATATATATTTTTTTGAATTGTTTATTTAAAATACGTCTGGTCACTTAGCGATAAGCTTTAAAGTGAGAGGCGCTATCTTCTTACAGTTCTGGAAATAATGCGATGAACCCCTCGAAATATGTATTTCTTGTTGCACGACCTAAAACATGGCTGCTATAAACCAGCGGGCTTGATGTAAGCGAATAAATAAGTACATATTTTATTCGCATTTGTGCGTTAGTTAATATTAAATATATATTAAAATTTTGCAATACACTTTGCTCAAAACAAACGGGATTGTTGTCTACGCAAGCATGTCACCAACTAAATTAATAAGTAATTCATAATTCATAAAAAAAGGTAGTTTTATGCAATATGAATTTAAGAGTTATGGCTAAGCTGTTAGCCTGGTTAGCAGAATTTTTTAATTTGTAATTTAAATCTTTACGTTCAAACTTAAGTTACAAATTAAATATATTCAGTCATTAACAGCATTCTATATTTATAAATTGATGTTAAAAAACTGATAAGAATTTTCCAGTCACATTCGTCTAAAAGTTGTATCAGGGATGAGGTAGAATGCAATATATTCGAAGAAAATGTTATATGCGAAGGTAGTTTTCCTGTATTTTTTCTAGCGTTTAAATTTTAATCGAATGTTACTTAAGGCAATTCAACATATATCAAACATTCTTTCAGCTCTGAGCGACAAAAATAATGTTCACGACCTCTTTCGAGTCACTGACAATGCTCAAAGAGTATTGCCTGCCTAGAAAAAGCTTCTCAAACATGGCCGTTCGGAGTCGGCATAAAACTGTAGGTCCCTTCCACTCGTGAAAGAACAATAGCACGCACAACACTAATGGTTGCTGAGAAGCTAGGCCCTGGCCCTCTATGGGCTGTAGCGCCACCCATATTATTATATTATATATATCTTCATCTTCGCTTTCCGATTCAAAAATATCATTCTAAATCCAATTTCACTTTAATGAACGAAGGTTGTTTTTTTGAAAATAACAAATTTGATATTTCACTTTACTATATAATTCACAATGACATTTTTAAGTAGAAGTCCCATTGAAACTCGTTTCAAGTTACATGTTGCCAGAAAATATTTGCTTCGAGTTGACTGGCGATTGTTTCAAGTTATGCGCTATCACCCCTGAATATTGGGCATATACTTATAATGTAATTATAATGTGAAAGCAGTCTTCCTTCGATTTCAGATTACAAAGCGAACAGAATTGGTTGAACTTTCTATTATAGGGGTTACAATTTAGTGAAAGAACTTCACATCTTGATTTGAGTATCAGAGATATTTCATCATAACTAAACGAATCATGAAAATAGTTCATTTGGTACAGATCATAATTTAGTTGACTGTATAGTATCCTGCTTTCTGACTCTCGAGCCTTCATTTTCATCGTACTACGGGTGTCGTTTTCGTTGGGTTGTATTACGCGGTAGAGTTTAAAACACGTAGATTGTCCATGTCAATATGTAGGGTCTCGCCACAGTCGTTACTAATAGTTTGCCACCTTGCATACCACCAATCTGCATTTCTTAACTCGTACAAAAACAGTTTCTTTGCTATTCTTGAATCATCATGTCTGCAAATCTATCTTAAGTATGAAGTCAGCCTGTGACTTCAGTGTGTTCGTTGACAATTTTGGTAGACCTGTTTTTAAGTGTATAGCGTAATTAGGTCTATTTAATGGGAGATTGAACAGTTTTTTTTAATGAAGTTCCTTTGAAATGCTTCAATTTCTTCATACACATAAGGCCCCACACTTGCGAGGCGTAGCAGGGAGTGGATTTAACGACTAAGTTAAATATCTTGTATTTTACAGATAGATACATTTTTTTTGTAAAGGGTGGTTAAATTTTAAGGGCCGATGTTGAATATGAACCACGACTAAACGTCAAGTTTTTTTTCTGTATTTCATTTGATATTTCTCAATTTCAGACTAATTCAATTTGAACCATTGTAAGATACACAATCAAGCAATGCGTTAAAATTATTCAGGCTTATTATGAAAATGGGCGTTCAAATCAAAGTGCATCAATGCAATCGTGCACGCGACAAATGCAATGGGCGTGTTATCTCACGTTGTGCCTATGCCAATTGTCCGCCAAGATCATGTGATTTGACACCGTTGATTTTTTTCTTTGGGGTTATTTGAAAGAAAAGGTGTACGTCGATAAGCCAGCAACAATTCCAGAGCTAAAAGATGAGATAATTCGACACATCGACGGCATAGAACCTCAATTATGCTGCAACGTTGTCGAAAATTTGGACCATCGGATGGAGGGGCGCCGCCAAGGTGGCGGCACACGTCGGCATCTTAAAATTTAACCACCCTTTATAACACAATTTTCCAAGAAAGGTTAAGCTGACTTTGTGACCTATTTGCTTTATCTTTAAGATGTTTGCTGAAACTTAGGGTTGGATTCAGCTTGACTCCCAAATATTTCACCTCTTTAACGGTTTCAAGTGGTTGACCATCGTATTTCCATTACCTTTTAATGTGGATTCTTGGACATCGCGTAAAAACCGTCATTTTCGACTGCTCTGTATTGATTTTTAATCCCCATCTCTTACAGTAACATGACAGGCGGTTGGTCAACAGGCTCATATGTTCTGGTGATTCTGCAAGTACGGCGATGTCATCTGCATATAGCAACACATTGAATTCTAACACCTCCAGAGAATCTACTATATCGATTGTATACAGTGAGAACAGCAGTGCACTGAGAAGGCATCCTTGTTTCACACATGTATTCGCTTCAAAGCACTCTCGATAAGTAGTGCCATCCCAAATTGCTGCATAGGTATGCGTGTACTTTAGAAACATTTATAAATTTTGACGATATGCCAAGTTGTGATAGCTTGTAGAAAAGGGCATTTCTATTGACATGGTCAAAGGCGCCTTTAAAATCCACAAAAAAAGAGTAAACTTATTTACTTCGAGCTTGATACGCTTAGACTTCTTCTTCTTCTTTGTGTGGCGCAACAGTCCGGGGTGGACCTGGGCCTCAAGCAACATGCCTCTTCAACTAGCGCGATCTCTGGCTACCTGTCTCCAGTTTCGCACACCCAGTTGGTTGAGGTCCTTCTCCACTTGGGTGCGCCACCTTAAATGCGGGCGTCCTCTGTTGCTTGGCCCAACAGGTTCGGATTCGAAGATTCTTCGATACGCTTATGGTAGACAATGGATGTAAATCGCTTGGAATATTTTTCTTTTCAATCCTTTTTCCTAGCCTTTCTACCAAAATGCCGCAGATTTTGTTGGCAATCGTATTCATAAAGGAAATTCCTCTGTAGTTTTCAATTTTTGATTGAATTGGTTTTTTTTACGAATTGGAAAAATTACAGACTTTTTAAAAGACCATGGAATTTCCGCTCCAGTAAAGGTTTTGCTGTAGAGAACTTGAATAATGTTCCAGAATGAAGCTGTTGCATTTTTAAAAAATTCGTATGGAATTCCGTCTTCACCTGGTGCTTTCCCATTTTTGCACTGGAGATCGCATCCTTTATTTCTTCAATAGATACATCAACGTCCACTGTTTCATCAGCTGTTAGTGGCTCAGCATATTATACGCAGTATATTTTGGTACATACCGTATACGTATTTTGATGGTATTTCGTTCCTAGTCTGTTGCTACAAAAAGTAAATGCTCAAGGAAATTGCACGCATAAGGATTATTGTACATACAATATGTATAAACCCACAATTATGACACATTTATTTGAATATATTCGATACATTTAAATGCTTACATTCATTCACGATTGAATCAACATTAACGAAGTTATAAAAGTAAAAAAATATAATTAAAGGTATCTTGGGGCTGGCGCATTGGAGCTGCTAAGACTCAAAGTGCTGCGACCCACTGACCAATTCGAACCGAAACCACACGCCAAATCTGAATCAGAATCGCCCATATTCACTGCCTGTCCAGCTAGAATGCCAATTGGAGCTCTTAGCTGATTGGGCGTTGTTGGCATGCTACTGTATCCAGATGATGCTTTGTCATCATCGCCAATATTATCTTGCTTTGAATGACGGTTCTTCAGTGAATCGCTTCCCTTTGGAGGAGGCATCTCCTTGCCATCGTTACCTCCACTTCGAGGTATATTGTCAGCCGAGCCCCAAGTTTTGTGGATCGTATCATATCTATTCGTCATATTGATGGGCACACTCGCTCGGGAGCCCAATTGAGTCGACATCCCTAAGGGTGTCATTGTCCGCATCATTGGATTCGCTGCTGTCGTACCAGCATGCGGATGGTGTCGGTGATGGGGGTGGTGTTGTCGACTTGCTGGAACTGTCACGTTGTTGTTCGTATTCCCATTGCCATTGCCCACTCCCAAGAAGTTGCTGAATGCTTCGGTTGTCTTCTTCACTCTCACATTCAAAGAACCAATCCGTAGGAATCCCAAATCTTTTTCTACAACATATGAAAAAAGGAAATGTTCTCCGATTAATCAGTGACAAGAAATGAGGACGTTTCAACGACACTAACCTGTATGTTTTCTCCTTGCCTTGATTTCTGTAATATTATTAAAAGAATAACAGTGTTGTGTATGGTGAGTTATTTGTTGAAACGTATTTTATTTGGGAAAACCAATCACTCTAGGCATGCAAATAAGGTATGGCTACTAATGTGCTGCAATTTTCTTTAGGTTAGGGTGCGTTTCGTGACAGAAATGTGCTGACCCCATGTGAGAAAGTTTTCAATTAATCAAGAAACTTTGGAATGGTGCAAGGGTTAGGGTATTGATGGGATTGGTAGACGGCTTAAGTAATTTGGAGTATTGTGCGGCGGTGGTAAATGAGAATGACTTTATATTCTGATGTAGTCACGAGATGTTACAAATGATGCCTATGGCTTTAAAAGCCACAATGACAGTTCCAACGAAGGGAAGTTAGTAATAATCTCGAGTGGTGAGCAAAATGTTCAATGGGAAGATGTGCATATTATATATTCAAACATAATTGAATGTCTTTGGAAGGAAAACCAATTAAACCCCATTTAAAAAAGTACGCAATATTCCTTTTATTTAGTCGCTGTGCAGTTTCAACCTAAGATCTGTATTCGGTTTTTTAAAATGACTCATGTAAATACCTTTTTTCTAAAACTACCCACACGTGTACACAAGTTTATCAAATTGTCTTGAAGGAATTCTATATAACTTCCAATAGCATGGCCGTGATATTGCACTCTTCGTACATCATTTAATAATGTGGTTGGCGCTACAGCCCATAGAGGGCCAGGGCCCTTACTTCTCAGCAACCACTCGTGTTGTGCGTGTTTATGTTCTTTCACGAGCGGGAGAGACCTACAGTTTTATCATCATTTAATAATGTGGTTGGCGCTACAGCCCATAGATGGCCAGGGCCTAGCTTCTCAGCAACCACTCGTATTGTGCGTGCTATTGTTCTCTCACGAGTGGAAGGGACCTACAGTTTTACGCCGACTCGGAACGGCCAAGTTTGAGAAGCTTTTTCTAGACAGGAAATACTCTTTGAGCATTGTCAGGAACTCGAAAGAGGTAGGGCCGTGAAAATTATTTTTGTCGCTCAGAGCTGGATTCGAACCTACGACATCGAGGTTGGGGTCGACGCACATACCCACAAAGCCACGGGCCACCACACTAAATTTTAGTATGACCAATAAATAAGTTAAATCGAAGTCGACAAGAATAAAATCTTGGTGGTTTCGGGAGAAAACCAAGCCAACCAAGAAATCTTTTGGCTATGATAGTCCAGATTAGTTGAGAATGAATTATACAATATGACCAGATAAAAACAGTGTACTGCGGGTGAATTCGTGGAGATAAGAAAGGCTAATGGCTAGCTTCCTTTGGTATTGTTTGATAAAATAGCCTGACTGGAAATGATCGAGTGGTGTCAATTTGATTAACGCTCGGCGTGAAATAACAGTCGGCAAATGTCGTATTAACGGCGTTCGTCGCTTATATGATTTTGTTAGATCTTGCCACAGAAAGTCGGCTAATAAGATCGTTGACAGCGTTACCTAACTCATTTAGAAGAAATACGACCCAATTGGCCACACCAAATGATTGTGTTCATTCTAACAACGCCAAATTTGCTATTGACCTAGCCACTAGCGAACTCACGTCGTCGATTATGAGTGCCCTCCTTCAATTCTTTAGTTTAAGTTGGCAAAATCCAAACAAAAAACAAGCCAATTCATTTAATCGGTACCGACTAGACAATCCTTGGTTCTTGGTCTTTGATACTGGGCTCTACGGGATATATGTTTTCTTCTGTTATCTCGCTGTAACATTTCTACGATGCGATGAAATGCCTGCACGCTGAAGCTATGATGAAGTTCACTCCGTATTTATAATTAAGCCAGAATTTTAATAATAATAAATATATACCCGGAGACAGTTTGAGCTTTATTGATCGCCTAGTGTTAAAAGTGATATTATATTTCATAAGTGGAAGGACCTGTAGTATTAATACCAACTACGAACTGCGAACATCCTAATTGGTTTGAATAGAAACCGACGAGGGTTTCCATTAGGCCACATTGGCCACAGGGTATTAAAAATGGCATGTCGATTAGTGGGTATTATGCTAGGCAGCTTGAGCACTTAATGTAAGGGCATTGACTGGTTGAATATGTTAGTTTGTCAATTTATCAAAATATCCACACCCTCATATACAATCAAATCTGGTCAATAACTTGGATTCCGGACAATTGAAAATATCCTTAAATCGCTTATCTATTAGTATTATTCAGGTTTCAGATGGTTTTTAAATATTTTTTTGAAGTTATTATTTTTTAATGTACCCACGATGGCTTGTGTTTGAAAATGTATTCACAAAGTTATGTCCATTAGGATGAAAAAAAAAAGTTTTGTTTATAAATATATGGTAGACGCTTGTTGACGAAAATTCCACAGCTCTGAATTAAATTATGGCAATGCTTTTATATTTATTGTTAGCAGTTAGCGAAAAATAAAAAAAAAAAACCAAAAAAAAAAACTCATTATCAATATTTTTGAAAATATTTCTGGAAACGCATTCACTAAATTATTTGTTTCACTTGCCTCGACGAAGAATGTCCACTGTTCAGAAATTGCAAACGCATTGCTTGGATTTCTGGTGGGTTTGAATTATTCCATAGCAGCATGGAATCGACAAAAAAGAGAAATAAACACTTTAGATACCATTCAATAAAGGATAGTTGTACTGAAAATAGGTGCACGCAATAGAAACAATCAAAACTTGTTAAATAATAATAGTTTTATAATTTTAATGCTTAAACAAATGTTATACAGCATGCATTACAAGCAATTTTCAAAAAGGCTCTATGTATTACCAAACTCCCAACAATTGAATTTGAAGTTGAACAAAAATAAAATTAATAATAAATCATTAGATACATGTGGTTATAGCATTGTATTGAACGAGGTATATATGTGTTTAGTTAGTGGGAGTAGTGCCAATTCCTAGTGGTTATGGCTACTCGGAGTTAGTAACGACGTCCGGCTTATTGCTGGCGGCACGGAATGTCTTGCGCAAAAAACTCTCCTTGCGTCGTGCGGGGAACTTTTCGTGTTGACCCTTTGGCGAACTAGTCTTTGAATACAGTGAACTATCATTGAAAATGGGCTCTTCGTTGTTGTTGTCTGATCCAATGTTTGATATTGAATTGTTGCTTGTTTGACATGGAACAAGTAGTGATTCGTCATCCAGCATAGAAAGGAGGGTCTTACGTTTCTTATTGATTTTAAGTGATTGTGTGCGATTCAGTGCATTTCCAGATACTGTAGCATATCGACCGTGAGAACGTTTTTTGCGCGAGAAACTCAATGATCCGCCAGCTGTAAGATTACGAAATTTCGCTGCTAGTTCTTGCAAATCATACTCACTGCTGTATGTTGAAGCAGATACACTTGTACTTTGTTTTAGATAGTCCAATGGTTTGTTGCCGCTCCAATCCATGAGGTCGCGATTGGCTTCTGCAAATAGACAATTTAGATATAGTTATAATTTGAATCAGTAATTAGGCTTTCATCTTCTCGAACGGGAGGACATTCAAACTTGACAACAACTCAGTGCCTTGCTTCCTTTACAACATTCTGTTTCATACAAAAACAGTTCGAATAAGGACGCGGAGAGATAGCAAAAATCAAGAATATCCCAGAAGAAAAACTCACTAACGAAAGGATAGGTTCACTGATTTTAGTACAGCAGCTTCTGAGATTCTCCTAGAAGCCCTTATTAGTTTTAATAAGTTCGAAAGGGACGAAAGCGATGTAATTAATAGAGAAATAGAAAGGGGATGGTATGGGCTTTGAAAAATTGTCTACACAGAGATACATAGCAGCTGCTTGTGTACCAAGTACTATGAGAACTTTATTTCCTGCAACAAAACAAGGTCAACAACTACAATGAACGTGCATGTTTCGGATAGCTTAAGTTTAAAGTTTAAAGGATCATGAAGGGCAGAACTGATGACCTAAGTGGATCTAAAGAACATCGAATGCAACAAAACAGTTCATGCCGACAGGAGATATTTTTTTTGGCGAGCTGAGATTCAGTTTGATTGAAGAGTTGAATGAGTAGGTAGTCAAGTTAAAGAATATCAATAAGACAATGTTGGTGGACAGTTTAGATCTGACCGAACAGTGATTTAAGAATTTCGCCCACATCTTGTGTCAGGCCCGCCCTCGAACTTGTGGGTAAAATTGATCACCGGCTCTGGACTACATAGTTACGAGACAGGCGGTTAAAGCAGAATTGAGTCAACCAGCTGGCATAGGCTGATGACATCGGGCTTTCAAGGGGCTTAATGAACGTCGATAACCAAACGACGCTTGAAGGACTTTGTATATATAGAACTCAGTTGTAAGATTGACTTCTGCACCTACTGATATATGCACCGTCTTTCAAATAGAGATTCTGTCAATAGATAGAGTAGCCGAAAACTGACAAGAAACCGATATCCCACCATCGGATATCACAATCTGAAAATGTCGCAACTCACTTAGGTATACCAGACATCACAAGATCTTGGCTCATAGATCAACCAGGATCTGAATGAAAAAATCAACGGAACTGATATGCCATTGTAACTACCGATCAATTCCTCTTCGCTGGCAAGCAACGACTGTAACATGACAAAATTAGCGGGGCAGAGCTTTATAATGAGAAAACAGAGAAGCTTCTAGTGTTGGACCGAAAGTCGATAAGTGTGCTTGTGTAAGTGATCACAGAACACAGTATGATGGGAACAATGCTCTGATCTCTGTCCATCAACAACCCGATCCAACATCAGAATCGACGGCTAGCGATGGCCAACCAGAACACCCGCCTTTTAACTAACCTAACCTATAAAGGTCGGTTAGGTAGTTTGATGGCAGCTTAGAATATATTGAGTTTTAAGTATAGGAAGTGCAGATAAGGCACGGTATAAGGTAGCGTGGTCCTAACAGAGGTGGTATCATTTTTGTATTAAATGCAATGCACCCATCCTTTTCAACTGGTATTTCCTTTCTCCTGTTCGTGCCTGGAAAATTGTATTTCTTTGAAATCGTATGGTGTACGAGAGAGAACAGGGCAATTAAATCGGGCTGAGCCGTGTCTACTCATCTGCACTGACGCTGCTCTTTTTATTTGTTTACATAAAAAAATGTTTCTTAAATTGTAAGCATATCGCATAATTTATGTTGAGTACCCTGCTTGGTGAAGTTATCAAACAATTTGTGTTGGCGTCTCGTGGCACCTACACACTATGGTGTTCTACAAGAGTAAATGCTTCAAAATGGTAAATACTGACTATTTTGCAGAGTTTGAGAAATCGATTTTTTGGTGGAATATCAAATTAATAAATAAATAAATAAATAAATAAATAAACGCAATTTTATTACCAAGTCACTCTTTTGATTTACAATCTGCTAACAGCGATCAAATTTAAAAATAAACGAAATAAATATCTTTGAAACGCATTATTGCTTGTAGATGTCAATAAGGCAATTAGTAACGTAACTGAACATCGAAGAATCTCTTGCAATGATAGCGATAGTCAAGGCGAAATGAAGGAATACACACACAGCGACACCGGTAACACCAAATGTCACTAATCTGTGAACAAATAGGCACCCACTCGAAGCGTTTGTTTGCTCAATGCATGCGACATTGCTGACGAGTTTTTGATTGACAGGTGATAAGGAACAATAAATAGCGGCATCCTCTGATCAAAAGGAATAGCAGCCCTACCCATCAAAAAATCAGTATGAATGGAAATCAACCATCAGTTGCACTTCGATGTAGTGGTTTGGCAAATAATGCAGTGCTTGGCCCGACCGTCAAAGTGTACGTTTCCTAAATAAGCACATAACTAATGACGGTGCGCCCAAAAGGCTTGCAACACGGAAAGAGTTCCTAATCATTAAATTGAATATGGTGTACGTTGTAAATATTTGGAAAGCACTTCAGGTATTTGTATCCTTATTTTTTTCTGACCCAAAACTGTCACCCAAATTTTGAATAGATGCGACTTTGATTTGATGGATTCATTTTAAATAGAAAACGATTTCAAAGACTTGCCGCTTGATAAGTATTAGGAGCCAAACGTTGATAGGGTGTAAATTTGATGAGCCCTTTGCGTTTGAGTGTAAATATTGTGATTATTGCTTCCCCAATTTTCGTTAAGGGATGCTGTTAGGTTGCGTGATTTTGTTTAAATATTTTACGGTGTTGGTTACTACAACATAGCAGCAAAAAATCAGAATACTCAGAATACTAGCACTGAGATATCAGATATCCCTGGAGAGGACTCTGCGCCAGCACTGGCAATAAGTTCAGTATAAGAAGGGAAATTTTGCATAGACAGACCACAGGGTACACAGAACACAAAGATACCAAAAACTTAAGTTTTATTCATGTCAATTTCGAAACAAGGAGGAAGAATAGGCAACAGAACCAATTGATTGAAGCAAAGCGATTTCAAGTTATCTTAATACAGGTCTAAGCTCCATTTGCACAATTAAAAAAATAAATGGGTACTTAATTCACTCAAGGATTGAAGAATTGAAAATAGAACAATGTCACTAGAGAAGCGCTGGAATGTGCGATCAAGGCATATCTCTCGTGTGGGTTCATACAAATAAAAACAGTTTATATTATTTAACTTCCAATTTTAAATAATGTATACGTAATTTAGGACAATCAATTTTGTAACAACACAAGTAATATAAACTAGAACTTACTGTATACGTTGCAAAGAAGTTCAAAAACATCTTCTCTTCCAAATTGAACAGCAAGATGCAGAGGTGTATATCCCTGAAAAGAAGAAAATATATTATTACATTTAGTTTGCTTATAGGAATATCAATGCTGTTAAGGATATGTGGTTAGTACTTCTACGAAAGGGTTGTGCCTATGCGAAAACGCAAACTTCGCGAAGCAAACGTTTTGTAAAGCAAGAGCAACAAAGCAGTTCAAACGTCAAAAGCATGCAATCGCAAACCATACTTTCGACGATTACGAACATATTGTTTGTTTTTTTTCTCTGAACACATTTTTAGGTGGTTGCGATAATAATATTAAAAAAGGGAAATATGGGTTTCTTGTTTATATAAACTTGCAAGCTAAAAATCTTGGGATAACTTGCAGATTGGTTTTCTTACATTTAAATTTTCCAGTAATCTTTTTCTACGAAATTGTGTTTAGCTTAGAGCCTTTTTGAAAAGTACAATCCGGAAGGCACGGACTAAACGTGTGTTCAGCACTCTACATTACGTTATGGAAGATAGCTAACAGTTGCACATATCGCGAGTTATCGGATCGATTTAATATTGTTCAAGGAACTTTGCATTCTACTGTTATTAAGGTTACAAAGCTTATAACTACATTTCGAAATAAGTTGCTGAAGTGGAATTGAAAAAAAAAAAGCTTGACGAATTGCATTTTCTTAAAAAGTATCCATTCCCATATGTCGTTGGTTGTATTGATGGCACGCACATTCAAATTCCCAAGCCTTCACTAAATGGTGACAGCTATTTTAATCGATGTAATGACCCGTGGTCTATCTAAATTAAATTAAACACTACACCCCAGAGTTCAATAATCGAATCTTTATTTTCGCTCTTCAAATATTTATTGACACAATCTCCAACGTGTTTCTGGCTCCTCTGTTACTCATGGACTCACTCAAAGCAAGTGTGTGTACCTGCAGCTGTCTGGTCATTCTCGGGAGGTACAGATCTCCACAATCGACATGGAACAAATTTTTACAAAATAGTTTCTTCACGCTGTGCAATGATATTCTGTTACTTCTGCGGGCTGTGACCCATGCTAAATTTATCTTCACAGACATATACTTTGGCTGGCCAGGAAGGACACGTGATTCTGCTGTATGGCTAAATAGCACTGGGGATAGCAATAGAAAATCGTTCAATTCGATTACTCCCCTTCGCACATTTTCTTCTCTGAAAAAAACACCGTCCCCGCAAAGTCAGCAATTGAAAAAAAAAGCAACACGATTTTGAAGATTCCTTAATTTTGTAAATATTTGTTCTACTGCGATTTAGAATTGTTTGCTTTATCGTATACACATTTCCGAATGATATGCTTTGCAAAATTTGCGCAAAGTTTGCGTTTCCGAATAGGCTCCTTCTTTTCATAAATTCAATGTATTTGGGTGTACTTATTGCACTCAGGTAAGAATTAATGGAAATGGAGAGAAGAAACCGCACAAAAAACTGGAACAATTCTCACGACATTACTAGAAGCCAAGAAATAATAGGGTCTATATGTAGCCGATTAAGGTTTGAGGCGTGTATAAAGATGAGCAAGAATAGCCTCCGGACCCTAACAGACTTCCTATATGGTCACTACAGACTCAGGGAGGACCTAAGGAAACTAGGTGTATCAGAAAAAGGTCTCTGAAGATTCTGTGGAGAATATAATTGAATTCCAGGTCATGTACAGGGTAGGCCCGTGGCCCTGTGGGTATGTGCGTCGACCCCAACACACTTGGTTCAATCTCTCGACGTGTAGGTTCAATCTCTGGTTTTGTGCGCTAAAAACAAATAATGTTCACGGCCCCCTACTCTTTCAAGTCACTGACAATTCACAGGGTACTTCTGTCAATAAAAAGCTTCTCAAACTTGCCCGTTCGGAGACGGCATAAAACTGTAGGTCCCTTCCACTCGTGAGAGAACAATAGCACGCACAACACGAGTGCTTGCTGAGAAGCTCGGCGTCGGTCCTCTACGGGCTGTAGCGCCACCCATATTAGTATAGAGATTTTGTGAAGTTCATAAAAGGTAAAGCACCAGATATCAGAGGAAGAATTCAAATCCCTAAAGCCATCTCTGACTAACCATTTTTAGATTAAACGAAACTGGTTTAAAGAGAATAATGTATAACAAATCTCTTCTCTCTATGCTCTACAGGAATCCACAATCGTCAGTACAACTATACAAAAAAACGCATGAGAGGGGAACTCTAGGGGAGCGAGGTATAAAAAGGAGTCACAATAGAGCTAAAGGTCGTACGACAACATACCTTCATAAATAATAATAATTAATATGTTCATCAATGTATGGATATGAAATATTGTATTTACTTCCTTACATCAATATCAATACCATTTTTTCCCATCCCTCTACTTATATGCGAAACATGACATGACAAAATACCTCCTAAAGAAGTAAAAGATTCTTGGCAGAATGTGTGACTAAGAGCTGTGTGTTGTTTGTGATTGGGAAAGTCACTGACTTTTTTTGATTGGAAGAAGCAGGTTTTATTTTTGTTGAAGAAATAATAACTTTATTTATTCTCTACTATAAACTTGTCTGCTTGTGTCGCTCGCTTTCAGTTCGTGAGGGGTTTTCTTCTTATTTTGCTGCAAATTCTCTTCAACGGAGTCAACACATTCACTATTTGTCATGAGAATACCATTATGTTAACTAAACAAACAATTTAGAAAGAAAAACACAAATTCCAGTGATCGAATTTCAAATATAACGTCAAATCAAGGAACAGCTGAATTCGAATAGAAAAGAAGTGATGTCGATTATCTACATGCTGTCATCACGAAAGGACGCACAACATCGACGTCTTGGACAGAGCGTCATATTGGGCAGCAGAAACTTTGAGGTAGTCAAGGACTTCGTCTACCTAGGCTCTGGAGTAAATAGGGACAACAGCATCAGTACCGAGATCAAGCGCAGAATTACTCTTGCCAATCACTGCTTCTTTGAGCTCAAGAGGCAATTGAGTAACAGAGCCACATCTCGAAACATCAAATTGACTTTGTATAAAACTCTGAGCATCACAGTCCTGCTCTATGGCGCAGAGACATGGACACTATTGAAAGGGGATAAAGAAGCTCTTGGTTGTTTTGAGAGAAAAGTTCTGCGTACGATCTTTGGTCCTGTTTGCGTTGATGGCGTTTGGAGGAGAAGGTTCAACCACCAACTGTACGGACTGTACAGCGGCATGCACCTAGTTAAGCGTCTTCGGATCCAACGCTTAAGATGGCTAGGTCATGTAGAGCGGATGGACACCACAGGCCACACACCGGCCCGAAGAGTCTTCGACACCGAGCCATTGGGACAGCGCAACAGAGGACGTCCTCGCACTAGATGGCACACACAAGTGGAAAAGGACCTCAACCAACTTGGTGTGCGCAGCTGGAAGGATCGTGCTGGCTGGAGAGGCATGTTGGTTGAGGCACAGGTCCACACCGGATTAGCGCCAATCAAGATTTCGATTATGAGAGACATTCAACGAATTCAATGGTAGCACGAATACATGAAAGTGAATTTTGTCTTGCGTTATCTTATGCCCTATGTGGTACCCAGTAACACCTCACAAACGTACATATTGGAACAAATGGCACAAACTGCACCGGATCTTAGATAAAAGCTTAATTAGCGTACATCTAGAAAGTTCTAACTTGATAATCTCTATCAATTTCCCTTCCGTCTCTTTATTAATTTCAAGGCCGCATTTATCATAAGGAACAATTCGAAGCGATGGCCGAATTGGAATGCTGAGAAAATGTATAAATATATAAAAATATGTATAAAATAGAAGAGAGATGTACAATGTAGTTAAGTTCAAAGTTACAGAGTGCTCGTGTGATAAGTTTTTCAAATCTGGGAATGAATGAAAAACATTGCATGCAACTGTACACAGAAAGGCGTATTCGCACCTAACAAGTCAATTCCCATAGAGTTACACGGGTGATATCGAATCTTAGCGCATTACTAACGTGCTCCATTAAAGTTTGCACACTAATAGAAGAAAATGTGAATGTGAATAAAATCACCAAACTATTGCCGTTGTACCAAACGTTATTTAAAGAAATTGTAAATTAAAGACTGACACTTTGCGCCAAATTTGACAATTCTGTTGTATCAAGTTTAAAGGACAACAGCAGAGATAATTTTAAGGGATCAAAGGGAAATACCCAAACCTCTGCTGTAAGGTCTTGACTGAAAGCCATGCGATCGGAAACATCGAGGAGGAAGAAGCTAGCCTGATATGTAAGTATTACGAACAAAGCAGGTTCAGCTATTTCGTACGCATGGAATTCTCTGTTTGTAGCAAGAATTCGCGAATTTTTTAAGAAACCGAGCTTGCTACATTGTTCATCATATCTTGATTTGACAAGTGTTCAATGGAATGAATACACGCAAGCTTTACGGTCTTAATCTGCGGTGAAATTGCTGTCTATTGGCGATAATCCAGAGATGAAATATCAAATAGGACTTTTTTTGATAGAAGAACGTTTGTACTTGACACGTCCTGTGTTCTCTAGAAAATATATGCAATAAATATATATATTATGCTCAAGGCTATATGTTGAAATGTAAGTATATATATGTACCTATATGTAGTTATGTACTGGCACTTTCTTTGATTGCAATCGAAACCCGTTGAGACACAAACATAACAACATTACCTCGAAAACTGTGCAAACTTAAAAGACACGGCTTCTCTGCATCGCAATCAAATCGAAAAGCGACATTTGCTTGCGCGTCTAGTTGGTCACACTACATAATTGTCATTTAGGTAATTAAATCTGCAATTAGCCGAATGCACTTGTCTGCACTCTATTGACCCGGCCCTCATTAACACAGCTGCAAGACTTAACAAAGGCATTTGGCTTTCCTTGCTCTAGGCAATAAATCATTTTTAAGTACAAGCACGAAACTTTCGAAACAGATTAGTCGTCAGACACTTCACCAGAAACGTCCCAAACAGGTAAATGAGCAAGACATCGAGAATTGCAGGCTGCTGCATTAATTGCTTACTGCGGATCATTGCAACGTCATTCCCCATTCGCCATTCCTAATAGTGGTTTTATTGCTGCAAATTAAGACCGCATTTCCAGAGCAACGATGTCAACACGATGACCTGGGTCTGCCTTTAACAACGTTCTGAAAGCATTGCAGCAGCCAACAAAAGCGAAGCTTACTCATAAATACATACACGTGCGCGCCTGCCCAGCTTCGGTGGGTCTACTGGCTTCAGTCAAGCACTGCTTTGTCAAAAGAAAGTCACGCAAATGTATAATGGCTGCGACGGCGCTTCCCAATGTTGCATGGCAGCCTAACAATAGATGGAAATGGAATTCAGACAACGTCGGTGTCGCCGTCGCCGTTGTCCTTGCCCTTGCCGATACCGCTGCCGCTGCTGTTGACGCTGTCGCAATCTTCGCCGTTGCCTGCGCCACAGGCTTTGTCGTCGTCGTTGTTGTCATCGCTGACAGAGTTGTCGACAAACAAACCTGAGCAGACATTAGCCCTGCCAATTGGCAGCTCCCTGAACCACCAATCAAGCCGAGGAGTCCAACAGACGACGGATGAGCGACATTATCAACGACCACAACATGAAGTAAACACGGTTTAATGCCATTTTGTCAGGTAAATCGGTCGAGATAACCAGAAAGCCACTGGCGACGGTGACTACCACAACGACCTACCTCAGTGCTTTTGCAGATGTTACCTTTGCAGGCTGCTCCTGTTCCGCCAGCCAGTCAGCCAGCCAGACAACCGCGGTCAAAGGTGATTGTTTCCGCTTTAGATTTTACCCTGACGATAGGCCGTCCATTGAGGAAGGCAATAATTGTCCCTAATTTGTGCTACGATTTATCTTTTTGCGAATTTGAATGCTAAGAGAAGGAGATGTCAGTTTTTTAGGTTGGATATGGTCTTGATTTTGTGTTTTTTTTTGTTGGGCAATGGTATGGTTGAATGGTGAAGAGGCAGATGAAAAAAAAGGGCACAAGAATGCCAAGTAAGGTGGTATCCTGGGGTCCTTGAAACGATCTTTGTGTGGCGGTGATTTAAATTTTTTTTAAATTAATTTGAAGAGCTATGCGTTGGCTATGTTATTGTGGTGGAAACCCTAAAAAGTAAATAATCTGATACATTCAGTGTGATGTTCCTCAGCGTCTTTATCATCATCATTTATTAAATCAAAAAGGTCGTCAGTATATGCACATCTAAGGACACAGATGAATAGAGAGTAGACAAATTCTTTTTCTGGAAAGTGTCGCATTTTTGCTTATTTTACTTAAGACACTTGGTGAGAATGGAAAAGGCTCAAGGTAGAAGCTGAATTGGTGTCGCGTTGGTATCGTTTGACAGACATTGGTAGAACGAGTTTTAGAGAATTTTAAGTTAATAATCGGCACCTTAACATTATTAAATCAACGAAAGCTTTTGAACTTTTTTATTTCTCTAGTTCACATAATAGATTTTTGCTTATTATTTAATTGTATTCATTAACCAAGTGTCCTTGTAATTGATATACAAATAATAAACAAATAAAAACAAGAATAAAATATGTAAGAGTTCAAAGTTTGTAAGCGTAGGTCTAACGTTTGTGCGCAAGCTTATGATATCAAGTACAAATAAACGTACATTTTTGCTGAGCTCTTGCCACACAACTATTTAAATAACTTTTTTTAACGTCTCTAACGTTTGTTATTATTTTATGGCAAATAAGGGTGTTTCCAACAAGAATTTGATAACTTCAATTTAATTTGTGAACGGACTCTTTCACTGCCAATTTATTCAGTAACCTGATAGTTTCCATCAATTATAAATAATTTTAATTTCTTCGAATTTAACTCCAATTTTGGGTCGTTATCCTCACTAACACAAGTTTTGTGTCAGTGCGACAACGAGTTGGTCGAAGTGTCGAAAATATCGACACCTTTGAGGCGTCCATAGCAAACCAAGAATGATGTAGAAAGGATTACGACTTAACTGACAGATCTGACGTGGAGGGGGATGAGAGCGGTTGAATTGTTATTTGTTTACATACTAATTGCGGAAATTAATTCATATTAGTCTAAAGTTGACTATAGCTTGTACTTTTTTTTTGTAAAGTTAGCAAAGTTTTATCGCAAATATCCCCCATTTTCTTGAAATTTATGACACGTATCTCGCTCTACGTCACCAAAAAGTGGCTCGTTTTATAATAATAATAATATAATATGGGTGGCGCTACAGCCTGTGAGGGGCCAGGGCCTAGCTTCTCAGCAACCACTTGTGTTGTGCGTGCTATTGTTCTCTCACGAGTGGAAGCGACCTACAGTTTAATGCCGAATCCGAACGGCTTTGTTTGAGAAGCTTTTTCTAGACAGAAAATACTCTTTGAGCATTGTCAGTAACTCGAAAGAGGTGGGGCCGTGAAAATTCTTTCTGTCGCTCCGAGCTGGATTCGAACCTACGACATCGAGGTTGGGGTCGACGTACATACCCACAAAGCCACGGGCCACCACCACCACGGGCTCATTTTCATTAAGCGTAAATTTGTATACGCTCCAAATCAGTCAATTCCACGGTGATCTCGAGAATTGGACATTATTTTGGGTAAAGATATTGGTTTGCAGCCATAAAATATCAAGCTGACTTAAGAATTGAAGTCGCCAGACCAGTTGAAGCGACGTACTTTCTCCGATTGGGTTCTGGAGAAGATACCCCAATATGATGAATTTCGTCGCAAAATCATCTTCTGTGAGAAATTATGTGTTTTTGGTGCGTGATTGTGCTTCATGAATCACTACTTCACTCACAAAAAATAAGTGTTTGGTGCGGTTTGGATGTCGACGGACGAGTCTGTTTAATTGGGTCCAACGATCGACTGCTAGCACTCATATGCCCGCAATAGCTTTATGAACAAAGTCGAGTTCCATTCATAAATGTTTTGACTGAAGTTCAAGCCGATACAAAAGTTGTTGAGATATATCAAATGGTTTGCTTTTTTTTAAGATGTCAAGTCCTTATTGGCATCAATTAACTCATATATAAAAACATAATAAAAAAAAATAAAATTTTAATTCTTTTGTATCGTTTATGATTCACGTCGATCTGCAATATATGTATAAACAATATGTATTGCGTCTGGAGCTGATGATTATGATGATGGCCACTTCATAACCTTGACTGTTCTTTCTGAGAGCAATTTAAACTTTTGTAATTATTTTTGGCAGTACGTATTTCCGCATTAATGCACGGTACCCTTAAGAGAATTTAATGTTTTCAAAGTACAGCGATCTTATAAAGAAATAAATGAAATGAAAATGAACAAAGTATTCATATGACTGTTATTATGTTGAAATATTCATTTCAAAAGCATCTATTTTTGGGCTTAAGGCACGGTAACTTTTGCAATTATGTATATCCTATGTTTTAACTTAGATTTATCTGAGAATAGAACGGTATTCCATTTGACAACAGTTCAAGTGACCAATATGGTTTTTCGGTAATATATCATATACTGAATACAAATTCGTCCACTACTTCTAGCTCATATCACTTTCCATGCACTTTAGAAATGGATTATTTTTATTTACACGTACTATTTCGTGATCAAGACCAGCGAAGGGTTTTGTGGGTTCTTCTGCCACAATGGAAACAATGGACGTTCAACTTTTAACAATGACACTGCCCAAAATACTGCGTTGTGATACCGGACTGAGCTGTGTTGATAAATGAGCGCGACACAATCTCATGTAACAACGAAATGTTTCAAAGTTTTGAAAGATTTGCGATTATTCATAGAATAGCTAAGAGAGGGAACACCTGAAATCGTATTAATAGAGTATTCATGCAATGCAAACAGAAGTTGTATAAGCTGATAAGCCCCTCCCTTACAATCAAACCCATATCTTAGTTTCCAGTAAAACGTACCTAAGCAAACAGTTCTTAATTTGTGCAGTGTTTACTTGGATGACGCAGACTACAATCATCAGAATCGTGATATAGTTGAGGTGCATACCATATGATCAGACCAATTCATATCATTCATATCAAAGTTTCAGGCTCATTACATATGGAAACCGATATTTACCTCAAATATAATTATCGGGATATGAAATGAAAATCAAAGACCGGTACAGCAAGCTGAGACATAATCATTAGTGTCATTTTATTGATTATGTTCGACGATGCAAATCATAGTTTATATCAGCATCTACACATGCTAACAGTTGCGAAGTCGACAAACTAGCAAGATATTGTACAAACTCTTTTCTATCACAAAGAAAAGATGTACCTTCTATGCCGATCGCTACAGCCTACCATCTTCGTAAGTTGCTTACAATCAAAAATTACATGCCCTAAAAGATACTCAGGTTGCTTAGAATATAAGCGGTTATGAAGCCGATCAGCCCCCACAAGGTTTGCTATATATAATATATATGCTGATCGGCGTCATAAACGCACACTGCGCAATTAGTACATTCGCCGTTGGAGCTCCATGTAATGAATTCTGGCTCTTTGCAGTCAGACACTCTAAGCTAACCTAACTTAAAACAGTCACTGACTGGAGGTGAAGCAGAATCGAAAGCAATGTCAAGATTGTCGGCATCTGCAACATTTCCAGCAGAAGGTTGAAGGAACAAGTGGTTTATGTAGTTCCATGCATAGATCCCTGGGGTATCCTTAGTTAAATAATCATGTGATCACTAAAATAGTATTTAAATTTAACTTTTTGCTTTCTATCTTCACGATTCGAGGCCGAAAGACATGGTTTATCATATCAAATGCCTTGCTTATGTCGACACCGCCGACACCGCTTTTTTTGCGAGTCTTTTATAAAATCACAAGACACACAAACGCAAAGAATCTTCTTTTAAAGCCTGGTTGAAAAACCGTGATGTACTGGTGGCTAGCATTTGTTTCAAAAGAAAAGCAAGTATGTACTACAAGAACATTACTCTTGTATACAACTTATATACCACATACTCCCTGCCCACACCCCATCCATTGTCTAAGAACAAGCATATGTTCCACATAAGATATGGCGAATCTAATTTTCAAACTGTAACATTATTTGAAAACATTTCAATCAACCATAACGCATGGAAATACACATCCAAATGTGACAAAAGCATTCGCTAATAAAATGAATTCGTGTAACATCAGCACAAGTCTGCCACAATCTGTCAATCATTCTCAATGTCAAAAACTCAAAGGGGTACACATTACACAATTCATTGAGAAATTTAAATTCCCTTATTCAGATTGCGGTGTGCCTTTAAAACCCCACCATTAGACATGCTTATCAAGGAAACGCTTTGACAGTGCCATACCCTCCGTGAAGGGTTGATAACAGCCGTGAATGGATATGGGTTGCCTATGAACTAAAACTTAAATTATTAATTCGTTTTAAAGTGTTTTCTTTTTACAAATCCGAATCGATTCAATCGAGTCAGGCATAGCTCTACACTTTCTCAATTTTTAATATACAGTTGTCCGACACAACTGACATGGGGGAACATACTGTTCGCCTGTGAACCTGCCATATTGTCGTACAATTCACCGCCGTTTATCCTTTCGGAATGGCAATTTCGAACGTACAAGCGTAGATGCTTAGACAAGTGTAAAGTGTCGAAATTAAATTCGGTAGTGGCTGTTGCTGAAAGGGCAATTGAAAAAATAATCCTTTCCTGGGACGCCATCCGAAATGGATCGCTTTGAGGGTGGTCTTGCATGTAAATTTAGCTGCACTCACAATTGTTCGAGCAAATTATTATATTACGACTCTGACGTGCTGGCAGCTGGTTATTTCGAAATGGTGGTGGTTTTAAGCAGATATGTGAATCGATGCTTGACATTGACTTTCTAAAGTTAATTTCAGGAAAATGTTGACCGCGACATGCTCTTGTGCTTTGCCGACTGATGTTGTCTTTCAAGGCTGCCACAGACCGTGGCTTATCGGTCTAGAGAGGTGAACTAAGAAAATTGCAGAGCCTAACTGGCCAATTCATCAGAACATCGATTACACGCCAGCAATGTAAGCCAGGTTCAGAATTCCGTGTAAAATGTATTTTTCATAGATAATATAATATGGGTGGCGCTACAGCCCGTAGAGGGCAAGGGCCTAGCTTCTCAGCAACCACTCGTGTTGTGCGTGCTAATGTTCTCACACGAGTGGAAGGAACCTACAGTTCAATGGCGACTCCGGACGGCCAAGTTTGAGAAACTTTTTTTAGACAGAAAATACTCTTTGAGTATTGTCAGTGACTCGAAAGAGGTGGGGCCGTGAAAATTGTTTTCGTTGCACAAAGCAGGAATCGAACCTACGACGTTGAGGTTAGGGTCGACGCACATACCCACAACGCCACGGGCCACCATAGAGCTTGACGATAAAATATAGTAATGATGTAACTGACTTTGTATAAGTAATTCATTTTTGATAGGGACTTTGTTCAAATTGATTCCATATTTAGCTTGGAATTCGCTTTTCATAACATATGACTTGTCAAACGCGCGCGTTCGTTCTGATATAAGTTCTCGTCAAGTCTCTAAAATCCTCAGTAAAGCCTGCCAAAACGTCCTACTCAGGTAAAGGAGAATAGCCAAGGTAGGGACTGCGAGAAAAAACCAATGATTTCATATTTGTTTACTATCAGCAATGAGTAAGCCGAATAAAACAAATTCTTTGCTGAAAGCACTATAAAAACTAAGAAGGAGTAATTTGAAATATGTGTGCAAGTGGAGTGAGCAGATATAAAACAGTGTCGTGCTTCTGTTGTGTAAACTTTAATTTAGGATGCCTTCGAATAGTTGTGGATTAGTAGAGACTTTGAAAATGATTTGTAAATGACCTAAAAGTTATTCCTTCAAACAAAACGCCTTTATATAACGAAGTAAAACTGAAAGACATTCGCATAATATTTTAGTATGACTAACTAGGTCTAACTTAGATTCAGTGCAAGTTTTAAATTTAAAAGTATAGAAATAAATCAAATTATGCGGGATGTATCGCTTTTTCGTGGCCCGTGGCGTTGTGGGTGGGAGCTTCGACCTCAACGCACTTGAACCTCGACGTCCTAGGTTCGATCCCTGGTCTCAGCGACAAAAATAATTTTCACGGCCCCATCTCTTTCGAGTTGCTGACAATGCTCAAAGAGTATTTCCTGTCTAGAAAAAGCATCTCACACGTGGCCCTTCGGATTCCCCATAAAACTGTAGGATTCTTCCACTTATGAGAGAACAATAAACTAAACTCTACGGGTAGCGCCACCCATATTGTTATTATAGTATTGTTATTTATCGCAAAATATTCGAGTATAGCAATATACGCGCATGGACGCAATCGTTTCGTATCCTTTGAAATTAAACATTTAGTAAGGTTCTAGGAGTTGGTCAGTTCATATCAGAACTGCTGTTAATTGAGGGTTCCACGTATTTCTTAATAAAAGCGCTCTCCCTTACTGCTGTCTGTTTTCTATCTTTGTCATGCCGCAATTGTTATGGCCAACGAAATTCGAGATGCTTTCCTGGAATACAATACTAGCAGAGATACTGCCAGTATTTATTTTAGAGGAATTTACAATTACGAATACATAAACCAAAAAAAAATATATTTCGGTGTTACTAAGAAGTGATGCAGTACTTAGTTAAAGTTACGAAAAATTGAGCCAAGCAAAGAATATAACAAAATCGTTTGGTGAAGCAAAGCTATGTTCGTTTAGTAAGATCGACCAAATATTTGCTAATTTCATCAATACAGTTGATTTAAGGCCGCACATTTAAAATTTTAAGCGTTATCACAATGTATACAAAACTTCTAAAGAGCCTCTAATCAAGGGGACAACTCTGCTCTTTGACTTATCCAAGCGTCACATAATCTGTTTTATGGATAAACTCTATAGTAATCTTTCGTGTTGAATCCGTAGACGTTTGACTAAGGTTATGCCCCTCTACAGGCCATACAGTCTGCAGAGGAACTTTCTTTTGCAAATGACATCAACACAAACAAGACCGTAGAATGGATGCATGACTTTTTTTTGAAGCTATCTTGCCTTGAGATAACCCTTTGTTGCGCGCCACACTACTCATTCGCTAATACTATTCCTTATTTAATTAATTTATTCTGAACTCAATGCCTACCTATTTACCTACGGATAAAATTCAGTTCCTCCAGGTAGTTCATGTCTCAGATATCCCAAATTTGTTCAATTTCATTTAGTTCTGGACTGCCGTGGGAGTTCAAGTACAACCTCTTTTTGTCAAGCCATTTCAGATTAGATGCAGATCATTGTCGAGTTGCAAATTTTTTGTGTAGTTCCGTCTCTTCCATTGGCATTCAAGGAATACTGCAAATCATATTGAAATTCGTAACAAAATACGTTACAAGCACGCTTATTCGCATGTGTTTTTGTAGGTAATGTCTAAAATTGTTGTAAATATTCCAAATACCCTCATTGTCTACTGATTGCTGTAGAACATAATTATTTAAACTAAACTCGAAAGTTCTTCTGTCCTTCTTCAATCCTAATTTCAACCGCAAAATGATGTGCTTAATTACGTGCACCACAGGAGCCGTTTGCCTTTGAAATAGCAAATAAAGTTCCCTGATATCCGCCTATTCTCAATCTGCTCCCTCTTTTCCTTCTGTCGTATCACGTTCTTTTAACTGCTCATTCCGTCTCCTTAACAATAACAACTTCTTCCCTAATCACTCATCAAATAAAGATCTTCTTTGACGAAACGAAACCGAAATGAGCCCGAACACTTGCACACGAAAATAGACCCAAATCCTCGTGTCCTCACCCGTGCTTACCACTCAAACCACTCGCGGTCTCTCCACGATTCTTTGGAAAACCAGTAGCAGTTGCATATGACAGATGAAAAATTATAACTCATAACTTAAGTCAAACAAAAACGAAGAAACGAACATCAGAACCTCCTCTAAGAAGGGCTCGTCTGGGAATCTTTTCGGCCGACCATGCCGTTTCGAAGAATAACCCAGAAATGGGCCAAGCGAGAAAGAAGGAGAAAAAAAAACGATCAACTAAAAACAGCCGCGCACCACACGGCGTGTCGGGCAAACCATAACCAGTGGCACTAACAATAACTATAAGTATGCACCTCCTTCGGAGAGGCACACTGCGTCCTTTCAAATTCACCTCACAATCGCACTAATGCGGCTGCCGATCTTTGTCCAGCGATCTCGTGCTCAGTTACCGGACGCCTCAAGACTCTTTTCGAAAATGAAAAGCATCATTCAAGACCCTTCGCTGCTCCTGATGACCATTCAAGAAATTACCATCATTAATAACCCCGATTCCCGTCTGGGCTGTGATCTTCCGAATACCAGTGTGTCACTTCAACGAATCAAGCCTAGGGACAATATTAATGTGGGTAATCCACAGAAAGGGGATAGTGCCATACACCGCAATCGCGCCGCGGTTGCCGGCGGGTCCTCAAGGTAGGTGACCAACAGCGATCTTCCCTTGACAACGAGACAAAAGAAACCAATAAAAAATGAAATAATAGCAAGGGACGAACGAGGGTGAGGAACAACGACCATTACCCCCTTATCTATGATCATAGCATCGGATTTGAGATCATCCGAAACGGCGCAGCGGCGGCCGCGGCCCAGTCCAACTACGTGACGGCTCTGTGACGGCACGTACGTTGACAAATGCGTTTCTATTAATTTCACTAATTTACTGAAAATTTAAATATTTGATGGGACTCCATTTGACAGGTATAAATGGGGATCTGTGGCACGGGAATGTTTGCTCATGAATGAATTATTCGTAGACGGCTTGTAGAGTGGCGTGAGCTTGGGAAGAATCCGAAAAAAAATCTAGAAGAGATTAATAGATGAGTATCTGAAGAGAAGCTGGAGTTAGCAAGTGGCAGATAGATGTGGTCGACTTGTGGTACCTGATATGTGGAGGGGGTGATTTGGAAGACAGGCTCAGTCATCAGCTCCAAGTGAAAATAACAACGAAAGTGTAAGTGGCAAAACGTCAAGTATCATAGCGACGCCGGGCTATTAAGTGGACATGCGATAAGTGCTGGCTTTTATTTTAATTCGCTTTGAATGCTGGGCATTCTGGGTCGGAATTAGTTAGATCGTAGATCAGTTTAACGAGTTTATACTTGAGGTGAAAATCTATTGTTTAACCATGCGTCATCAAACATTGGATTGAAGATTGAAGATTGTTGGGAATGAAATGATTTCTTCAATTTGGTACTGGAGAAGATAGTGCGGCGGAAAAAAGCCTTCGACACGGAAGGCACTATCTTCTACAAGTCAGTCCAGCTGTCGGGATACGCTGATGACATCGACATTATCGCGCGGTCTCAACACGCCGTAGTGGAAGTTTTCACAGCAATTAAAGAACAGGCGAAACGAGCTAGTTTTAAGGTCAACGAGGACAAAACAAAATGTATGCTGTCGAGCAAAAAACGATCCGCCGCATACCACCTAGGCCAAAACGTTACAATCGACAGCTACAATTGCGAGGTAGGAAAGGAGTTTGTCTACCTCGGGGCAAGCGTAAACTCCACGAATGACTTTGTAGTGGAGATCCCCCTTGGTAACCGATGCTACTTCGGTTTGTCAAAACAACTGAGCCCGAAACTCCTGACTCGAAAGATCAAAGTCATGATCTACGAACAAAACTCCCTTATTCTGCCAGTTCTACTTTATGGAGCCTAAAGCTGGACTTTAAGCAAGATTGCAGAGCTAATTCTTGCTGTCTTCGAAAGAAATATTCTACATCGGTTCTATGGTCTCGGCTGTGAGGAAGGCGAATGGAGGAGAATACAGAAGCGCAAACTATACGATCTGTACAATGATGTGGATGTAGTACGGAAGGCAAAAATCCGTCGACTACACTAGGTCGGCCACATCGAGCAAATGGACAACAAGGTTTCGGCAAAGAGGGTCTTCAACTCCGAGTCTGCTGGTTCGAGAAGGAGAGGAAGACCGAACCTACGGTACAGAGACAGCGGATGTAAGACAGCTTGGCCTTAATGACTGAAGGCAGCGTGCCCAGGATTGTCACTGATGGAATGCAACAATTGCTCAAGCTTAGACCCTTCATGGTTCGTCTATCTGATAAGTAAGTAAGTATGTTGGGAACACTTTAATTATCGTACACAAATTTATATTTAAAATTAGCCATTTTTCACTTTGTCAAAACACAACTTGAGAACGAATTACCGATATCATTTATCATCATTTTTCGTATGTTTGTAAAAGGATCGTAGTCTCAGGCAGACTTCCAAGTTTTCATCAGACATGCATTTATGGTGTTTTTTTTAATTTGGCGTACTTTTGTTTGTTCATTGACTTGAAGAAGCTTTTTGCAAGATCCGAACTTCTAGCCTTTTTAGAGCACGTTAGTAAGATGAAACTTTTCACTAGATTCATTTTCTAGATCACTGCACAAGTAGCACTTCCAAATAGATAGGCCATGAACGTAGGAACAGGTTCGAGTTAATATACTTGAAAACGTCACTCGGAATCAGCCAAAAGTGTTTCTTATTGCATTATTATATTTTTCTTTTGTATTTTTTATTGTATGTCTTTTCGACAGTTCGGTACAGAAATTCCTCAAATTTCTGTGTAATACAAGAAGTGTAATACAGAAGTTCGCTATCATCGGACTCATTTCCTTCTAATTGAACTCTGAATAGTCTTCTGTGAAGGCTACCACGGGCAGATGTTACTATTTTATTGTCTGTATGAATAACACAAGGGCAATTCAAAACTCTACAGCACAAATGAAAAATAGGCACAGACGTTTTGCTTTAATTTCCAGTTAAAAAGATTTCTTTGAGGTTTTGCGCAAGAATCCGATGATTATTACTTGGCGGTCGACTGCGATCGACCATTTGCCCAGCCCTGGTGCGGACGAAAATCTTCTTCTATGCATTAGAAACTGCCATTAGAACCGTTCAATTCAAGTTGTTTAGGATGGATCTGATATCGGCAAACTGTCTCCAAAACTCTTTATTTCTAATTCAATGTACTCCTTCATTGATGACAGCTTTCTCAGCTTTTCATATTTGTTTTCAGGCATACGATAATGGCCTTTGGACGTATATGTGGAACGGTAGTGCATGTTAATTAACTGGGGTAAGAACAACAGTGTGGAGTTCCGTGCTTCAGAAACTCAATTACTGTCACATAAGCGAATGTGGTAATATAATAAAATACAAATCTTTAAATGGTTCAGCCTCAGATCTATCTGGCGGATCACTATGCTTCGACTGGGAATTAAGCTCGTAATTGATTACCGTTGTGTTGTTAATATCTTGGCAACCCACAGCTGGTAGCCGCTGATAATAAACCGCCTTCCTTGGTTTAGTCGGCAAAGCACGGCTCAGCTACAATACAATGTTGACTCTTTTAAGTTGTTCTGTCACATTGAATTATGTAAACATTGAAATATTAGTTTAAGTCGAAAGATATAGTTTAAGATTAAGTTTAGCTTAGAGTGCCCGCCTAGGGACAATAAGTTAGCATTAGAAAGATTGTACGTCCAACTAGTTTTTACCATTTTTGTCTAGTATGTAAGCGAATTATGAATTTATAAATAAAAATGAAGTAAAAAAAAAAATACAATGTTGACTCTGAAAAGTATAGTAATGCGTATGATCCAACACGTTCCTGTGCCTTGTCCTTATATCAACCACTTATGTTAAACGTCTCTCACGAGCGGAAGAAGATTTTCAGATTTATTGTGACTGTAAGTCGTGCTTTTTGGGAAGCTTGGGTTTTCTTTCCGATATCAAGAGTCGACGTGCATACATATCCATACCATTGGCACTACTTCTGAAATCCGTACACACCAAACGTTAAATAATTAGGTGGCAACTATGAGGTGTCATATTCATGAAATGTCACTTTATTCTGATATTTACGAGGGTTAAGGTCTTCAACTATGTAAGTCAATGATCAAATGAAAGCCGTTCGATAAGCTGACATTGAAAACGAAAAATTGTATCTCCAAACGATCAACGTGGTATTTTTATCCTGTTAACTCATGGATATCTCAACATTTTAAACATATCTACTCAAAAATATAGATCTTTTCCTTTTTTTCAAGCACTTTCTATCCTTGGTAGGTGTATCAACACAGCTATTAGTTGGAATGAATACATATTCAAGGTCGCGAAATGCTGTGAAATCTTAAGCTTTCCTTAATCGAGGCAAGACATATTTCACCCCATCTGTTTTGTCTTCAATCCTTAAACAAGGCGTACGTACGCCATGAGTTTGAGTACAACGCTCATATCTCGTCTGGTGCCACGATGACCACGATGCACCTACTAGATAGAATTCGAAAGCTAGCGAAATCTATAGGAGACAACAATACTGCACTTATATTGAAATTGCTCGAACATCAAGACACATACCGTGTCTTCATTGTCCGTGTTTTGTTTCATACCTCCGGCCCATGCTGTGTCACGTCGCCAGAAAGTCGATGTTAACTCATGGATATCTCAACATTTTAAACATATCTACTCAAAAATATAGATCTTTTCCTTTTTTTCAAGCACTTTCTATCCTTGGTAGGTGTATCAACACAGCTATTAGTTGGAATGAATACATATTCAAGGTCGCGAAATGCTGTGAAATCTTAAGCTTTCCTTAATCGAGGCAAGACATATTTCACCCCATCTGTTTTGTCTTCAATCCTTAAACAAGGCGTACGTACGCCATGAGTTTGAGTACAACGCTCATATCTCGTCTGGTGCCACGATGACCACGATGCACCTACTAGATAGAATTCGAAAGCTAGCGAAATCTATAGGAGACAACAATACTGCACTTATATTGAAATTGCTCGAACATCAAGACACATACCGTGTCTTCATTGTCCGTGTTTTGTTTCATACCTCCGGCCCATGCTGTGTCACGTCGCCAGAAAGTCGATGTTAACAGGCCTGCCTCCAAAGGAAAAAAGTTTTTCATGTAGTCAATTTCCAGTTAAAATTATTCGAGGCTGTATTCGAAACAATTTTCTAATTGGAATTATGAGTTGCGTCTTCGATGCCGGATTAAAAGTTGAGACTATCCAAGGACATTTTTTTTGTATAAATATTGATAATTTAATCATCATTGTAATTTCTAATTGGATATCTCTTCATAATAAAGAGGTATTTCTCCTTTCGATCACTTTAATACGGGGCTTCCGAATTAAGGAAACGTTCGGGGGTTATTTTATTCCTAAAACGCATGAATAATAATAATAATAGTATGGGTAGAGGATCTACAGCCCGTAGAGGAGCAGGGCCTAACATCTCAGCAACCACTCGTGTTGTGTGTGCTATTGTTCTGTCACGAGTGGAAGGGACCTATAGTTTAATGCCGACTCCGAAAGGCCAAGTTTGAGAAGCTTTTTCTAGACAAGAAATATTTTGAGCATTGTTAGTGAGTCGAAAGAGGTGGGGTCGTGCAAATTATTTTTATCGCACAGACTAAGGATCGAACCTACGACGTCGAGGTTGGGTATGTGCGTTGAAACATACCTACAACGCTACGGGCTACCATTCAATAAGCATGAATATGTTTTAAAATAACATAAATTTGTACATGTGCTTACCAAGGTTACTACTCAACCGTTTGGCAAATAGCTACGCAAAATGACCTCTTCCTTGAGTATGACGGTGTAGGAGCGTACATAATAACATCTTGAGCACGCACAAATTATGAGCCCAGTCAATCTGTCTGTTACAATTGGAATTGTGTTGCTAAGACCTTATTGACTTTGAGTTCCCGAAAACAGTTCTAAAAATGCTCGACATGCTTTTCCTCAAACAACTAATTATTAACCACATCGATAGCTGTTTTTATTGATATCCTATAAAGCAATGCTATGGTTGACTTGGAAGTAGTGAAGTAGGACACCACCATAAGACTACGGATTTTGAGTTCTAATCAAGGATAGAAGTTAAATGCGAATCGATACAAACAAATCTCCTCCTATACGGAAGTAAATTTTGTAACAAATCAGAGCAATAACATATCTATTGAAAGGTGACCAAAAAAAGTAATAAATAAGGAAAGTATTTGGACAAAAGATGATGACAAGGAAATGTTAGCAATATTGCGTAATCGCTCTATTTCTTGAAAAAGCATTGAGTAATTACAAACGCGTGCATGAATTAGTTTCAACCATTCCACAAGCAACCCGATTTATGTAGTTGTAAGTTGCAACGCATTGACATCGTATCGTACTCAGATTTGAGTCGGCGACATCAATGACCAGTTGATATCACCAACAGGTTGTACAAAACTTACCCCATTCTGAAGGGTTGATCCATTCCCACGGATTTATGAGTACCATCCCAAATCACAGCAAAGGCAATAAAACCGAAAAAGAGAGAACAAAATAAGCATGCAGGCAATTATTAAGAAAAGAAAATGATTATGAAAAATGTCAAAGGTTCACACTCACCGTTCTGGCATTCACATCCGCTTTGTAGGTACCGGCAATGAGTTTGACGACATCCTGGTTCCCCTGCTTGGCAGCCCAATGTAAGGCGGTCTGAAAGGAAAAGAAAACGCGCAATAGATTAGTTTTACTCTGCAGATACATCTAATTAACATTTAAGAAACAAATCGCTTTTCGATTAATTGATACCAATTTCTATCGAATAGATCTATAATCGAATTTAAACAACAAGAGCAACACAATTCCGTGAACACACCTCCCAGTTCACCTTGAAGCTGCAAATGCTCCCCGGAGACTGCGATGCCCGAACAACCGAGGTACATGTGTTCCCGTTTATGAGGACGCGTGTTTTCCGTACATCGGAACGACAACAAAAGTGCGGAGGACATCCGCGGAACACTAAATCAGCGCGTTATTTGGTTTCTTGTCACATTTACAATGTCTTCTCGTGTATGTACATTCTTTTTTCCGGCTGTTTAGTGGCTTTGGTCGGGTTTTGCTCCTCCACAGACCCTCTTTTCCGCACTTCACCGGACATTTGTATACCTCCCCTCACCCCACACGTGATTGGGACACCGGCATTACCCATTACCGCCCCGACTGACTGGTGAACTGATGGCGATGTTGGCCCAGACAAAGCACTTTCCAAACCTCCCCAGGGAAGAGGCAATGCGCTCGGTTGGCAGTTCTGTTTCGGTATGCTCCCCTAAATGATCCGCAAACGAGGCGAGAAATTTGTTTAACCAATTTCTTGGCTTTGTTCTCGGCTGCCATGTGTCCACGGGTTGATCGGCTTCCATTATGTTATTGTCTCGTGCAGAGGCTGGGGACAGATCGTGAACAATGGCGCGAAAAATCACGGGCGAATCAATTTATTCAAATTACACCAACACATGTTTCTCCCAGGAATGTGTTCGATCTGTGCAGTATTGAGGGGGACGCGGAGTAGTACAGCAGGACAATTGATTCGTTTCGATTGCGAGTAAATTACATACACATGTGGGCACATATACCTGGGGTTTGTTAACTAAAATGGATTCTACGTAAAAGGAACGAAAATCACTTAAAAAGTATTTACATCCAATTGATGGTAGTCTTTAGGTTTTCGATTTTGTTAGGCAAGTGAATCGTAGGCGAAGAGTGAGTGTGTCTGAGTAGTTTTCATTTTTTTGTATGTTACAATTGAAAATTTCGATGAAACACGTCGATGATCTATGAATTGCTAAAATTAATATATTGAGTTCAGGCAATAAGATGATAAGAACTACCAGAAAATCCGGTTCAAGCAAAATCCAATCGTGTTTTTTATCAGGAATAACATCGTGGAAAAGTCATAATGTATGATCATTTTCAGTTTGTCATCGTTAGTAGTGCAAACTCAAAACGGGTCGTTGAAAGAGAATGGATAGTCAATGCCAAACGAAAATAGTCACGATAAAGACGTTTGTCCTCAACAAATGCAAAAATATGGGCATCGAGTAATAGGATCTACAACGACGCTACGGCTCGAAAAAGGACACCGATTTGCGAGTGTGCTCATATATAGAGACATATATTACAGCTGTTACAAAAGGTTTCACATATTTGGATACGAATTCGTCTTGTTAAAACGGTTAACGACGACGGACTCGATAAGCGATTACCTGACTGTGATCTGCATCTAAGGCAAATTCTACAACATCAGGCTTGTGCACACGGCCTTATGGACGGGGCTGAGATTCTGTCAAAGAGGAATATTACGGTATCTTCGAAGGTGCCTACGAAGTCTGTCCGGAGTGATGCGAAAGGATAGCCTCCACGAAACGACAACAGACAACGGCTTCCGAATCACTGACTTTGCGACAGGCCATAAATTGGTTATAAGCTCACAAGGTTATAAGGCTCACAAGCACAAGATACCCTCGCAAAAAAAAATCCACACAGCAACCTGGGGATCTCCGGACGGTCGAACAGCCAATCAAGTCGATCATGTGCTCATTGACGGAAGACATGCGTCAAGTATACTGAATGCAAACGTCGACGCCGACCTTTTTCTCTTGGCAACAAGATTCGGAGCTCGGCTGTGCAATGACAAGCTGCAACAGCCAATATTGAAGTTTTCACATTGGACGCCCAAGCACACCGAAAATAGCCAGAGCCTACGAACAGCTCTCCGGCATGCCAACGTTAAACAAAAACGAAACGATATGTGGTTGCGTTGCCGATCGGTCATTTAAGAGGCAGCGGCAATTATCTCAGGCTATCACCACCTCGACAAGAAATCCGTGGTGTGATGGCGAGATTGAGCAGAAAAAACGTGCAACTGACGAGGCATACCAAAAAGCGCTCCAACGGAAAACAAGAGCAACGCAGGAGGAGTAGCGGTCTAGAAGGTATAATATGGGTAGCGCTACAGCCCGTAGAGGGCCAGGGCCTAGCTTCTCAGCAACCACTCGTGTTGTGCGTGCTATTGTTCTTCACGAGTGGAAGGGACCTACAGTTTAATGCCGAATCCGAACGGCCAAGTTTGAGAAGCTATTTCTAGACAGGAAATACTCTTTGAGCATTGTCAGTGACTCGAAAGAGGTGGGGTCGTGAAAATGATTTTTGTCGCTCAGAGCTGGAATCGAAGCTACGACATCGAAGTTGGGGTCGACGCACATACCCACAACGCCACGGGCCACCACTAGAAGGTGGAATGAGAAATAGCTTCTACCTGAAGAAATGGTCGCTCGCAACCTCCTAGCTCTAGGATATCGAAGAGTCTGGAGATAAACAAAAAATACGGGCCTTCGACAAAAAAGGCAAAAGCCCGGCCACAGACTTAAGGAAAGGCACCCAGGATCTTCGAAATTTCGAAATTGCGGAGGTAATCTATTTAAAGACCCACAGGGAATAGTGGATGTGTTTAAGCAGCACTTCAAACAGCTGATGAGCGGGTCTGACCAGGGCGACAGTGACAGGGAATCAGGTAATTCCAAATCTTGTCGAGTAGTCCTCCGACTTAGCTTTGAAGTCGTCGGCACAAAAGGCTGTAGAACAAAATGGCTGATGCCTTACTATCAGAGCTCTTCAAAGTTGGTGGTAATGTTGTGATGGGAGCATGCCCACAGATCATTTGCTGCGTTTCGGAGGACGAAAGCATGCCTGACGATAGTCTCGTGGTCGTTGATAATGGCGTTCGCTAGCCACTTATCTCTGTCAGGGAATAGGATTGGTATTCGCTGTGGGAAGATATATTATCGGTAGTAGCTATGGGACTACTGGAACCATGATCCACAGATCATCTACGCTTGCAAGCCCTATCCTTTGCGGGTTTTATTTTTTGAGACATAAAAAGCCTTTAGTCATTTTTTCATCCTTTCAGGATAGTTTGAAATCGAGAATGATGCTTCTGTATTGAGTATGAGTCGAGTCGAGTACCATCCAACTTGGGGGCAGCAAAAATCGGGATTTACCTTTTAAAGGTGAACAGAACCAGCTCAGTCTTCTTAGGGTTTATGCTCAGACCGGAGAAGTCCTTCAACGCAGATTCCATTAGTTACACTCACTATTAGCTTTGATCGAACAGTGGATTATTAGCTGGTGGTGGCATTCTGGACCTGTGCTGTAGCTGTTCGGAATCAGTATGATCCCTTACTCACAATAGCCAAAAGAATATGGGTGGCTGCTGTAAGCCTGTACAAATAAACAATACAAAATTCTTAATGGGTCACAGAGGTTTCCTGAAGCGAAAATCTTCATTTGCAAGAAAAGCACCGCTTTACTTATTAAAAATTCATTTTTGATTATTTAAGTTTAGATACTTGATAGAGGATACACAAAACAGACGACGTTTTTAACTACCAACTACGACCGTTCGATAAACGTTGTAGCGTTTCCGACATAATGGGATAAACCGAAGGTTTGGTGCCAGCGTTGAGTTTTAGGTAGTTACCTAGTCAAGGCAAGAAGTGAAAACCCAAATTCATCCAGTCATTCCAAGGGACAGTGTCTCTTTTCCCTGACAACCCGCAGCAGAGGATATTTTTAGCTTCTTCAGTTTCCGCTAAAAAATATTATTTTATCGACTATCCTGCCAAGACAAGAGACTAGCGAACCCTCCTCTATGCAGCATGTTGAAAGAGTTCCCAATGACAAATACCAACAACATGCTGTCTACATTCCCGCCGAACAACAATAGCCAACACAATATGATCGTGAACATTAGACGAACAACATCGAAATTAAATTGAATTTTAAAGAAATACCCATTGCCAAAGAATTCCTTGAATTGTGTTTCCATCTAACACCCTCGCACTACGCAGACAACAGGATGCACTTGCAATGTTAATTAACATGTTTCCGGAATGAGCAGATGCGATAAGACATGTTCAGTGTGTTCAGCTTGGCGCCGCCACCGCCTGTGCAAATTCTATCTAACTCCGGCTATGAGCGAAACACATGCCAACCACTGTATGCAACTTGACGCGTCAATCAGCGCTGCGCAGTTAAATTTAGTATGCCTTCCAGATGAGTAGCATCCAGCCACCAGCCACCAGCCACCAACTTACAGGCAGCTGGTGCTGATGTATTTATTGTATTTTATCCGCCTAACTGCATTCAGAACAATTGCCGGCGATCTGACGGCGCTACTAACAAGAATTTTGATTTATTTTTACTTGAATTCAGCTTCTTGATCTTGTAATGAGGCCTGTTGTGGTGATTAAGCATTCGCTGGGTGATGAGTGCGCCATGGAAGTCACCTTCTAATTATAAATGCCATTCAATTAGGTCTGAACAAAGTCATTGAAATCCAGAATGGATTATTGTATTCGATCATGGAATTGTTAAGCACGACGCTGTGAGTTGGAGAAATTGAAAGGAATGAAAATTACAAAGTGGCCCTTTTTGGAAATGGATAACATGCATTCGCTTGTTAAGCAAATATGGAATACATGTCTCTGATCTTTCGAAAACTCGATAAAGTGACGGGCATCGTCGACATGGACATGGGTAATGTTCGGTGCTGCATTATATTTGTGCATGTAGTGGAATGCCATGGTTGTGAGCAATTTGACTATTGTTCGACCGATTGACAATTTCTTAAATAGTTGGTCCTTCTTCTTCTTTTTTGATTGGCGTCATATTGGGCAGCAGAAACTTTGAGGTAGTCAAGGACTTCGTCTACCTAGGCTCTGGAGTAAATAGGGATAACAACACCAGTACCGAGATCAAGCGCAGAATTACTCTTGGCAATCGCTGCTTCTTTGGGCTCTTCTTCTTCTTCTTCGATTGGCGCTACAGTCCGGGGTGGACCTGGGCCTCAACCAACATGCCTCTCCAGCCAGCACGATCTTTCGCCAGCTGCCTCCAGTTGCGCACACCAAGTTGGTTGAGGTCCTTTTCCACTTGTGTGCGCCATCTAGTGCGAGGACGTCCTCTGTTGCGCTGTCCCAATGGCTCGGTGTCGAAGACTCTTCGGGCCGGAGCTGTGGTGTCCATCCGCTCTACATGACCTAGCCATCTTAAGCGTTGGATCCGAAGACGCTTAACTAGGTGCATGCCGCTGTACAGCCCGTATAGTTCGTGGTTGAACCTTCTCCTCCAAACGCCATCAACGCAAACAGGACCAAAGATCGTACGCAGAACTTTTCTCTCAAAACAACCAAGAGCTTCTTCATCCGCTTTCAATAGCGTCCATGTCTCTGCGCCATAGAGCAGGACTGGGATGATCAGGGTTTTATACAAGCTCAATTTGGTGTTTCGAGAGATGGCTCTGTTACTCAATTGCCTCTTGAGCCCAAAGAAACAGCGATTGGCAAGAGTAATTCTGCGCTTGATCTCGGTACTGGTGTTGTTGTCCCTATTTACTCCGGAGCCTAGGTAGACGAAGTCCTTGACTACCTCAAAGTTTCTGCTGCCCAATATGACGCTCTGTGCGAGACGTCGGTGTTGTGCGTCCTTTCGTGATGACAGCATGTACTTTGTTTTGCCCTGGTTTACCGCTAGACCCATTTTAGCCGCTTCCGCTTCAATGCCAGCAAACGCCTCATTGACGGCTCGCTGTGTTCGTCCAATCACGTCAATGTCGTCCGCGTATGCAAGCAGTTGAACGGACTTTTGGAAGATCGTGCCTCGGGTGTTGACGTTAGAGTTTCGCACGATCTTCTCAAGTATGATGTTAAAGAAGTCACATGACAGCGTGTCGCCTTGCCTAAAACCTTTTTTGACATTGAAGGTCTCGGTGAGTTCGTTACCGACCTTGATGGAGCAGCGAGAGTTCTCCATCGTCATCCTGCACAGCCTGACGAGTTTGGCAGGAATGTCAAAACTAGACATGGCGCTGTATAGCTCGTCTCTATGCACGCTGTCATATGCGGCCTTGAAATCGACAAATAGGTGGTGGGTGTCGATCTGCATCTCTTGAGTCTTTTCCAGGATCTGCCGGAGTGTAAATATTTGGTCTATTGTGGACTTTCCTGGCCTGAAACCGCACTGATAAGGACCTATCAGGTTGTTGACAAAGGGTTTCAGGCGTTCACACAGAACGGCAGAGAGTATTTTATAAGCGATGTTAAGGAGGCTGATCCCTCTATAGTTGGCGCAGTCAAAGGGATCTCCTTTCTTGTGGACCGGACAAACGACGCTGAGATTCCACTCATCGGGCATGCTTTCCTCCGACCATATCTTACAGATGAGCTGGTGCATGCGCCCAACCAGGTCATCTCCAGCTGCCTTAAACAATTCCGCGGACAATCCGTCCGCTCCAGCAGCTTTGTTCGACTTCAGTCTAGATATCGCTATCTTAACTTCGTCTAAGTCGGGGGGACGGAATTCGTGTTCATCATCGTCCAAATTGAGTGAAACATTCTGCCTGACAGCGGAATTTGTGTCGTCATCGCCGTTTAACAGTCTACAGAAATGATTTTTCCAAATTCTCAGCATCGACTGCGATTCTACTACTAGTTGTCCATTTTCGTCCCTGCAGGCTTCGGTCCGAGGTCTATATCTTCCTGATACTTGTTTTACCTTTTGGTAAAACTTTCGGACCTCCTTCCTGTCGTAACACCTCTCCATCTCCACGACCGCGCGCTTCTCATGCTCTTTCTTTTTCTTTCTGAGAAGCCGGTGCTCTTCCCTTCTCTTCTGTTCATAGAGCTCACGAACAGCTCTCGTTGTTCGATGCAGCGTTGCCTTGTAGGCCTCCTGCTTGGCTGCATGTACCTGCCTGCACTCGTCGTCAAACCATGGGTTCCTTCTGGGTGGTGTCGTGAAACCCAGCACATCAGTGGCAGCTTCTTTGATGGCTTTTTGACAACGTTTCCATTCTTCTTCTATTGAATGTGCAGGCAGCGTCGAACTTTCAGAGAGTTTCAGGGAGACTCGGTCGGCAAAGTTCCTAGCGGTCGATTGCGATTGTAGCTTTCCGACGTCAAACCGTAGTGTTCTTTCTCGACTCCGTACTTCTCTCGATATCCTCATCCTTACCTTGGCTACAACAAGGAAATGGTCCGAGTCGATGTTGGCTCCTCGGAACGTTCGGACATCGAGAATATTGGAGGAGTGTCTGACGTCGATCGCAACGTGATCAATCTGGTTGACGGTTGATTGATCAGGAGACCGCCAGGTCCCCTTATGGATGTTGAGGTGTGGGAACCGCGTGCTCATCACAGAGAGGTTACGCCCCGAGGCGAAATCTACCAGCCTGAGTCCGTTTCCGGATGCGTTGTCGTGCAGGCTGTGTTTTCCGATGACTCTAGCAAAGATTTCTTCCTTGCCCAGCTGTGCGTTGAAATCTCCTAGAACGATCTTGGTGTCTTAGCTGGGGCATCGATCGTATGTTCTTTCTAGGAGATCATAGAAGTCATCCTTGCTATCGTCATCCTTCTCCTCCGTCGGGGCGTGTGCGCAAATCAGGCTGATGTTCCCGAATTTAGCCTTGATGCGGATTGTTATGAGGCGCTCGCTGATATAATCAAAGCTTAAGACTTTTTGCCTAAGTCTGCCTCGAACAACGAATCCGCATCCAAATAAGCGCTGCCTTCCCTCTTTGTAGCAATCACCGTAGTAGATGTCGCAGTTTCTCATCTTCCTTTTGCCCGGCCCATCCCATCGCATCTCCTGGATGGCGGTGACATCTGCTTTGTAGCAGTCTAGGGCCTCCGCGAGTTCATCGGCTGCACGTGGTCTGTTCAGGGACCTCACATTCCACGTGCAGAACCGAAAATCATTGTCCTTTGATCGTTTGCTGGGGTCGTCAACTTTGAATCCGTCCATATCCGAGGCCTGTTGTCGGTTCGCAACCGTTGGTTTTTTGTGTGGTGAGGGAGTCAACCTCACGCACAACCTACAACTGGTAGGCCAGGCCCATTATTTGACCCTCGGGCAGAGGGGGATCGCTGCATACATTAGTTCACCACACAACGGTTGTTGTGATGGCTATCCAGGGGCGCCACGAGGAGGCTGTATGTCAACTTGACTTATGCACAAACAGGGATCGCGCTGGCATCCTACCAGGTTGGGTGCAGTCAGCAACTTTGCCCTGTGTACATAAGCCCATGCCCCCTTTGGGCTCAAGAGGCAATTAAGTAACAGAGCCATCTCTCGAAACACCAAATTGACTTTGTACAAAACTCTGATCATCACGATCCTGCTTTATGGCGCAGAGACATGGACGCTATTGAAAGCGGATGAAGAAGCTCTTGGTTGTTTTGAGAGAAAAGCTCTGCGTACGATCTTTGGTCCTGTTGATGGCGTTTGGAGGAGAAGGTTCAACCACGAACTATACGGGCTTTACAGCGGCATGCACCTAGTTAAGCGTCTTCGGATCCAACGCTTAAGATGGCTAGGTTATGTAGAGCGGATGGACACCACAGCTCCGGCCCGAAGAGTCTTCGACACCGAGCCATTGGGACAGCGCAACAGAGGACGTCCTCGCACTAGATGGCGCACACAAGTGGAAAAGGACATCAACCAACTTGGTGTGCGCAACTGGAGGCAGCTGGCGAAAGATCGTGCTGGCTGGTGAGGCATGTTGGTTGAGGCCCAGGTCCACCCCGGACTGTAACGCCAATCAAAGAAGAAGAATTATCGCATTTTGGTGGTTTTAACTGAAATTGTATCCCATTCTTAAACTATTTTATCTTTTATATCCCTTGCTTTTCATGTATTCAATTTTCGAAGTTGCTGGTCTAAATGTTCCCATAATTTTTCGATGGGGTTAATATTTGGTGACTGCGATGGAGTTTCAATCACTTTAGGACAATTGCATAGCATCCACATTCGGGTATTATTAGCTTTATGTTTGGGGTCATTGTCTTAGTAAAAAATGAATTGGTTTTGTAGATCCAATTTTTCCGCACTTTCTTCCAAATTTTGTTGCAAAATATCGATACATTTTTGGTGGTCTACGATATCCTCAAAAATGAGCAGCTTTCCTACCCCAGCTGCAGAGAAACTACATCATACCACAACCAATCCACCATGCTTCACAGTTGCAATTGTGTTTTCCCGCAGGAGTATCATTGCACTAGTGATTGAACAGAAGAATGTGGTCTGCAAATTAAGTCCGATATTTCCTTTAAGGATCTACCATCCGTATGGTATTTAACAATAATTTTTTGTTAGCTCATTTCACTCTGTTTCCTTCCCTACCATATGGGAATTTAAAACACATAACCAAATAAGAAAACGTTTATAGAACAAAAACATATTTGAGTTATTTTTTAAAAGTTCCTTGTCCATGACTTTGTAAATAAATAAAAAACCACTGTAGGAATATGAATTTGATCTTATTGTGCAGATAATTATTTTCAGATGAAGCATAGTGCTTGTAAGACATTGTGTATCTGAATTTTAATTGTATGATTATTTGAATTTGAATGTAATGATTAAATGGAGTTAATGATTAAAAAGTATTTGTTGATTCCAATTTAGCGGAAAAAGTACAAAGTTTGGTTAAAATGAGTGTAAAGCTAATTTTAAGTCTACTGTACGAATATGAGATTGATTGACTGTATATGTCTTCAAGCAAATACCTCTGTGTAAATTTCCATTAAGTTTACTGAAAAAGATTCTATAAACGACGCGAAATCGATGATTCATTCTCACGTTCTTGTAGACCAAAGAGACAATAATTGGTAACGATGGTATTAGTCAATTCGTAAACGAGACAAATACTGACTGACAAACAAGAACGATTGTTCCTATTATTAAAAATGGGTCAAAAGAGATTGCTCCTTCTACAGGGTCATATGTATCTATTTAAGCCTCGTCAGGAAAGTCAAGGTTAAGGTGTTAGAGGCGCGCTCTAGAGCTGTGGTCGAATCACAACAAACCACTTTTTCACACTAAGAATGGTACTCGAGAAGGCTTGGGAGTATGCCAACCTATAGCTGTTTTGTAGATTTTGACAAAGCTTGGCAGTATGCCAACCCAATCTACAGCTGTTTTGTACAATTGGAGAAGGTATACGACCGAGCGTCTCGAGGGAAACTTTGGAGTGCTTGGTAGGAGCATTAGATTGATGTCCTCTTTTGAGGGCCATTCAGCACTCTACACAAACTTTAGCAGCTGATTTCGTTTTGGTCTTCGCTATGGGTGCGCCTTGGCACCTCTCCTTTTCATTATGTGCATGGATTCAATGTTGCAACGCAGCCGAAATGTTTCACATTTTGCGAGTTGAGGTAGATTATTTTGTTATTCTCACATTCCCTCAAACGGGACTCCAGCGTGCATTCGATACGATGCTGGGATGATGGTTAACGTGGACAAATCAGGAGTGATGGTAATTTCCAGGACGCCTGTTCCTATGCACTCTACACGTAAGTGGAGTCCCATTGAAGCAGAGTCTTTTTCACAACTGATGAAAGGAGTAATGCTGAGCTTGCCCTTGTGTCCTCATTAACTCCACTTTCGAGAAGTGCCTTCAATGCGACTCCATCAGGTAGACGACCTCTCGGCAGACCCATGAGCAGGTGGTTGGATCAAGTCCAAGAACTCGCTCGGTTGCGCATGTTCATAAATCCGCTTTTGAAGTCCTCACGACCCCTAAATGACTACCCTCTTTCAAAAGCATTATTCCTTCATCATCACAACAACGGCGAAGTCAATCTGGCCATATATGTACCATTTGGAGTAGGCAACGCATTAAAGATTCACTAGTTGTGGATTACTTAGCACAAGCCATTGTCTTCATTTCGGGCTATTAATTTGTAGTCCAAAGTGTTGAGGTCGTGGAAGAGAATTTTGGAGCGGAAAGCGACAGCGGTGTCTTGTTGCATAGCCCCTAGTTTTTTTATATTAAGCGCCCTCCTATTGCTCATTTATTGGCATTCTTTTAGTACATTTTCGCTGAGGGTTTAGCTGTTTTTTCGCAGAAATGATGGTTGGTGACTGCACAAAACTATCGCAGAGACCAACGTAGTGTCCTTTGAATTTCCAGATACATGTTGTTATGGCAGAGTATAAATCTTGTTTGTTGAATGACTCTTCAATGGTAAACATTTGTTTTTGGCAAATAGTGCCATCGCCAATGACAGAAATCACATCTTGGTTTCTCAAGAAAATATCCAGGATATCTTTAACTCGCTGAAGAAGAAAAAGTCAGTGGGAATCGATGGTATTCCGAATATTGTGCTTCTTCATCTTCCCCCCGAAGCAGTGCAAATTTACACAACACTGTTTAACAATGCGCTAAGTAATGCATATTACCCAAAACATTGGAAGACAGCTGCAGTGCAATCAATCCCTAAACGGGACAAAGATAGATCTATCCTGGCAAACCTTCGGTCGATCAGTCTTCTTCCTTGCATAAGCAAGGCTTTTGAAAAGATAGTTTTGCAACAGGGAGCGGTTGGTTTGCCGATCCTGTTTTCAATATTCACTGCTGATCTGATAGGTTCAATGCCGCACTTAATTGCGTACGCCGACGATTTAGTGGCGTACAGATCAGGTCCGAAGGTCGAAGAAATAAATATTTTGTTGCAAGGTGACTTCGAACAAATTCAGCGATATTGCGACGACTGGACTTGATTATCAACTTCCGGAAGTGTGAAACTATACTTTTCAGAACCCCGTTGCACATGGCATCATGGGATACGCGCACAAACTGGCGTAAGTTCGGCATTGTTGATCCACAGGGACGCCCTTTAGATGTGAAAAATGTAGTAAGGTATCTTGGCATTTGGTTGGATCAATATCTGTATTTTGACAAACATATAGATATTGCTCTGGCCAAAGCTAAAAAGGCCTTTGCTGTGGCAAGGAGGTTGTTTTATAGCAGCCAACTTGATACCAGGGTGAAGGTAATCTGCTACATGGCCCTCATCCGGCCAATTATGGCATACGGTTGCCCACTGTGGTTCAACGTGAGTCCTTCCCAGATGGAAAAGATGAGGTTGTTCGAGAGACAGTGTCTGCGGACTTGTCTCCGGTTGTATCGTACACCCGAGTCTGAGTACAAGAAGTACTATCCCAATGAGGTCCTGTACAACGAGGCAAACCTCAACAGGATAGATAATTTTATTATTAAGCTGACCAGAAGGCACGAGCTATGACTTCGTCCAACAGTCTGATCTTTGGGGCTTACTACCCCAACTATATGTATCATGAGAGAGTGCGCCTTACGGGCTTTATTCCTTCCGAGGCGTTCCTACATCTCGACACAATTGGCCTAATACAGGATCCACACGGATGTCCTGTAATCTTCCATGTCGTACGCCGAACAGTGGACAGGCGACTTCAATACGAAGGGGATGTCGCTCGCAGTCGCGAGGATCTCCTCCGGTTCAGCAGAGCGACCTCTGCTCAAGGAGAGAGTCTACAGGAGAGTCTGCCAAAGAACGGCAATTTTACTGGTGGTTACACCAAAACCAGTCTCCGCCGCCGCTGGCTTTTCTAACTGACGAAGTAGTTGACCTTGGTGGCCAACTTAGATAGATCTAAGGTAGTCGTAAGACAAAAACAAAAATAATAACAAAAAAAAAGGTGCACCGCGGCGTATAAATTATATATGTAAGGCATATACATAACATATACGCCCTGGTGCACGCGTTCGTACTCTTAAGGACATAGTTAAGACAGTCTTAAGTTTTAATATTAGCTTAAGTTAGTTTAAGGTAGGTTAAAATAGATATATATAGCCACCAGTTTTTTTGGCGAAACAAATAAAACGATAACAGCGTGCTGAAAACCACAATAAAAAAAAAACATAGCATAAGCCGAAAGGCACAGAAAAAATATGTACAATAAGAATAGCTTAGAGTACCCGTATAGGTTAGGTGTAAGAACAGGTGTTAAGTTAGTTAAGCTAGTTTTAAGCATTTTTGTCTAGCATGTAAGTAAATGAATTAAAAATAAAAACAAAAATGAGGAAAAAAAAAGTAAACATTTATTTCCCATCACACAAATAATTGTTAGCATTACATTTATTTCGGGTACGAGTATTTTGCCCCGATCCATGACTGCCGACATTTGCTGTTACATAATAGGAATAAATTTATGGAAATTGTGTAAAACCGTATCTCATCACGATAATACTATATATGGTAGATTGGTGTATAAAATAGGCTATATCGCAACGTCGCCTTCGGATGTTTCGAAGTCGAGCGCTTTAACTTCACAGACCGCAATATCATAAGTCAGAGCACACAATTTCTAGGTAGTACTAGACTCCACACAGTCTGACATTTCATTTTGTTAAACTTTATTTCTGAGTTTAAACTGAGGCGATTATTTGTGCAAGTAATTAATTTTTAATAGGGATTAATATTAATTCCATATTTTCTGGAGAGTCATGCGACTTTTCAAACGAGAGCGTATGGAAAGCTAATGTTGCTTGCTTTTCACACACATTCTGGTTAAGTCGATATAACGCTTGTACATAACACTATTTATAAATTGCAAGTTTCCACAGCCCCACAGTGGACGGCTGCGTCGACTTCCTATTCTAACATGAAGAATTTTCAAAAATTATAAATACACCTCTCGGATTACTGAGCTGGAGGTTATACGTGCCTAGTTGAAGGTTCTCAAACTTTGTCGTTCCAACGTGAGAGAACAATAACACGCAAACATTATGGGTGGTTGCTGTGAAAGGCATATCTCGGCCGGTGGCGCCAACCATAATATACTATTATTATGTCCATTTAATGGTTGGTGTGCGACCAGTCTATACGAGTGAGTAAACCGAGTAGTCATCGACTATTTATGCATCACACTTGCTATAATGAGAGAAAATGAGAATCGCCTTATACATTTGTCGTGCCAAGTGCTACCAAGAAAATCATGCGAAGCGTAAAATTGTACAAGAATCAAGTATGGTGATTGGTCGACTTGCACAGCATGGTGTTCTATATTCAACCACTTTGTAAAAGTGTTTGCCAAAACGATTAGATAATAGAGATTACAATATACTACCCATGACGTGGCCATTTTGAGGGCATAAGCTTGTAGTTGGGTGTCCTTGAGAGAAATTTTATTGATTTCTAAAAAAGCATTAATGTACGTTTCATCCGAAAGAAATATTCCACGCTTAAATTTTTTTGTTCGCCCGGTTTTTAGCTACTCTGAGTTTCGAGTTAACAAAATTCGACTTCGAATCAGCTGTGACATTTCGAACATTCGAACAAGGATTCTGGTTCTTTGACAGTAAAGAAGTTAAAAACAAATGTGGCTGTCGTCTTTTTTTTAGGGGAAGCAATCCAAAGGTCTGTGATCCTCCTACTAATACTCCATAACTTTATTTTGTCATTTGAAATTTAGAGAGTTCTGTTTGGTCCAGGTCCAGCCTTCTTACGTACATTTTTTCGAAGCTGCTTTTTAACAACATACGTATCATTGTGGAAATAAAAGATTTTTTGTGTACAGTCAAAAATTTGTTAAATCGGGACCAGAGTCTTAAGAAAACAACAATTTAGAAGAAGAATGTTTAATAAAATGTTAGGAAGTAAAAACAATTTACATTACTTTGAACAGAACAACATAAACCGAAGTTATTTTGATGTTAAGCTTTTATATATTCTAACAATGTCGCCTGATTTCCTCGTAGCATGCCAGTGACTTATTTATTTCCCGTCTTGTAGTAGAAACTCGCTCTTCATTGGAATCGTTTTTTTTTTCTAAAATTTGTAAATCCCTTTCAATTGTACTGAAGCCTTCTGTTAAGTTTGAAATCGTCATTTGATTTGCCGATTCATGGATTTCCATAGGCTCAATTGTTGGCTCTTGATTGTGTGAATCCAGCAAATCTCAGACGTCATTATTATCGACCTCTAAATGTAACTGTTTGTGGTGGCCCGTGGCGTTGTGGGTATGTGCGTCGACCCCACCTCGACGTCGTAGGTTCGATTCCTGCTCTGAGCGACGAAAACAATTTTCACGACCCCATCTCTTTCGAGTCACTGACAATGCTAAAAGAGTATTTTCTGTCTAGGAAAAGCTTCTCAAACTTTGCCGTTCGGAGTCGGCATTAAACTGTAGGTCCCTTCCACTCGTGAGAGAACAATAGGACGCACAACACGAGTGGTTGCTGAGAAGCTAGGCCCTGGCCTTCTACAGGCTGTAGCGCCACCCATATATATATATATATAAATGTAACTGTTTGGCAATATCGACCACTTCTTCAATTATACCATCAATTTCTTCAGTAAAAAATGGACAGCTTTTCCCATACGTTTTTTGTGACATCTCATTCCAAGATTGTCCAATAATTCTTACAGCATCTTAAACGTTGAATTGCTTACAAAAGTCTGTGACAGGAAGCTTCATTTAGAAGTGCAAATGATCGCTTTGTTTAGTAAGATTTAAATGTTTTAATGACTCCGTGGTCCATTGGTTAAAGAAAACTGGTAGTGCATGGTGGCAAAAATACAACTTCCACCAATGGATCGCATGGATTAAAATTAATAAGAGTTCTAGGAGGATGGCCTGGTGCATTGTCAACTAGTAGCATAAGCTTAAGTGTTTTTTTTTCCAATGGCAATAACGTTCGACTTCAGGAATAAAATGTTGACTAAACCAGTCTTCAAAAAGAGAAGCTGTCACCCAAGCTCTCGCATTAGATTCCCAAATGACAGGCAAACCATCTTTAGGCTCTTGCATTTTCTGACCGACAAACTAAGAGAACGATTTCAATGCACAATCACCAGCTGCATTCGCAACGATCATCACTGTCAATCGATCTTTAGCGGCTTTAAAACCTGGAAAGTTTTTCTCTTCACGCATGGTAAGTTCTTTTATGCATTTTCTTCCATAAAGACCGGTTTCTCGCGTCTGGCTAGAGTAGCCACCATCTTCAATCATTTTCTTGAGTTTTTCTGGATAAAGAGGCGTAGCTTCTTTGTCAGCACCTTAGCTTGTAAGCCGCCTCTCCACTTTCTGCGATGCTATGCCAATTACGACTTTTTAATCGGTTGAACCAGCCGTTACAAGCTTTAAACTCCTCTTTTTTGGCCGCCTCCCCAGCTGCTCCTTTTAGTCTCTCAAGAATCTGCTTAGCTTGAAAACTGTTAAGTCTTACTTGATTTTCATACCATAATTGTAATAATGTTTCCATCTGAGCGATAATACCGTGACGTTTACGAATGATGCTTGAATTCAAAGATTGAGAGCTTTTCACAGCTTCCGTAATTTTTTGTAACCGTTCGGACTGTTGACTCCGGTAGGTAGGTATAGTCTTTGATGATATGTACTTTACACTCCACAGTGTGATTGTGTTTTACGCGTTTTTTTGCACGGTTCATAATACATAATTAAAGATAAATCAGTAATGTGCACTGCATACGTAGAACAATTCCACGCGGAAGTTCGAACTTGTCGTAAGCCGAACACTGTCAGAGCGAAGTGGGTAAATGAAAAACCGAGTATCTGCGAATTCGCATAAAACGGAGTAGCGTAAGTCGAAGTATTACTGTATTTAAAAATCATATTTATTTAACCTTCCTTTTTTGCCTTCAGCTTCGTTTTTGCTTGGTGGACCTGCCTTGTTTGGCTGCCAGCTAAATTTTCTCCAAAACTGCGAACTCACTCCCTATTTTGTTTCAAATCCCCTACAAATATCCGGTATCACTTTGTAGCTTAGTTTGAGAATTCCCTCTGAATTTACTATGCATACATATGTACGTATATGAGTGAACTTGTTTAAGAAGAAGAAAAATACACTAACCATTGGTTCAGTTCATCCATTATGTGTTCCAATTATAATCAAATAACATTGTAAAAAGCATATTATCCTTCAAACCTTCATTCTGACAACCTACATACCCGATTTAGATGCCTTTTCCCAAAACGATACATTTAGACACCTCTCCCATTGTTTCCATTAATTAGAAAAGTTTTCGATGTAAAAAAATACATTAGCGATTGTCACCTCTGTGATAGTTTCCAACCATTGCAACCCTCCCGCTCTTTCATTCGCGAATAGCTTATTGAAGGGCAAAATGGAAGCGCACGAACAGAAAGAAAAAAATAAATAACAAAAATGTGAAAACGTGTCAACATGAAAATATAATTATGGCTCCGGTGACAAGAGCAAAAAGAGAGAGAGAGAGAGGAAAGAGTATGGAACTATAATTTGACGACTGAGGTTGAAACCGAACGAAACAATAAACGCAACACCAACGTCAACAACAAGAACGCCATTTAATTTGTATTTACATTCATCCGTTGTTAACTTATTTCTCGTGTCGTTATTACAACATTTTTGTCTATAATTTCATGTCATTACTGTGTAATCGCGTAAATATGGAGGACGCGAATGCATTTTTATCACACACTTTCGTTGGCTAGCGACATCAAATTATCCAGGAGACCGTGAAGCATTTCTCTTCTGCACTGAGACCGTGTCTAATGGTTCGATGGCACGAATTTAACATGACCATGTCTTGCCTATCAGCAATAGTTATCGGTTTTTGCATTTCTGAACTGATTGTGGTGATTAATAGCAGCATGACGAATCGAAATAGTTGTACACCATCAGTGTTGCCACAGGTTAAATTATTTCTGAGCCCCAGAAGCTTAAAAACGAGTAATTTTGAAAATAAATGAGTCCCAACAAAGGTTCTTGATAACACAACGCCTCCTAATGTGGAAAAAGAAACTAGCGTGCTTTTTGAAAGATTTAATACGACACTGAAGCACTCAGACTTAAGACTGGTTCATTGTACTACTAGGCAGCAACCTACAATTATTTCGGCGAACCAGCAGGCGTTTCTGTGATGTGCCTACAGAATCAGCTCGCACCACATCAGTGCAGAAGTCCTGCCACCTTATCCAAGCAAAGGGGGAACAGTGACAGAGGAAGGGTAATTCCGTGTCGTCGTCCTCTCCACAGGCGTATCTTCGTTAAATTAAGCACATTTAAGTGTTTGACAAAGGTTTAGTGGCCCGTTATTACGGCGGTATTTCGTCTGCATTTTTTTCTGTCGAGGAACAGCAAGAATGCCGAGGATTCCTTACAGATGCTTAGCAGCAAATGCAATGTGTCTACATTGTGCAAAGTCATGCCATCTACGATTGTGCTCTCGAGAGGTCCAGATGAAGGGAAGCACTAACCACAGACGCTGGTGGTCCGATCGTAGGTTCAGATCCTGAAAGAGTATCCTCTGATTCCTTGTTTGGCAAGTTCATCGGCGATATCATTTTCAGCGATTCCATGGTGGCCTGGGACCAAGAAAAGTTCCAGTGAATCTTGACTGCCAATCAAAGGCAGATATTTTGCATTCCTGAACTATGTACATTGAGTTGGCATGATACGTCGTCCACATCCATATTTTCGTTTGGAAAACTGACGCAATGTCCAGCCAGAGCCATCATCGGTTTTAAAGTCATCCATGAAGATACGATTACATACCATTTGTGGGTGCAGTACTACGATGTTCTCAGGCATTTTAAATTAAATCTTTCAGGTAATATTAAAGCGTAGTTCACATTTTGCAAAGTTATGAAAATGGAAATGTGAAATAAAATAACGTTGGGTGTTTATTTAATTTTGTTCTTGAAAAAATGAGTCAAATCTACAAATTATGAGTCCCTAAGTCAGGCTAAACAAATTTATTCCTTTTGACTCTATAGAGTGCCTGTGGTAACACTGTACGCCATAGCCTCTCCAAAGGATGTCATGAGCTACTTTTGCACATATGTACACATAATCCAAAAAATTGCCGTGCAGTGGACTGTATTCTATATTTAGCTTATTTTGGTAAGGTATAATAATAACCCTTAGAGACAAGCTCTGAAAGGGAGTATGCTTTCCATCCCTTTCCAAATTGCTACAAATCCCAGAAAACGCTTTGCCGACATGTACCTTGCTTATAACTGCGATCAGTTAGTAGAGACAAAAAAGTTTCCGTACAGACGTTATCTTGTGTGCCATTTGGCGATGTACAGTGTTTGATCCAGCATTATTTTGTTTCTGCTAGGTTTATAGGATTTTAATTGTATTAAAGCTAATTCTTTGGCCAACAAGAAGATTATTGTTAATTTTTGAAAAAAAAGGAAAGTTACTGGGAAAAAATAGCGAAAATTATTAAGAGTCCTCGTTCTTCTAATCAGTAAGTATTGGAAACAAGTTGGGGAAATAAAAAGCATGGCCAACAATCCAAGAGCATGCACTGCAGGAAAGATTGATAGTCGTAGGAAATAGGAACTCTGATCGAGCTATACATACGGAGAGCAAATATGAAGGCAGGGCTACTGAACATATCTTCTTCTTCGATTGGCGCTACAGTCCGGGGTGGACCTGGGCCTCAACCAACATGCCTCTCCAGCCAGCACGATCTTTCGCCAGCTGCCTCCAGTTGCGCACACCAAGTTGGTTGAGGTCCTTTTCCACTTGTGTGTGCCATCTAGTGCGTGGACGTCCTCTGTTGCGCTGTCCCAATGGCTCGGTGTCGAAGACTCTTCGGGCCGGAGCTGTGGTGTCCATCCGCTCTACATGACATAGCCATCTTAAGCGTTGGATCCGAAGACGCTTAACTAGGTGCATGCCGCTGTACAGCCCGTATAGTTCGTGGTTGAACCTTCTCCTCCAAACGCCATCAACGCAAACAGGACCAAAGATCGTACGCAGAACTTTTCTCTCAAAACAACCAAGAGCTTCTTCATCCGCTTTCAATAGCGTCCATGTCTCTGCGCCATAGAGCAGGACTGGGATGATCAGGGTTTTATACAAGGTCAATTTGGTGTTTCGAGAGATGGCTCTGTTACTCAATTGCCTGTTGAGCCCAAAGAAACAGCGATTGGCAAGAGTAATTCTGCGCTTGATCTCGGTCTACTGAACATATAGAGAAGGATAATCAATTCTGGGATCACGTTATATTTGCGGTTGAGAGCAAATTTAACAATTTCAGGTGGACGGCGGATGGTGTGGAGGAAGCCAAGCACACAATTAATCCGAAAAACTAAACTCCTTCAGTAGAGCATGTCGGAGGCATCGTAATGGTGTGGGTTTGTGTGGCCATTACTGGCGTTGTATGGCTTGTATTTATCTAACTCAACTATCTATCTGACTCAACGATGAGCATATGGCTACTTGAACTTACTCAAATAAAACCTTCATTCAGGTGCTCAAAAACTGGGTCTCTTTCTTATTCCAACGACCCAAAGAACACATTGTTCCTGGTGAAAGAGGATGGCTACTTTATAACTTTAAAATACAAACAAGCACCATGATCGGCCACCAGACCAATCGCCATTTGAGCATTTGTGGGTCCATTTGAAAAAAACCCGGGAATGCACAGTATCAAATAAAACTGACTTGAGAGCCACTTGCTTGATGAGTGGATCAAGAATTTTTCAGCCACGACTACGTGGTACTAAACTGATGCTTTCCATGAAAAAGAGTTTGAATGAAGTTGTACGGAACAAAGAAGGCCCGACCAAATACTGACTTTGTTTAATTATTTCATTCTGTTGAAAATGAGTTGTCCTTGCTCAACTTTTGTTCCTGTGAAAAAGTATTTTGTCCAGTAATTTGTTTGGTTTGCATTAAAATTGATACTTATTATCCTGTAGTCTGTAAGTGTGACTCTTAACTTTGCGGACCAAATTATGGTGATTATCCCAAAACTGAGGGTGGTATTAGTGGCGTACGGTTATCTAAAATCCATCTAATATGTGACCAAATAGCAATGATAGTTTTATGCAGATGTAATATTTAAACAGTTGTTTAAAGTTACCAATAACACCCAGCTGTGAAAGTATTGTGTAAGAGTGACCATATGATCAACTATCGCTTAACGCTTGCCAAACGTGCGTGAAACATGAAAAATATATCTATCGAAATTCCGCCACTTGTAAATACGCAGTGTTTTGTCGTTAGGTCGGTTATCATATTGCTTTAGTTTGACTGCGTGTACAATCATTCGGACCTCAAATCATCAAGCAGAGAGAGAATGGTGTGATATGAAGAAAACATAGCCACTGTAGTGCCCAGTTTCGAAGAACGAAATTCAGTACCGCCCTGCTGAATTGAACATCACTAGATTCAGTTATTTTGTTATTTTGTGGTAAGAAAGTAGACAGTGTCGTGAGCTCGCCAATCCTCCGCTTGATATCTTGACCGGTGATCTAGTATTCAACCAATCATCTATGCATCCAAAAATGTACTGTTTGGTGCGGTTTACAGCATGGCGGGATTATTGCATATTATTTCTTTCGAAACATGAAGCATGGTTATTGTATACCTCACACCGTCGTTGTTCTATTTAATTTTGATCAATTTGCACATTTAAACCCATTATCGATTACGATGGAATACGTGATAGGTATAAATATATGTAGCAATAATTACAAAAGCAAATATTTTATTTTTTAGTAATGTCTCTGTCGATTTTCAATATTCGATCGATAGACCTAGTAGAGCAAGCAGCTAACGACGATCAGGGTGAGATGGCTGGAAAGAACTAAGATCTGGGAACTCTACGTTCCTTAGAGGATACTTCACCTATAGACACCGACCTCCTGATACCTGATACCTGAACTCCTCTTCGAGAAGAATTTCTCAACCAGCATCCTCCCCATGTCTTACTGGGAGTCTGAAAAGGAGACACTGGATCAAGGATCTGAACGTCCAGCTATCTTTTAGATTCAAAGGAAGCTCTATCCTGGCTAAAAAAAGAATGCGATATCAAGAACAGATATCGTCATCTGTTCCGACAGCCAAGCAGCAATCAAATCTCTGAGATCAGTTACATGTAACTACAAAACGTTCGGCTATTGCGGCCTCGCTTAACGAAATGGCCAAGTATTTCAACATACTACTTATATGGGTGCCGAGACGCTGTGACACATACTTACTCGGCGGAAAGCGTACAAGCTCTGTGCTCTTTCCGGATGGTGACGCGACAAACATGCCAATCGCTACTCTAAAGCATTTACTGAAGCTCGATACACTTGCTCAAGCAAATAATATATGGTCAAATACCATAGGATAACTCATAACTAAACAGCTCTGACCTAAGCTGGATCCCAAAAGATCACTTAACCTGATTAACATGAGGCTTAATCTTAAAATCGTCATTGGCGTTATAACAGAGCACTGCGCCGTTGGTACCCACGCCTCTAGAATTGTCCTAATTTATAACGACTTCTGTAGTAGCTTCAGGGACGAGGATGTAGAAGAAACAATTTCATCCTGTAGAAAAAACTTCTCGAAGCTTTTTACTTACTACTGCAATAACCTGACCGAACTAAACGACGTAAAAGTCGGTCATCTACTTTACTTCAAAAACACCTTTAAATGGTTTGCAGATGGATACAGATCTGCGTGGTAGCATAACGAGTCTACGCTGGCCTACTGTGACTGTTGTCCATTTGCACAGCAGTGATCCACTTCAACCTAACCTAACGACGAGCGATCATTATGCAGTAAAATTTAAATGTTTTGTTAAAAAATTCCACAAAAACGAATCAAGTAATTGACTGATGCGACTTCCGAATTATTCGCGACCAGCTGCTTAATTCCCGAGTCTTCAACACAATTTTTGGTCAGTCAAGAACAAAGTCCTAAATTGTCAAAATTGCACCTGCGGAATGGGACTATGATCAGCAAACATTATTTCATATTATAGTATGCCTTGTTTTGGGAGTGTGTAGTAACTGTTCTTCATGTTTTGTTATATTAGTATGTACAAACGATTTCATTATATAAAAGTATATAATTCTCTTCTATGTTGCAGATGAAATTTCTATGTTGCAAACATGATCTCCGATTAAAGACTGTTATTGAACAGATGACCATACATTTAACAGACGCGCACAAATACAAGTATACCTAATATGAAAATACATCCCTCTCGAGGCTATCAATATCCCAAATCACAACAGAGGAACGTGTCTCAAATGACTCACGTACGCGGAGAAATCAGTCGTGTGCCAGCTTATCTGTAAAAGAGGATGTACCTGGCGGTCCTCCTCTTACCCAGCAGACATCAAAGCCTACCGATAAAAGTGCGCCACACATCCGCAAACTAATTCACTGACCGACAATCGCTCAATAGATCCAATAGATATCCACAAAACCCATGTACGTACGTGTCCTAGCTCTCCAAAGAGTGTACGTTAAGAGAGCGTCAAGAGGTGCTCAAGGGGAGGCGGCAGAAGAAATTACAAAAAAAAAATCAACGAAGGAGAAGGAAAAAAAAGAAAAACGATCAAAGCGGTCCTTTCGAATCATTCAACCCACACGCATCCTATGTTCGTGATTCGCTTCCAACTTGAATATGCAAATCATGCCACGGAGCCATGGAACCACCTAAACCGAGAGTCGTTAATAGTCAAACGGCCAAGCCAACTCATTCATGTCTCCAACAAGTCGGGGGATTTGTGTGAGGTCTGCTGCGGTGGACATGGAACTCGTGCTCCTTGATGCGCCGTCTTGAATGCTGATATACTACAATCAACAGGCGACGACGTAATATACCGATCTTATTCTAATCACGTAAACTGCCGAATAAAAATCCGATTCTCGTGCCCCGATGATGGGATTCTCCCACCACCAGATACGGCTGTGCACACTCTCGAGCCATTAAGTGCGTTACTGACTGTGGGAAAACCACGACGCAAGGTGACCAAATCTTAAGCTAAACACCCCGAGGACAGTCAAATTTATAACTCCCTTCCTTAGCTGCACGGCAGCGGGGTGCGGTACAAGATATGTGTGGTGTCTCCTGGAAGCTGGATACCATAAATTCTTTCAACGAAGCACATACAATTTCTGCGGCCACTACGACAGGGAGGTGAATATAAGAAAAACAAAAAAACAAAAACATTTCACTTTCTGACCATGAAATGGAATTCGGTCTCGCTTGCCGGGGAATAGACGGGATGCTGGATGCATACGCGGAGGAACAGGGAACCAAAATAATCATACTAACTGGCACCTTGTGAAAATTCCGCAACTCGAAATCCGTGACCAAATAAAGTCTCCAAGTCTGGAAGTGAGCTGCAGCCATTGCTCCAGTCACACCAACAGCAATGAACTCTTCGCGTAGGGATTTCAAACTGCGACAGCAGGTTACACACTGGCAGCCAGCACCAGCAGCAGCGGCAGCAGAAGCATCAGCAACAACAGGAACGACAGAACGTAGATTCGACGGTGGAATGCGCCCAAATTGTGACCAAATGGTCATGATTATTTGCATAAAATGGTGCTGACTACTTTGGCGTCGTTCCCTTCGGAGGCTGGAATAGATGACTCTGTCACTGCTGTTGGCCATAATGGAACATTTTTGTTAATTCACAGCTCGGAATTTAGAGTGTTCCTGAATTGGCAGCCTGATTTATTACGAATTATTTAGGGTGTGGATATCTATGCAAAGTGTTTGATAACTTAGCAAAGCATTCGGAGCTTGTAAGACCCACAAATATGTATGAATCCGTTTTGCAGCCATTGAAATTGCTCATTCAAAGTCCAGACCATGGGAAAATAATTAGAATACTGTGTTAGTCGCACTCATGTGCGCACAAAGCTGGGCGCGCTTTTGTGTCACCCTTTGGCTGAACATTTAGGGCGAAATGAATATTAAGTACTGTGAAGGGGAAGAATTGCATCGAGAACCGACATGACCTAGTTTAAAGTAGTCCTGCAAATCGATGGATAATGGATGTCAAATCTGACAGATTGAAAACACGGCCATAGCATCTATTGTATTCCGTTTCACAGTCAATAACTTGTGTGTTATGTTCGCCGAACATAACGAATTAAAATGCATTTTCCTAGTTGAGAAAGTAGCAATTAACAACTCCCAGGTCTACTATTAGCATGCGGCGTACTCAGGGAAGCGACACAGGCCCAACGTTCCATGCTTACTGAACTTGCAAACAGTAATTGGCAAGCTAAACTGAAACCAATGGAAGGCATTATCCAAGGGACCACTCATCCCAGTCGCCGTAAAGTGAAATGAACACGCGAGCAGAAGTCTGTCTTTACTAGAGCGGGGAAAAAAACAGCATTAACCGCATGAGAGTGCAATTTGTACGATGCAATAAAAACAAAACAACGAAAAATGTATCGCATATAAAACTGTTGAACAAATCGGCATTCGCTGGATGTTCCTGCCCGTATGCGCAGATGAATTATATGTGTGCCGCCGACGGTCGCCTGCACCAGAATGCATAATCGAAACAAGATGCTAATTGAGTTAGGGCAGCCACCTACTTCCGACATATTGGCCAGGTTTGCAATCACGGAATCCCTGCGGTGAGCATGATACCTGATGCAGATTAGGTCTCTCCTTTTAATTCGTAGGTGGGTCGAATGGTAATCATTTTGATTTTGAAATGCTTTCTTGCTTGCCGTGTACAACAGCTTTGCTACGAATTGAATGAAGTCGAGCTTGAGATTGATCAATTTGTCTCTATTGCAACGGAAAATGGGTTGAGTTGAGTTGCGCTCATTGTTCGTGTGGGATCCAACGTTCATAGTTCGATCAGTTATGAATCGAGTAGTAAGAGTAGCTCGTTAACGTTCTATTAAGACTGCATGCTTTGCTACCTTCGCAACGAGAAACAAGAAGTCCTCGGGCAAACTGTGAAAATAATTAAAAACAGATGCTGTTCTATCAGATCAGTAAGTCGACGTAGGTCGAGTGATCGGCTGACGACAGGGAATTTTGTAATTCAATGATCTCAAGAAGAAAATTGACACTAACAGAATCTCCAAGAAATCATATACATGCTGAGCATTGAAAACAGCGGATAACTGTAATTCCGCATCCTCAGATCGACTGATGAACTACGTTATCGGTCCGCAAAACCACTATACCGATTCTTTTTTAATTTGCTTTTTCTGACAATTTTTAATTTTCATGTTTCAAAGCGCGAACTTTGTGAAGTTGAAGAGAGTCATATGCCTTATTTCAATGTTATCTGAAATAATAAATAAGCTTGTGTACTTCCTTACATTCTTTTATAATTCCATCCCAAGTTGTCGCATTCCACTTCAGCTTAAAACCCTTAAAAACGGTCAGCTTGCCGAAGACTGGAACTACCTACTCATTCGTCAGGATCACATCATCAAGGATTACGTTAAGCTCAATTAGTTTCTGTTTGATGTCAGAGTACTTCTGTCTTATAGAAGTACTACCCTGGTTAGGGGAGAATGGCTCATAGTGACGTCATCTGTTGGTCAGACGGTCAGAAATGTTTGTCATTGCCTGTGACAGTTAAAGGCCTTGCTGTAGTAGACTTTGTCAAGGTGAGAGGAAAATGTTCATTATTTATATATTTTTGACTTAGTGATTGTAGTTTTCCTGCGCTGCATGTTGATCTATTTAGCGACTCTGTCGTTTAGTTTCAGGTAGGTGAAGGTATGAAATGGAATAGTTTCTAAACTTCTCTCTTTCTTCTCGAAAGTTCTCGTTATCGGGCCAACGGACACTAAGACTTAAAGGCCAAGCTGGGCTATAAAAGGTTTCTTATTGATAGTATTACGTGTTGGCCTTACTTTCCAACAATATATTAAATTCCTTTAGTGTTCGCTGTTTTTAACTGAGGGCGTGTGCGATTCATAACAAAACACATAATATAATAATAATATGGGTGGCGCTACAGCCCGTAGGGGACCAGGGCCTAGCTTCTCAGCAACGACTCGTGTTGTGAGTGCTATTGTTCTCTCACGAGTGGAAGGGACCTACAGTTTAATGCCGAATCCGAACGGCCAAGTTTGAGAAGCTTTTTCTAGACAGAAAGTACTCTTTGAGCATTGTCAGTGACTCGAAAGAGGTATGGTCGTGAAAATTGTTTCCGTCGCTCAGAGCTGGAATCGAACTTACGCAACGCCACGGGCCGCCACAAAACACATGAGGCTAAGCAAAAATTAATTCTTGGTTTTACATGGAATCTCAAATCGGAATTTACAGTTCATCGCTCCTTTTAATATTTTGCACTAATCTATCAAACAGCCTAGTCGACATATTTTAAAACCATCGTCTGGTAGACAATTGGTACTATGAAAAAAAGCTTTGAAATGGTAGTTTTTAGTCACGTGGATCGCCGATTGGGTTTGCAGGTATACTTAAAATACAAGAGACAATTTTACAACCAATGAAATGAATTGATATTCCCGATGCAAAAACAGAAATGGAAAAAATGAAATTCCTTCTGGTCGTTCAAAAAGTGCGGCAGGAGTCATTGAGTTATTGGAAACTAATATTATTGAAATGGAACACAGACCGTTAATACAATAATCTTTCCAACGTCATGTCTGCTTAAACTTAATTTGGTCAGAGACTTCATGCGCACACTCTACTCGAGTGCGTTCAAGAACAGTGCGATCATGTTTAAGGAGAACTGCTGGTGGGCTATGATTTTATTAGATACATCGTAAGTTTAATGAGCTCCACAATATGAGTACATGTGTGCTGACTCCTTTGACAACTATTTTGAAGTAAATGAAGGATAAAACCAGCCAGGAACTAAAAGCAAGTCGTTAGATGGATAAACGAAATAATGAAATAAATAAAATACATTAATTTTGTTTGAATAAAAGAAAAATTGACATTTGGTGATTGGTATCTTTTTGTAATTTTTTTTTTTGATGTCGGGATGGATTTGCGTCTCCTCTACATTTAATTTTTTAAATAATGATAAAAACACAACGATCTTGATGCGGATCTGTGTGCCTTGGGGGATTCGATTCAATTTAAGAATGCAGTGAATCTCAATTCACATTACCGACATGAACCCTCAGCAGATTAAGGGTCACCCCTATCCTTAAACCCGCTGGGATAACCGTCCATCGAAATTTGCAGTTTGATGGCTATATAGAAATCACGTTGATTTAAAAATGCATTTTTAAGTAAACTTTAGTAAGAAATAGCAACATTTTTCGACGACAAATTTTTAAATTTAGTAAAAAAAAAAATCAGACCAAGAGGACCAGGTCGCAGTGATCCACTCGGCGACATTCTTAGGTTCGGCTTCACCATGACCTTTGTGTCTTGGGAGTGGTCCACTTTTATTAAGTCGTTTCAATGTATACATTGCTTCACTGAAAAAATGGCACCGTTCTGAGTTAAAGAGGATGCTCAAAGGGTATTGGCGTCTTCCTAATAACTAATAGAGATCTGCGTTAGTTCGTAAACTCAAAATCATATCGAACTAAAGCAGGCCGGCTTGCTTTGTTCGTAAATGTAAAGAATATGCAGTAAAAATGTAAGCATCAGGCAGATTGCACAGCCAAAATAATATAGTTCCAGGAAATATGGCAATTTTTTGTGAGGAAAAGTGTGGATATATTGGTGGAAATTCGTTTAGTTTTTTTTTTGTTTCCCATCATCTTTACAAGAAAACTCAAAACAATCCTTTTAGCTGCCATGGCGATTACGATTACTGTGTGCAGAAAAAACATTTTTTTCCGACTTTTTTTTCCAACAAAAAGCAGGCAAACGATTGATGACAATGTTTACGAAGACAGTGTATATCGGTCGGTAAAAGCAAATAAAACATTATACCGAAAGAATAATACCACGCACAACTCGACTGGTTCCTCTGGATGCTCGGTTTAGGTCTGCCTTGGACTATCTATACATAGAAACAAATGCATAAGAACGATTAGATTATACGCTTATCCCTAAAAATGTCCCTTTGCTTTACTATTGACTTTCAAAGGCGAGCAGACTTAAAAAGCTTATACTCAACTGTGCATCTCCGTGAAATTACCGTTCCACTGTATCATGCCATCCGGTAGAACGGTTTAAAAGCGTACGACAAAAATGGGAAGTACGTATTTAAACATTATTATATATTACTGTACATTGGTAAATGTTGACTGAAAATGAAAATTCGACATATGTTCCATGGCAGAGTAGCCATAGCTCCGCGCAAAGAAATTAATTAAGCAACAAAAACTCTTGGACGTCCGGAGTTAACACACAATTGATCGAAGATGTAAAGTGAGAAGGGAAGAGGGTTTCAGTGAGTAGTATCCCAGAAAACCGAGTCTCTTACTAGACAAATATATCAGATATGAGGAAATGACAAATTGTACAAAATTTTGTTTTGTACTGGTGATATCGGCCACCAAAACCTTAATAAAACAAAAATGAGAAATACTCTCCATTTAAAAAATCTTTTAAATTCAAAGAATAAATAAGTAATCCACACCAATGTTCTAAAAGTAAACTCATTACCATAAGCAATCATAACAATATTTCCTTTGTGTACTTTCTCCTCGAAAGATGTGCATAACTACAAGTGTAAATGAATTCTCCATAAAACATCCTCACAATTGCACATTAAACCTCCTTCTATTCACAGCCATTATCTGTGTTTTCAACTACTTTATTCTTCATCATCGAATTCAATGGCCAATAAAATGACCACTTTAACGCTTCATGAATGTCGACTAGGTGTGAATAATAGATTCATCTATGTTAACATGCGGCAATAATAAATCGAAAACGGAATTGGAATACTCGTTATGAATGTCCATGAACACGCATGCGGCGAACACCGCCAGAAGAAGAAGACCAGACTGGTAGGGCTAAGAAAAATCCAAGCTGTTGGTATTATTTGTCCAACTGTTGACATTTTTATTATTCCACAAATCGAAAATTTTCCTACGAACATAAGCTTGCTCCAATGGTCACATAAACTCCTCCTTCGTTCGCCAGGCATCGGCAAATAAATCCTTCCTCGCCCACTCCCCCTCCACAAAAAACACAACGTCGCACAACTCCAGAAGCTGGCACATATCGCAATCGACCGATGGAGAGATACTGTATCGCAAGTAGCGAAAATAAATAAATCGTTTCATATAAGTGAATTCTTGTTTCAATTATTTCCATGTTAACATAATAATTTAGTGAAACATAATCGCCCCGCTTCCCACAGAATAAATATGGCCGATGTCGATGGAGCGGCAGCGTCGGCGGTGGCAAACACACTCCTTCGTCTGTCCTCTCCAGTTTGCGGGGACGTCAAATATTTGTGCCGCAGTCTGTATTGGCATTCGAGAAGCAACCAGTCTCGGGGCTCCGCAGTCTGGCCGGTTAGCAGGCTGGCACCTGTATCTCTTGATCTTTTGTTGCCGGACCTTAATCTGATACTATTGTCCTTTCCATCGAAACTGGTGCTGGTGCTGGTGCTGGTGCCGATGGTGGTGGTGGTGGTGGAGATGATCTTCGAAAAGCAGAGCATTGCCGTCCCAGAATGAAGCAACTAAATCTGCTAGTGCGACCACAAAGCATAAATACAAGATAGTTTTGTATCTAATCTGATTACTACCGAGTTGGAAATCTTTTTTATGCTCGCCGCACTGCGGACAACAGCAACAAAAACAACAACAGCAGCTCTCCGAATGAAGCTGGAACACCTCTGAGTTATGAATCCAAGTTCAGGCCACAGTCCACTGCCAAAGCAGGAAGGAATCTCCAATCGAATGAGTCGTCTTAGGAAGGAATCGCACCGCGAAACACCACAAGACAATGACTGAGAACAGAGCACCCATGGATTTCGAACAATGGACGTGTGCTCGAAAATATTTGTTCGCTGACAGGAATTTATTGGTCTGGCCATTCACTCTCAGGCCTTAACTTCACTCCAGTGACCTTCCAAACTACCATCTGAAAATCAACTATACATGTGTATCAACACATGGACATACTCGTATTTGCATCGCGAAACTCACGCTGTGGAGAGCGATATTAATTAGAAGCAGAACTTAAGATACTACACTGCCTACGGCTACATGGATACTTACGTACTGTGATGGCCAGATGCAGATGCAGTCAACGCAGCCATCGTGTCGGTCCAAGCCATTAATACCGGTGACATGAAATGAGACAACAAAAAAGGATACAGAGTTAGTTAACGGGAATTGCTTGTAATAAAAAGGAATATATTTTGAAGAGTAATTAATTTTTGTCGCTGCATTCACTTAAAGCAGACGTAGTCGCTGTCGCGGTCGCAGTTGCAGTCGCGGCGGCAACGGCAACAGCAGCGTCGGCGACGAAAACTGACACATCAGTGGCACTTTGAGGAGTTCGTCCCGACAAAAGACCAGTGCATGCGGCAGACAGGCAGGTGCTTGCTTACGATACCGAGTTAAGGACCTCTCTTCCCTCTCAGACCGAATTATGAAATACGTCAAGTCGTTGAGCGCTTAACTCTCTGCCCACGATACAACATCCTCTGACGTGGAAGTGGTTATGTTTTCACACTTCAAGACCCCGCGGCACCGCATTGCGGTCACTGGTGCATACATGTATCCGGACGAGTATGAACGAGCACCAAAATATCATGTTGCTCGAGCCATCAATTGTGTGCAGCTTTTCGATGGCAATCTCGTTCCGTTGCTACGCACCACAAGGACCCGTGCAACACTTTTGTATGTTTTACAAAATGCATGTTTGACAAGGAGTTTACTATGTGAGGGCTATCGATCAACAACAACTACTACTCGTCCAGCGAGAGAGGTGGAAAGGTGGCAAAACAATCCGTACTATGCTGGTCGCGCTTATCGCTGGAATATCAAGTTTCAATCTAAACGAAAGCGCTCGAGGACGTGCACAGTGACCGCCTGTCCTGCCATCGGATGGGCTAGCCCCGACCGTCTGCGTTGCACGCATAAATAAGGAGCTCGTCTTCTCATATGGCCCTCATTATCGTTATTGGCATCATTAAAGCAATTTATTTTGTATTTAATGTTCGGACAATGTGAATGAAATATCGAGGACATGCTAGTTTGAAGCGATAGCAGAGTGAGATGTGGTCTGGGTGAAGGCGTGTTTCGTTTTGGGTCAGGTGTTGAGTACGGCTGGACGAACTCGGTTTGGTGGTAATGCGATTGACCTGGAGAACTGGGAACGCATATCAGTATCAGGGGATTACTTATCCGCGACGAATGATTACTTACTCTGACAGATAGACTTGCGTGGAAAGGAGGCTAACGACACTGAAGCCGCCAACGATGGCTGAGTTCACGATATCAATGCTGCCATCGTGAACGGACAGTCACCTGGGACCCAAGGTGAGATGATAGACCAGAGTGGAATTGGAATGCATTTCAAGAATTGAGATAGTGGCTGACATTGCAGTGAATATTTTGGGCTGCTAGTGAAAACGTTCACTGAAAGTGCTGCAAATCAATCATTATTGTTATATCAGGGTTGCAAGAAGACCATGATATCTTTACAGACCTTTAAAGAAAAAGGACGATGAATCGATGATACCATTTGGAATACCGTGAATACCTCTTACTCCAAGACAATTCATCTTCCACAAAGTCGATCACTTTTTAATGTTCAAAGCACATTTTCTATCACTCCTACAAACGTCGGATAGTACTATTTATTTTCCAAGAGCCGTCCCCAACTATGATCAAGTACTCGGAGTTACTATCGAGGAAGTTGAAAAGACGAGAAACGGAAAGTTATCGTCTGCCTTTGTATAAAGGAAAAGGCAATACGTGACAATTGCTGATCTATCAAGCCGATGTCACACACTGTGAAGATCACTGCGCTGGCTTTAGATGGCCGATTGCGAAAATTAAACGGGGCGGGTGCGGGTTTGTCGCAGGTAAATCAATAACAGACAATCCAACGTATAAGGACCATAATGAAAAAAAAAAACATCGTGCTTCCTGAAAGGATTTCCATATGCTGTTGGTTGATTTGATGGTGTTGGTCCGTGGCGTTGTGGGTATGTGCGTTGACAGCAACCTTGACGTCGTAGGTTCAATTTCTCCTCTGTGCGACAAAGATAGTTTTCACGGCCCCACCTCTTTCAAGTCACTGAAAATGCTCAAAGAGTATTTCCTCTCACCTTCTCTGCTCCTGTAGTGCTCTTGCCAGTCGTAGGTTCCTGCACCTAGGCGCTTACTACTTCAGCGGCCGAAACGAGCATTTCATTAGCAGCACCCATGTTAGGAGAAGTCAATCCGCGTGGTAGCACAATGGACCTAACCTGGCCTAAGTGTGACTGCTCCTTAGCAGTCAGGCATTGCAACCTAACCCAACCTAAGATGCCCTGTCGGAGTCGCCGCGGAGTTTCCAATCAAAGTCTATGTGCATCAGAGAAGCGTCTTGGGCCCTTTGCTGCTCATTGTTGTCTTTGATTATCTGCTTCAAGGACAAGTGACGGACACACAGGTGTATCAGTTATTCTTTGCTGACGATGGAGACATCATAAGTAATGATCAAACGTCCTTGAAGCTATCGCTTTATGTGTGGCTGGATTTTTTGGAGGGGATTGGGTACTGCATCACCCAGAAAAAGACCGAGTGCCTGTGTTGCCGACACACGCAGGCCTATTCCAGACATTTATTTGAATGGAAAAGTGCTTCCTAAGTGCGAAAAGTTCAAATATGCATCTGGGATCTTTCATCAACTGAGGCATCTTCTGTGACCGAAAAATGCCATTAAGCTGAAAGCACGAACGGCTCATTTGGTAGTGTCATGTTCAGAGGAGAGATCCTTCGACTCCCGTTGATAAGCCAATAAACGTTCCAATGAAAAAGAGGCAAGTTCAATCGCTCATGGGTCACACAAATGCAAAAACATTAGCATTTGAGCGGCCTCATTGATGAAGTGAAGGGAGACTTGCCAATATTCCAGTAGGGATGCAGTAAAGTAGGAGCGTTTTTGATCCCCATAATTCTGGTTGTATTCTCGGCGAAAAAGAAAAAAATATATAGTCCTGTTTGCGAGGCAGATGTATAATAGCCTGCTTAACGGCAGAATGTAAAACTCTATGGACTCACCTTGCTGAAGCAAATCAGAGTGAACAGAGAACAGAGTGTTATTTAACAGTGATATGTAACAAGGTAAGTATTTTGGTTTGGCCTACATTTGCCCATTTTGTCTGGCTATGACTGTCATCAACAAAAATATCATTAACGTTTGGATGTATTGTTCTCTAAGATTGGGCTATGTATCACACGATTTGCCCTGCAGCAGATTGATGCAGACTGCCGGACAGTTTGTCTCATATGGCTGGTGGAAAAAAAGAGGATACCGGTACCCAGAGCTGATGACTGTTAGTGGTTGGAGAACAAACCTACCTACTTATAGGAATTGTGCCCGCAGTTGAGTGTTGATATACCCGCTTATACGTCGTTTCACCCTTTCTTTCTTAGCAACTTTTGAGTCTACAGCTCGTTTATCACCAAACAGTAACTATTGAAAAGAAATTGCTTGTACATAAGCAAATGCTATGAGCAGCCAGGACATATGCTATGATTTACATTTGAGGTAGCTCCAACACCTGATAGTGGGTGTTCGTTGAGTGCCTGCCCTAGAGATTTTTTACCTTTTCAAATCTCGTCCAGTTACAATTGTTCGTTGGGATCAAAGGAACGGCACTACTATCAGTCGATCAGTATAAGAGCTCTCAACCACTGGCTATGCACATAGATAAATAGGAAACGAAGATGTCCTTAGATTAATTAGACTCATAACTGTCACAACCATGAAATTGTAACCATTACTCGCAAGGAGTGAGTACCATCTAGAAGGTAGGTAGAGTAAATACCAGAATCATTTGTAGAAAACTTTACAAATCAATATTTATAGTGTACACTTGTCATGTTGGATCTCGTCTTGGATGTTATTGGTTGTCAAAAGAGAGAGTTATTTTTTTGTTAATGAAATTATGTAGCACAGCTCAAATACCAGTATCATCTTCCATTTTATCAATTACAGACTTACTTTCATAAATTTTAGTCGCAGTGCTTACAATTTTTCTGGCATAGAACCGAAAGCAGTCTAGCGCTAAACCAGGGCAAATCAAAGTACATGCTACCATAACGGAAGCACTCACATAATGGGCAGCTTTAACTGTGAGGTCAAGGACTTTGCCTACCTTGGCTCTAAAGGAAACGGGGACAATAATCAAGCGCAAAATAACTCATGCCAATCGCTGCTTCTTTGGGTTCAAGACACAATTGAGTATCAGAGCCATCTCTCAAAACGCCAAGCGGATTTTATATAACACTGATCATCCCTGTCCTGGTCTATGGCGCCGAGACATGGACGCTTTTGAACACGGATGAAGAGGTTTTGGTCGTTTTGAGAAAGAGTTTCTGTGTACGATCTTTAGTAATGTTTGCTTTGATGGCACCGGAGAAGATTCAACCACGAACTGTAAGGGCTGTACAGCGGCATGCACCTAGTTAAGCGGTTTCGGATCCAACGCTCAAGGTGGCTATTCCATGCAGAGGAGATTAACACCACAGCAAAAATCTTGGTGGGCGCGGCTGGCGAAAGATCGTGCTTGCTGGATGTTGCATGTTGGTTAAGGCCCGTGTCCTCCCCGGATTTTAGCGCCAATCAAAGAAGAAGTTTACAATTCTGGAAACAAGCTTTTGGTCAAAACGAAAAATAAATCACACCCGATGAATGCAAACTTTTGTTTTTCTTTTAAGAATGACTTTCAGGTTTTACAGAATGTATGGATAAAATGGTTTGATCATTCTCTATTAAAGAGACTAGGCACTCAAATTGTTGGCTTCTGGTAATTTTGCACCTACGCGTGAATATATTAATTAACTTTCATTTCTATCAATGTGTCATTTGACATTCTAAGTCATATTTATTCTTCGGCATCACTCAGAAAAATGCAATTGACAATATGTGTCACATTCTAACCCACTTTGTCATGTAATGTGACTAATGAAATACGCAAGATCATCGGGTGAGTTACATATGTCACATAAAGTGATCTTCTTCTTCTTCTTGTGGCGCTACAGTCCGGGGTGAACCTGGACCTCGGTCAACAATCCTCTCCAGCTGGCACGTTCTTTAGCCAGCTGCCTCCAATTTCGCACTCCAAGTTGGTTGAGGTCTTTTTCCACTTGAGTGCGCCATCGGGTTCGTGGTCGTCCTATATTGCGTTGTCCCACTGGCTCGGAGTCGAAGACTCTTCGGGCTGGAGCAGTGTTGTCCATGCGCTCTACATGGCCTAGCCATCTTAGGCGTTGAATCCGTAGACGCCTGACTAGACTCATGTCGCTGTACAGCCCGTACAGTTCGTGGTTGAATCTCCTTCTCCAAGAACCTTCAACGCAAACAGGACCGAAGATTGAACGCAGAACTTTTCTCTCGAAGAGACCAAGTGCGTCTTCATCCGCTCTTGAGATAGTCCAAGCTTCCGCGCCATACAGCAGGACAGGGATGATCAAGGTCTTATATAAGGTGAGCTTGGTCTTTCGAGAGAGGGCTCGACTACTCAATTGCCTCTTGAGCCCAAAGAAACAGCGGTTGGCAAGAGTTATTCTGCGTTTAATCTCAGTACTGATGTTGTTCGCACTATTTACTTGGGAGCCGAGGTAGACGAAGTCCTTCACTACCTCGAAGTTGTAGCTGCCTATGGTGACGTTCTGACCGAGTCGTCGATGTTGTGTGTCCTTTCTTGATGACAGCATATACTTTGTTTTGTCCTCATTCACCGCTAAACCCATTTTTGCCGCCTCCGTCTCAATACAAGCAAACGCTTCATTGACGGCTCGCTGAGTTCGGCCAATCACGTCAATATCGTCCGCGTATGCTAGCAGTTGAACGGACTTTTGGAAGATCGTGCCTCTAATGTTGGCGTGTGAGTTTCGCACGATCTTCTCCAACACGATGTTGAAGAAGTCACATGACAGCGCGTCGCCTTGTCTAAAACCTTTTTTGACATTGAAGGTCTCGGTGAGTTCGTTACCGACCTTGATGGAGCAGCGAGAGTTCTCCATCGTCATCCTGCACAATCTGACGAGTTTGGCAGGGATGTCAAAACTAGACATGGCGTTGTATAGCTCGTCTCTATGCACACTGTCATATGCGGCCTTAAAGTCGACAAATAGGTGGTGGGTGTCGATCTGCATCTCTTGGATTTTTTTCGAGGATCTGCCGTAATGTGAAAATTTGATCGATAGTGGACTTCCCAGGCCTGAAACCGCACTGATAAGGACCTATCAGGTTGTTGACGAATGGTTTCAGGCGCTCACACAGAACGGCAGAGAAGATTTTGTATGCGATGTTAAGGAGACTTATCCCCCGATAGTTGGCGCAGTCAAAGGGGTCTCCTTTCTTGTGGATCGGGCAAACGATAATAAGATTCCACTCGTCGGGCATGCTTTCCTCCGACCATATCCTACAGACGAGCTGGTGCATGCGCCCAACCAGATCATCTCCAGCTGCCTTAAACAGTTCCGCGGACAATCCATCCGCTCCAGCAGCTTTGTTCGACTTCAGTCTCGATATCGCTATCTTGACTTCGTCTAGATCGGGGGGACGGAATTCTCTTCTGTCGTCGTCCATTGCGTGGAGTGGAACATTCTGCCTGACAGCGGTATTGGTGTCCTCTTCGCCGTTTAACAGTCTGCAGAAGTGATCCTTCCAGATTCTCAGTATCGACTGCGACTCTACTACGAGTTGTCCCTCTTCGTTCCGACAGGCTTCTGTCCGATGTTTGTACCCTTTGGATAGTTGTTTCACCCGCTGGTAAAACTTTCGGACATTATTTCTGCCGTACCACCTCTCCATTTCCTCGATCGCGCGCTTCTCATGCTCCTTCTTTTTCTTTTTGAGAAGCCGGTGCTCTTCCCTTCTTTTAAGTTCGTAGAGCTTACGAACCGCTCTCGTCCTTCTATCCAGCATCGCTTTATATGCTGCTAGCTTCGCTGAATGCGCCTGCCGACACTCGTTGTCAAACCATGGGTTTTTTCTAGGTGGCATTTTAAAACCCAGCACACATAAAGTGATCAGAGAATATAAAATTGTCACTGTGACATATGTTGTTCGGTCACACTACTAAGAGAATTGACTTCGGCTGATATTTGACATTTTTTGTTCACAGAATTTGCAACACATCGATTGAAATTTTGGAAAATTTTGGCATTCAAACAACTCCTGGTTTCTAGGGCGTATCTTCACTTCAACGCAGATACTCGTGGGAAGGGAACCATTTTCCATGCCAGTGTATGTGTTTTTTAGCCGGATCTTTAGTAGCAATGGAGCTTTGCTATTTCAGTTTAAAAGCGACGCGATATCGAAAAGGAATATCATCCTCTCTATATATAAATATCTATATAGAAAAATTTATGTTTGTCTCTTGACTTTCAAATGGTAAGAGATAGAGCACCGATGTCTGCGGCAACTTTGTTCAGAATTAGGCAAAAAAGGCTTTGATACCGGAATACATACGTAACAAGCGCGCATTTACAACTTTTTGATACTTTTTGGTTTTTTTTTTCAAAACGTGTAGTTACGTCCGCTGGTTGCAGCTAGCAGTAAATAAGTGTGCTACTATCAAATCATACATGCACTTTCTTTCAAATCAGACTTTATGACCTACCATCTTTCACTTGATGAAATTAACTAGTTTTTGGTGCTTACAGCATTAAGGCACTGTGACAATGGTCACTTATGACATCTTTTTGCAGTCAGCGACTGGGATCCAACCAATAGCTAGAAATCCACTGGTGGAAGCGCACGAAAGTCGAAGTAAGTTGTGTTTAGCCATCTAAAATGTGGCGTGAAGCTCAAACGCGTATTTTTATTCAAGACGCGAATGTGTGTAGAAGAACCCTTCATCGGATAGGCGTGTTCATGCCTGGAACTGTTTAGATTGAGTTGCAGTTGTAAGGGAAAGTGCAAGTACGCATTTAAAAGTACGCATGCGAATAGCTTCACTTGGAAGAATTGTGCATGATTCCAAAGCTGATACTGGGCATCACCGACATACAACACCTTTTGCGTGGGACACTAGACTCTTGCAATATGGAAATATTCCTTGGCATCCTCGCTTGGATTCCTCTCTTCACCATTAAAGATGGTCGTTTGCTATCACTTGCGTGAGAAACTCCACTTAACGAACTGGAAACGTAGATTTGTACAGCCCCCATCCGATTTCCATCCATCATCTAAAGTGCTCAGGTGTTGAGAGCTAAGCCACGGGGTGCAGAATAGAATGATATGCGTGGACTAGTTGCATAAAATAATTACAATTCACAGAGTAATAGCCAATTAAAAAGAACACTTTGAATTCGTATCTGCTTCACCTGCGTAACCCGCGAATCAGTCACGCATCTGTACAACATCATTCCGTCAATCACGGAAGCAATGATACTAATGCAATGCCCCCGCGCCGCTTCCGACGTTACAACTCTTTCTCAGCTAATGGCATGAATAAATGTGGCGTTTGAATATGTACACACCGAACAGGCGGAATTAGTGAACAGTCAGCCTGGCGGAAACCGCGCCACTTATGGCCTAGACACACGCGCATCCCCAACTAATATGTGCTTCGATGGCCGTGGTCGCCTGCGAAATGCAAAAGCAACAAAAAGGCACTATTCATATACGTAATATTACTTTCAACACCTAATTCGCGTTCGTGAGCCCTTGAATTAGTGATGCGATGCGTTTCCAATGAAATCCCAGGGGAATACGCTTTTATTGAAATAAATCGGCGAAATTAATTTGACTTATACGCAGTCATAATCGTGGCGGGGTTCCATTTTGGAGCCACCATGGGGCGCGTTGCCACGATAGTACCCCGCGATGACTGTGCAACTTGTCTGGAATCTTCACCAGGGTTTCTCCGTGTGTGAGTGTCAGTGTGTGTTCAGGAGTGCAGCTCTTGGTAGACAGAATCATGCAAATCTGTGGAGTCGATCGGGCGCTGTTGGCGTGGAGCAGTGCGGTCATTTGTGGAACATCCAGCCGCCACTCGGTGGTGCTCGTTCGACAGAAGACGCGAGTGCGCGCTCACTGTTGAGATCTGGTGAGCACCAGCGGTGGTCATGATAAGGCTGCCCTCGTCGAGACGAGGTAAGAACAAATGACAAGTCCATTTGATTTAAATTTTTAATTATGGCGTACAGCTCTATACGCCCACCTATCCACATTAGGATTTATAGATTTTAAATGGTTTGGGTTTGTCTTCGAGTTGGTGGATGGCTGCTGATGCTTGAGGTGGTGTTGTTCTGCTGCAGCAGCAGCAGTGAATGGAAATCGTTGATCTGGCTGTCGCGGCTGAGGACATGGCAGCATCCTGAGGGCTGTGCCTGTAGTGCACTGCACGGTGGTGTGTCTGTTCTTCGAGGCGTATGTGCGAGCGCGCCTTCGCGAATGGAGCCCTGAAAGTGAATTAATGCTCGCATCCTGTGCATAATGAAGCCTCCCTCCTTTTGGCTGTGACTAGATGTAGCATATGCCAACATACTGGCGGGTCATCCGGGCTGTCTTTCGTGGTGTTTTGCGTATGACTTGTCTGATTATGCGATTATTAATGATGCCTTCGATTCATAAAGGACTTTAAGAAGTTCATGTTGCGGTGTCTGGCGATGGAAATTTATGATTAAGATGATTGAAGTTGCGATCTCTTAACACGTACACATTTCGCGAATGTTCCCGGTAATGCTGGGTTTATGCGCGCTGGCAATTTTTGTTTTCAGATGGTAATGGGCGATCGTGGGAAAAGTGGTCGATGTGGGTTTTGTAAATGGCTGTTGGTGATGTTGGATTTGGTGTTGAAATGTTTAAGCGACGGTGATTGTAATATACATATGTACGTATACAAGGCGTATATTGGGTGGCGCCACAATCGGAGGTGAATTTGAGCTTCGCTACCACGGTATCTACTCTTGTTGTGCGTGCTTAGTATGCCAAATACAAATGGAAAGGTTTTATATGGTAGCTGGGTAGGTCGAAGTGGTGGTTTGGTAAGAACATAATAAGAGCTACAGCCATATGCCCACATAAATAGTAATTGTAAGTACGTGTAGTAAGGCCTGAACAAAATGTGCTCTTTATATTTAAACTGTAAGGTACTGTACTCTTTTTGTCCTAGCCCAGGTGAGGCAAAGTGTTCATGTTCCTGTCCGACTTGTTGCTTCACTCTGTAACGTGATCTTTGCGACTGGACACGGAATAGCCCAAATTGTTGTAATTCGAACATCTCTTATCAATATGTTTTTACATAGTTTACAATTAACTGCTTTATTTTGGAAAGAGAAAATTGTATTGCCGAAAAACGAAGTTCGATTTACAATTTGCAACGAGATGTCAAAAGTCCATCCAAAATCAATATCATTTGAAACATTGAAGTGCTTCAGAAATATGCTTTACAACTCTATTATACTGGTAAAATAAAACACTCAAAACGCACCGCAAAAGATCCTTTTAAGTCACCTCATGAGATATGCAATGCATTTCGAGAAGATTGACAAAGGCTAGCCTACTTTGGACGCATTTTAAGGAAGAGGTCACTTCGTTTTGTGTACCCGCCTGAAGCCTTTCAATAATAATCTGAAATCAAGAAATGCGAATCGGTACTCACTATCTTCAGTGTGCATAGAAACGAGCTACACAAGGCCATGACTAGTTATGACATTCCTGCCAAACTCGTCAGGTTGTGCAGGAAGACAATGGAGAACTCTCGCTACTCCATCAAGCTAGGCAACGAACCCACCGAAACCTTCAATGCCAACAAATTTTTTAGAGAGGGCGACTCGCTGTCATGGGACTTCCTCAACACTGTCCTGGAGAAGATTGTGCAAAACTCAGACGCCAACACTAGAGGCACTATCTTCCAGAAGTCAAATGTTAGCATATGCCGATGACATTAAAGGTGATTGGCAGAACTCGGCGAGCCGTCAATGACGCATTTAATAACATTGAGACGGATACTGCTAAAATGGGTAAGAAAGGACATGCAACATAGACATATTGGACAGAGCGTCACAAAGGGCAGCTATAAGCTATCGAGGTAGTCAAGGACTTCACTTAGCTTGGCTCCGGAGTAAATTGTGCCAATACCATCAGTAACGTTATCAAGTGTAGGATAACTCTTGACAACCGATGTTTTTTTGGGCTAAGGAGGCAATTGAGTAATAGAGCCCTCTTTCGAAGAACCAAGTTGACTCCATTTGTGTTGACGGGTTCTGGAGGAGAAGATTCATCCACGAACTGTACGAGCTGTACAGCGACATGAGCCTAGTTAGGCGTCTACTGATCCAACGCCTACGGTAGCTGCGCTAGAGCGTATGGACAACTCAGCTCCGGCCCGAAGAATCTTCGAATCGGAACCTGTGTGGGAACGCAACAGAGGACGCTCGAGTTTAAGGTGGTGCATCGAAGTGGAGAAGGACCTCAAACAACCTGGTGTGCGAAACCATAGACAGCTTGCCACAGATCGCTGTAGTTGGAGAGGCATTTTGGTTGAGGCCCAGGTCCACCCAGAATGTAGCGCCATACAAAGAAGAAGAAGAAGAAGAAAGAGAAGAAGAATACTGCAGGCAATCACCTGTAGTGGTTTAAGATTGGTTATTGCCGGATGGTATTGACGTTCCTGTTTTATACTTAAAGTCTATAGAAAACGTATGGCATGATGTAAAACTTAAAATTGGACAAAAATAACAACAAGGACAATGATGAGGTATGGGAGTGTACAAAAGAAGATTGGTATTCCATTTCGAAGAGTAGATGTCAGACGGTTTTTGAAAGGCGTAATTCAAAATTGTGGCTGTAGTATAAATAAAAAAGATGCTGAACCATGTACTCATTTTTTAATAATTATGTATTTGTGCTATTTACGTGTCCAGACGAAATGTGATATTCTCTAATTCGTTCCCCTTAAACATTCGAAGTTTTTTGATGAAGTAAATTTCATTTATGTTTTAGTTCAATTTTCAACGAAAAAACTTTTTTTTATTATAGTACTGTATGTGCAGTTTAAGGCCACAGTTCTTGTGCCTTTTACATATAAAATGCGTATTTTTTCTGATATCCCTAAGTCTAACATGACACTGAAGAAGACAGAGGTTGTTGGAAGTTGCAATTCCGACAATGTGTGTTGATGGGATACCCATGACGATATCATGTCGAGTTCGGAGAAGGAATACTTTTGTTTTGGAGTGGTTATATTCAGACCATATTTTACTTGTTTGTCAGGCTGGCCCATCCAAGGAAGAGTGAAGAAATATTATATTTTATTAGCCTTGACTGCTTTTAATATGATGTGCAACTTCTCCGCAAGCGAGTACTGAAGGGCAAATTCCTGACTAGCTAGTTCAACGGTCTTCTCTTTTTCTGGAATGTCACTGTGACCTAGAACCCGTATAAGTCAGCTGAGCTCAGTCCGGCATTTCTGTGTTAGTTTAGCAAAGAAAGTAAAAAAGGCTAGTTTTGAAGGCGGCCTTGCTATCAATGCATTGGACCAACCTTCTGCCTAAGAAGAAGATATTTGTTTTTCTCATTTTGCTTGCGTCTGTAGTTTTTAGGTTGTAGACATTTTCAGGAGTTATGAGAGCATACACGCAGTCAGTGTAGATATTTAAAGTTCCTGCATACTAGCCTGCAATGCCACTTCGTTCCTTGGGGGCCCAGATTCACCCCGGACTGTAGGGATTATAGTGTCGCAACCGTTTGAAACCTTAAGAATGGGTGCCGTATAGGCTGTGGACGATAAAACGAGATATACTGGTAGTTTTTCATGGTAGTCTGAACATTGTGTCCCTCAATAGCTTTCCGTTAAGTTGGGACTCTGTAAGGCGACCTTGTACACTGACATGTCTGACATGTCCAGATTGTTGTCCCTAGTTCATTGTTGTTTTAGTTCCAGGAATGTTGAGACGGACAGCTACATCTGATCAAGTGTATAATGCCGCCAACATTTGTCCTTGCTCACACTGATATTTAAAGCACTTTAGATGAATGTCGCTATCGTCTTTCCAGCTGTCTGGAGAATATTAGTGTTATGGCCACTTCAATTCCCTTAATTTGTTCTATGTACTGCTTTCATCTGATGCTTAAGAACCGAAGAGTAGTAAACAGATCTGATCAAACAAATAGATACACTTTAAATGCGGCTTGCACTTTTCGCTTTTAACGTAAAAAAAGGAAGTTAACGAAAAATATAACTATCAGGTATCTCTGAGCCAACGAATTCGATAACCAGCAACCTGAGACACCATCTCCCTCCAAATATCAGCAGCTTTAAAACTGTCTAAGTGGACTATAAGGCTTGAACGGCTTTCTTCCCACTCAATTAACCTACAGGTGAAGACTATTCGTCAATAGCGACATCGTATCTAAATTAAATCGACCGTCAAGTGTGAAGCTTGGCGTACACAAAAACAAGTACCACATCCCAAATATCATTGAAATATCAACCACCATTGGCAGAATACACTTAATCCAATCTAATGGAAACGACACGTAATAAATACCAGTTCGCCATCCAAAGCACACATATCCTCTCGTTCTCGTAGTTCACCAGCCAATGCAGGCCATCCATTGTTCACAGCTTTCAACATCGCCAGTTCAGAGTGTAAATTCCGCTTTCATGGTATGCTGCGCCATAAATTACGCCTCCATAGCTGGTCATTACGATCGGTACTAAGTCCCATTTAAAATTCCATCTCTCCCCACGTTTGGACCGACTCCGGTCGGTTGACCATAATAACTTAAGCCAAAGGGACATCTCAATTCTGTCCTAAATTAACTCAAACTGATTTCACTGGTGATTTCCAAGGGCAAGCCAACCAGCATCCTCGGGCAGAATTTCCTTCGCCACCTGAATCACTGAATCAGCAGCGACAGCGAGAGTTACAACCCAACTTCCAAGCGATCGTAGGACCATCCGACCGACAACGGACGTGAACCATTAATCGATTGAAGGGCAATTTATTTGTGGCCATATTTGAAACAAATGAGAATACCCAATTTCCTGACTTAATCTCGAAGGACCATCGGACAAGTGGTCCACTCCAGCCACTCCATACACACGCGGACAATACCTGCAGCACACAATGACTGCGACCCTTCTGGGTCGCCCATCCACAAGTATCCAAACCTTCTCCTTCTTTGCCTTTGTCTTTGTCCTCACATCCTATCAGTGATCATCGGAAGATTGTGAAGGTGTTCTCAGTCCGCCGTGCATTCTGATTCACTTAATGATCAAGCCCCCCAAATTGTCAAACCGATATTAGCCTCAAATTAGTTGGGCCGAATTTATGTCCACCGACATGAGAGCTTCGGTTCAATCAACGGCAATGAAGCGGTTCGCTGCGTAGATGAAGATCTATGATGGGGAGTCGGTGGTAGTGCCTGCTCAGGTCTAATTATCACCACTACGACCATCAATCATCAGCCCTGACACATGAGCACGCTGTGCCCGCCCCTTCCTCCAGAGCTGCTGATGGTATGTGTTGGTTTTGCTAATGATCACAATATCGGCTCCTAGACAAACGAAACACACCCACCCACTTAAGCAAGTGCAACACCATTCGAGATACTTACACCCTGTATTTGCCGCCGGGATCGTGTTGTGCGTCACAACCCATTATCACATTTTTTTGTTCCCGTTTTAATTAAATGTTTCCACAGTTGCCGGGACGTAGATATCAATGGAGAGCAGACCGCCAGGGAACGAGCGACGAAGGGCGATTCGATACCATGATGCAGCCGGTTACCATTTGTCATTGGCCACGATTATGATGAGTGAGGATGTGTTGACGGTGTCAGTGACGGCCGCAGCACCACGATGATCAGCAGCAGTTGTCAGTCAACGGACGGCACCCAGCGAAGATACGGTGCGTGGCGTCGTTATTAATGACGGACGGGGCCCGGGCATTGCAATTATGAGAAGCAGCGAGTGTGCAGTCAGTCAGCCCATGCGTTGGCAGTTCGTCCGACCACGATGGAATCCAATAATTGGCGTTTTCATGAGCGATGCCGTGAGTGACAGGTATTTGGTGAGCCAGGAGTGCATGAAAAGAGAAAGACCAAAGAAAACATGTGATTAGTCGAAGCATGGTAATTATCTGCGACAGGACAATGGGACAAAACCAACTGACGTTGTTCACAGTCACCACATACGAGTAGATAGATCTGAAATCAATTAAAAGATCCTAGATAATCGCCGGGGCTATACATGTCATTCTGAGTCGATTAGGCGTGTATGATCCCATTCCCTTGGCCCAGTCGCAGGACATGTTATCGTCGTAATTATTGTGCGATGAATTGAAATAGTTGAAAGGACCCAAAAAAATAACACTGATTACCCACCTATTTGGTGCTCGATGTGCGTGTATGAGTGCCCACTTGAGGTGGACGCAGAGAATGGCCCTTCAATCAGAGGAGGGTCACAATCAAACTGTTTATCAAACGCAAACAATCTTAATGACATAAACACACAGGAGCCGCAGGAGCTCTGGTGCCACCGCCACCATGCCGTTGGCTAGCTCCGGCCTGCTTTCAACGAACTGTTGAAACCCCAAATTACGCGGATTATTAATTTAAGTGGACCGTTAAGGGTTTGCACCCACCCTCCTTCAATGGCTACTTAAACGATGACGGCGAACAAAAACAATGACATATATTTTTTGTTTGTTTTGTGGACGTGGTCGTCGTCGTTTCATTGTATTTCTTCGTTTCGTTACTCTTGCCGGTTGCCAGGTTGTCGGTGACTTTTTGACGAATATGAGGGCAAGCAGGTGGAAATGTGCGAGCTACTCCCATTCGTCCTAATTAGAGGATAACAAGGTTGCATACGCGATGAAGGGGAAATCTGTCTGCGGGCGAAGTGTGCGCTTGTGTGTTCTCCTCGAAATGTCTTGTAAGCTCCAGGCTAAATGGTATTTGGCTCCAAGTTCGGAGAACAGGATGGACGAGTGGATTTGCTAGTGAGAACAAGATGGAAAGAGAAAGGGAGAGATTTTTGTGATGATAAGCAGAAATTCTGTTGAGTCTGGTTTGCAATGACATGGTGTTGTGCCCAAGGAGCCGATTCCATGTAAAATTCAGATATGGTAGCATCATTTTATGCAATTTATTTCTATTTCTGAGAAGATATAGAAATGTCTGAGAAGAGTCACTAGATGACATTAGTTGACATTTAGTTTTCGCATTTGATTTTGACGAAATAATTTTGTTTGTCACCGACGAGCTGTACAGGGTGCTTAATTTCTCCAAAAATGTGTTGAATATGTTTTTTGAGGCTTGTCTTAAATAATCTTTGATTGATAAATCATAATAATATGTATTATGGTTGGTGGTTGTTTTCACGAAAACCACCAACCATAATGCATATTATTCGTGAAAAATAGAGAGCTTATAAAAGGCCTCGGCAGGGTCTCTCTATATTACGCATTTAGTTCGTAGACGTCTGGCTAGACTCATGGCTTTATATGTATACCCCACACAGTTCATAAATAAGGTAATTAACACACTCGGAATGAAGAGACCTTGTACTTTATGGATTGCTGCAATTCTGGCAATGAATTGAAGCTCACTTTTAAGGACAGGAATTCAACTAAGGCTTGAATGTAAGCAAAGAAAAATTTTGAGGATTAGTAGTGCCTGTCGCGGCAATATGGGGGCAGGGTCTATGCTCACAGGGCAAAGTTGCTGATCGCTCTCAACTTGGCGTGATGCCAGCAACGATCCTTGTCGATGCATAGATCAAGTTGACATGCAGCTTCCAAGCGGCGTCCCCTGGATAGCTCTCACAACACCCGTTGTAAAGAAAAATAAATGAAAAATATAAGAGCAAGCAGCCTCGGAAGAACGGACGGAATCTCAAATACGACACTGCGCGAAAAAGGACAACGACTTGCTAGTGTGCTCCTGGAATGTAAGAACATTCTACACTCCCGCTCAAAACCTGAAAAATATCCTCACGCAGTATAAAGCGGATATTACTGCACTCCAGGAACTATTCTAGATAAGACAAGGGATTATGAAAAGGGAAGAGTGCGACATATATTCCAGCTGTCACAAAAGGTTGCACATATTTGAATGTAGATTCGTCGTGGGAAAACGCCTGAGGACGAAGGTCATCGACTTCAAACCGATAAGCAATCGCCTGGCTGTGATCCGCATCCAAGGCAGATTCTACAACATCAGCCTCATACGTGCACACGCCCCTACCGGCGGAGCTGAAGATTCTGTCAAAGAGGCAAAAGTCAACGCGGAAGGCACTATCTTCTACAAGTGAGTCCAGCTGTTCGGATACGCTGATGACATCGACATTATCGCGCGGTCCCAATTCGCCGTAGTGGAAGCCTTCAAAGGTCAACGAGGCGAAGACAAAATATATGCTATCGAGCGAAAAACGATCCGCCGCACACCACCTAGGCCACCACCTACAATCGACAGCTACAATTTCGAGGTAGTAAGGGAGTTTGTCTACCTCGGGGCAAACGTAAACTCGACGAATGACATCGTAGTGGAGATCCGACGTAGAATCGCCCTTGGCAACCGATGCTACTTCGGTCTGTCCAAACAACTGGGCTCGAAACTAATGACTCGAAAGATCAAAGTCATGCTCTACAAAACCCTTATTCTGACAGTCCTACTTTATGGAGCCGAAAGATGGACATTAAGTAAGACAACTTGGCCTCGATGACTGGAAACAGCGTGCCCAGGACCGTCACCGATGGAAGACAATTGCTCAGGCTCAGACCCTTAATGGTTCGTCTGCCTGATAAGTAAAGTAGGTAAGTCGCAGCAATGCCCACTTCAACCACAACTGCGATGTAATGTGATGTCACCAGAGTCGAACTTCAACTGCTCCTCTACTACCCATCTGTGGGGTTCATGAAGACAATTATAAGCTCAATATTCCTTCAATCCAATTCTTTTAAGTATTTAAGAAGGCCAAGGGTGTAGTTTCTTAGAAGGTTCTTCATGCAGGGTATTGCATGTAATGAGAGTAGATCCTTTCTCATATTTGTCGTTGTAAAAAACGTCTATACTCCCTGCGTAAATTTCGAAAGAGACGGTAAAAATTGTTCCTACAGTTCGCTAGGACCTCACCGCGCCCAATCCTTTTGGTCATAACGAACAGAGTGATGTGTACTATAAATAGCCTTCTCTAAGAAGACCTTTAGTCTTGCGGGTAATCTGTGACCCTTCTGCGTTGATGACATTTGGAGAAGATAGTTCAACTTTGATCTGCGACATATGTCAAGCAAGATTAAGATTGCTAGGCCATGTAGAGCGAATGGGCAACTTAGATACGCCTCGAAGAATTTTCGACTCTGAGTCTATAGAAGAACGCAACACAAGACGTCCACGCAAGCAGGCGGCGTACATAAGTCGAGAGGAACCTCAGCCGTCTTGGTGTGCGAAATTGGAGATAGCTGGCTAGAAGTCGTGGTATCTGTAAAGCCATGTTGGGTAATTCCCAGTTTTCCCAATTTCCCATTCCAGTTTAAACTGTAGTGCCTTATAAAAGAAATAACAATTTAATATCTCTACTTTCTCACTATCTCTACTTATCTAGATACTAGATTTTCCTCCAACAAACACTCTGGCAGAATTAATGTCACTTCTACTTGGAATACACACAAGCAAAAAGGATACACATATGTACACCCTTCTCAGTCTCTGCGTGGACAATGTCCCAAAACCATGGTTTATGGCTGACTTCGTGATTGGACGAAGTGAGCCGTCAATGAGGCGTTTGCTGGCATTGAAACGGAAGCGGCTAAAATGGGTCTAGCGATAAGCCAGGGCAAAACAAAGTACAAGCTGTCATCACGGAAGGACGCACAACATCGACGTCTCGGACGGAGCGTCATATTGGGCAGCAGAAACTTCGAGGTAGTCAAGGACTTCCTCTAACTAGGCTCTGGAGTAAATAGGGACAACAACACCAGTACCGAGATCAAGCGCAGAGTTACTCTTGCCAATCGCTGATTCTTTGAGCTCAAGAGGCAATTGAGTAACAGAGCCATCTCTCGAAACATCAAATTGACTTTGTACAAAACTCTGATCATCACGGTCCTGCTTTATGGCGCAGAGACCTGGACGCTATTGAAAGCGGATGAAGAAGCTCTTGGTTGTTTTGAGAGAAAAGTTCTGCGTACGATCTTTGGTCCTGTTTGCGTTGATGGCGGTTCAACCACAAACTGTACGGGCTGTACAGCGGCATGCACCTAGTTAAGCGTCGTCGGATCCAACGCTTAAGATGGCTAGGTCATGTAGAGCGGATGGACACCACAGCTCCAGCCCGAAGAGTCTTCGACACCGAGCCATTGGGACAGCGCAACAGAGGACGTCCTCTCACTAGATGGCGCACACAAGTGGAAAAGGACCTCAACCAACTTGGTGTGCGCAACTGGAGGCAGCTGGCGAAAGACCGTGCTGGCTGGAGAGGCATGTTGGTTGAGGCCCAGGTCCACCCCGGACTGTAGCGCCAATCAAAGAAGAAGAAGGACTGGAGGCTACTCCATATATCTATCTTCTATAATAAAAATTTACTTGAAATTCTTTGTTTAACATAGTCGATATTTTAGAAAATTAATGTACAGATAAAACAAGTAACACATCTTAAAGTTTGATTATTGTGTTCGATTGAAGTTCATTCGTTTAATTTTTTATTTTCGTAGATATGTGTGGTATGTGCTTAAAGCAGAAACGGAACGAAATAAAGATGCTGACGTTAAGTTTTACCCATTCTACTTTGTCCAAAAGGAATGAAGTGAACATAACTTCTTATGAGGTTTAGCAACACATAAGTGTTTTTGCACATATAAGTTCAGACTAAGCTAGTTTACGGGACACATGTATGTTGTGCTGTGCAATATGGTCAAGTCTATTATCTCTTGTAGATTAGCCAGGACATTTTGGTTGCATGGAGAATGGATGATCGTACAATAATCCAATTTCAACTGATACATTAATTTATATGTTTACATCGTCGATAGCTGTGTAGTTTGGTAGTTTTAATGTGCAAATATTGCGTTAATTCTCCACACTTCTTGCAGTAAATTGGGAAGCTATTTCAAACTGTAGTGATTTTATCGTGTTGTTTTCAAGTGCTTTGAGGTCAGCTTGATACTACAAATGTTTTAAAGTGAGTACAGACAGAGCAATCAATATATAAGTGGGATTAAAGGGCCCAACATCATCATCTTAGTTCTACTTTCATCCATCACTTCCAAACAATCAAGGGCCAGTATCCTTCTTTGGGATTATAAGTATAAGCCATGAAGTATCCTCTTTTAATATTATCAGTACTAGCCAATCAAAGAGGGAAGCGAGCTTATGCTGATTATCCTGATCTGTACTAATATTAATAATAATAATAACATGGGTGGCGCTACAGCCCGTAGAGGGTGAAGGCCTAGCTTCACAGCAGCCGCTCTTGTTGTGTGTACTATTGTTCTCTCATAAGTGGAAGGGACCTACATGTTTACTCCGAGCGGCAAAGTTTGAGAAGCTTTTACTAGACAAAAGTGCTCTTTGAGCATTGCTAGTGACTCGAAAGAGGTGGTGACGTAAAGACTAGGAATCGAACATACGTAGTCGAGGTTGGGGTAGACACGCATACCCACAACGCCACGGGCCACCACCTGTACTACTATTTTTAGCCTATTTCTTCGTTCATATATTCAGCCCCAGAAATTTGTGTAGCGCTTATTGATGACTTTTTCCCTTATTGATGACTTTTCACCATATCAAGACATTATACAGTAAAATCAGTCTTTCTGCAGGCTGTAGATCTAGTGAACAACTTTGGCTGTACCCCACATTTTGATTCGAAAATTCGCGTACAAACATAGTAGGCGATCTGTGCATTTATTCATATTTGGTTTACAGATCACGAAGAGGACTAACATGAAGTGATGGCAACAGTAGAAAACTTATTAGCAGTTATGTCGGCAATAATGGAGAACATCTCTCTAGACAATACCTCCGTTTTCTAAGGATTCAGGCAATTCTGTTCGAATTTTGTAGAGGAATAAACCTAAAGACGACGGTTTGGGAAAAGGCATTGTCTACTACCAAACATGTACAAATGTGTATTCATCTATTGAGGTACTTTGTTACCCATCATAAACGATAGTATCGCAACGATATATTGTAATTAAGACAATTTACATCCGGTAAGATATTCGTGGGAAGATGCTAGCACTGAGTATTGAAAGTAAAACACTTGTAACACTTGTTGAAGCTTAACAAGAAATAAATTTTACTACAAACGGTTGGGCCAAGATTACACCGTTCTTTGTCACATACCTGCTGAATTTAGTTAAACTTTTTCAAAGCCGCAGATCAGTGATAGGCTACAAGAGGAACATGTAACCTCTACACAGTAATCAGCATAAGATGAACACTCATAATTGCTGTTGGTTCCCACGCTCAGTTGACCCTTATGCATGGTTCACACACAAGATCATTTGATACAATTCGTGTAACAAGCGTAGGAACAAAATATCCGCTTTATCGGTCCAATCTACAGAAAAGGTAAGCATAGTTTGTCCAAAGGAGCTCCTTGTACTTGTAGTTTAAGAATGTGACGTTTACAATATTGCGTTGAAAAACGAGTACAGTATTTTCTACGAATCGTACATAACAGACTTGCATGACTCATTTTATACAAAGTGAGTGCAGTAATATAACGAAGATCTTAAGGTCTGACGATGACATCAACATAGCTAAGCATATATTGTTAAGCACAGAATGGTGCAATATTTGTTGATTGAATTTCTCCGCGATGAACATAAAATATGATGAAAGTCCAGATCGCATCACTACTCAGAGAGAACCATGTGTACACAGTGCTTGCCTAACACATTTAATCTTAGTCTGGTGACGGGCTTAAAAACCCTGAAAACTACCAAAGTAATGCCAACCCAGTGAATTTAAGCCCACCATAGGAGCAATGAGGACTACTCTTACGGCGGGCTATTAAACACTTGAACTTGACTGAAGTGACTGCTTGCCAAGATCCATTAGTCATGCACGCATACCAGATAGACTACAAATTAAGTCGAAAGCAACTACACTTCTCTTTAATTGAACCGTACTATCAAAGACGTCCGTACTTCATCAAAGAAGTTGCAAATAGTAACGTAACTGAGAATGGCCAGCGCTACCGTGAGATGATATCCAACTTTTTTTGCCCAAAATGCAAGCGCTTGACTTGCATGACATGTGGACCGTGCCACTGCCACACAGCAATGAGAGGCGATTTCGGTGAACATATTTCACGTTCGGGACCGGTCAATTGGCCGTCTAGATCGTGCGGTTTAACGCCTTTAGACTATTTTTGTTGGGCTATGTTAAAGCTCATGTCTATGCAGACAAACCCGCTTCAATTAACGCATTGGAAGACAACATTGAAGCGTGATACCGTGAGATACCAGCCGAAATGTTGGAAGGAGTATGCCAAAATTGGACTAAGCGGACCATTTGAGGCGCAGTCAAGGTCAACATTTGCATGAAATTGGTACTATCGGTTCAATTAAAGATTTTATGCGATAGAAGAAGATTAAATCAGGAAAAGCAAAATCTGTACAAACATCCCCAAAAATAATGCCTGGTCTGGTATGAGCTCGTGTGGCAATAAGGGAACACTACCATTGGAGGGATGTTAACCAACTTAATGATTGCTTCTGAAAAACTCCTCTGAAGAAGCCTCGCTAATAGGCGGTGTGTACGTCTCCGTTAGTCAATGAAGGACAACTCTAAAAAAAGTCGTCGTTTTCTATTTAGAAATAGTCAGATCTCATAAAATGTTAAATTGAAAACAGTGAGTTTCAGTTTTGGCTTAAAAATGTGTTACTTTTGTGAGTTGCTGGTATTGGTTCATAGCACACAACCTCCTCAGCAACTCTGATCACACTTTTCAATCCTTCGCCAATGGCCTAAAGCGATAGACATCAGTGCACGGATATCACATTAAAATCACTGTCGATGTAGAAAGAGACAAGATTCACTAGATCTATATTCACTGTCGATGCTAAAATCAAAAAATCACATCTGTAGACTGTTAATGCGTTTTTTTTAAGAATTTTTCTATAGCTTTTAAAAAATCACCCTTTATCATGATAACCGACGCATGTGCGGATATTTTCTCCGAATGTGTAAACAAACCTCCACTGCTCTATCAGTTGGAAAGACATCCTGTTACCATTCTAATTTACAGTCAAGCCAATAAATTAATTTCAGAAAATCTCTAGGCATGCTGCCGCCCATAGCAAAATGTTCTCAGTAAGAATCTACAAAATCTTGCGAATGTCAAAAAAGGAGACACATTCATTTGGCAAGTGGAAGATGAAGCTCTAAAACCACCTCTGAGACCATTCGGATGTTTTGGTCCATCCAGTTGAGCAGAGCAAAATCCGACAAACTTTTTCACTTTGAGGAAAAGTTGCTACCGATGGCGGTTGGAAATGTGTTCAGCGGCAGGAACTTAGGGAAACGTTGCTTACGTCCATCTACAAACCTACCTAAACTAACGTAACACTCAACGGTGTGGTAATTTAGGATAAATTGACAAATCCTTGGGCTAACCCACATTTCAGGAACGGAATAAACGTTTGGTAAAATATTAATTTCTCTATTTTGACAAAAAATAACATAGTACTTAAGACACGACGTTTACTGAAACTTTTTTTTATGGAGTTAAGGTTTAGTCAGGAAGCTTCAAATATATCAAGAGTTATTAATACGGCAAGGGGATATTCGAAGAATTTCATTACTCTCCAGCAAGTCTGCGAATCGAAGAAGCTACTGTCAAATTTAGGAATATTATCAATCAACTGTGGAATAAGTGGTGGCTCGTGGAGTTTTGGGTATATGCGTCGACCACAACGCACCTGGACCTACGTCTATAGGTTTGATCCCTTGTATGACCAAAATACTTTTCACGGCACTACCTCTTTCGGGTCACTGACAGGCTCCAAGAGTATTCCAGTATAGAAAATATCTTCTCAAACTTGACCGTTCGGAGTCGGCATACAACTGTATGTCACGAGTGAGTGAAAGCACGCTCAATACAACTACTGGCAAGCTATGTTATCAATAAACTGTGCTGAGTCGAAGATTTTTGTTTCTCTTAAAAGTTTTAAGGAAACGTTGTACTGACACAAGTCAAAATATACTATCTGGCTCTAGAAGCGAAAGAAAATAATTCTTATGCTTGAGGCTCTTTCGTTGGGAGTCATTAAAAATATCTCTTCATTTGAAAGAAAAGCCTTCAATGATTTTAACATAGTTGTCAAAGTGAACTTGATCGTTAAATGACATGTTATTACATACGACAGAGATCCCTGGAAGTTGGTTTACTACTACACCAAACAAAAGTGGAATTATGTTGCTTTTGAAAAATGTTTCCTTTAATTACATAAGTCTCTTAGTCGAAGTCACATACAAATTGCGATCAATTTTACGAACGCCGAGCATTTTAAATGTCGATTTGAACACGTTCGTACATCAACACTTATTCCCTATACGCAGTGCAGTTCTCAGATCTCCGTATATCATAACCGTCCATCTGCATGCAAGGACTATAGTTCCGTAGTTCGTCGCTCGAGGTAAAAGCAATTACCTACCGACCACGTGACGATTCAATTGCTAAATATTACCCGCCAAAACATTAACTCTCCAAGACGTTCGCCAGGTACTTGCAATTACTGTCCGGTCTGACGTAATGAATGATCTCTGAAAAATTGCCCACGAATTGGTGGTTTCTTGTCCCTGTCTGATCGTCGCGTCACGTCGTTTCGGAACATCCCATCTCATTCTCTCGTCTCGGACTGAATATGTGTCGGCATTTATGTCATGTCAGACTCGTTTCAAGATATCCACTGAAAGGACGTTCGACAGGTGTATGCATTTTAAGCGTGGACGAATTGACGAGGGTTGCATACCACCGAGAGGTGATACTGATACGAGCCAACAGGTGATTCAGACGGATTATTATTATTAAGTTATTAACGAGAATAGCACTCGCCTGAGTGTGTCTGTCTGGTTTTTATAGACATCCTCGTGCATATCCAGTCAAGTGGGTATAAAACAAGGTGGCAATGGCCAATTTTCTGATAATCTGATGGATTGTTTCCTTTCAACGGTCTTCATGACTAATTGCTCAACATTTCATGACCTTAATAGCCACTTTACATTGTCCTCACCAAAACAAACACGGTCTCCGGTTAAGAGAGAGAGATGCACACTTTTACACATTTCCTCATCACAGAGCTCCTAGCGTGGATCGGTTTTCAAGATGCTGTCGTTGTTGATGTTTAGGGAAATTGGAATTTAGAGTGCCCTGGCCCGGTTGTCTGTGTTATTTTTGATAGATCGTAATACATTCGTATACCAAGAAAATTTTTGGGAATTTCAAGTGGATTTTCGCCATTGCAGTTTATTGAGTGCTTCAAAAGAGGCTCATGAGTCTGAACGACAACGGTAGCACCAAAGGTCGTTTCTGTTTGATAACTAGTCAACATTCTTTGAGTAATTTAGATTCTGTATTGACATCATTAGATCAATTCAATAATACCACATATGGTATGTTGAGAATTGTTATATGGTATAGTATATAGAATGATTTCGGTTGTTTGTTCTGTTCCTCTTTATCATTGTGTGGCAGTACAGTCCGAGGTTGATATGGGCTTCCCCAGCACCACCTTAGTAGTCTAACATTGTTATCATTTGAATGGATTGCCCCGTTTGCCTTAAAGATTCATCAGGCGTGAGCTTTTCGGTCTAGGAAAGAAATTGTCAGCACACGTAGACCATTGTTGGTCCATTTTTATACTCGGCGCCGTTAATTTGATCCCAAAGGCAAATGGTGACTGGACTCGATTTGAAAACCAGATAAAATCATTATAACTTTTGCTCTCACTGGAATTCGAACCGGTGACCCCCATAAACAGCTATCTCAGCTGTTGTCTAGGCGCTCTGCATGTACATACAGGCAAACTTAGGCGTTCGGTCCGTAAATGCCTGACTCATATTGCTGTAAGGGCGTAGAGGAATTTCGTGACTGATCAATTCAAATCAGACCATAAATCCTACGTAGATCTATTCTTTCGAAGAGGAGTTCTTAGATTGTCCCTGCCACTGCGTTGTATATTACAATAAATATGTTGAATGTCCTGTACAGAGTAAATTTGATCCTTCAACAGAGGACTCAATTGATCAATTGTGCCCATGAAACAGCGATTGCCGAACATTCTGTCTTTGACGCTGACCCTCCGCAGTCAAAATTGACGTTCATTGGGCGGTGTATTCAAGAAGTCACTGTCTGTGCTTTTCGTGAGGATGGCATTTATGTAATGTGTTTTCCTTCCATTTTCGAAATCTCTAGTATCCGTTTTAACACGAATTATTCAAAAGAGTTTTTGAAGAAGTCACATGCATCCCTCCTGATGAAGCAGCGAGAATTCTCCATCACCATATTGAACGACTTGGCTACTTTGGCAGAAACAGAAAAACTAGACAAGACGATGTATAGTTCGTTTTTATGCATTTTGTCAAATAGGGCCTTGAATGTTGATTTGTATCTACGTACCAGAATTTGCGTACAGTGAAGAAAGATCTTTTATTTTGAACTTTTCCTGGCCCTGATGCAACACTAATAGCGACTGGCCTATTGTTCACCAACGGTTCGGTAAACGGTAGATTCGTACCCAACGTTAAGGGGCTTGTGCGTTGATATTTGACGCAGTCATGATGCTCAACTCAATTTTTTTAAGGACTGCCAAACTACGCTGAAATTACAATCGCTTTTTCTTCGATCATATTTTACAGATCCTAAAGATAGGAAACCCCCTAAATTTTGCCTCCACAGAGAGAGAAGTCTGCCGAACATTTCGTATAAGACAATTTCAGCCGTACTGTGAAAACGCCTGAAACCTACATATGACAAAAGCCTAATTCATTCATTTAATGTCTATGTGGGTTCTGAGCACCGATGTCAACTATTGACCAAATATTGCCATTACCGCAGATCTTGGAAAAACAAAGGATTTTCAAGTCTATAGCCACCACCTAGTCATCGGTCGTGTATGTCAATATACGCTATACAACATACTGTCTAGTTTGGGTATGCCGGCAAAGCTCGCCCGACTTTGTAGAATGATGATGAAGAAATTTCGTTTCTCCTTCAAAGTAGGTAATAATTCTATAGAGACTTCATGTCAAAAAAGTATTTAGATATGGCGACTCACTGTCATGCGATTGCTTTAACATCATTCTCGAGAAGATCATGCGAAACTCAAAAGTCAACACGAGTGGCACGATCTTCCACAAATACGTGCAACTAATCGCATATGTTGATCACAAAGACATCATCGCGAAAGACATTGTAAGCCTAGCTCCGACGTTAACGTTAGCATTGACACCACAATGAAGACATAACATAGGATCACGCTCGCCATTCTCTATTTTTGAGGAATTTGTAGAACAACGACAATTATGGAATAAAAACCTTTCCGGAAGAACCAATATAGTCCCAGTCCTGCTGTATGGCACAGATGTATGGACTAACTAAAGCGGAAGAGTATATGGTATTCTTGGTCGCATCGAGAGAAAAATCCTTCGAATTATCTTTGGTCCCGTATGTACTGATGGTGTTTGGAGGAAAAGACTGAACGACGAATTGTACAGCGACAATGATCGAGTACCCATCTGAAACGGGAGACTCGAACTCGTTTGAAAAGCGAAAGATTTTCGACTCTTACCCCGAGCGACAACGCGGCCCAGGAAGGCCACGCCTCCGGTGGCTCAAACACGTAATGAGACTTCAATCAGTTGAATGTGCGTGGCTGGAAGCATCTAGTATCGGGTCTAGATGAAGTGAAATGTTGTTTAAGACCCAGGTCCACCACGAAGTGTAGCTCCAACGAAAGATGAATAACGGTGCATGTGACTAACAAGATTATCCCAGTTGATTCAAAGACTTCAAACGACTGCCCAGTTTCAGCAGTTTTGTTTAATTTCAGTTTCCATGCTCTTTATTCAAATTGTTTGCAGCATTCCAGGCGACAACGGCTTTTGAGAGTTTTGACTACACTACCAGTTTTCCAATGTGGTCCCTGCAAGTTTCTCGCCAGTGTCACAATACGCTTAATATCGCGTCAGTAATAATAAATAATACGATCTAGTGCGCTTCTATTTCATTAGCCGTCAAATATGGATTTATTTCCGCAGCCCCGATCAACTAGAAAATGCTAACACGTTGAATGTCATCCGACGAAACCATGATTTACGGATCAACTTATCCGACTTCGGTCTTGCAACACCCGCACATAGCCACAGCGATCATCTCCAATCATCGAAAATTGCTCTGCTTCAATTGCAACTCTTCAACTTACCGTAGTTGGATCCTGGAAAGAGAAAATGAAATAAAATTAACTCGAACTCTCATTAACTCGAAATTAAATGAAACTAAAGGCCAATGGCCGGACTTAAGAAATCAAGAAACATAGACGATAGCACGACATAAATCAGAAAATACAAAACAAAATCACCAGCACCACCGAAGAAGAAGAGCCCAAGTACCAATGAAGCCCTAAATCAAATCCTGTCGATTTGATTTCGCTTTGTCGCCTACCACCTGCCTGCGAGACCCCATCAATTTAACCCCGGCCAACGTCACCCGGTTATTTACGATTCAAATCAATGAATTAAGAGAATAAGCCAAACAACGTCTGTTGACGGCTGTAAACCTCCCAACCAGAAGACAATTTCATTAATGAATCAGTCCACTCCGTCTCTATTCCGGCAAGCGCCGCCCGGACACCCCAGTCACTGCGACCGCGGCCCAGACAGCGCTCCCTCTTAATCACCACTTAAGACGGCCATAAATCGCCATAAACATTCCCTAACCGACTCTCAGCAATAAATCAATAAACCAACGAAAATAATAATAAAAAATAAATTAATCATTTTAAATATTTATCCGTTCCTGCGGTCGGCCGACCATACGCTCAGCCAAACGGCAACGCGGCCGTTTATGTAGGTGAAGCTACATCACTTAGCTACAGCTCCCAGCGGACACACAATGGTCAGCCCGCCGACAGACAGGAATGACTGTCCAAGCGCCGCTTAATGCAGCGAGTGGTGCTTCTGCCTGCCAGCCAGCCAGCCAGGTAATCAGCTGGTTTGCTGTGGCAACTGCAAGTGAATGCAGCCCAGTCGTTCGTTGGGAGCCACATCTCCGTCAGGCTCGACGGTAATCCTTGCTTGGGTTCGCTGTTGTGTGCGCTCGCGCAGTAAAACGACTCATAAAAATTATCCTTATAGGAAAATTAAGAGGGCAAATTGCCCATATAAAGGGGAGGGGTGCAGATGAGAGCCCGGCTTTTGGGGGGTCAGCTTGATATGGAGCGCAGAGTAAACAAGCAACTTTATGACAGTCAAATACAAAAGTCTGCCATAAAATAAAATCCAATTAGTCAATTGGGAAAGGGTACATCAGTCAGCGGAGGAAGGCATTCAAATAAAAGACACGACTGCCTTCCTGGCTGGGGATGTAGGCTCCGGTTTGAGAATATGAATCAACAACGAGCACACGTCAGTCGTCGCCATCGTCAAAGTAGTGGTTGGCGTTGTGGTCGTTACTCGTTATGTCCTCGACGTTGGAACGTGGGGTGTCCGTCCTTCGGCAGGTTTACAATTTCATGTTCGATGTGATTATGAGGTCAAAACTTTAAAGCGCTTGCTGTTTCATCCTGGATGGAGCAATTACGATGTGAGAAACTACCACTGCAGTCTGGGTTCGAGGAGAAATTTTCCTGCATTATCCTGGCCAGACTTTTATAAGGCCAGACCGCGATAAATGGGCACGTGCTTAATCTGGAGCGAACACGACGGACATCGATTTGTGTCCTTACCAAAATTGAGAGAATCAGTTTAACGGCAAGTTATAGGCTTATCTAGGCTTATGGATCATTCGGCAGGAAAACCTAGCTTTCGGGAATGGAGTTAATTGTTATGTGAATTATGAGTTATGCAGGCTATGGAGACTCGCAGCAACAAGGAAACAAATTACAGGGATGAAAGGGAATGTGCAGTGGTACTCTTGCAGAAACACGAAAAGTAAGAAAGGGGTTGGCCCAGTCAATGTTATGTATGAGAAATATGACTTATGCCCGATCCGATGCTAAACTCAGAATCAATAGAAATTTCGTTTTCACAGTGTAACTTTAGTATAACTTAAGTGACGGATTCCACTTAAATAGTAGTTTAACTTGTCACTAATGGCCACGACTTAAATGTCAATCTGGAGAGTACATAATAGCCATTAGTGTATTCAAATTATTGAAGCCCCAAAATCCATGAAGAAAACTCACATGCAGAACTAATAATTAAGTCGGGCAGTGCTTCTGAGAGAGCAGTGAGAAATCACACATATTTCAACAATATCCTCACATGCATGAACATTCGCTTGTTGTTTTAGTGTGTCCTCATTTTCTCTTGACATTGGAATGATGTTTTTTTTCAATCCCTATTTTGTTCATGTTTCTCGTGGTTTGTGTTCACAATGACACTCAATCCTTGACTTACCACCCTCAAATATAGACTGTGAAAACGAAATCTTTTTGAGTGAAGCTTAAGTTTGTTCCTATAAGGTTGTACTGTGAAATCGGGTATTATAGTGATGATTCTATTAAAGAAAATAGTCCAATTCTTGAGCAAGACCCTTGTGATTGACTGAGCAAAAAGAGATAAACATCAAACTTTAGTCGGAAGGAAGTGAGCATGCCATCTTCTACAGGGGTTAAACAATGCTGTCTTCTAAGTGCACTGCGTTTTATGTTGTAGGTATCAATGATCTAAGAAATACTGTTAAAATTGAAATATTTTTCTACGATCTATCAATTTCTGTGGCCTGAATATTCCGGATCTCGTCTTTCTGTGTGACACTACAAAGTTATAAAAAATATGAAACGATGAAGATGAAAATGTAAAATAAAAATATGTTACGTATTTATAATGTTGAGTCCTCGAGTAAAAAATGAGCCGCTTTGACTCTATAGAGTCTCTGTAGTAACACTGGTCGCTTCTTACAATTATAAAAGAGCTTAGGCACTCAAAAAGCGCGATTTTAGGATACTTAGATATTTAAGTTCCAAACCGCACTTTGAGAAAAACTAGCTGATGCTAAAAAAAGCGTGTCAGATTCATGTCAGATTTGGGCGCGTGTCTTCAAAATATTTATATTATGTTGCGAGACAAAACAAAGTTTGTTTTCAACTGTGCACTTGATAATGCTATACGGAGCTCATATTTGAGTTTATAAAGCCTACGATGCTATGGCCAAATTTCTTCGCTGACCAAAAAACACCTCTAACTGCTGATGGTAAATTGGGACACCTCCTTCCAACCGAAAGCTCAAAATGCCCATCAACCAATAAAGATGAATAAATGCAGAACATCAAGAGTTTTAGTATAATTAGAATAAGTATGGTGGCCCGTGGCATTGTGGGTATGTGCGTCGATATCTACCTCGACGTCGTAGGTTCGATTCCAGGTCTGAGCGACAAAAATAATTTTCACAACCCCATCTTTTTCGAGTCACTGACAATGCTCAAAGAGTATTTAATGCCTAGAAAAGGCTTCTCAAACTTGGCTTTTCGGAGTCGGCAATAAACTGTAGCTCACTTCAACGCGTGTGAGAACAATAGCACGCACAACACGAGTGGTTGCTGAGGAGCTAGTCCCTGGCCCTCTATGAGCTGTAGCGCCACCCACATTATATTATATAATAATTCGAATAAATGCGGATGAAATCTGTCTTCAAGCAAACAACTTTGAAGAGAAAATTTCAACTCAGTTTAGGGGGATTCTGGAAGATGCACTTTTGACCAAAGAAGCTAAATCTTCAATGTTTAAAGCTACTATAGCAAATTACACCATTTTTGAAATGAAAAACGTGTTTCGTTAACACTTTCGTAGTCGACAAAATAAGTTGTAATATATTCAAAATGAGAGGTGAAATGTTGAACAGATCAGGTACTCAGAAACAACACAAAAGCGTGTTAAGAAGATTTTTAATACAAAACTATAGTTTACATAAGCCTGGTAGATGGCGACAGGCGAAACCAATGACTTGAATGTTTGTATCACAGCAGACAAATTCATGAATTGACGTTCGAATGCAGACAAAACAACATTCATTTTTGTGGCATCGAATGTACAGGGACGGCCACATACAAGTTCTTCTTTTTAAAAATTCAATAAAATGAATAAAATTGTATTTTGTCCATGTGTTATAAATCGGCTTCGGCTTCGCAGTAGTTATTTCCCAAATCTTGTTGATAGTTCGGGCAGTAGCCCCCGGATTACTTGAATGATATTGGCCTTAAATACTTAAATCATTTCCGGCTTGTTGACTTAACATGGGTTTTTCATGGTTTCCCACAAAAAAAAGTCCATGTGGTTTGCTGCAGTTTGAGCTTCGAGGCGGCAAATTCGCATAGTGCCGACTGTGCGGCATTGGGCGCCATCAATTTCAGTAAAAACAAATCATTGAACACGCACCTGTAACGCCCATTGCTTGCCGAAATATTGATGCTAGCCTTAGTTTCGAAGAAAGCACAGCAGTCGCATTCTCATCTCACCGTACGAAGGCCAGTTTAACGAAATTATTTGCAGAAACTTGCTTACATCATCGCTGTGTGTGTTTCATTTCAGCCAAACCATCTTTTCAAAAAATGCAATGCTTGGGCTAAACAATACTCACGTTGGAAATAAGACTCATTTCAATCTGTTAAGGTATGATATTGACTATCTGTCAAGAAGCGTAAAAAAACTGTTGCCTATTTTTAAAACAAAGCCATTAGATGGCCCACCCTGTATGTATCTCTTAAACATCTCAAGCAGTTCTAATTTTAAGAAAGGAGTATTAAAATGAGTTGTGAGAAATCGGTTGTGAAACAACATGCACATCATTAGTGGTTGTGTTCTATTTAGAGGTATTGCTGTATTAGAACTACGGTGGTCGAATTTATTTTTTGCCGTATTTTGGCATTTTCCTCAACTCTGCATACAAAAAATCCATTCCCTAAGTCGAACTCCTCCCAACTTGAACCAATTTTTATATGCCGTGATAATTTTGAGAGTCCATTGTAATTATTACAGTATACCTTTCCATAATAATTCAAGAATTATACCTAGAATGGCCATGGTGTCGGGTTCATTGCAACACTCAAATGGTGCTAGAAATCACAAATGCAGAGAAAGTATTGGACTCTGCCTGAATAGCAGGCATTTAATTGTAATCAAACTTTTTTCAATGGCTATGTCATGTTGACAATTTCATCCAACCTCACTGGCCAGTATATTCAGTGCAGGAAGCAAAGCACCTCCTTCTCGTTCAAAAATTGATTTTCGCCCGCAAATTTTTGACCAAAAATATCTGCCTTGCAGAGAAAATTATAAGGATCATGACACCAACTGACTACTACTTGAACGCATTCCATTATCGTCGCAGCAATTTAAAGCAATCTCTACATTCGTCCCGAAGATGCGATGCGATGCGGTGCAGCGCGGTCGTACGTGCCAAATAAGTATCCAATTTAACCAAAATTAAGTGGACCATCATACAAATTATATGGAATGTAATATCCGCGATATAATACATTTGGCAGGGCCCCCCATTCTGACGAGTATTCGATTTAATGAATTTAAAATTGAAATCGCCAGAGGTTACCGCAGAGAACACTTGAGAATTAGCGGGGCTAATTTGCTCCTCGTCGCTCTGAAGTTTAACAGTCGTTTACCTCGTCTTTTATGGCATCCGCAACATAACAATTGGAATCCGGCGGCAGGAGCCTCGGTGTTTGGATACTGGGGAAAAGCAGTAATTCCTCCGCGAATAGTATGGCACAATGAAGTAATTTCCACGATCAATCCCCAGAATGCCAAACGCACATCCATAAATAAATTAATCAAGATCAATTCCCATGGGGCCACAGTCAGCGAATTGGTATTGAAAATTACTCCAGAGCCCATAGCATCACGGCAATTCTCCGCAATTCCTCACAATCAACTAATCAGAATAACTCAGTGAGCAGCCTTGAAAGCTGAGGAATCCGATGTCGTTGCGTGTCACTTATATGCTACCAATGACTTCTCAGTATCTTTCCACATGCCAGCCAGATACCGGCGTCTCCGGTAGCTGACCGCAACAGCTCGTCGAAGATGAATGGACAATGGTTCGGCTTGGCTCATCATTAGCCGGCCCATGATGCAGACCAGTGACTACAACTGACTAAATGATCTTCCTTAATTAATTAATTGCCAGGATCCAGGCAGCAGATAGCACTCGGGTCTTTTAAATTGGGAGCGGCGCGGCGCGGCGTGGCGTTATATAATTCCGGCTGAGATACAGTGGAGCAAACTGGCGCAATCTCGGCGCTCCTGGTTTTGTCTCTGGGTTGGCCTATTTTCTCTTTCCCCGATGTCGATGATGATGATGATCGCTGCGGTTTCTGCTGGTCAATGAATTACCAACTCATTTAGCGAAAACCTTCCTTCGTTGCCTGCTTACCATGGCTTTAACGTTTTATTCTGTTGCTTTGTTTTCTTTCCTCTTCTGCCTTGTTTGCTTGAGCTCAGGTATACTGAAGTTTTATCAACCCGGCCTGCTGTGTGTGTGTCCTCGCCTTATAATGACAAACAATCGGTGGACTTCTTGTGAGGTTTGCATCCCTAATTAATTCCAAAGTTTTTCGTACTCGCCCGATCTGTGTGCGGACGACTATGCTGGCACCGCCACTACTACTGTCGCTGATGCTGTTTCTGGCGCTGTGTGTATACCTCCTTGGGATTCATCCCGTGCATTTTATGTTAAAATCATTGGCGCTGATTTAGCTCGAAAAGTCCGAGACTCATTTTCCCGTAGATGCTCGTTGGGAGGTGGCAGTTGTGGGCATTAAGATTCAGTAAAAAGTTGGAAATCTCTCAATTAGTTAAGCAATTAAGTTGGACTTATTTAGAGAGATGTCTTCCTTTTTGTTGTTGTTGTTGCTGTTTGCTTGGATTTGCGATTTAAAATTCAATTCGTGATCGATGTCATGTGAAACCACCCGCAGGACACCACCCTGCTGCCTGGGGAGAGATCTCTTAGTGAAACATTGATTTATTGTCATGGTGGGCTGGTACTCCTGCTGACAGTTCGGAGGTAATTAAAATCAAGAAGCAGCCAGCGATAACGTTGATTTTGGTGTATCATTTTATTTGACGTCGCTTGAGATTAGTGCATTGGTAGGTAAGTCCATCCGCAGTATTAGTAAAGGAAGTGAGCTTGAGGTGTGTACAAGTTGTTGGTATTTCATTTCAGTGATGACTGAAGAAAATCATGCTGTTAGCGTGAGCAAAGGACATGTGTATTCAAACTCAAACCACGGATACAAATAATGCAGCTCGTGTTGTCAATTCATTTGACTCTGTGATGTTAGGTGTTGAGAGAGGATGTCCTCAGGGGTCTGTTGCCGGTCCATATATATGGAATTTGATGATGGATCCTCTGCTGCTGCTTCTTTCATACTGGCAGTCGTACTGCAGTATTGTTGCGTATGCTGATGACTTTCTTATCCTTCTCGAAGGCCAGTCACGTGCTGAACTGGAGAATAGGGGTACGGAAGCCATGGGCATGGTGACTAACTGGGGATCAAGTGTTGGTGTGGAAGTTGCGGTGGAAAAGACGTCTATGATGTTGCTCAAGGGTAAATTATCCTTGAATCGGCCTCCAGTTGTTAGGGCTGGCGGGGTGAGTCTAAGATATGTGACGGAAGTCAAGTATCTTGGGATTACTATCGGAGAGAGGATGAACTTTGTTCCTCATCTTGTTAAGGTGAGAGCAAAGCTCACATCTCTTGTGCCAGCAGTCAGAAAGGTGCTGAAGTGTGACTGGGGCCTGTCGGAGCGAGCAGTCCGTCCGTACCGTATGGTGGTCTATTTGTTGCTTGTGCGGTATTTGGTGCGCCGGTATGGTACGATGTTGCTAAGACCTTAACAGGGAGAAGTAAGTTTCTAAGTTGTCAGAGGATTATGCTCCTTGGTTCACTTCGAGTATGCAAGACTGTCTCTACGGAGGCTCTATAGTGTTGGCAGGTGTGCCATTTATTGATTTGGAGGTCATACGTAGCGGTATGGCGGAGGCAGCGACCTCTCTCAGCATCTGACTAGAGCGAGTGCCAGAACCTTCAGGGTCTAAGTGCCCGCGAACTGAAGGCTCTGTTGAAAGATGGTGTTCTTTCCAGGTAGCAGGTACGTTGGGGGGAGAGCACTAAAGGAAGAGCAACGCTTGAGTTCCTTCCTGAAGTTGCTTATGTGGAGTGTGGGAGGGAGTGTCTGGACTTCTCACTCTATGCGGGCTTTCTGTTGACTGGTCATGGTTCCCTAATGGTTTTTTTTGCATAAAAGGGCCTTTACTGCCTCCGAAGAGTGCTCGTGTGGTGCACAGCAACAGCTGCAGAAATATTACATTTCTTAGAATTTTTAATAGATTTCTACATAAGGCAGGTTCCTATGTGGAGCCTTGACATGTGCTGGCTAATCGTTGGTTTTCTCAATATTACTAAGTTTCAATTTAAAATGCACCGATATCAAAACAGAGAATGAAGTTGAAATGTTGAACTTGAAAAGATAGACACTTGAAGACTAGACTTTTGAAGATGTTTAGTGACTCAAATACATAAACAACGAATAAAAACCTATGAAATGCAGAAAAAATACAACAGCGGCTACGCTTCAGTTTGCTCTGATCCAGGTGCACACAAATAAAGATAGTAGCTCAAATTGAGCAGTAGGACACAAAAATAAATTTTCCGATTCAAATTATCGTTATCGAATAAATGAGAATAGGGGTCATAGGTATGAGCTTTCATGCAAGAGGTCTTCTCCTACTCTGGGGGATGGGCCCGGGATGGACCCGGGCCTCAACCAACAAGCCTTTCCAACTAGCGCGATCTCTGCTTAGCTGTTTTCGGTGCCGCACACAAAGTTGGTTGAGATCCTTCTCCACCTCAAATGCGGACGGTCCTCTGTTGCATTGCACCACAGGTTCAGAATTTAACTAGAGGCTTTTTATCCATAACCAGTCTTAAGGCAGTGTCAACATTTTACATGTAGCAGTCTAAATTATTTGAAAAAATCACAACACAATAGCCAGGAGGTGGATAAGATGTTGGAGGCCCATTCTACAGCTATGGACGAATATGAAGAATGTGTGATATTACAATGAGTCTAGACCGGTCCAAGTATGCTTGCTATCCGCAACAGTTGCTCAAAAAGAGGTTGCTTCGTCTAATTTTCACTGGAATGCCATTTAAGGATCTCAATATTAAGTGTTGATCGCAATGTTTTGTCACCTTTAATACATGTCCCACCAGCTTTAGATCTGTTTCTTCAGTCCATAATCGGAATAAAAACACGACACTTGTTTGCAGTTTTTATCATTCAAATTTTTCATATGAGAATCACTAAATAAGCTGGCAGAAGTACAAAGGATCGTATTTTCACTCTTAGTAAGGACAATCCTCGAGAATTCTTGGGCGGCTAAAAAATCAATCTCAAGTTTTCTTTGTAGATCTCGAAAAGACACACGACCGCGAGCGTGCGTATTGTCACCATCTTGACCCACTTGGGATGAGGGCTTGAGAATACTTCTCTAATCTTAGGATCAAAGTGTAGATATTTATATTATAAAAGCTCTCTAATTATTCTAGCCTTTAGGAAGCAATGACGCTAATGATCAAAGACATTCTCCCAAAAACCATGCAATTTTAAATTCAGCTTTAAATTCAAGGAGTTCCCGTAATTGTCTTTACGATGTGGGCAAGTATTTCAATATATGTGAACATTTTAGGCAAAACCCAGCCCTGGGGCCTATTTCACATATCATACATCAAGTACATTGCAAGATTCTGGCAGTTAGGTTATAGTGGCTGACTGCTAAGGGCAGTTACATATTAGCCAGGCTAGGCCCATTGTGATACCACGCGGATTGACTTCTCCCAAGACTGGAACCAGTTGTTGCTTCTAATGAAGCGATTTAGCTGGCCAATGCTGGCACTATTTAGCTCGTTACGGCCGCTGAAGTAGTAGGCTTCTAGGTGAAGGAACCTACAATTAGCAAGAGCACTACAGGAGCAGAGAAGGTGATGAGTGTTTTCTTCCTCCTCTTCATCCATGCAGCTTCTGCAAAAATCATTATATGGGGCACCCATCCTGCGAGCATGAGTGCCAATTGCACACTGCCCGGTTACGAAGTTGACTATATAAGACACTGATCTTCCCAGTCCTGCTATACGGAGCGGAGGCATGGACAATCTCGAAAGCGGATGAAGTCTTGGTCTCTTTGACAGAAAAGTTCTACGTGCGATCTTTGGTCCTGTTTGTGTTGAAGGGTTCTGGAGAAGCCTCAACCACGAACTGTAGGGGCTGTACAGCGACATGAGTCTAGTTAGGCGTCTACGGATCCAACGCTTACAGTGGCTAGGTCATGTAGAGCGTATGCACAACTCAGCTCCGGTCCGAAGAATATTCGAATCCGAACCTGTGGGACAACGTAGCAAAGGTCATTCGCATATACGGTGGCGCACTGAAGTGGAAAAGAACCTCAACCTACTTGGTTGGAGAGGCTTGTTTATTGAGGCCCAGGTCCACCCCGAACTGTAGCGCCACACAAAGAAGACAAATGCCTCATAAAAAATAAACACACATTTACAACACTTTATCTGAATTTGTCTTTCAGAATGAAACCTCAAAATAATACACGTCATACAGCAAAGAGGTATATTATACGTCGAATCTGAGAAACAGAAAATTATATTACGTGTTTGATGTATGACAGCGTTAATAGAACGTAGTATGGAATGTTTGTGATGTATGATCTGTGAAACAATCACCTGATGTAAACCTTTCAAATCAATATTCAGTCTTTTAAAGATGCACTTCAGAGCCAAGCCCACCAAGTCCATCACCAAGCCACCAAGTGAATGCAAGGTTAACTTGCCTTGATCAGACTCAAACTCTCTAGAGGTCACTGAGCTGATCTTATGCTCCCCATACGATCTGAAGTCAGAATATATACATTGAATAGACATTCACTCTGTTAGTACCAATTCTTTGTTTTATGCGTTAAAGTTAAGTCTCCAGCCCAGGCAGAAAATTACCTCACACCCAATGCGCTGGTTCAGACAGGCATAGCCCGAATCAGGTCCTCCCTAATTAATGCAAGGATTGAGAATGAACTCATCATCCCCCTTTCGGAGGTGTTCTCTTAAAACTTACAAAAACAAAAATATTTGCTGACAAGAAAAAGATTCACAGTGCCAAAGGATGATTCCCAAGGTACATTGAATTCCGCATTGGTAGCCCGTCCCCTTAAAGCCTTTGGCGAATGCATTAATTACTCTTCAAAGCTCTTTGGTTGTTTCTCTAAGTACGCGCCTTTTTTTGCTCCACACCCATTCCATCACCCAAAAGAGCAGGATGATGCCGCTTAAGGCCAACAAGTACCAACTGAAGTCGGTCTATTACGACTTGTCGCATCCTACCAACCCAAACAAACAAACACCGCCAATCAAAGTGGTGCACTTTCTAATTAGCTGTTCCGTTTTTAATTAACTTATCCCTATGATCTGTGTCTGCCTCTGCAGAGTACGCACCGCGTTTGCGGATATAGTACTTCCTTGCACCACTGTCACTCTAGACGCCAACAACTACAATGCCAACGACATCGTGGTGCTGTTCTGCACACAACAGAAGATGAAGACGACGCTGTGGAAGTGAAGCCAAACGAAAAAGGACTGCAGATTGAGACACAATTTGCAGTGATGTTCGCAAATTCTTGTTCCTGCCAGTTTGCTCGGGAGCCTTCTTATTCTGGTTGGATAGATTGTCTTTCGCTTCCCCAATATAAATTACTCACTTAAGGATACATCCTTGATTGCAAATAAGAAATTCTCACATGACTGTCGTCGTTGTCGTTGTCGTCATCGACGACTGCATGGGGGTTAGTTGGTTGCTGGTGACGGTGGTGGTGGTAGTGTTGGTTTCAGAGTCCTGGATGCTGCCACTGCCATTGGCACTGCTGTTGCTGGTCCTGGTGCTTCTGGGGAAGACAGTGGGCCTGCTCATCGCTTATATCCATTTGACATGTTATCATTGTGTACGTATCTTTTGGTATTAATTGTTGTTAGTTAAATATATGTATCTATGTGCCCTGCTCCCAGTTCGGAACGGATTGGTTTCGGCACTGCTCTGCCTCTGCCATAGTGTCTTCCTCGTTGTCTTCATCTTCTCCTGGCATACAGCGCGCTCACTGATACCGGAGAGCTGTTGCCTTGTTAAGGATAGAGACAATGTGTCTCTGCCATTCTTAGGCATTTCAGCTGACACAAGGATTTTCGGTACATGACAACTAAGTAATTTATACGATTTCAACTGCTTCGAATGCACTCAACCTCCGCCCGAGCAGCGACTGAGGGCTTCAACAGCTCGTCCCACTTCTGGTTCGGTTGAATGGAACCAGCCCATCTCATCATCGTTGCAACTAGAAATTGGGAAAATTTATTATTTTCATCCGGAGATGGGTTAGTGAGAAATTCCCTAATTGGAAGGGGCGTGTGCGAGATTATTTGCTCCTACTTCAGTTCGTGTGTGCGCGTGGAAAGGGGGAAACTCGATGACGGGTTTTAATTTGTTCCCCTCTCGGTGAAATCCTTAAGGCGAATGGGGAGATCGAATTAATTTAAGGGAAGCGCACACAATTTTAATTTCATTTTTATTTGCCTTAGTCGACACCATGTGCGGGAGTGTTCTTGTACACACATGCATTTGTATGTGCGAATTCAGATTGTTGTCACGTTTATGGTCATTCCCTGTTGGCAGTTATTACACATTTCGATCGTAAAGTGTAGAGTCCTTTTTATTGGCAAGTGGACAAGACGTTTTAATGTGCTCGCATGTTGCATGCATGGGGTGGCTCTCGTTCCCTCTTGCCGGGGCTTGTCGAAGACGATGGTCTGTTCGGACAGCAGAATTGTCTGTCAAATGGGGTGAATTTCGCACCAAAGCGTTTCATTTCCGAGACAAATGTCATATTTATTGAGTGCAGTTATATCCAATGGCGTCACAGGAATCATTTGAATGTGATTACAAGTGTCTGGTGATGTTTTAATATCCTGTGGCTTTATGTTGTTTAAAATATTGTTTAGGAATGTTACCGTTTGTTCCTATCATTAACAGACTTGTTTTATTACAACATACTACATGATATAATCCTCTTTTCGTCCTATTTATTTACACTTTTTTAAAATCGTACTTAGGGATGTTCGTACGCACGTCTATTTGGAAGATACAGAGGATGCCTGGAACTGAATTGAAAATAGTGGTCAGCTGGACTTGAGTGTTGAATTGGACCTGATGGCAAGCGCACTGCTCATGAAGTGAGTCAAGGTTTGTGGTTCCGCTGTATCATTACAGCTACGGCACTAAGGCAGCTACTACCACTTTACAAGATCGTTTGTGAATGATACGTTATATTTAAGCTAAGTCTTCGTAAACACGGTTTGTTAACCGAGAGCATCTTAGGTTAGCTATGCTAGAAATTCTAATGTTATTTGTATATTAATATAATAATAATACGGGTGGCGCAACAGTCCGTAGTGGACCAAGGCCTAGCTTCTCAGCAACCGTGTTGTACGTGCTATTGTCCTCTCACGAGTGGAAAGAACCTACAGTTTTATATCGATTTCGAACGGCCAAGTTTGATTAACTTTTTTTTTCTAGACAGAAGTACTCCTTGAGCATTGTCAGTGCCTCGAACGATGTGAGACCGTGAACATTCGTTTTTTTTTTTGCAGTGCAGATGAGGTATTGAACCTAGACGTCGAGGTTCAATTGTTTGGTTAGTTCGTTGGTTTTCTTAGAAGACGAAGTGTTACTGTCCCATAGAAACCAGCTACGTTGAGTTTTAGCGCTACCCTTTACACTTTTGAGGTTATGGTGGAAAATGCAATAGCCTTGATGACAGATTGACTGATCACTTTCATGTGCGCTGTATTTGGGTGGTATCTGTCCCTTCTTATAACAAGGATTTCCTTGCAAGAGTCTTGCATTGTTTGGGGGTATGAAATGAGCGTTTTTTTTTCAAAATAAAACACTAGTTATTAATGGGAAAATAAACACATTTTATTCAATGTATTGGCCCTTGTTTTCTATACACTTTGACCAGCTTTCTGGCAATTTGTGAATACCACTCCAATAAAATTGTTCGTCTTTTAAAGCAAATCAATCAGACACCCAATTTTCGACTTCTTCGTAGGAATCGAAGTGCTGCTCAGCCAATGCGTGTCGGACAAATGGTAGTCGGAAGGAGCCAAGACTAGTGAATACGGCGGGTGGGGTAGCTGCTCCCAGCCAAGTGTTTTGATTGTTTCCTGAACCGGTTTTGCTTTGTGTGCAGGGGCTGGCCAATTCTGGTCGTTTCTCGATCAATGCATGGTTCAAACTGATAATTTGTTGTCGGTAGCGATCAGTATTAACGGTTTCACCAGGTTTTAGGAGCTCGTGGTACACCACACCTTTATGGTCCCATCAAACACACAGCGTTGTCTTCTTGCCGAATCGATCTGGTTTTGCAGTCCATGTTGATGGTTGTCCCGGATTAACCCATGATTTTTTCCGTTTAGGATTCTTAAAATAAATTCATTTTTCATCGCCAGTAACAATCCGATGAAAACCGATTTTCTGACGTGTCTTTGAAGCAAAATTTCACAAGTGTTTTTTCGGTTTTCCATCTGTCTTTCATTCAATTCATGTGGCACCCATTTTCCACACTCTTGGATCTTTCCCATAGCTTTTAAACGGTCAGAAATTGTTTGTTGTGCAACATTTAACATTGCTGCCATTTGCTTCTGACTCAAAGTGCCATCTCCATCCTATATCGCTTGCAATTCGGCGTCTTCAAACTTTTTTGGTGGTCTTCCACGTTCTTCATTTCTCACATGAAAATCATTATTTCTGAACCGTGGAAACCATCTTTTGCATGTTCTTTCTGATAGAGCATGATCACCATATGCCTCGACAAGCATTCGATGCGACTTTGCAGCACTTTTCTTCAAATGAAAACAAAAAATTAATGCTTTCCGCAAATCACCACTTTCTGGTACAAAATTCGACATTTTAAACACGATGAAAAATTATTTTTTTGTCTGTTGTACTTGATGTATACTAAATATTTTTCACAGATGCCATAGCAAGCAAACAAAAAAAAAATAAGGGCTCGTTCACAACAAATGTTCCCTATCGAGACATTTATTTCTTGACGCTCACTTCATACCGGTATACCTGGTAAATAGCGCAGAGATTACCAGAGTGTCTGTCCGACTATACAATAGATCGTTTTTCTTATTATCATGCAATTTAAAGTAGAGCTGCCTGTGTACATGCTCCCATGAGAAAGAAAGCAGAAGCGTTTGTTGATTCAATCTTACTTAGTGGAAGAATAAATATGTGACCTTGTTTTTTAAGATTTAGTTTAGGTAGAATATATACATACTATCTCCTCGCTGAATCTAGGATACAAATGCGACCATACGACCATAAGCTCTAACGATCTCTGTGTCTGATCGCACTTGGCGTAGTTGCTTTTTTCATATGAAGGTTGATATATGGAAGATGGAGATGGGCATCTGTAGACTATTTCTTTATAGCTACGTGTCACTAGATTATATTTTTAGTTAAGGGTGTATAGCATGCCGGCATAAATAAGAAGTGGAAATGCTATTAAAAAAGTCAGTCAAATCCGAGTTGGCGGTTCAAAGGTTCAGGGCCATACAAGATTGTGCAGCAACGTCTTCAAACTATTTAAATTCAGTTTATTGAATTCCTTCCCTCGCAAATGGATCTCCCATTCCATACCATTTTCATTGTATGCGCGCCTCAGAAACGGTGGAAAATTCCGACTAAGATCTGCGTCACATAAGCAAAATCTAGGAAAGTATATTTATATATTATATTTTATATATTATATATAATCTTATCGATGTTTCGTCGTTTTTGGCTTTTATTTTATATTCAAAGCTTTTGATCTCAAAATAGAATGAAAGCCCTTTTTTATTTGGATACGTACTAATACTAAATATCTATTTGCAGTATCACTTTATGACGGGCTGAGCGATGAACAGAATTGCAAATTCACCGAAGCGATATTTTCTTGAGGTCAGCGATAACGAAGGTTTTAATTTCCCCTGGCTGGTTTTTAAGTATATGGAGGGTCTTGCAAAATTGTGACCCTTTTGGGTCGTGAATGTTCACATTATCAAGCCTTCTTAATCGTTAATTAAATTTCACATTCTTTAGATGCTACTGACCGGATGCATGAATGATCTTAGCGTTCAGTACCTAATTCATTAATTATATGCGACTTTTAGGTGCATTTCTTGGATAAGTTTTCAAGATAAGCCAAATGATGATATGTGCGTATCAAATGAATACCCACGCAGGATTTCAATTATCAATTGCAGATAAACCCATATTTCATGCAACACTGTCCGACAGAAGAGCATTTGAATTTCAGAATTCCAGTAGCACAACAAAGACAATTTGCAACTCCTCGTTCGCACATGTGAACCCCCATAATATACCGTCCAACAGCTGAGCATAATTGTTTCGCAAGGGGAAACTCTCTGTAAATTTGTTTAAATAAATTTGAGAGAAAAAAGAAATTAATTATTTCCTATCCACGACACAGTTGTTCTGCACATTGCATTTGAAAATCGCAGTACGTACGTACATATGTACGTATGCACATACCTCCCCGGAACAACAACTTAATTCGCCATTAGCACCACCGTTCGCAAGCCGTCTGCCACCGCCATCGTCCTAACAGCCATCCAAGTCATTAACCATTAAAATTATGAATTTTCATTTAATGCCACAAATTGATGCCATCACACGCAAGCCGGCGAAGGAGAGTATCTGCAAGAAATACAACGGCAGCGTACAACCGCGGAATATGATTAACCCCTTCGCGCGATGATGCAGCCCTGTGCACGGTGTTGAGCGCTCAACGACAGCGCCCCTCTGGGTGCTGAGCTTCCTCGGCTGACTTCACCTTTTAACAAAATACCTCGCGTAGCCAGAGGGGTGAACGAATGCACACATTTTATGAGAAAATAATTTAAATTTCTATAAAATAATTAAAACATGTTGGACATTGTGTTCTTCGCATTCGACACTCGTAGAGCAAGCGGCTCTTCCGATCGGATCGGGGCTTGACAAGTGAAAGAGAGCTGCTTTGTGCGATTGTGGGCTTGTGTTGTCTTGTTTTTTTTTTATATTTGATGTGTTTTGTTTTTGCCAAGTAGTGTCTCTCCTGTTTTTTTATGTTTCGCTTGCAAAATGAGTGCATTCAATGAATTACATTAAAACCTGTTTGCATTCGCATTCGCAGGCCTAGACACATAATGGGCCGTGTGGACAATGTGACAGTAGGCGTGAGCATGGCGGGTACGGACACCATGAAGGACAAATGTCTTAACATGTCTAAGCATGTGTAAAAAAATTAAACAACAACTTGGGGGGTTAATTAAAAGTCTGGGGCGGTAAATAGCCATATTTTCTCAAATTGTACTCCCTGCTGGATATCTGTTTGGATTGATGTCGTAATTAATTGTTTTGTGTCATTCTGTGCGGTTTGTTTGGAATAATTTAGTGTCTCTGTGGTGTTACTGCTAATTGCTGAGGTAAGATGATTTATTTTTGCAGTCAGGTGACGACGGAAGGGGTCAGTTGATTGATGTGCAAAAGCGGAGGATGATGAATGCTAAGGAAACAATTTCTGACTAAACCGCAAACTGCGAATCTTAAGAGGTCATCTCTATGTAATTACTGGCTTGAATTGTGGACACTGGTTCATGTGATATGTGTGAAAGTGTTGGAAAAATGCGGTACGGAGATAAAACGAACCTTTTGTCTATTAGTCAGAAAAAGTACGTGTCACGAATGAAATTTGTTGACGGCCTTTTGATAGAAAGAGAAAGTATTCTGTCGTGTGATATGTTATCAAAGTAATCGAAAATGTGTGAACAGTCATATGTCCCCATATGTATAACCATTTAACAAAATGAGATTTGAATTCGGCATATCCCTGAGAGAGGATGCAGAGGACCTAAACGCTAGGGATATTGACAAAAGATTCTATGCCAGGCACAAACACCTTCATCGAAAAATAGGAGCAACATGGTATAGACAGACGAAACCATGAGTAATTTGTTTGGTTCTGATGGAAAAATGTACGTGAATGTCCAAAAAACCATAATGAACCAAAACTAAAAATAATTTAACATGGTAGAGTTATGGTCTGCGGTGCGGCTTTTCAGCTTCAATTTTTTAATGAAAAACAAAATGGGCATCTCGTAGATGCTGCGTCAAGTTTATTTTTTAATGTATACTCCAATAACCCATTTTCGCAAATTCTTTTATTTTTACACTGTTTCCTTAAATATTAAAACATAAAGTGACACAAAACACTAATATTATAATATTTTTTCTAAATATGAATGAACTGGATATAAAAACCCTTGATAAACACTGAGAACTTGCTCTGTTCGCATTATTTTTTCTTACCATTCGAAGTAATCAAAACATAATGAGATCAAACTGCTGACGGACTTAGCATGCTGTTAGGTAGTATTTATGTACAGACGGGTTATGGCGGGGATTTTATGCTGATATTTTATATATTTCAGTAATATTTTATGGTATTTCGAAATATTGACATTAAAGAAACTAAAACTATTGTTTCTATTACTTTTTCCACCATGGTGTGTACCGTATCCCCAACTATACAATTTACGTTAAAACGAAGTTAGACTTGGTTTTGTTTTCCATAAAATTCATCACTGTGCAGAACATTCGCAACTAGAATCAGAAGATAACTAAATGATTTTTCCATAGCAAAATACAAATTATTAGAATGACTTGTAGTATTTTACAATTAGGAAGTTAGTTCCTTTCTGAGATTTTTAACGCTTTGTGGCTTTTCGAGTAACATTGTATACAATAATTTTGAGCGACTATATTCAAGGAATGACTGAATCAAATTTATAAGATGCGCGAATCAACAATTTACCGCATTATACTGAACGGAAACGAGCAAGTGTTTCATTAAGCAAGCCGGCGATGCAGCACAGGAAGGAAAGATGGAAAAATATTAAATTTTGTTCAAAAACATCTTCAATCGTCACCTAAAGAGATAAAGCTGCAACTGATTTGGATATTGACTCATCAGCTGAAGAGCTTTAGAAAGTGGGCTCCGAAGCTATAAACCTTGTAAGGTATCTCCTACCACTTAAGAGTCGATCAACGACATACGACAAACAAGCATTGATTTTTATATATACACTCAACATCCAGTATAACCCATATAACGAATCATCATTAGAAGTCTATTGATCCTCTACATAAGGAATGTAATAAACAATTTTACTACTCTATAGAACGAATTCTGTTCAATTTAAAGGAACAGCGACAGTCATTACTATCAGCGAAGAAGAGCGAGTTCAAATGACCAAATACTAAGAAACTAATGATTAATTGATTCATAGCATGTATAAAATGGGTAGACTAAAACCAATAAAATTACTACAAAATGCCCAGTGTGTAGATAAAAAATTCTTAATAGTCTACTCTAAATAAATGCGAATTGTTTCCTTGCTACTTCGTTTTTAAAACAAATTGTACAACATTATGAACAAACGCTTAATCCGAAATAAAGAAAACAATCAATAAAGATTTGCGCTAGATATCATATGTGGTGTCACAAGGAAAATACGCCAAAGCCTGTTTTACTCATTTTTCACGAAATCAGTTTATATGATAATGTGCTAGTTTTCGCTTGTGACAGTGATGGGCTGAAAGCTAATGTAAGGACATATTGAATATGTAATGCGCAGGCCTTACAGACTAAATTTAATGTAAACTTCACCACAGTTCGAAGATCGCAAATGTTAATGATACCGATCCCACTAGCATGAGAATACACATTAACAGCCAGTCTTCCGTCACGAGGAAAGCATGTTCTCTTATTTAGTTTGGGACTATTCAATCTCGTCCAAATGTTGTCTTAAATCAACAGCTTAGCATTAACCATGTGTATTGAGTTGACTTCAAGTAAACTTAGTAGGTGGATCGACTAATATTACTGCCACAGTGCATAATCCATGTTGGATTCATAAAATACATCTGTATCCATCGCACCACATAACATCGTCACCCTACATACGTACATAGCACATCCGCTGTGTCACACAGCGGAAGAGATTATGAAAACAATCACAAAACTTCCATATCGCACCTACCGTCATCACGCCAACGGAAAGTAATATTACATCAAAACTCCGAAGAGATACTATGCAAATACTCCAAACATTTGATTAGAAACTTTCAACAACAGGTGTACACTACAGAATTTTTAATTAGAAATCACGATTCGCATCTCTCTAGCTCAGTGAAGGAATTAGAATATTCATCCTTGGAAACAGGAATTTACATCGAAACTTCCGCAAAGCCTGCTTATAGTGTTAATTTCCCAGAGCACCCTACTGCAGCCACATCCACACAGCTACTTTCCTCCAAGAGTAGTATTTTATGCGAGATGAGCAAAAAGCAAGAAGCGACAAGAAAAAAAAATGCCGGAATGGAGTTTCTAAAAATTTGCAAAGCCTCTCATACTTTGAATTCAAATTAGGGACTAAAAATAAATTCGACACACCAAGAGGAAGACAGTAAGATAGAGAGCGTCGAACAAGCCGGGGAACGCTAATAAATTAAAAGCCGTAGTGAACCAAAACCCGGACTGGTTGATGGTACCCGTAGTGGTTCCTCTTGAGTGCATTTGCTTGTAAGGTGGACCTTCGTCACAGCGAACACCACCGTTTTTCGTTTCATATGGGTGCAACTCAAGCATCCGACATAATAGAGATCCACAAAAATTCTTCTGCTTCGGCGGCGGAAACATTTGTTGTTTCTCCTCGTCATAAGCCATAGAGGTGCATTCCGCTTGGAGAGTGGAGTGTCGATTCCAAATGCAGGTAATGGCCTGCGGAATGGTTTAGCCACGTTGTGCATCTGCCAATATACACCTTGGTTTTTGTGTGTTTATTTCATTCCTCATAAGCCGCTACAAGTCGCGGGGAGAATAAATTGTTCTCTTGACGGGTCGATCCTCTAAGCGGGGCATCGAAGTTAGGGCCTGTGTAATAGTTGAAACTGTCGAACGTCGAACATCGCATACTACTTCGAGTAACCTATTGAACTCAATCGAGTGAAGGGTACATGCGAAGGTGTGTGCAGTTGAGGTATGCAATCGAGAGTGTTTGGACTCGCAAGAGATGTGGTGACAATGTGTTATGCATCCTTTTATGTAACCTACTTTTTGCAAGGGACAGTGTACGAACTATTTGCGTTTCTCGCCGGATATTTTGATGTTTCATGCAATCATTGCTCACATTGGACGTCGCACCTTCAGAGGTTCGCTTGTCTGTGTAAAGCGAAGGTGCAGTCAATAATCTTAAATTCTGAGGAAAGTTGGTAAATTTTTTGGAGAGTTCACAACTACGGCAGTGTTCATTATAAGAGATGCCCAATTTGACTGCGAGTTTTTCTATTTCCTACCCTATTGACACCATTTTTCATTTTCAATTCATTTTTATTTCGTACTTCATGATATGCTTGTATACTAGACAAAAATGCTTAAAACTAGTTGGACGTACAATGTTTTTATTTCTTATGATGTTTAACACTTTCTTAGCTACATTATTTGAATAAGCTGTGTAACCCTATTGACACCTGGCCTGTGGTTATCCCTTCTATTATTTTGATACCCGACTGAGTTCGGTAAAGAATATCAGTTGTTTTAGCCAAATTCTAATCTGGCCAATGTAATTCAGAACTTGATAGCCATAAATTCCTGGTGTCTTCTTTAAGCCCTGTTGCTATCAGACCCAACACATATGTAGCTACAACCATAGCGTTTAGCATTCCACGACCTCAACTGTGTGTCCCTGAAAAAATCCGATGAATGCAAGGAACAGAGGGCAAGACTTCTACTGGAAACTCACTTTCTGGGCAGTCACCAAAACTCTGAAAGGCCTGAAACCAATTTGCAAGGACCAGCCTGGAATTGGCAATAAGCTCGTTTCATCCATTCAAATCTCCAGAAGCTGACGAAAATATAGCAGTCTAACTCACAAAAGGTGAACGTGGTAGAAAGGCAAAGGTAGTGTTTAATAGGAGAAACAATACCGAAGCCAACAGAACGATTAGCCTTTCATTTATGCTGGAATGATGGAGAAAGTTTTAGACTACTACAGGGAGGAAGTACTAACTACATTTCTTCTGCATTACAGCAAGGAGATTTACAGAGCCTGTGTTATATCAGTTGACAAAATATATCGAAACCACTCTTGAAGCTAGGGAAGTATTTATAATCGCTTTCCTAGATATTGAAGGAGCATTCGACAACAGTCTGGACAAAAAGAAATTTGGCACTGTACAGTATTAAAATGAATGAATGAACTTCTGAGCACGAGACCAGCTGAGACTCATGCGTCAGAAAGCATAATACAAGTCAACACAACAAGGTGTGTGGACATCAATGATGTCCTCAAGGAGGTTTCTTATCTCCCTTAATGTGGAGTAAGATAGGTAAGGGAAGACAAATTAGACCCTATGCGACGTCATCGAATGGGATGAACAATCACAATATGCAATAACATGGTCCAAAAGAACCAACCTGATCACCGCAAGACAGACACTCAACAAATGTGTCTCTGTATTAGAGGGGCCATGAGAATCTTCCCATCTACCGCCATGGAGATGCTTTTGGAATTGACTCCATTTCATCTGGTGGTTGTAGAAAAGTCCAAGCAAAACTATCATGAGAATGCCAAAAAGAAGGGATACAAAAATACAAGTGAATTCTATCGAAACAATTCGATGCACTAGTCAAAAATCGACCTCTAATGGCCATTCCGAAAGATGACAAGCTTAGGATATTTAATTTTCAAAAATAGTTTATCATTAAGCTTAGCACAGAAAAAAAAAACATGTAAAGTCACTGTGCAATATAATATAATAATAATAATAATATGGGAGGCGCTACATTCCATAGAGGGCCAGGGCCTAGCTTCTCAGCAACCACTTGTGTTGCGCGTGCTATTGTTCTTTCACAATTGGAAGGGACCTACAGTTTTATGCCGAATCCGAACGGCCAAGTTTGAGAAGCTTTTTCTAGACAGGAAATACGCTTTGAGCATTGTCAGTGACTCGAAAGAGGTGGGGTCGTGTAAATTATTTGTGTCGCTCGGAGCTGGATTCGAACCTGCGACGTCGAGGTTGGGGTCGACGCACATACCAACAACGCCACGGGCCACCACCGCTGTGCAATATACCCTCTACAATAATAATGAAGACCTTTGAAAAGCGTTTGAAAAGTTGACTATGAAGTACACGGTTTTACAGCAAGATTCATTGCTGTAGATTGCCCTATTCAAAAGAGCGAATCCAGAGCAGACAAAGCCAGCATCTTGAAACGGAAACATACATACACCATCCGATTTAGATTTGGTGAGTTCCATTATTCACTCTGTTTGCGGAGAATTCGTCTCAACATGAAGATAGACCTATTGTGTATTACAAGCCCTTTACAATGGAACATTCGACAAGATCATGCATTTCAATTCATATTTTGTAGTTGTACCCCCAATAACGGACACACCTCATGTGTTGTTGAAATACAGTGATGTCTTTTGTTTTATGTTCTCTCTAGGCATATCGACAGCAATTTGGTGGGAACATCCATTATTCGAATGATGACATATGAGTAAGCCTCGTGTTTGACGAATTTGTGGAGTAGGACTCTTTGTGCTGTTCACATATATAATTATTCACCAAATTGACCATCTTTAGATACTAGATTGGACTTTAAAACGAAAAGTGACCGGTTCCTCTAGAGCACCTCAAACACATCTACAAAATTGAAAAACATGCCAGTGCCACTAGTGTCTGTAATGAAGAGTTTCACTGTATTTATTTTTTTTCACCCGTGAAAAAAGGGGTATAAACAGCTGTATCATAGATGGTAATATGCACAGCCGTGAGCATATTCCCGATGACGATATCAATGATTTTGTTATTCACAGTCAGACAGCCACACGCTCTTTGGAATGATGTAGGTTTCGAAGTTTGCATTAATTCCGTGGCTCCCGTTCACCAATGAACTACTTCGAATATTAAAAAACATCACAGACAAAGCCAGTTATACAGCTATAGCGCTGAGACACAAGCGCGCACATACTGCAATGCAAGCCTCTTGACAGGTGACACGATTAAGGTTTCTTATTAAACATTCGTGGACTTTCGCCAAGGCATTCAAGGGAAGCTCCTTTTCGCACTGATCTCAAAGAAGCACTAGTCGCTCTTTACTACTTTGGAAACTTCTCAGCATCACAGGTTCAAGAGCAAGTTTACTAGTTTTTAATCGAATTGCACCTTTTCAGTATCCAAAGAGGAGCTCAGGGCAGTCCCACAAATTTGGCCCAAATACGGTAGAACTAACAATGTTGTAAGTGTCGACGGTGTCGTCTACCTAATCGGACAAATAGCTCAAAATATTCTGCAATACTTACTCTCTTTTTTTCAAACAACAGAAGAATTCCCTAACACAACACAAATGTCAGAAATGCTGATGATGATCAACAATCGTCTCCGCTTTTCGAAGGGCTAACACATTTTCAGATTCTGTGTAAAACCTCAATGATTTTACATGAGCATTCATTTTATGAACATCTGCGCAGACAATCGATATTTAAAACAAAAACCAGTGAAATTCATATTCATCAGATTGAGCAAGTCCACTAAAGCCTATCTCCACAACTCAAAGCCAATTATTCACTTGTCGTTATCGCAAACAAAATAATTAATTAGTTAATTAACAAGCGTCTGCCATGCATTACAGCACACACTATACGCCTGCGTCTCGGATCACGCATGCAAATAACGTACCCAACCAATTTCCAGAATCAAGGAAACAGTCCCCCGAAGCTCCAGCGAATCCGAAAAGAAGTACACGACCAACCAATGGCAACCTCGTCGGTGATTCTTAATTATTGCAACGAAATTCGAAACATGCGCTTACAGATATCTCGCATGGTGCTGAATTGTGCCCACAGACACAGACGACTGTGTACATACCACGGATGTCGCTGCCAGGGTTTGTATCATATCCCCCTAACCAGTTCGGACCGCCTCGTATCTAATTTGACTCACGGCAGCAGATCAGCTCGGATTCATGATTACCGCGACCAGACAAGATCTGGACGGCATGCGGCAAGCAGTTGGTAATTGACGGTTGGAAGCTGAGAGAATATACATGCATGCACACACATTCATATATTTGCCAGACTTCACTATGTGGGGGAGATCGACGATCCCACTTAACGTACGATTTCACCGGCCAAACAAGGATGGCACTTTCGCACGCCACAACGGCGGCAATACTTCGTGCTGACAAGCACATGGTTCCAAACTATCTGAGCACGATGGATGGCAATGACAGTATCCCACAGAATCGATCCGCTTCCATTGTTTGCTGGTGTCAACCGATTACCCCGATCAGGAATTTCCCATCGATGCGGAGATGGTTATCTGAGCTTCGCCTCCTATTAGTATGGATCAATTAAAAGGCGACTAGTCGAGGGCTACTGCTCCGGCTCCCTGGGAGATGTGTCATGTTCTGTGCCAGATTAAAATCTGTCTCCGTAGTTTCCTTGAGGGGCTCATTATCAGATTAGCTTCTGTAGCTGGACCGCGCTCTCTAATACATTGCCACATATAACTCATTACCATTGACACACTGTTAATATTTTTTAAGCTCCCCGGAGTGGGTAAGCGAGCCATGGACCACACACAGCGATGGTAATGCAACAGATTATCATTAATAATGTGGAACGGAGCTGCGTTATTTGTCCCGGCATTCACAACAGGTAACTTCCTAGGAACGATGGTGATGCCCTCGCGAGTAGGTTATTTCAGAGAACATTGTCGCTGACCCCTGCGCGTTTGTGTTGTGTTTAGAACCACTTATAAGGGTTCCTCCTAATGGCTGGATATTAATTGCCACTGTCAGTTGCTACCAGAAGTACGTGATAAGTGCTACCTCTTCCCTTTGGGAGCAACTACGTGTAAACTGATAACGTGAAGTTAATTCTGAGAAGTAGATTTCACAGCGAGGAGGAGGCCACTCACAAGCTGTGGGGATTAGGCAGGCTTCAGATGGGAGGGTCTTTCTTTCGTTATCGTGACATGTGGGCACATGGATGCTGTGCTGGTCTTGTTGACAAAGTGCGTATGAAAATTCACTGTCATCCATCACAGGTCCGCTGGAAAGGGGTTCTTCGGGTATGGCTTAGAAAGCAGGCATTTGGATGACTGTCATTTGAATGAGCTCAATGAGATGCATACATGATCATATTTTGAGTCCATGTAGAGACTAGAGAGTGGTTTTTACGCTGAGAAAATTAGTCTTTGGAGACATTATCATTTACAAGTTGATGAAAGGCCGAAACTGATTAGATTCGTTATCGGAAGGAGCGATTAGATCATAAAGATAGAATCCGAGTTTAACTGGACGCAGCTCATTGGTTGCTGGCAGGTAGAGCACGATACCGGTTATGAAAATACTTGTGTTATTAGCAAACATCTCACCACAACAAAAATGAGGCACGTAGGGCAGAGGAAATAGGCGATTGCTAGGATTTCCTGAAAAGAAAACGCACAATGTCCAAATGTGAACCATCTAAAGGTTATTCTAAGAAATCTTAACAAAGCTTTGAAACAGATCCTCTTAATGGAGTTGCCGGGAAAAGTAGCTGCAGGTCACTAGGAAACCAACTAATTGGAACTCAAACAGGTCAACGGTCCTGATGGACCCATCGTCCATACGGTCAACCTCGCAACCATCATGTTCAGAGGTTTAGCCAATCAGAGATTCTAGGTTAACATGATTTCTGATGCGTAGATCTTGGAAGAAGTTTTCTCCTAGTGTTCTGTGTTTCAGGTTGCAGAGACGGGCAGTGGCACAGGTAGTAAAGAATGTCCTCACTCTTTTTTTCATCACCACAGGCTCTGAATATGCAGTCATCAGTAAGTTCCATGTTTTTTTGGCCCTCTTTCATGGCAAGTCATAGCTTTTCCTCATTGGCGCTATTTCTCTTTAGTCTGCAACTCAGCTTAGAGTGATGTGTACTAAGAACCTTAAACCACTTGACGCTTGACTGTTGATTACGATGTTAGTATTAGCTGGATGGGAATATCATATGAGTGTGCTACATTTGATTAAATGTGTAGATTGATTTGATTAAATCCATAGCATATCCTCATCGAAGGGTATTATCTAATACATGACTCTGTAGCACGCTCTAAAATTCAAAGAGAAAGTCTATAATGTGCATCTAGTAGCACAATCATGGAGATTGTTAGGAAAAACAAAACACTTCAGCAGAGTGTTGAATGAAGATGATAATAAATGTTGAAGCCTGCAAATCTTTAAGCCGTTCCAAAAGTCAAATATGACATATCACATAAAGTCAATTCCTTAAGTAACAAGGCGATGTAGAGCCTGATTTCTAATTGTCAGTCTGTGTAAATAATAGTGGATCAATTTGTCAATTGTATGACAATATATCGGTTGAAAATGGCAGATGGATCAGGTCAAAGCGAGTTATAAAGTCAATTCTACTCTAAATGCAGGCACTGAGAATGTCTCAGTCCAAAGTGTTACGCAAAGGTCTTGTCCTTACTACAGAACTGTAAAGCGCAGGGACATCGGCTATTAATCATTCAAAAGTTATGTTTGGGTAGAGCTGCTAATAATTTTGAGTCCAATATCTTTAAGACTTGTATACAGGAGAAGATAATGTAAATATTCACCATGCCGATTGCCGAAGATAGGATAATGGAGATTGAGCAATTTCGTTGTGGACTCTCCCGAAGTCAAATCAAAATTGTCAAAATCATCAAAATTGGTTCCATATTTTTGAATGATATGTTATTTAACATAGCTCTGTTGTTGCTTACTGAAGGACAGCCTTAGCAGAAGGGCTCTCCGGTAAGTCTACATTGAACCAGATAACTCCAGTTATTTTTTTCAAGCCTAGCTTTTTGCTATCCACATATCCTGCCAACAAAATCGGCGGTCATATGTATTGAATGCCAAGCTGCCATCATAGTTATTGTCTCCTACACCACACATTCCAAACTGGTAGAGGAATGCCGAACCGAGCTGGCATCATTAGATGTTTAGCTCAATAGATCCCTCGTCGGGTACCTGGTAACAGTGACATAGCAGAAAATGGGAATGCGGATGAAATGGCTAGGCCAGGTTCCTCCCTTTAAAGCTCACTTGCAGAGGAAATATTTATACCTCTACAGACAGTGAAGGCGAATATCTCCAAGCACTTCCTTCATTGCCTACAGCGAAACCGACATGATATTGAGAAATTGGTGGCGTTTTGTACAGGACACTGACCAATAGGAATTTATGGCGAAAAACAAGACATCCCACATAACTCACACTGCCGCAGCTGCAACAACACTGACTGAGAAGGAGACCTTACTGCACTTCCTTTGTAAATGACCGACACTCGCTGGAGCCTGAGAGTGAGCGCATGGTAAACTCATCTTCAACTCACTGGATGAGAGTTCAACAAAGAATGAATATTAGCGAACTTATATCCTTTGTAAAATTGTCAAGGTGGTTTTAGGAGGACCTCAATTATTTCGCTCAAATATATAGATCGATGTCATTAAAACGGCACTCAGTCATGATTAGGTTATCATAAAAACCACTATTACTTCGCCATGACATTTCTGTTTTCAGAGCTCTACTTTGGGCTAGCTACCACAAGCAATTAAAATGCGGTGGAATAGCGAGCGTAAGCAGACACCCACTAACGCATGGAATAAAATCCCAAAGTATGGCATATCTGGTTGAAAACGGCAGAAAGAAAAACGTCTATGTAAAAAAAGCTTATACTGGAGAGTATTGAACAATCTACAGACAAGTAGAATATAACCCAAAAAATGTTGTCACATTTTGCAAAGTGTGTGCGTAATCTTGTTATCAAATCACAAAAGGGTCTGCACAGCAGGATACTGGATAGGCTGATTGTCAGAGATGACCGAGACTATACAACTGCTTAGTATTTATCAGAAATAAGTAAGAAACAAAAATCTTTGAATGGCATTGTTTTACGTAAGTTATAGTCTTAAGTTCAGCATTTGTGGCATTTTTTCAGAGAGATTGTGTAAACATTATGGCCCCACTTTGGTCTACCAAAACCTAGGTGGGCCAAAAATGTCTATTATTAGGATGAGAAAATATCATAATTAACCGAAGCTATAAATAAAATTATAAAACCTTGTCTTAAATTAAGATAACAATGCTTCAATGAAAAATGGTAATAGATCTAAATTGCCAATAACAAAACAGTTTATGGCTGATTATATCATGTTAAAGGAATAAAAAAAAAACCTTGAAAGGTATGTAACTTCAATTATCAAAAAACGTATAAATCAATGATCAACTTTGAAACTTAAGCAAATTGTCTCAAACAAATCTGTCAAATATTTATCTATTCTTTAATTAGTGAACATCATTCCTTGAAAGTTCGAAAGGCCTCGGTCCACCATTGTATAGCCATCAAAAACATATAAAAAGTACCCGAAGCATGACAACAAAATGGCCTACCTTGACGGCCATAAAGCAACCCCCAATAAAAATCCATTTTATTCTAACTAAAGGTATTTTGAATATTTTATCTTTTTTATTGGTTACACCGATACAAATGTAAGAGATAACACTACGCACAAATTTGTTTCGAATTAACCCGAGTTTACCGACTTTCGATCAACAAGATCGATATGGTTGAGCAATAAAATTGAACCGTAAATGTATATGTTTTCTTCTTGTCGTCGACGTCGTTGATTTCTGTGAGTTTTTTAGGACAGAGCACAATCAGGACGGTATTATAGTATTTTATTGAAACAACTAAGAGATAACAGTGCACCGAGACGATGTAAATCGAGAGATATTAAATAAATTGTGGGATGTAATCAGATTAGTTACGTGGGTTAGGTTCGCTGTGATGGGCTAGGTGTTTCACTGGGTATATTTGATGGAGTTTTCTTGTCCCCCAGTGTTTGTGGTCCTTTTTATGAATATGATATGTGAGAGACTGTGTGGGAGTGGAGGGGGCTTATCAGTAATGACCGCATGAAACAGTATATAGCCATTTACTGATTAAGAGGGGACTAATAGGAAAGCAATTAGTGCATTTTTTAAACATACTTTCTGTGTTATGCAAAATTGTAAATAAAAAGAGTACATTATTGTGCAAAAATGATATAAAAAATTAATAAAAATACGATAATTCTGGTAAATAACCGACCACTGTGAATGCATACAGAGATGGATTGATGCATCGTTTGTTAAAAAAGGAAGGACTGAGTTAAATCACGTTTTATCACACCTTTACTACTGATGTAGATGTAGTGCTAAAAACTAACTGGCCTGTAAAGTTAATTCATTGATTTTGATGAATATTTATGCTCAAGAGGGTCCACTCATTCAGGCATTACTGCTAGATCTACAATTTAAAAGAATTCTGCGTGTAAAGTGTGGGTGATCTAGTGCTTTTTTAAATTATGTTATATTCACACTGACAGCTGTTTGAGGCTCAAAATCTTCAATCAGTATTATATTCCTGCGAAATTAGCCGCGGTTACATTCAGACAACGTTGGAAAATACAAATAAGAATGCAAAATGCCCAACGGATGACATCAAAATAGAGGCTGTAAACGAGGTCAACGGTGGGCGTTAAAAACCCATGTTAATCGATTTATAATTTTTCGGCTCTTTAACGCCTGAAATTGAATATATGGATTTGGATGACCTTTGGTTCATGCAGGATGGCTTGCCATGCCACACACCCTATACCACAATCGACCTTTTGCTCACCATACCCCTAAATCGTGTTATCAGTCATCTAGCCGTAGCCTTTGCCAATTGCCCGTTTCGAAACTGCGAGTTGCCCATCTTGGCCTCTTAGCGGGGAACGATGAAGACCAACAATACATACATGTTGTTGCGACGTGAATTCTGAACAACTTTTGTTTACAACTCATCTGGGATGCTCTGGACAGCTGAATCAAGCCATTTTAAGCACGTAGAAAAAATTCTAATAAATGTTGATACTTTTTATTAATGTTTACAACAGTGTGGAAATAATTTTTCGAATTCAGTTGGATTGAAGTGACAGATCGTAATTAAACCATTCCAGTGGGCATTTAAGGGTAAAAACCAATATCATCCAATATGCTAGCTGCTGACCGAAACCATCAAAAAGGTCTTGGCAAATTGGGGTGATGGAATGCGCAACTGCGAAACCAGCCGATTCAGCCATTTGAACATTGTTGTTGCACATGTTTAATGGGAATGATAGTTCTTACTAAAAATATATAGCCAAGTTTTTCTTTCCAGTTTTCTTGGCGAAACAAATAAAAGTATAACGGTGTGTCTTTAACACAATAAAAAAAAAAACATAGCGTAATCCGAAAGGTATAGACAAATTTAAGATTAGAATAGCTTAGAGTACCCGTATAGGGTCAGTAGGTTAGGAGTAAGAACATTTCTTAAGTTAGTTAAGCTAGTTTTAAGCATTTTTGTCTAGCATGTAAGTTAATGAATTCAAAATAAAACAAAAATGAATGGAAAAAAAAAAAAAAAAGTTCTTACTAAAAAGTCTAAAGATCCGTTTTTCGGCGCACTAATCGGCACGTACCAGTGCGACGACTTCCGGTAAGTCGACTACAGACCACATCTTCATACTAAGGCAAATCCTGGAGAAGACCAGCGAATTTCAACCATGCAAACTATCTTTTTATCGATTTCAAAGCCACGTACGACAGTATTCAGCGCAAGGAATTATTCGAAGCGATGACCGAATTCGGGATACAGGCAAAATTGATATGGTCGTGTCGCACTACGATAACACATACATCGCGCAGTTCGGCTAGAGGACCTCGTAGCCGTTTGAAACCTGGTTATTAGAGAGGATAGTGGGGCGGGCAAAAGTCATCACAGAAGGCACTATCTTCTATAAATCAGTCCAACTGTTGGGATATTCTGATGACATCGAGATCGTCGCGCGTTCCCAACGTGCTCATTGAGCTTAAGGTCAGGCGAAACGTGCTGACCTTAAGCTCAATGAGGACAAAACAAAATATAAGCTCTCTACAAAGAAACGTTCCGTCACACATCACCTAAGACAAAATATTACAATCCACAGTTATAATTTCGAGGTAGTAAAGGAGTCTGCCTACCTCGGGGCAAACGTTAACCCCACAAACGACATCACAGAGGAGATCCCACGTATAACCACCCTTGGCAACCGATGTTACTTCGGACTGTCTAAACAACTGGGTTCGAATCGTGCATCGTGCGCATCATGTTCTTCAAAACGTCTATCTTGCCAGCCCTGCATTATGGAGCCGAAAGCTAAGCAAAACTGCAGAGCTGATTCTTGATGCCTCCCGGCTGCGAGGAAGGTGAATGAAGGAGAAGACACAACTGCGAAATCTACAAGCTGTACCAAGATGTGGATGTAGTCTGGACGGCAAAAAACCGTCGACAACACTGGCTCGCCCACATCGAGCGCATGGACAACAACGTTTCACCAAGGCCGCGTATGATAGCATTTATAGAGACGAGCTATACAGAGCTATGTCTAGTTTTGGCATCCTTACCAAACTCGTCCGTTTGTGTAGGATGACGATGGAGAATACACGCTGCTCCATCAAGGTCGGTAAAGACCTAACCGTGACATTTGATGTCAAGAAAGGATTCCGACAAGGCGACGCGCTGTCATGCGACTTTTTCGAAATCGTTCTTGAAAGAGTTGTTCAAAACTTGAACGCCAACACCAGAGGAACAATCTGTTAGAAGTCCGTCAATGGCGCTTATGTGGGTATTACAACCCCCAAAAAGGCCGCGAAGATCGGTTTATCGGTAAACGAGGGTAAGACCAAGCATATGCTGTCAACGATAAAGGACACCCAACACCGACGTCTCGGTCAGAACGTCACAGCAGACAGATATAACTTTGAGGTAGTTAAAAACTTTGTCTACCTAGGAACCGCTATCAATTCAGACATTGACACCAGCGCTGAAATCAAACGAAGAATAACTCTTGCCAATCGGTGCTTCTTTGGGCTAAGAAAGCAATTGGTAAGCATTTGAAGAACCAAGGTAACGCTTTACAAGACCTTAATCGTCTCAGTCCTGCTTTATGGAGCGGAGGCATGGACTTTGTCAAAAGCGGATGAAGCTGCTCTTGGTTGCTTCGAGAGGAAAATTCTTAGTGTGATTTTCGGTCCCGTCTGCATAGTTGCTGAGTGGAGGAAGGGACATAACGACGAACTATACGGGCTGTTCAACGACATCGAGCTAACCAGAAGAGTGAAGATCTAACGATTGAGATTGCTAGGTCATGTAGCGCGGATGGAAACCAATGCTTCGGCCCGAAAAGTCCTAGGGGCTGTACAGCGCACACCAGACACCATACATTTCCCACATTTCCATCTGTAGTAATATCCACCACTGAAATATTTATGGAAACGAATTTTGTCAGTGAATTCTTTTTTATGTTTAAGTCAAGCGTAGATGAGCATTTTTCTAATCAAATTCTAAGTAATTTCCTACACTATTAATCCGAACTGTTACACTTAAAGGATTTACTAAGTTTATCCGGCAATAACAGTGTGAATTACTTTGCCAGGCTCATCTTAAATCATGGGATTGAGGTGGGGTGATTTTGCGTGGTATTTTATTGCTTTAATTATTATATTTGTACCTTAATTTCCAAATCGTCAGTCAGTTTAACACTTTAACAGAACAGTTGGATCTAAATACCTTATGACCAGTGTAAGGGGAAGTCGCGCAAAAGTTTTCAAATTAAAACCTCGTTTTCTTTGCGATTTAGAAGGTTGTTGAATTATGCAACAATTAAAGTTTATCATGTGAAAAAAATTCAAGTGTGTAGGATCATAGAGCGAAATGAAAATAATGTCATGTAAAAAATGCATCTACAAAAATCATGAACACCATAGTAAACAAGAAAAAAGTAAACATTCGCCATAAAGTTCACATTGCAATGCGCTACCAGATCAAGGCAATTTGTTTGAATGCAATCCTGGCAATTGTGTGCGGCATGCATCTCAAATTGCCAAAACCATAGGTTTCTACCAACCAACCAACCCACTGTCATGTACCACGTTTTTGCATAAATCATGTAATCTACATCGAAACAAAATCTGCAGGAGCTCATAATTACCCGTCCAGGTATAATGCACACTAAGAGCACAAATATAAAAGTCAAGAGCTGTACCATCGTTTCGTTTCGACCGCAACGATTAAAACTACAGAAAGTATCTACATGTAGCCCAACTCATTTCCCAAGAAAATAAGCCGCTAGTTTCTTCTCCAACCATGGCTAACAGCAGACAAGGCAATAATTTACTTATCCGCAGCTCAGCATCTATTCGTCGTGGATTTTCGTTTCTCTTTCATTTTTCATCTTTTTTGTTTTTTTTCTCAGTTCGAAAGCCAAAACAAAATGCACTGAGTGCCGATCAGAATCCATGGGGAGGTGGAGGCTCGACCAGGAGAGAGACACGGCCATAAAGGTAACCACACAACAAATATCAACAAAATTATAAATTAATAAAATTTATGCACAATAAAATTGAGGGGGAATTATTAATGTTGGCGTTCACGCTTTATAATCGCCATAAATCAATGAAATTATTGATATGGCACTGAATCACGGCATTTTGTGCAGTGAGGAAAATCGACCCCAGGCGGAAACGTGCATTTTTGGCCGGTGCGAGGCTGGGGGTACGAATGGGATACGCGCAAATCTCTGTGTTTCGTGTTATTTTGTTGCGTTCGATTCGGGACTCGGGATGTGCTTTCAACTACACGCACGCTTTGATTTTGATTCCTTTTCGTGTGTTTTTTGCCGGTAGCTTGTCAAAATTTTTTTTTGGTTTGAAGTTTGGGGCGTTTTTAATGAGCTGCAGCCCGTGATAGCAGCTCATGAAATTTTTAATAGCCCCTACGAAACGTTTGTCAGGCATTCAATTACCTGTGATAGTAACTATGTTTTACGGTATTGACTTGGTGAAGTGTTTATGTATCTCTCCATATCTATCCCTTTATTCATAGACAGCAGCGTGAACGAATATATTTGGAAATAGATGTTGAAAGTGAATTTTATTTGATTGCCACATCATTTTGTAGTGCGTACCCAGCTTATCGTGATCTCGGCTCTTCGTGCAGGAACAGCATGATATCGGGTCAAGCCAAACGATTTGGAAAGCAAATGTATTTTAACTCACAGAAAATTCCTTTTTTAATCACAGAAGTTTCAATTTCCATTTAGGTGTCAAAAAACTTTCCATTTGACATTTTTCTTTAGCACGGATCAAAATAAATTTATTAGAACTGCTAATGGTTAGTGCCAAAGTTTGTTTATATGTTTTATTCTATGCAGCGATGAATTTGCATGACATTTCTAATTTTCAGATTATTCAACATCGAATCGGATAGTTTGCTTGAAGCCAGACAAGAACACGGATATCGAGAAAACAACGGTGGCAGTGAATGAACAACTGGTATTAGAGTCTTAATCGATACGGAGAATTGGGAAAGGTCACATAGTACACTGTTAAACGCCGAAGAGGACCAGAATAGTGCAGCAGAATGTTCAATTCAATCTGGATGACTACAGACGAGAATTTCAATTATAGCAATGTCAATCGCCATCCCTTTGGTGAATAGTGAGTTTAGAATAATAATAACAATCGTCACACAATAATTAGTTTTTATATTATTTTTACGTTTTAGAAGCGAATACAACCGATGTAATAAATTAAAGTAAGTTTCAAGCTCGCAGCCAGTTCATATCGGTCATACTTTGGCGTAGAACCATCGAACCATCAGTTGATAATTTGTATCGAGTGATGAACATGAATGCACATTTTTAGGTTTGGTCTTTGAAGAAGTAAGTTGAGTTTACCTTTGAGCTGAGGGGGAGTATAGTCTTCTCTTTCCCCTCTCTGCAGCTTCTGCTGAAGTCATCTAAATCTAACATTGAAAGTAGGCACCCTAGGAGTGCTATGATCAGTCGCATAAATGGCAGATCTAGAGTTCAGTAGAAGGGACTTACATATATATGATGGTTGCTGACATACTCGATCACCTTTTTAAATGATAGTCGGCAGTTCAGAGACTGAATCATGTAGAAAATCTGTCTTCGATATAACTTTGCTTCTAGTCGAAAACTAGAGCAAAGAGCGCAAGCGTTTTATAGGATTGCATGTTCAATTCACAAGGGAAAATATTTTTGCATGTACAATATTCGATCACTTGTTTTTTTTTCAAACAGCACAACCTCAGAGATGATTGATAAGTTAGAACAAAATGTTTTTGTTGAAATTTTGGGAATATCAGTGTATATAGTAAGTTGCTTGGAAAATTCACTGACCATGTCACTTCCGAGATATTATGGAAGGAACATAAAAATTGTACCATAGCCCAGTACAGATCCTATTAATCACAGTACCTTTTCTCAACCGGCTTGGCCTCAAAAGACCTGCTGTTTCATAGTGCTACTGCGAAACAGAGTAAACGTTGAAGTTCACTGTAGCCTTATTTAAGCAAAATGTTCCAGCGATTTATTCAAAGTTTATGATATGTTGTGCTTTCACAGCGGCTAGATCACTTAGTGATTTCAAGAATGGTTGGCTAGAGCTGTATAACGCGTTTTGACTATGGCTGGGAAGAAATAGAGAAGATGATCCTTCTTTGCAGTTTCTGCATACATCTGTGGGAAGTAGTCTGTGACCATTGTGTCAGTGGCATGTAATGATAATTACCAGTAAATCGCAGTTAATTCTTAGCACCGAGATTTTTTTGAGTTTTTTTTAGTGGTGTTGTTGGCCAAACGATTTGGTTTTGAGACATTAATTACAGTGTTTCCACGCATTGTTTGCTGTCAGCAGTTCATTGTCAAGTTCATTGAAGAAAAATTGTATCGAAGCTGCGGTGACATTTTGACGCCACTCTTAGCTAGTTCGTTCTCTGTTTCAATTACTTGGATGCCTAGGACCAGGAAAGATGTCATATTATCTAACATATCGTACGCAGAACAGTGGAAAGCCAACTCCATTATGAACGGAATGTCGCTTGCAGGGACGGTTAGCCATAGAAAAGAGTTTGCTATAGAACTGCGAATGGAGATGCCCGTGTCTGTCTCAAAGGCCATACTTAAGTTAGTTTCTCTATGGAGGTCTATGTGTTATTTTAAGTTATGTTATGTACGTTAGTTATAAGATTTCTGATGGTTTAAGTTAGTTCTAAGATTCGTAGGTATGGTAGGCTAAGACATGTTTTCCATAGTTTGGTTGGTTATTGATAATTTGTTAGTTAAATTTAAGCATTTTTCTAGCAAGTGACGAATTTAATTATGTAGTTCATACAAAAAATGTTTCTTGGTATTTAGCCTCGATTCCAGATACGGCAAAAAAATCCTACGGCCCCACCTCTTTCAAATCACTAATAGTGCTGAAATACTAGACAAACCTTCTTAAAACTCGCCGTCGACATACAATTGAACAACGAGCATTAATAGAAAATAGAGTTAAACGATAACATAGTTAAGCCGCATGTTGAACAAAAAATTCTTCGATGCTGATCTAACTGCGTCTGATATAAGGATCATTTATTCGTAGATGGAACGAGATTGTTGTCAAAAAAGGAGACGGTATACACAAAAGTCCTTAAACGACGGACTTGCTTATAAGTACAGACAGGTCTTTTGAAAAGACGTTTTTTATTAGACTAAGATATACGAAATTAGAAAGTTTCCTAATATATATAAGCAGCCGACCTCTAATTATATTCGTTCAACCTACCTCTTTGCAAATTTTCACGCATCACAATGATTAATCTCACAATTTGAAGGATATTACAAACCCAACCCTTTTTATACTAAGAGTTTATTTAAAGTCAGTACTACTTTGCTTCAGCGTATATATAAATAAATTAATGTTTCAGGTATGGGAGGGTTGTGGGCAAATTTTTACCAAATATGGATGGACAATTTTTCAAAAGGATAGAAATGTCTGCTTTGGGTTTTTGCTTGCGAAAAAGGTAAATAAGATTTATCTTACGATGCTGATATTGCCAAATTAACCTATGATATTTGCGATATCTATTATAAGACTATTTACCAACTATAGTTGATTCGGCAAAATAAAATGTATATGATACTATTCTTGCCAATATAAATTGCCAAAATTAACATTTTTAATCGGTGAGACTACATTTCCGAGTGCCGATTTTTGAGATTGATGAAGCCAACCTTTTTGTCATTACTGAGGAAGTTGAAGAACTTGTTAAAGAAAATTTATTCGTACAATGCCTCAGTTCGTTTGGAGTTGGGATAAGAAAATTTACATTTTAAAGATTGTAATATGTCAAGAATGGCGCCTATAGTCTACCATAGGTAGAATGCTAAAATGTGTTAAAGCTTTTTTGCTCTAAAGTTGCAAAGAGTAGCAGCACGAGATTATCCATATTGGTCCCATATATATTTCAACGACGTACCCAATGTTTGTAAACATACGAAAGTTCACTTTCATGCAGATGACGCTCATGTGTTACCTGGCGAAGGCATTAACAAAAATGGATGATAGGTAATTTAAACAAAGACCTCTGAGTCTGAATTTCTGAAAGATTCAGTACAGAACAAAATTTATTAAAAACTCTTACCTTGCCTCTAACAACACATATAAATCTTAGCACAGGCTGTTTACTGTAATATACATAGATAGTTTGTCACTTCAGAAACTACAACTTGCATTTAATGACTGCTTAAACTATACTCATGGACTGGAACGTTATGATCATGTATCTCAATTTGTTCATGGATTGTATAGAATTGAATTGAAGAATAGCAATCACGCGATATATCTTATTTCACAGCAGAAAACATACTACTGGTGGATGGATAGCAGACTGCGACAGTTCAAGGTTTCCATGTTGTTCTTATAGTCCGCTGCAATATAACCGATCTATTAGCTTGTTGAAATCTAGTAGCATTTCATTAAAATAACTATATGCAATGACTAGAGCTAGTTTTGATAACTGGCTACAGGCAATGTCGTCGCCTTTGACATGATTCACTGCTTGATGTACTTATACTATCGACCCATACTTCTTTGAAAACGACCAAGACATTGCCATAACTAGCTACAGAGGGCGATATCGATACATGATAACCAAGGGTTGGAATGCAGAGAACAGTGCTAAGTGCGCGCAGCGCAGTTGGTATATGATGTACGTCGATTTTATTAAAAAAATGACGCACTTTGGCAGTCACAGGTCGAAAATCTACCCAAAATTAGGGTTATCAGCCCAGATCATATCACCAGATCTGATTTTTAACAAGCCATACTTCAAACAATGCATTTAAACCCAATGAAACAACCTGCAAATCATGTGATCCAGAATGTTTTATTTATTTAATTAATTTTATATGAAGCTGAAATGACTCCTCTAGATTTCTCAGACTACACACACGCCCATGGTATTGAAGAAAAAAACATCTTCACCAACAGACATTTTCTAAACACATTCGGTTGCCAAATATGCCCGGTGATTGCTTCAAATTTGTAACCAGATTGCTTCGATCAAAGGTCCACAATAAAACAGAGACAGACATCAGTGCCGAGTCCCGTAAACAATACCCCTAATAATTTATGCATTACCTATCATCGTTGCCAGCAATTGTATTTCAATTAAATCACGACAAATTCCCCGATTGTTGCACAGGTACCGTCCTCTCGGTTTGGGCTTTTGTAAATCACGACATTCGTCGACGTTAGTTGTTTTCTTGTTACAGAATTCAAAAATTTAGCCATTCAAACCGATCGCGCTCTCCCAGAAGCACGGAGGCAGCCACACAGCTGGAACAGTGAAAAATTTGAATGAATTACAGAGTTCACATACAAATTGGGAACAGAGTTTCGGTTCTATTGGTTACAAATCTGTCCGTCTGAGTCGTGTCTTGGCATGGCTGGCGGCTGCCAGTTGCCGGTTGGCAGACCGAAAACAGCGGTTCATTTGTTTACCTTGCAGGCGGGTCGGGTCGCCGCTGCCGTGCTCCACAAAATTTAGCCGGCGTCATGATCTGAAAATTTATACCGGCAATGAAATAAATAAAGACAATCGAACTGAATTGTAAACTCGGCAATACATTACAAAGTCGTGATGGAAAAATAAAGAGTAGTCGGCCATTACACTTGGACTGGTGGATCCGCTGCCGCCGACGTTGAATCGACTACGTACTCGTAGTCGAAGCATCCGCGCGCAGAAGCTCTCATCAAGAAGGCCCAGCATATTTTTCTTCATTTGCCACGACATCAAGATGATCTAGATGCGGCGAAGGAGGCAAAAACTATGGAAGCTGGCGAAAAATGTTAATGCTTTCATGGATTGCGGCTGTATGTGATCTCATTCGCTCAATCGAGAAGCTATGCTTCGTCGTCATGAATTCACCTGGTATGATGGATTCTTGCAATTTCCATTTTTGATGTCGACCCACTGATCGCGCACACTCATACCCTGCAACAGCAAAAGGAACAGCAACAGCAGCGTCAGCGGCAAACAGAAGAGGGTTTTTCCAGAAGCCATGAAGTCACGCGAACATGAAATCCTAGAAGCTAAACGGTGCGGCGCAGTATATGACTGCGAGAAATTCTCTACTCAGCTGGCTAGTCACACAGATGATGATGCCGCGACGCCGACAACGACATCGTCGACGTCGACGTCGAACTCGAACGACTAGCGAGGCGATAGATTACGTTACGACTACCATCTCGGGGAAGTCGGGGGCATGGCCTCAGAATGCTGTGTGTGTCGAACGATTAAATCGGAAAGGTGGTTCTACCTGTCAGTCTGGTAATAGGAGGAGTTTGAGTTTATCGCGGGAATAGACGTCGACATGGGTATTTGTTTTGTTCGACGATTAGGGAGGCGATAGGTGTGCCCATTTGGCTATCGGGCTAGTGTAAGTGTTTTCAATTGATATTTTTGAATTTATGTATGTGATAGGTTTAGCAGCAGCGATGGAAGGTTCGTTCCCATAGTGAGCTCTAAGGGGAATGGTAGGTGTTCACAAATACTGCCAGTCCTTATCTAGAAGTTGGTTTCAATTGGTGTCTTCTTGATTAGATTTGAAATGCTTTGACGATGAGGGATTTAATAACAAAATGAAAGGGTGCACCATGTATGTAGATGAGACAGAGCTCATTGGACGTATATAAATTTATCTCTTTCATTAGCACCTCGGCTTTGGTTATCTCTACGCGGGGATACGTAGAGAACGCCTGGTTAGTTTTTGCCTTATTTATGTAAGCTGATTACCGTTATTTGATTTAGCATAAAAGAGGACAAATTAGTCCAGCTGATAGGCACTTTCCACCTGCATCTGGCTCTGTGTCGGGCAAAATGAGAATCAGTAATTTGAGATAAAAGAAAAATGCTGAAAAGTGAAGAACGGTGGGGGACAGGAGTTATAGCTTTTCATGGTTACTTTATCGATATCGATGCTTTGGATGCGATCGAAAGTTTCACATAAATTTAAGAGGCTAATCTTGGGTTTAATATCTTTAAGCTAACTGCTAATCGGAGAGTTACTCATTAGTTTATAATTGTTTTATATAGACAATTCTGCTGTCATAAATTTACGGTCGCAAACTTATCTTCTGATCAATTGAATTTTATTTCACGAACAAAAATTCATTGGTTCATATGGAATTGAAGAAGGTCCATCCTGAGAGGGAATAGTGTTTTTTTTAACTTATTGTGTAATAGTTTGTTATTCAATATAAAAAATAAACAAACCCGTAGTAGATTTCTATGTTAAGAGGACAATACAATTCCCTCCTTAAATTAATCACATAAACTTGGAACCGTGGGTTGCTCGTAGCGTTGTGGGTATGTGCTTCAAGCTCAACGCACTTGAATTTCGACGTAGGTTCGATCCCTGGTCGGTAGGCCAAATTAATTTTCATGGCCCACCTCTTTCGAGTCACTGACAATGCACAAAGAGTATTTCTGCCTGGAAAAAAGCTTTAAATCTTTGCCGTTCGGAGTCGGCATAAAACTGTAGGTTTCGGGTGGACCTGAGCAACAACCAATAAGCCTCTCCAGTTAGCGTCACTTGTGTGCCTCAATTAAGACGCGGAAGTTTCCTGTCGAGAGCTAAAGATTATAGGCGCTGTAAAGTTCGTGACCTCCAGATGTCATTCACGCAAAAATGACCAAAGATCTCGCGCGGAACTGTTCTACCAACTACACATTGGACGAAGGTAAGACAGAACTAGAATGGTGAGTATCTTATATAGAGTCAATGTGGTCCTACGAGAGACGGCGGGAAACAGCTTGGAAGCAGCTGATGTTGGCTTGGAAATGAAATACATAAGTGCATACATAACATATGAAGGTATTTCCAATAAGTACTAAGCCTTTTTTTCTAAATAAACGTAAATACGTTGCTTCAAAAGCTCCATCGGTTTTAATTATTGGATCAGCTTGATCTTTTATGAGTGTAAATTAATATGTTTACTCCAAAATACGAAATAATTTGGTCTGATGCCCAACTCTTGAGACTGCCATGGTATTGACTGATTTGGATCGTTTGCTATGGACACATAAACGGCTGCTATATTGTCCACACCTCGACTAACCCGTTGTCTAAATGACAAGGCCACATCATACAACCAAGATGAAGACTCAAATGCTTGCACTATACTTTATATTGCCTGTCTCCGAAAGTAAGACCAAAATTTTGCAGTTTACGATCTTAAAATTGGGATCAGGGAATCAATTCGGTAGAAAATTTGAAGACGTTGCTCTATCATGTACACTACCCTGCAACTTCGCTTATGCTGTACATCTGTAGAATAATCAGAGTACAGATCATTGTGCTCAACCTGTTTTTCACACCTCTCCAATATACACTGAAATAATACCCATCATTTTAATCTCATTTTGGTCGCATTAAATTCGAATATACTTGTTTACAAAACTCTTAAATTCAAATTGTCAAAGTCACTTTGTGACTTCAAACAATGTTATATTTTAAGGCAAATGCTAAAAGAGAATATTACATTTTTAATGTACAGAGATAGTAAGGAGCTAATAAATGAAATATTGAAAATGTTGAGTACACTAAATAAATTGACAGTTTGATGATTACTGAAAGAACGCGTTCACATATCAAATTCGAAATTGTCACCCTATATAGCCAAATATTAGGCACATTTAAATTGTATTAATATTTAGGTCAACAACAGTAGTACGACCCTTCTTTTGCTTTCATTAATTACTTCTAAGGTCATCGTTTTTAATATTTCTGTGAGCATGCGGGAAATAAGTTCAGTTTTAGTGGCTGTCTTAGCTAAACATTTCTTCCCAATGGCTGTGCAATCGCATATATTTTCTTTCTACGTCCATAAACCAACAAAAATTAATAAAATTAAAATATGCCGATAATTATAGTTTTAAGAAATTATTAACGAACAATAAACGCAATCGACGATGTAGAATTGACGAGCAAATGAGGTACGAAACTATAGCTAATTTATGTGCATGAGTTGAGTTTAACATTCAACTCTTGTCTGAATAATTTACCTTTTTATTACAAATAAGCAAATAAAATACTAATGTGTGATAAATATGAATAAAAATGAGTCCAAGAAATATGTCTCTGAAAATATTAGTGTTCCAATTAATTTACAGATACACGCCAGGAACTGAATTTAAGATTTTATGTTTCGAGGTTATAAAAGAAAAACAAGCAATTTTTGGATAAATTATAAGCAGTATGTTGCATTATGGCCTATGGTTCCATGATCGTAAATATTTTTACAAAATTGTTTAAAAGCATAAATAGATGCGTCCATAAATTAATTAACTGAAATAATAAACGGAGTTACAAAGTTCAGTCGATGAATACGGATATCAAGAAGCTTAAAAATTGTCCAGAGCATTTGGAAGCAGCGTATATGTATGGTAGGATCTAAATTAAGCTCGCCTTAGGAAATGGAAAGTCTTGTAAGGAGAATGACTTAACTGAACATAGTGTGCGCTATTGGAAGGCGATCTTGGTTGAGATCCACTTTTTCATTGTGTGTAGAAAAATTAATTTGGGTCTAATTAAATCACCTACTTTAAAAATACACTACGAACTCGATTAACGCAACTAATAGAAATCAAGGTAGTTGCGGCACTTAACGGGTAACACACCCATTTCGAGTCACTGAAAATGCTCCTAGAATATTTCTCTCAAGACGTGGGAGTTCGGTGTCGGCATAAGACTGTACGTCCCTGCCACTGTTGAAAGAACAATAAAGCACACAACACGAGTAGTTGCTTAGAAGCTTGGACTTGGCCCTCTAGGGACTTTCGCTCCACTCTTATCATTTATATTATGGTCCAAATGTTTATAATTCTATAGATAGTGGCAATTTGATTAAACAATCACATGTATGAAACGACAGCGTTTTTGTAATTTAGAATTATATATATATACTATTTCCGAACTGCCAACTTTATTGGATTTTTTTTTTCAGCGAAAATGTTTTTTAGTGGAATACTATCCCCTTCGGTCCAGTTTTGAGCATATCTGTGTTGAAAAATAGATCTGCAATTTCGGTGTTGACGTCATGATGTCTTCATTGAAGCTATGAACGAATTCAACCAATCACATTAGAAACTTGATATCAATTGCTTTATCTTTACTGCGGACAAATGTAAAGTTACGAAAATAGGAGAACAGCCTTATTCAAAAGGGATGAAAAAACACCAGGGGTTGCACTTATCTAGGTACCTTTTTTGAAGAGTTGCACTTATGGTATAGAGCCAAGATGTGAATAGACTTTAATTTTGCAAAAATCGAGCAGTTGCCATCGAGTGTTGCGTAAATCGAATTTGTACTGTACACACTAATCGAGGAGATTACGTGGAATTAAACATACACACATCTGTCAACGGTCAATTATTAACTCAATCCATACATATTATTTCGCCTGTTATCAACAGATCTTGGACCAAATGATCTCGCAAGCTCTAAAAAACAAAAAAAAATCTCATTAAATTATTATACGTGCAACCAACCGTCGCCACAGAACTGTAAAATATCATCTAAAGTATCTTAATAAGTAGATGTGATTGAAATTAAGCATTGTACATGGATCGCACTACTACATTTTTCTATGAGTTCTGGAGTATGACTGTGCCGCTTGAAATTAAATATTGTCATAAAATTACTATGGAATAGTATTTCCAGAGGAACTTAAGGTATAATAAGAATGTAACGTAATATCACATAACGAACGTGAGCTCTTTTAAAAAAAGATCACGGTTCTTGAACTTTTGTGGGAGTATTTGCGTTGGACACATTGATATCATTTTTGTAATGGAAACGACTGGAAACGGCAACTGATGCGCTTTAGATACACCGAACGAAAGCAGTATTGTGTTTCTCGGAGGGATGTTTGTGAAGTTTTCTTGCACTTATTACTTATTATTCTTATTAGTAAATGGTAAGGCGTACTGCATAATATAGAGGTATAGAAGCAACATAGACGTAATTAAAAACGTGAATACGTTCTTCAAACTAAAACAAAGAAAATATGACAATAATATATCAACGCAATGAACCAATTTGAAGGAATGTACCATGATGCCCACATCATTATTGAAGCGAAACAACCTATGTCGAACTTTTTTGAGGAACAAAAAAACCTCACACCGGCATTATGAAGAGGTATGACGAAACTATTTTGCTGAAAAATCCATTAATTTAATAATTAATTAATGCTTAAGGTACTATCTTGAATACAAGTCTAGACTAAAGTCCAAAAAAACGTCCAATAACTTTTGTCGGTATTTAATACATTTCCATGTACGACAATTTACAGTCTACGACTAGAGAAGGCAGCATGCACAATGAACTAAATCGGTATTACTTTGTATAAGATTATTACAAGTGGCGCAAACTTTCGTTTGAAGAAGCTATGAATGGAAAATATTTCATACTATGCATTGACTTAGCAAACAGTACATATTTTTTGTGGTGTGCATTGACAAATACATATCCTTTGTGTATGGAATCACGTGGTTCTTGGAATGCTTAAAATCAAAATATCTTAAGCAACTCTACAAACATAGATTTTAAATAACTTTTGAAATAAGAAAACAATTTTTCTACAATTTCGCTCCTGGCGATAGGGAAAGCAGCCAAACATTTACTATACCACCGCTGACATCATTTTCTTAGACTGTCTGGCTCAACTGAAAGTCTGAGTGTCCTGTACGACGAAATTAAAGGTTGTCATGCAATGTCGTAACTCATTGAGTTTGTGCATTGTGCTGGGTCCCGGGCCACAGCTCAATCATAGAGAACGAAAGAGCGGACGAATTGGTCAGGCAAGGATCTGAAATGGACAGCGAGGCGGATACATCACTGTAACTACAGATCAGTGTGAAAGAAGCTAACTCGTCTTGGCTTGGAAGTATCGACTGTCAAACGACAAGATCAACATGGCCAAAGCTTAATATCGGCAAAAGAAAGAAGCATCTACTGTCAGGCCGAAACTCGATCCGTAGGCTCTTCGGAGTGATCACAGGACACTGGCCAGAAAATTGCTCTGAAAATGGAACCAGAAATTTATGCAGGAACTGCGGAAGAAACCGAAACAATCCAACATCTGCTTTGCCACTGCCCCGCTCGCCACAGTTGCCACAGATTCTTCACGGAGATCTCGGACAAAGCGAATGCAGATGTATCGGATCTCTTAAACGCTTTCGAGCAATAACCGACTTGACATGGTAGAAGAAATGTTTACTCCACAAATGAAGGGATTTACACAGTTAAGGTCAACCATCACATACATATCCCGTCCTAAACCTTACCATATCCACAATTTTATTTAGTCCTCAATTAACTTTCTACTGATTCTATTTTGTAAGAATACACCAAATTGAAAATATTACTTCAATCAACAAATAGACAAATTTTTAGCTGTCGACAATTTTAAGGTAAAAATAGTAGAAACATCGGCAACTACAAACAAAATGCAAAAACCAGTACATATGTGCTTCAGATTATAAAATATAAAGTACATTTTCTTTTTCACTCAAGCAAGCTTGACTATTGATTATACTTCTATTGATTGTCATCGAAAAATTAAAACGAAAATTAGAACACCGCAACAACTGAGCCTGATGATGTCAATGGCGCTTTTATGAGTATTGCAACGGAGGCCGCGAAGATGGGTTTAGCGGTAAGCGAGGGTAAGACCAAATATATGCTGTCAACGAAAAAGGACACCCAACACCGACGTCTTGGTTAGAACGTCACGGCAGACAGATATAACTTTGAGGTAGTTAAAAACTTTGTCTACCTAGGAACCGCTATCAACTCAGACAATGACACCAGCGCTGAAATCAAACGAAGAATAACTCTTGCCAATCGGTGCTTCTTTGGGCTAAGAAAGCAATTGGTAAACAAAGCCCTCTCTCGAACAACCAAGGTAACGCTTTACAAGACCTTAATCGTCCCAGTCCTGCTATATGGCGCGGAGGCATGGACTCTGTCAAAAGCGAATGAAGCTGCTCTTGGTTGCTTCGAGAGGAAAATTCTTCGTGTGATTTTCGGTCCCGTCTGTATAGTTGCTGAGTGGAGGAGGAGACATAACGACGAACTATACGGCCTGTTCAACGACATCGAGTTAGCCAGAAGAGTGTAGATCTAACGATTGAGACGGCTAGGTCATGTAGCGCGGATGGAAACCAATGCTTCGGCCCGAAAAGTCTTCGAATCCACCCCCGAGGGACGGCGCAGTAGATGAAGACCGCGACTCAGGTGGCGCACGCAAGTGGAAATGGACCTCAACCAACTATGCGTGCGAAACTGGAGAGGAGACGCTTGTTGGGTGAGGCCCTGGTCCACCCCGGACTGTAGCGCCACCAACAACTTAGCCTCGAAGTCACTATAGTTTATTTAGCTAGAACACTTTAAATATACCGAAATTTGGATATTGATCCAAGAATGCACAGAACGTGCTTCCACCTATGAAGGCACAATTATTAGAATTTAAGGAAATATTTAACTATATTTTCGATAAATGAACTTTTAAGTAAAGAAATAAGAAAGGGCATGTGCATTATTTGTTGGCTATTTGTTGTTGCCACATTATTTTGACGAACGAATCATATAATCGAGAGCTACATATTCTTCGAATTTCTTTTCAATGTTAGTACAATTTCTATATTTACACAATAAATCTATAAATTGTTTTAAATATTATTAATATCATAGGAATCATCAATAAAGCAACAACAAATTAATATCTACCAGTTTTTATCGGGATTTTCCGTGGAGTTGATATTTACCTGCAAATAAAAAATGTATATACAAATTATAAAACTGTATTTTGAGCAGTCATTTGGTTAATAGCATTTAATTTCGATGGAATGGCACATATGAACATATTATGACATATGTGCGGCATAAAATTCAGCCATTGTTTCTACCAGCATTAGCACTTTCAAGTACGCTCAGTCCTTTTTTTACGCGATCTCTTTTTACGCGATTTCACTTTATCGCGGATATTTTTGCAGCGCAAATTCCTTTTTTTACGCGAATTTCTCACTTTAACACGATTGCTTCTTTTCGTTTTTTGCTTGTTTATATATTTATACGCGTATTTTCGAATATAATACGGGAAAGTCCCAACAAAAAAAAATTTACTCTATGTGTATCAATTATTGCAAATCTAGTTATAATGTACTTAGTTAGCGGCCGGTGCAGTTGTTTTGGTAAGACTTTAAAATATATATAGAGCTCGATGATGACGATTTGATTCAAACAGCTACGGAAGTAATCGAATTGGAAAATAGCAGCGACACCGAGATAGACGAGCATCCAATTAAAGCAGAGACTATTAAGCAATGTCTTAAACTTGCAGCAGAATTGAAAAATTATTTTGTAGCAAATGATACTGATGCCGAACGTGTACGAAGTTTTCACCAAGAATTGAGTCTCTGCATGTTAAGATATAAAGAACTACATCAGAATTTATTGGGTCCAAAAAGAAGCATTCAAACAAAATTAACTGAATTTATGGTGCAAACTCAACCACAGGCGCAAACTCAGTCGGAGATGCGAAGTCAATCAGAGCATCAATCCATAGTTCTCACTATTGATTCTGATACAAATTCTAGTGATATCAGTGCGGGCCATCAAAATAAGCGGCTAAGAATAATTTCCACTACGGATGACAGTGATTAAACAGCATTCAACGTTTTTTTCAATAAATCATAAGTCTGAAGTTTGAAACTTATTGTATTGTTTTTTAATATTTTTTTGCGCGTATATTTTTTTATATTCGGAACCAATTCATCAGTTAATATTGGAAAACTAGCCATTTTTACGCGATTTTTTTACGCGATTATTGGTTCTGCCACTAAAGAGGTTCTGCCACTAAAGGACTGAGTTTACACAATTTGCACTTTTGCATTCCTGTCGTTTTATTTTGCTTTTGGACAAGTGAGACTTTACATTTACTGAAAAAGGAGATATTCTGAATCAATCCCCCATAAAGCTTGTACAAACATCTTGCGCACATTAATTAATCTAAAGCCTTTCCTACATCTTTCAATAGTTCAAAATAAGAGAAAACAATAAAAAATAAATCAATCCCCATCTTCTGAATACGCAATCGTCAAGCACACCTCTATAAACCACAAAATCATTTATCATTCTCAATTACATTAATTTGTCGAAACTCTTTCGCTTGTTATCGATCCTTGTGAGACGAATGTGCACAGGTTCTTCCATTAAAGCGTTGAATGAATTTTCGCAACTGATCATGGATAGACCCCTTGCAGATACTTAAATGCAGAACATTTCAGAGCATACAGTTCAAGCTGCAGACACCGATCTCAAGAAAAACATTTTTTTAAGTTTTATTTTCCCATTGAAAGATCCGAGAGGCATGTACGGACTTCATCCGTTGTGGCATACATCAAAGCAGAATTCCTCTTCTCGATTACGTCTGCACATTTCCTCCCATAAATAAGGCCCCATAGAGCTGTGATCCAAGCACAGTCAGCCCAGCCATCGTCATCATCTTCAGATCGAATTAAGGCAACAAAAACTTGTCACTTCGGAAGATGTACCCAAAGCAAGAGCTGCCTGACTGCCCGTCCAAACATCTGTGCACAAAAACCTGGCTTACTCGTATTTGCCTCATTTCAATTGTTTACCATGGGCAATGGCAATCGCAACGGCAACAGCAGCGGCAGCAGATTCTCGAATCCCAAAGTAGATCAAGCTCAATCCTCTCAATCCACACAGCATCCACCAACCATGACAATCAGTTTTCCGATGATCTGCCAGCGAGTTGAATGATTTGATGACAAGATCGACGACGATGCCCATCGTTCCTACATGGCGCCTTCGTTTCGGCGCAGAAGCGGACGTCAATTTCGGTCATGGGACATCAATCAAGCGGTCGTCAAATATGTGAGCACTCTTCGCGAAAGATTCGCGGAGCAGCAAACACACAGCATTGGGAATTCCTTTTGGGCGCGCCAAACAATTCAATCGGACATGTGAATAAATCACTTGACCTCCTCCGTGCATTCGAGTGACGAAGATGAGACACCGTATCTTCTTTGTCGTCTCCTTCAACTGCTTCTTCGCTTTCAGCGTGATGAAGTGCGTATCACAGCAGTTAAGGGTTTAGTGGATCCTTTTGCCTACAAGACCACAACCGCTCGTCAGCCAGCAGTGAACGTAGCACTGCCTATTTGAAATGCAGAAAGTCTTCTGCTCTTTCTCTGCGCGATGAAGCATTTAACGAGGATCTTCGGATCTTCGGGAGGTGGACGTTGTCGAGTCGGATCGCTCTGTCTTTCGGATGGATCTTGTGCTACGCAATTTGCGCACGTTTAAATAAATGTCAAGAATAATGACTGTCGGAAATTCCGGTGGTTGATGTAGTCACGGGATAACTATAAAATCGTGGAACGTGCAACCTGTTGGCGCCAATAGCGCCACCCGATAAGTGTTGCAGTAGAGGCCCTCCCTGGGACGACATATCTCGTCGCAATTCAACTCGTGTGCATCACGTATCTGTGTGGGGTTCATTTTGGAAGACCTTTAATCAACTTGAAGTGATTCTTTTGATTTTCTTTTACCTTCATCTCGACTTGACCTCACGACATTCGAAAAACTAAATGAACAAGCTAAGATGTTTTTAGTGTTCATTACGTGAGCATTCTTGGGCTATACCAGTGAGTTAAGCAGTACAATATGAAAATATTTGTGGGGATATATGCAACGCTATACGAGGATATCTCGGAATGAAGACGCGTGTAAGGAAACATTAAAATTGAGCAAAGCCTGAACTTTTTCATTCATCTTCGTTTGCCATTGAGTTTCGAATTTTGATCGAGTTACGAAGTTGTGGTGTCATTAGAGGTTATTAGAGCTTACAGTGGAAAAGCAGTTTTCATTGTGTTTAACAAAGCTCTGAATAGTTCACATAGCATTTTTAACTTCCAGTCGTTTGGCATCCCTCATAACATTAACAAAAGATTCAGAACGTGGTCAGAAGCTCACGGCATAAGTGAGCTGAAAACAAGTGTATTTTTCGTCAAACCTGTCGAATATCAAGTGGAATCTGTGGAAGATCAATCCACTTTGCAATCCATGGAGTCTTTCTTGTCATCACGAAGAAGGTATAGTCTTGTTCGTAGAGAATAGTGATAGCGGCCGAATTGGGATATTTTATAATCCCATTGAATTAAGGCGATCTATTTTTCCATTTTTTTGAAGTAAAATATTGGTTATAATAACTGTCTATACTAGAGACTATACTTTTGTTCCTAATACGATCGCAGATGTAATAAATTTATCTGTGCACATACATACGTACATATTTCGAATATTTTACGGCTTTTTCGTTTTGACATATTGTTCGTTTTGTTTTGTGTTTAAAATTTGTTTTGAATCAGCTTAATTTAGTGTGCATTTTTCTGTGCATCAAGTGGTCATAGAAATTAGATTTTATTCGGTTCACATAAAATTGCAAGCAACATTCTCTTTTGCACAATTAGTGAAAAACAAAAAATAGTTCCGATTGAAGAGAATGCGGGTATAATTTTTAGGTCGGAAGCTGGGCGTTTCACTTATCACTATATCCACAGTTTTAAAGGATAAGGCCAAAGTTTAGGAAAAATTGAGGAAGCTACTGACGCGTATTCTATTATATGCTTGTACATACATATGTATATATGAAAAAGCGAATCAAAATGCCTAATTGAATATACATTTCTTCTATACCTCGATATCGGCTAAAACGGCTTATCAGTTATCACGACCAAATGCGTCCCTTAAGGTCGTTATACCCGTTTTGACCGTATTTAGTTGAGATTGTTGCAATGTTTAGTAATCGTGATTTGAAGTAAGCCTGTATTTATTCATTGCTGCTAAATTACGAACTTTTTTTAGCTGTAGTAAACTCAAAGTATCGCACGAGAGCGGTATCCAGGGCCTGAAATGCTTCCGTATGAAATAGTAGTGCATCATTTTGTTTCATCTTCTTGTTTTTCCTGCTCGTCATTTATCAGTAATATGTTATCAACAATTTTGTCACCTGATATGATCTGAAATCCCTTACCAGTAGTCTCAAGTGAGCCAATCATTAATGTCATTAGCACCATATTCCAAGCATATTTGTATGTCAAACACTAGCTCAATTATAGATATCCTTCTAAATAGAATCACACACATTGGTTAATGAATTCTCGTTTTCACGCATGAGCACTCAGTGCAAGTATTGGTTAACGCCTTCCTTTCGATCCCAAATCCCAAGCATCTAATTCCACGCCTTAAAATTCATTTGCATGGAAATTAAAACGATATTAAATTAAAGTTCAATTTCTATAAATTCGTTTTAATGTTTCAATAATGTTTTGATCAATTGTTTTTTAAGTGGTTAAATCGTCGCCTAATATAATTGTACACTTTTGTTTGAATTTTTTGTCTGTTTTCAATTTTAGTGGATAATCGCGAATTCGGATAGTCTAAGTTCTACTTTTCTCTGCTAACTGACTGAGTTGTTCAAGTGACTTGTTGGTACGTACATGTACTAACATTTTTTACCTCGATGATGCAATACCACTCTATTGTCAAACGTCTTTATTTCCTGTCCATTATTTCTTTTTTATTCACTCATTTCCGTGTAGCGTCGTTTCCCCGATTTTGCTTTCACCAGTTTGGTCATACAAACATCAGTTGTCAACTCTTACAGTTGTATTTTACCAAGCGATCTATGCATTGGACGATCTTGACCAGTTGGAATAATCCGACATACTTATTTATTACTTGTATAAATTCTTTTTTTTTTCCTTGGCGAAGAAAAATGCTTCGTTAAACTGGCTGAGTTTGTTCCCAGTTCCAGAAGAAAACGAATGTTGATTCGGCTACCAACCATTTCGCACTTCATTGTTTTGCTATCGGAAATGCCAAAATACATTCAATATCCGAAACACGTCTTGCACCATCACCACGGAATATCATGGGTTCATAGTTTAGTGTTTGACCTACCCATGAATTTTATTTGTCCATTGTTTTTTTTTATTTTGAATGAGTCATACTCTCAACCAGATTTAGTTATTCCCAACTTCCACTATTTCTGCTCTTTCACTCAACCAAGTATTGTTCTTTTATTGTAATTACTTGAGCACAAATACCAAGCCCACGGGTGGTAAGGTGATCGATCAACCGGGGGAGAATGATTGAAAACCGTCCCGAAATCAGTTTCGCTTGGACCCTCGTTCAACCATTTGACATCGGCGCACCGAAACTGATTATGAACGTAGGCTTGGGTGTACAATGTACTACACACATGCATATGAATGTATTCTTCAATGAGACTTTGTCAGAATGAAGATGCCATGATCAGTGTAAGAAGTTGAAAGGGGTTTCTATGTACAAACATACTCATGCAGTAATTTTAAATACTTACTGCTTTGAGGTTGAATGATTGAAGTTGTGGATATGACTTGTAATACTCGTACAATGGACTTCAAAGTATGGACACGGGTGGCGATGTTCAGGCGCCTACGAGACATTTCATATCAGTGCCTGTCAAAGCGGCAATTCATGTGATGTGTTTTTTCTATTTTTCTTTAGGTTTGAAAAAATTTTCAAAAATGTACGGGAACCTGACTTGCTGCTGGTCAGACTTATGATACGAATTTCTATATTAGCTGAAAGTTTTCTTTATAGGATATATACGCATGTATATGAATGACTGGGAAGCCGTCCACGATCTGTCTATTAAAACTGGTGAGCATTGTGACACCAAAGAAAAGTATGTTCAGTGAAGAAAATATGACCATTCACGGATTAGAACGATAATTTCTTAGTTTTTGTGTAAGCTCTAGTTTGCGGATTGTTTTGAAACAAATTGATTTTGAGGAAGAAGAAAAGCCTTGCGTAAGTGCACTCCTTGATTAAAGTGTTGGTTTGAAATACAAAGTAAGTCGACATGTTTTGGAGCAAAAGTTTGTATAAGATCTTAAAATCTTCCCATATGTTAACACCATTTCCTGTTAAGGGTGTAAAGAATTCTACGGAATCCTACAGGGAAGTATAACTTGTTCTATTTTATTTTGTGCAACACTGCACACACTTGCGGATGATGCGACATTTTGAAAACGGTAAGTTCTGCCAAACGGAACTAAAAGACATTGGAATTACATTCTTGCACATTGGTCCTAGTGACGCCAATTGAGGCATATTCATTTTGATTTTTTTTCGTTGAAGTTATCAAAAGGGATAAAAATACTTGAAATTATTCAAGGCTAAGCTAAAGCTTATGTAGACACAATCACTACGATAGGTATCGATGGCCCATACCAGTTTTTGGCCTGTATCTCCACCCAGTGTGTTGAGCAAAGCAATGCCAATGCATCCATGATGATTTTTGATTATTTCTTATTTTTTATTATTTCATAAACAACTGCAGACTTAATCACCTAGAAGAAATTAAAGATCTTTGTGTAATTTTTGACTCTAAGTTCAATTTTTTACTCCATTTAATTAGGATTTTTGTAAAGAAATAGTAAGGATTTTCAGGATGTACCTATATAAGTCATTAGGTAGACCGTACTTGGAATATTCATTCAGCATTTAGGATTCTCCAAAGTTTAAATTTCACGAGATATGCGAGATATAGATTTGTATATAGAATGTTGTAAAATAATTGGTTTGCAAGCTTTAAGCATCAGGCAGCGTCACCTATGTTTATCCGCGACATTATTAACGTTAACATCGTATAAATTCACTAGAACTATTTTTTCTCATGAGTATATACGTTCCCCAAAGACCCCGTCGCGTGGGATAAAAGCATATGGTAGCAATGCCCCTAATACGAGGTGCATAAACACATTCAATGACCTTCTCAATGAAATTGATTTTGGTTGGCTTTTGGCTTAAAAAGATGGTTTTTACGTGTTTACGTTTTTTGATGATTGATATTGTTTATTTAAAGTAATCTGGAAATCGAATAGTCGGTAGATGACCCCTAGTCGCGCAGTAAGTATCTGCTGTGTAAAGCGACACTGAGAGTTGTCACTTACAGAACTTAGTGTTTTGTGATATTCTGTGATGGATACACCAAAATATAATTGGCCATTTTTTTTTTGTACGCATATAGTCGATAATTCAAGAATAGCACAAAAAACGACAAATCCCACTTATAGGTTTTGTCAGAAAACTTGGTAGCACATACACTTTTAAGAACATTTTTACTGTCAAATATTTTAGTTTTTCAATTAATATTCAAACGAAATGTGGAATTGATGTGAACAATGATTGAAAAATTACAGATGATGGAAAGAATGACTCTGGCAACATTTTTCCTCTCTTTGAAATTAACATCTATCATTTCCCCTGTTAAACTAACGCTATCGATTTGTTGCAATTACAAAATATATGTAATTTTAAGCTAGTGAGTATACGCGTACAAAAAAACGCGCCTTATATTACGAAGTTATATGAACCAACAAAATACAGAATCTACTTTTTCCCTCTGTCTACAACCGCATTACCTCTATGGAATACAAAACAGTTGTATTCACTTGTATAATTCTTCTCGAATCTCTTCCCACCACAAATCGCGTGTTGACAAGAGATTTTAATCTGATAAATACATATTAATAAATTCATAACTTGAGAGTAGTACCTTGCGGAGTTTTCTAAAAGAAATCGTCATTGATCCGCGGCAGAGATACAAAGGTTCTCGTCAGCACAGCATCAGGGTGGTGTATAACTTACGAAGGCAGTGGACTGAATGATACAAGATTCTGTCAAACGATAAATGTCTATTCACCGCCTTATGTGGAAGTTCATAACAAGCACTTTGTTAAATCAAGAAAACTTGATATTACAAAGTTGAGCCATTTTAATTAAAAAACAGAACAAATTCAATGAATGCGTTTGTGAATATAAAAATGTACCTACAATCCATCTAATCACAGCGGATAGTATTGCAAATCGGTTTGAAAAATTAATAGAGAATGTTGTTAGGACTAGAATAAGATGATTATCACACATGTAAAATAACAAGAACTGCAAATGTCTAGAAGGAATAATAAGAACACTTTTTCAAGTCGACAGTGAATAGATTTATGAATACAAAACTCAAAATGATGTTAAGCATTGGTTGGTAATGTTGTATGAGTATATGTTCATATTTTACGCATGTATGTACATAATGTACATAATGTACACCGCATTTTCCTAGCATGAACTTGGACCTATTGCACGGATCAATTGACAAATTCTATTATTTGGATATACTGCAGACTACAATGGAGCACTACATATTCGAGTAGAAGTCAGGAAACTGGATCCTGATTCATGCCAATGACTCAAAGCACTCAGCAAGAGTGGTGGAAGATTGGTTCTTGCGGAAATGTATTGGCGTTCTTAACTTTTCAGCTGAAAGTCCCGATCTTAACTCCACAGAAAATGTACGGCATGATGTCAAACTTAAATTTAATTATAAGAACAATATTGGGTTATGGGAGACGCTGAATTATCTCTTTCGAAGAGTACAAGAGCTTTTTAGGTTATGGGAAGGAGATGTCTGGCGGTAATTTCAAATTGCGGGTATGGTACGAAATACTGATAATTTAATTAACTTTTGCTATTTACGCTCAGACCTTCGAAAAGGTGTTACACTTCAAGCTTACTTGGTGTTTTTGAAAGAAAAACTTGTGTAAGAGCTTTAAATGAGGTGAAAAATATTTTCGAATATACTTCTTAGACACCAATTTGAGGCATACCGTACCGGCGACTTATGTCTTGCTCCAAAAGGGCATACACAAATTATTACCGATTTTGAAAACAGCCAGTCCTGGCTGTGACCTATACTTTTCCCACTCCCAGGCGCGCAATTAGTGTAGCCTTCGTACAAAAAATCGGTGTTGGGAGCTTTTTCATCGTTATAGAGGGTGCTTTTGACAATGAGACTTTTTAGTGTATGTGCAACTCGGCCTGGGAACAAGCCTTTTAGATGAAAGCAATGCAAATCAATATGATGTAGATTGTGGCCAGTCTGCAATGTCGGAGGTAAATAGCTTGATTAGCTGCGTGACTCTGCAAGACGCTCCCACTTTAACATTTATTTTTCCTGTGCGTTCTATTTTACATCTTTATACACTCTGTCATGCCAGATGTGTCCTTTTTAAATTAGCTTTGATAATTGTTGTCACAAACTAAGTGTAGAGCTTACCTAGATTTTATAAACACTACACTTCCAGCGCAGATAAACATAAAGGTAGTATAGTATACACCTTTTATTTAATTCGGGCATGAAAGCGTTAAGGTCAGGTGTCAAAGTGCTTATACATGATATAGAAAAACATGAGACTTCAGTCAATTAGTTATTCGAGAAACCGAAATCTCAATCAAGGCTCCATTCCAGCAACTAGAAGTAATCATTCTCGGTGGTGCAGTTTAATGTAGTGCCAATCGCAAAGTGTAGATAATTGATTTAATTATTACCAACCGAGTTAACGTTTTGTATCGTTAGGGCTATATGGTGGATGCATCAAAACTTCCCAGTCAAGCTCTCCCAATCTTTCCGAGTAATCAAAGATGTGTGTGATCTAGCCTTGTCCTCATGAAAGACGAAGCCATTTCTGTTGATCAGTTCTGGTCGTTTTTTTATCGATTGCTTGCTGCAATCTCATTATTTGTTGACAGTAAAGTTCAGAATCAATCGTTCGAACAGGCTGGAGCAGATCATAGTGAATGATTCCTTTACAATCCCACCAAACACTCAGCATAACCCTTCGAGTCGTTAATTTTGGCTTTGCGACCATTTGTTGAGCTTCATCACGCTTGCAGCATGATCTTTTTCGCACAAAATTATCCTATTTGATCCACTTTTTGTCTTCAGAAATGGTTCGACTTCATTTCGTTTCAGCAAAGATTCGCAGTTGTTAATTCGGTTCATTAAAGCGAGCGAACCATTGTTGTGCTACACGAACTGATCCAGCATCGTCTCCGTAAGCTTCACAAATATTATCGGTGACTCGCGTGGCATTCTTTAGTTTTTTATACAAAATGTCAAAATAAAGCGAAAAACTGTAACTTCTTTAAATGTTGTTTAAAATCTCACAATTCCAACATCATATGGTATGACACCATGTGATTGGTAACACCGGAGATAGGCGACTCCAAAGGCATCTATTGACAAAATACGACTTTATCAATTACTATCTCTAAGGTTAGAAACTTAGTGTGATTTCTTAGCTTTTATCTTTTTGGCAACACTGATTTAAACAGCTGACTCACGTTTCGTATTTTGTTTCACTGTCAAACATCTTCAGTTTGGACTTATTGAGAGGCGAGTTCGGTGAACATTTTGTTTCAACTGGCCGCCTAGATCGTGCGATTTAACGCCTTTACACTATTTTTTGTGGGGCTATGTTAAAGCTCATGTCTATACAGATAAGCCAAGGCATTGGAAAACAACATTGAAGCATTTATTCGTGAGATACCGGCCGAATTGTTGGAACGAGTAGAAGACAAAGCGGATGGACCATTTGAGGCGTAGTCAAGGTCAACATTTGCACGAAATAATCTTCAAACATTAAATTATATGGACCGTACTATCGATTCAACTAAAGATTTCATGCATTTTTCTCAATCTTATGTGTTTGTTTTTTGAAAAACTTTCCTATAACTTTTAAAAAATCACCTTTTAGTATATCCTTCTTAATAGCAAATGCCACAGATCCACCAGTCTTTAGTATTTTTTTTTTGTTTTCTAAAAAGCGCTTGGTTTTCGATTTTTGTGAGCTGACATACACTCTTTATCATTATCTTTCGTTATCTTTCATCTATCGAAATCTTACAAAATACAATGAAATTGTTGGACAAAATGCGAAGAAACCCGCGGTAAAATGAATCGCACCCAGACATGTAAATGCCACACCGCTTACAACAAAACCAAACTCAACTCACATGCTCGTAAACTAATGACATCAACTATAAATTAAAACTTCTGTGTTTGTTGAACTTTATTGACTAAAAGATCTCATTTATCTGACAGTGTTTGACATTCATAGACGCAACTTCCCCCAAAACGAATAAATTCCTTTACCCCACGATCATATTTATGGGATGTCTGAATGGTGTATTCCCATCGTAATTCTTGCTGTGCACAGTGACAGCCTCCTCAGCCAGACGCTGATCTGGCAGCTGTAATCGCGCCAGGCATTCGTCTACAGTTCGACCAACCATGTAGGAGGTGAAGTTCCCGAATACAGTCCTCACTTAAAATGCGTCTGTGCGTTTGGATAAGTAACTCATTCGGCATCAGTGACATGTCGTCTCATCTAGTGCCAAAATAGGATGCCATGTCACACAGCTCTTAGGGTGCAGCTGTTGGGAGATTTGTACGCGTGGAGCACGATGCACGCACTGTTGGAGTTGAGTTAAGTGACGAAATACATTCAAGTGTCAACATTGATTGCAATGGTCGGGTGAATGTGTACCCGAAAATTGTTTTTTCAGTGTGAAATCACGGAACCGATAGTCGGGGATAATTGAGACGATAATTAAGGGAGTCCACTGATCTGCATGGGGGAGATAATCGCTTCCTCTTTTCCTTTCAACATTGATCGATGTGAGGACATGTTATGATGAATGCGCATGTCCGTAATGCGACGAGCCTACTCCAATGTTGGTAATTATATCGTTATGGCTTAGATGTATCTTGGTGTCAAGCTATTAATAGACTCTTTAAGTGAAATATGTGCGATAAGGTATGCGTTAAAACGTATAGGGGTCACTTAAATTGGGAGTTAAACTTTGAACAGGACGTTATTTCCAGTGATGTTCTGAATAAAAAGTAGAAAGAATAACAATAAATGAATTTGCATTTTGGCCCTACGAATTTATATTCATATTCATACTCTATAAGAATTTCATTAACCTTTAATATAATAATAATATGGGTGGCGCTACAGCCCATAGAGGGCCAGGGCCTAGCTTCTCAGCAACCACTCGTGTTGTGCGTGCTATTGTTCTCTCATGAGTGGAAGGGACCTACAGTTTTTTAAACCTTTAATATAAGGTTAAATATATTAAAATGATATGACGAAGACGACCAACGTCAGTTCCAAGCTACTAATACTTTTAGAACCATTATCTTTAGGTATTATCAGTGACTCGAAAGAAGTGGATCAGTGAATCGTGAAATTTGATACATTCGTACACTCAAACTGGCAGTCCATCAGAGCAGTGATAAAATTGATTTAATTGTGGCCGGAGCAGATTCGAAGTTGTTCGAGATTGTAGCAGATAAAAAAATAGTGTTCAATTTTTGTCAAAGACGGAAGTATTTTAATATTTATTTTATTTTATTTAAACACGACTCAGGAGGAGCCCAAAGAAAATTTGAACAGAAATTGGAACAACGGTATTTTTTCGGATACATGGTCTCACTCATCGGTGTACACAACGGTGCACCTTCCGGGATGCTTCTCAAAACAAGGATTTGGCGATTTCTTCATGTTTACATATTACTTAAACGCATCAATGACCCGAACAAATCGTAGTCGTTTGTGCAGTATGTGGACACAAGAAAATGGCGTCGATGTCTCAGAAAGCTTCAAGAAAATGAGATCTCGACGTTCAAGCAATTTTCACGGAAAAAGAAACTACTACACCTGCAGCAGCTGAAGCGACGAGGAAGAAAAAGAGGTCACTCTTCACTACCTCTGTCACTGTTCAAGGATCTGAGGAATTAGGAACAGAACGCTGAGAGAATATTTGTTCCATGATTTAAATTAACTAGTAAAGGTGCCACTAATCTCTCTTTGCAAATTCGTCAAGGTATCAGGCTAGTTGGAGACGGTACATAAGGTCATGAGGGTAACATGAGCAACGTTGAACGAGAAGGTGAAACACACTCCCCTTGTATATCGACTTTCACAATCGGTCTACAATGACCTAGTGTGATTCGCCTCCATTTTGTCATCGCACATACCTAAACTAATGTACACTTCAATTTGCATTAACGCTGTGTTAGGTTATGCTGCCATAGAAATTACCAGCAAATCACTCCAGCCGTTAATTTAATCCCAATGTCATATTGTGATTGGACAATGTTTCAAAATAGTGCGTTTTCACTTTGTTGTCACTGGGATTCGATACCCAAGATTCCTCTAACTAAGGGCAGTTGGGGGCAGATACTTAACTAATAAGCATAAGAAAGGGGGCCCCTTTACTGTGCCAACTATAGAGGAATCAGACTCCTCAACATCGCGTACAAGATATTCTCGGCAGTTTTGTGTGAACGCTTGAAACCATGCCAACAACCGGATAGGTCTTATTAGTGCGGTTTAAGGGCTGGGAAGTCCACCATCGACCAATATTTACACTTCAGCAGATCCTAGAAAAAAACTCAAGAGATGCAGCCACCACCTATTTGTCGATTTCAAGACCGCATATGACAGCGTGCATAGAATCGAGCTATACAACGCCATGTCTAGTTTTGACATTCCTACCAAACTTGTCAGGTTGTGCAGGATGACGGTGGAGAACTCTCGCTGCTCCATCAAGGTCGGTAACAAACTCATGGATACCTTCAATGTCAAAAAGGTTTTAGGCAAGGCAACACGCTATCATGTGACTTCTTCAACATCATACTTGAGAAAATCGTGCGAAACTCGAACGTAAGCACCGATCTTGCAAAAGTCCGTTTAACTGCTTGCTTAAGCGGACGACATTGATTGGATGACAGCTAGAGCGGTAAAGTAGGGCAAAACAAAGTGCATGCTGTCATCGCGAAAGGACGTACAACATCGACGTCTCGAACAGAGCGTCATAATGGTCAGCAGAAACTTTGAGGTAATCAAGGACTTTTTTTACCTCTGCTCTGGAGAAAATAGGGACAATAACACCAGTACCGCGATCAGGGGCAGAGTTACTCTTGCCAAGCGCTGTTTCTTCGGGCTTAAGAGGCAATTGAGAAACAGAGCCATATCTCGAAACACCAAGTTGACTTTGTATAAAACTCTGACCATCCCAGTCCTGCTCTATGGCGCAGAGACCCGGACGCTATTGAAGGCGGATGAAGAAGCTCTTGGTTGTTTTGAGAGACAAGTTCTGCGTACGACCTTTGGTCCTGTTTGCGATGATTGCGTTTGAAGATGAAGGTTCAACCACGAACTGTACGGGCTGTACAGCGGCATGCATCTAGTTAAGCGTCTTCGGATCCAACGCTAAAGATGGCTGGGTCATGTAGAGTGGATGGCCACCACAGCTCCGGAGCGAAGAGTTTGCGATGCCGAGCCATTGGGACATCGCAACAGAGGACGCCCTCCCACAAGATGACGCACACAAATGGAATGGGACCTCAACCAACTTGGTGTACGCAGCTGGCGAAAGATCGCGCTGTGTGGACAGGCATGTTTGTTGAGGCCTAGGTCCACCCTGGACTGTAGCGACAATCAGAGAAGAGGAAGTATAAGCACTTTCAGATTTGTGCTTTGAAACCTAAACTCAAATGGAATAAACATAAATAATACAGCAAATAAATGTGGTGAACCAAGAAGTTGTATGTATGGGCTACGACCCACACGCCCTTCAACAATGATGTCCAGATTCGATATCAGGTCTGTACGACAAAAACAATTTTCACTGCCCACAATCTTTCGAGCTACTGACAATGCGTCTCAAACTTGGCCTATCGGAGTCTAGCTAGCTGTAGCTCCTAAAACAAATATTATTCTATTATATTATTATAGCAAATAAAGACTTAGCCTTTTATATGCATAATCTTACTTTGCTTGATAGGATATTTGACAATCAGTCTGCGAAATAAATTGATATTTCTTGTAAGTTGTGCGCACCTAACATATGCATTTATTAAATATATTTATGTATATCTATGTGAATTTGGATTGGTAATTGCACTTACGTTAGATACCACTTAATTATCATATTTATCATCGTGCAACTAAGACGTTTCCACGGTAGGGTGATGAAAGCGAAAATGTTAACATTTATTGCGAGTCGTACTGCGTGGTTACGGAGCGTGCACCAGACAAGAAGATGTATTACCTAGCGTGATTGCGTCTAATCTAGATTCATATATTCAATAGATATATGCAATTACTAGCTCCTAGTACCCACAATATTTCTTTTCATCTAAGAATGTTTACGGAAAACACAAAGAATATGTGGAGCAAATACAACTTAGCACCAAGTGTTTTGAAAATATTGCGCCGTCCGTTGATAACCATTTTGTTCAAATTATTTGTATGTAACCACAAGTTGGCATTCATCACGATTTCCACATTTTCAACGCAAGTATGTTTTTCAGTTGAGAGTCACGCCATGGATGTTGGTTGTTATTGTTCATCTTTCCATACTTCAGATTGATGATTAATTTAATTTCTACATGCGAACTTAAAATTTGGTCTTATTTCGTTCGCTTCCCGGTCAGTTCTCTAGATATTCTAAAGGAAGACTCGACAACTTGACTTGGCCTACGTCCATACAAAAATCAATTGACATAGGCGATTGCTGGATGCAGGCGAAAACGTTTCCACGATGACATGCAGTCGTTGACTGGGTTTAAAAGCGGACCATATGAGTCGTTGTTTTCGGGCCTGATGCATCACCACCTTTTGTCCTGTAGAGCTTACTTACTTAAGGTGGCGCTACACTCCGGGGTGGATCTGGGCCTCAACCAACCAATAGCGGTTTCTAGTTTCGCACGCATAGTTGGTTGAGGTCCCTTTCCACTTGCGTGCGCCACCTGAGTTTCGGTCTTCCTCTACTACGCCGTCCTTCGGTGGTGAATTGGAAGACTTTTCCTGTAGAGCGCATTAATTCAATTTATCTTTTTAGGCTGGCGTCACAGTCCGGGTGGATCTAAGCCTCAGCCAACTTGCCTCGTTCAGCCACGCACATTCCCTTATTGAGGTCCGGAAGGGTCGTTGCGTTGTCCCCCGCGTTTGGTTCGGTTCGTTCGACGTGACCTAGTCATCTGAGACGGGGGACTCGAACTTGTTTGACTAAATCGATATCGCACAGTTCGTCGTTTAGTCTCCTCCTCCAAACACCTTCAGTATACACGGGACCGAAGAAAATTCGAAGGACTTTTCTCTAGAAGCGTACAAGAATATCCTGTTCCGCCTTTTTTTAGTTCATGCTTCTGCATTGTACCGCAGTACTGGGCCTATCAAAGCTTCATATAGCCATATCATGGTTCTTCGACTTGAGACTCCTGGGTCTTTTTCTAAGCTTTGACGTAAGGTGGATTTTTGGTGAATAGTGGATTTCGTTTGCCTGAACCCACACCGAAGTAGACCAATCAGGCTGTTAACGTAGGGTTGCCGGCGTTTACACAGAACGGCAGAAAATATCTTATGAGATATATTCAGGAGACGTATCTATCTCTGATTGGCACAACTTGGAGGGATATTCAATCATCTTTCAAGAACAGGTTACCATATATACAAAGCACAACTTATTCTCCACAACTTAATGCGACATAAAATGAAAATGCATCGACTCCCCTCTACTCCTGATACTCGTAGTTTTTGTAATTGCATACAAGCCGATATGGTTGTGAAAGTGACATTTTCGTTTCATGGTCATGGCATTCTATATGTAATCGCAGTTTCAGTTTTTCTTCTTTTTAGCTTTCACTCTAAAATCAGCACTTGCATAGTGCTTCTCGATAGCAATCAACAGCTTATGCATTGTAATACTTAAAAGTTCTATACATTAATTTGAAACGAGGACATGGTGCTGATTGGTTAATCTGTGCAATTTATTAAAGCAAATGCATAAAGCGCTTTTCAACAGGGGATGGGATACGATAGTTTAAGCATCAAGACAAAGTAATGGGGCACAGTGTAGTGCAAATTTAAATTGGTTTTTTTTTAAGCAAATCAAACGTTAGAAAGTTTTTTAATAATTTCTCAATCTCATCATACCGCTGTGAAGCAATTTGTCTGCGTAGGACAGCACTCACGTGTCACTGAAAGTTGCGCTTTTTATGGTGTTTCCAAGTGGATCATGTCTTCAAATAACTATTGCAGCTGATGAAGATGGTAGGTTGTCATTGCTAGAACTATTGTTTCCGGATACGAGCAACTGGGACACAATTGGAGCAACTGGGGCACAATAGCCTTGCTGGCTAGGAAAGTGTCGATGTGATTTTTATTATATCAACAAATAGCGCAGACTTTTTAGCGTGATGTCTCAAAGTGATGCAGAATACATTGTCTAACTATATTCCTCATTCTGATGAGGCAGGAGTACTACAGGCGAGGTGAATAAGTCAGTAGCACGGAAATTTATAGACCCCAAACACTGTGAATGTACGAATTTATTTCTTCGGAATGCAATCGGCAGTATCTAAACGAGGTGTCCAAGAACTTAGAGGAGAGGTGGAGAAGGCAATACAGGGGAATACCTCGGCACGTACTCAACTCTTACAGCAGCTAGGAAGAAAATGCGAAATTAGATGACACATATTTGTTGAACAACTTAGAACAATTATCGGATATCAGAAACATCCTTGGGGTCAAAGCAGGGCGTGGTCCGCGCCGCACCCGTCAGTCTTACCTTACCTAGCCCATAACTATGCGACGGGTATTAGAATTGCCACTATCACTGGGCCTGGTATCCGACATTTTTGTTATAAATCTTGGTAACTGATTGACTGATGAGGGAAAAGAAACATGCTTGCTAATAAACTGTCACGGACGACGACAAACATCGTACACTTGTTTCAGCCCAGCATACCTAAGAGCTGCTCCGAATGTGAATTTCAATAATTGTGATAGAGGCTGTGGGTGTTGCCCCATCCTTAAAATAAGTTGTTTGAGATAATTTGGTATTCTTACAAGAATCCTGGTTCTTGTATTTGATCAGCAAATGTGTTTTTATTATTTCTTCTCCAGTCATGTTCAACAAGTGTTTGGAGGCGGCAGAACATTGCTAGACAAGGGGGTCCAATCAGATGCAGGTGTACATATGCAAATGTTTTTTAATTTCCGGGACAAAAGCAGGCACGTCTTCCTCTATTCACAAGCCGGGACCTCCATACCGTAGGCAGTGGGTGCACACCTTACCTAAAGTTGTTATCAAATTAAAACCGATTCTTTTGGCGGAACTTTTTAAAGCACAACCGCCCAAGGAACGATTCCAATTTAGAGTTTAAAAAGTCTATTACCGTGTAACTCTCTAATTCAAGTCCTCCGCAACATTCTCACCACCACCCGAACTCACCATCAATCTTCATTTGTAGCTAGATCCGAAACGATCGTCAACTCAATATTTAACATAATTCAAGCATACGTATTCAGGGTTGTAGTCTCATTTCCATGGGAACACGGTCTCACAATTCCAAAACTGGTCCACGGTACACCTTTCATGTACCCGGACTTTAATAAAAGAAAGAAATCCTATCACTTTGCCGACCGCGTATGTATGGTATACTTTGCCGAGCAATCTATTTTGTAGTAACACAAGATATTTTCCGGAGATGTCACAAGATCTACCCTCATTTAGAAACACATAAAAACAAAAGATGAACTCCGATCGGCGGACGTTGCTTTAGTTTCAACGCAGCTACGGTGCAATGCCGCCGCGCATCGGAACGTTTTAAATTAGTGCAGCGTCAGAACGTCTGGTCTAGCAGGACTGAGTCTGGTTTTAATTTAATTCAACGTATTAGATAACCGCTAAGGACCCATCACACCGGACAATTAATGTCGCTGGGTTGTGGGTCGGCCATAAAACCAGACATTTAATCGAATTGAGAAACAATAAATAAATTTCCATTTCAATGGATGCTCGGACGGCTTAGACTTTGAGGAGCCCCTATTTGCCGGGTCTGAGCGTCGTTGTTTTGGTCCCAGCCTGCGGTCTGGTGTGGTCCGAAGGTTGCATTCCACTTTTCGAGGAAAGGCAAACTCCCAAATACCCAGTTCCTTATCATCGTCGAAAATTAATAGATGCTCGTTCCCCGACAGGTTTGCTCTGATAAGGAACCCATCAACGCGGTGCTGGTGTAAGTGTTTTTGAGCACCGGCGACGAATAGATGGAGCAAAGGAAACCCGGGAAACAAAGCAGCCGTGAATGTATTATGTGCATTGTGGTGGTGTACCTGGGCGCAGAAGAATCCCATACCAAAACCGGCATTCGACGGTGTTCAGCCGCTGCGACCGCAACGCCAACAGTCCGATGCAGTCCGGTCCAGGTGGTAACCACTTAAATGTGTGTGCCCTCGGACAGCTCTGAAAGAGACGAATCACTCTTATCAAGAGTCGTAATTTTTCATGAGATATCACGAGATACGGTGTCGTGGGGTCTCTGAATGTTGGGGGACTTGCACCACCTAGGTGCGTCTCCTCCTCGTTTCCAATGATTAACCATCTGCGCTTACAATGACAAATTTTGGGAAAGCCAGCGGATGGGGATTTTTAGTTGGCATCATTGTCGCGCTCGGCCACTATCGGAACGACAAATGGATTATGACGGAGTGAGAATGGCGTAGAACAAATTTAATGGTAGCGTTTAGCATTATCTCTGGGACCTTAATTGTTGAACATTAGACATGGCATTTGTTGTTGTGACTTGATGGGATGTCCACTGGGTGACCACAGCGATTGCTATTTGTATATGTCGCAGAATGATATGCTTCAGAAGCAGTGTTTCTCTTGCATTGTACCTTGTATTTTATTGATTGATTTTCTCATGCTGGGCTGTGTAGCATCTGTGAGAGCATTCGTGGGAGAAGTTTTGCTAAATGGATTTAATGTTCATGTTCACAGCATCTTTTTATGGGCAATTAGTAACGGAAATTGTTCATCATTTTATCACGAATGGATGTTATGTAAGCACTGAGGTGGGTAAAAGGTTGTTTGGTGAAGAAGTCGGAACTTGAGTGATTTAAAACAAGACCGTTTCTTACGTGACGTGGCGCTGTGTGTCGACGGTAAGCGTATGCTTTTCTATTTCACTGACTAATTAAATTTGCGTCTTCAACTTTATAAATCAAACTTCAGGCATGGTGCACAGAAAATGGATGGTTGATAAGACAATAAAGACACAATAGAGAAGGAAATAATCCGTTCACACATTTTTGTTAAAAAAATGTGGTAGATCCGTTGACAAACATTGTCACACATATGGTGGTTTCTTTTTTTTTTTCAAAGTTGATATCCGTGTTCTTATGGGTGTTCCTTATAATTGAATTCTTCATTCATCTGCAAAAAAAATCCACTGAAAATAACAAAGTGGAATCGAAACATCGTTCTTGAGAATTCGAAGCCTACAAAAATGTTTCGAAATCTTATTTTACCACACGTTCTCCAATATATCAACCGCATATTTAATGCCAGAATCATACGCTACGAATGCTCTAATGCATGGAAACGCTCCAAATAAATTCTACCCATTCTCAAAAACGATCCGAAGATGACAGAAAATCGGTGGAAGACCGCCACATTGCAATACTGCCAATTTTATCTGAGGTCTTAGAAAAAGGTTATTCTCAAGCAGCTTCAGAATATGTATTTCATTTCATTTCATTTTTTTATCATTTACTTGACAAGCAGCTTCTCTGTCCGTCCGAATCTGGTTCTTGGAGCCATGTATAGGTGTAAATCGACTCTTTTATCTATTACAGATGACGTGAGAAAAAAAAAATGAAATAATCTTCTACTGGATTTCTCCAAGGGCTTAGACGCGGTTGACTTCAACTTTCTCTGTACAAAACTTCTTAAAGCGTTCAGAGTCTCACCTCTTGCCAAAAAGCGTATACAAGAGGAGCTCCTCAGGGTTCAATTCTCGGTCCTTGACTCTTTTTTTAATATACGTCAATGAAATTACTACAATACTCGAGCATTGTTCCCGTCACATGTATGCCATTGACCTCCAACTTTATTGCCAGATTTGATAAAATTATCAGATGCCGTCTTAATATCAATTCAATTATGACCACTTCCATGCCAAAAGTCTAACGACCGTTATGATACACAAAATTTAAGCACAAAGATGTAGTTTTTTGCAAAAATTGGTAGATGACATAGTTAAGAATTGCACAATATTGTACTGCAAGTTATACTACTTCCACGGTCATATCTATCAAATCTGAACAAAATAGCCTTGGAGAATAAAACTTGTCGAAAGACTTTTTGATATCATTGTTAAGCATGTATGGTATACGCTAAGTATGTGGTCGTATTTTTTCCGGCGCCATATATAATATATAACATGGGTTGCGCTACAGCCCGTAGGGAGCCAGGGCCTAGCTTCTCAGCAACTACTCGTGTTGTACGTGCTATTGTTCTCTCACGAGTGGAAGGGACCTACAGTTTATTGGTAGTTTCTTTTTTTCAAAGTTGATATCCCTGTTCCTTTGGGTATCTCTTCTAATTCAATACTTCATTCATCTGCAAAGAAAATCCACTGAAAATAACAAAATGGAATCGAAACATCGTTTTTGAGAATTCGAAGCCTACATAAAGAATTTCTAAATCTTTTTTTACCACACGTTCTCCAATATATCATCCGAATCATGCGCTACGAATGCTCTAATGCATGGAAACGCGCCAAAAAAACTCTACCCATTCTCAAAAACGATCCGATGTGACAAAAAATCTGTGAAATACCGCCCCATTGCAATACTGCCATTTTTATCTGAGGTCTTAGAAGAGGGTTATTCTCACGCAGCTTCAGAAATATTTATTTAATTTTTTTTAATCCTTTACTTGACAAGCAGCTGCTCTGTCCGTCCGAATCTGGCTCTTCGGGCCATGTATAGCTGTAAATCGATTCTTTTATCTATTACTGATGACGCGAGAAAAATAATGAAATAATTATCTACTGGATTTCTCCAAGGTTCGCCATTGGACCGACGCGGTTGACTTCAACTTTCTCTGTACAAAACTGCTTAACGCGTTCAGAGTCTCACCAATTGCCAAAAAGCGTATACAAGAGGAGCTCCTCAGGGTTTAATTCTCGGTCCTTGACTCGTTTTTTTACTATACGTCAATGAAATTCCTACAATACTCGAGCATTGTTCCCGTCACATGTATGCCATTGACCTCCAACTTTATTGCCAGATTTCATGAAATTACCAGATGCCGTCTTAATATCAATTCAATTATGACCACTTCGACTGTTATGATACACACAATTTAAGTACAAAGATGTAGTGTTTTGCAAAAATTGGTAGATGACATAGTTGAGCATTGCACAATATTGTACTGCAAGTTATACTACTTCCACGGTCATATCTATCAAATCTGAACAAAATAGCCTTGGAGAATAAAACTTGTCGAAGACTTTTTGATATCATTGTTAAGCATGTATGGTATACGCTAAGTATCTGGTCGTATTTTTTTCCGGCGCCATACTCTAAGTAATAATGTTGCAGAGGTACACTGTGCAAATTAAAATAGTCTTCTTTTTATTCTTCGAGTTGCGTTAATAAGCCGCTCCAGCTAGTGCTTCATATTTTGATATTACATACAACCATTTTCACATGATATTTCTATGTGTCGACTGTATCAGTACCAAATCCAAATGTTGTATTGTGTTTACAAAAATTATACTTAAAAGTAAAATTGAGGATTAGCTCATAATGTGAGTGAGAAGTTTCTGGCTCTCATCAGCTCATTCGGAGCCAACGGCCGTGTCAGATTTATACCATATGAGAATGAGAACAACGAGAGCCCGATTCTTACAAGCATTCAGAAACGTTACATTGTTAATAATTTAAAAAATCTAAAACTAATCAAGTAAACAGTCTAGACAAACTGATATATATTATAAGATTTGAGCTACATAGATATGAATACAAGTCTAACAAAAACGGTCAGATTAACAAGAATAAAAACATGAAAGTTTACTCTGAGTTAATTTGAAAGCATTATAATCCAAACCCCAACTCGCACTGAACGACAGTACAGTTTTCGGTAGATTTTTTTTAAGCAACACAGTCGCGAATAATTTAGCTACATAATAGCTGCTTAGTCCAGTATACGTTCATCATTCGTTTTACCAAGCGCACAGCTTTCCTTTTCTAAAACATTTCCCATCTAAGTCCCAAATATCTGCATAAATGTCAAGTAATCTCCTCTAAGTTCACCCACCAGTTTATCACAATTCAGTTGACATTGGCTCCCATGTATTGATAGCACAGAGTCCTGCCACCAGTTATCTGAACAGCAACCATATAAAGAACTCAACCATTTATTTAATTAAACACTTTACCCAATCCAATAACTCACTTTTCACCCTTTGATACCGATTTGGACAAGTTCCTATCCAAGCGTATCAGAAATGCCAACAATCCGAAAAATTATACCATTTATCATTTTTGTTTATACCACGCGGTCGCCCTTAAATCAAATCCATATCAGCAAAGTCAACCCATCACACTCTAGCGCCCTAGTCCGATGAAAACGATGCAACCATACCCGGCAGCTCACTTCACAGTCATTACCACAAATCTTTCATCAAGCAATTAAAATATCTAGATGGGTGTCTTTCGGCATGGATCATTATCATTGTCGGTGATGCCGCGCCGCATAAAGGGCTGCGATCTCACTTCCCCAAAACATTTCAATCAACAAAGACCGCGCACCGAAAAAGAAGGAACAAAACATCCTTTGACTCCAGACGGTAGAGCCGATGATAAAATTAAGCGATTCTCTTCAGAGGTTTCACTCCGAAATGGAATGGGTGCAAGCGCACAGCCACGCCACCGCGCAGAGCGTTGCAATTAAAGAGGAGAACTCTTTCTCACAGTTCCTTTGATGTCACATCGTAATAAAGTCATTGTGAGACGTCGACTGACAGAGGAATAGGCGGAGGACGTGTTCACAGCCAACAATTACGAGGTGATGGTTGTGGCAATAAAATTCATATTAAAACTTTTATAAGGATCCATAAAAGGCTGGGTGGCGGGAAGGAAATTGAGTTGAGCGTGAGTTTCGGCGTCCGGTCTGGTGTGTGGGGCAGCCCGGTGGTCACCGCTTTCAACTAGTAGCGAAGTGAGATTTACTCAAGTGCCGCACAAAATGGAATGAGCCCTACGCATGCAATTAAACTCTGAAACGGACGACAAACACTGTTTACCAACAATCGACGTCGACGGAGGGGCTATGAAAAGCCGCCGGCTATAAATCACTGCTTAAAAAAGTACCAAAGTGCAGGGAATAATCCCTAATTAGGCAATAAATGTCTACGCATATGAGTACTGTGTGGAATCATGTTGCACCCCGACCGGATGGCGCCGCATCTGGGAGCAGAAGCCCCCTAAAAATTTTTTGTTTTGTAGAAGACATCAATTTCAATTTCAGAAAAGTCAGGTCGGGAAATTATGTTTCAATTTAAGGTAAAAGTGATTCTTGTTGAAGGTGATAATGATTAGTACATGAACTGGAAGTTTCGCAATGAAGAGAATAGCCCGTCGGAGGCACTTCACGTTTGCCAGGTGCCAGGTCAAAGATGAAATCTAATATTTAAAGGGAGATTCTATTGTCTCAGCAGAGTCACTGTCAATTATTCATGTTCCGAATTGTGTTTGCTCGCTTAACGAGAGAGGTACAGTATTGAGAACTCGATAAAGGATATCATTACACAGTTTCTTTACTTCAAGAAGAAAAATGGAGAAATTTAAAGAATCTTCGATTTGAGATACCAACTAAATCGAATAGATGTTACCCATCCCCTAGGATTGGGGACACACTGTGCGCTACAGGGTTCAAGTCTGTCATAAAGCGCTGTGTTAGGTGGAAAAAAATAGCTGAGGCATCCCGAAATTATTTAAACTGTATTTTTTTCTGCAAGCCATAAACATAGTATAGTACTTCACTTTAAAATGTCATTCATCTGGCGAAAGCCAGTCCCCTTTAGTATAACCTGCAACTTTATGCGGACTCCAAACGGGCAAATCTGAGAAGCCTTTTTTATAGTTTTATTCAAAGAACGGGACGATGAAATATTTTGTTCGAACCAGGAATCGAACCAATAGGCCGTTTATTCAGAACCACTAAATTTAACATAAGAAGTGGAGTCAGTTGCAAAAACAAATGGGGATCTGAGCTCTATAGCCAATTGGGCTACCTACAACTGCCTTTTGCTCAATTCTGACAAAACCAAAGCCATCTGTATCCAATTTCCCGCCAATGGAACTCAACTCCACGATAATAGAATATGTTCCACGAGTAAAAAACCTAGGACTAGTGTGCAATAGTGAATTGACATCGACTGACCGATGTGGTCAGATATATTAGTTTCCAAGATATATACCATACATCCCTAAGAGGCCTGTAAATCAGCAAATTAATTCTCCCTCTCAAGGTAAAACTTAAACTCGCAAGAGCACTCATAATGCCAATTTTAACATATGGATCCTGTCAATTACTAAAAGTTGATAAGAGCAATCAATGCCACTACAAGGTATGTTTTTAACCTACGCATGTATGAATATGTCGGAGCAGCGTCGTATTCTCATATGATGCGAATTAGAAGCATTATTAGGCTACAGGTCGTGCATATTACTCTTCAAACTATTCACAAGAAACAGAAAAATTATCTTTTTGAAAAGACCACATTCTGTCGATCGACTTATACCGACTTAAGGCCCTCCATTCACACGCACGCAGAAACTTTTTTATTCACGCTGTCCATTTCTGGAATCACATTACTTGACAGGTATGGTCAAAGACCGAGTATAGACAATTTTTGTAACGCTTGCTGCGCAGTCATTTACGAATTTTGCAAACTTAGACTTTTCTAACATAATAATAATAATTGTATGGAATTTAAAACATGTTATTTAAAACCTTATGCTTAATTCAATTAGTCCTGCACTATCAAAAGAGCATATGTAATATTCTTAAGGTACAGCGATATAAAATCAATAAGTAAATGGAAAAAAGGTTTTTTAAATGTTCCCTTAATCAACTCGACATAATTCCACAAATTGTCAATCGGATTCAAATCCAGACTTTGTGGAGTACAGCTTAGAACATTTGATTGTTTTGCACCCATTGTTGTACTACTTACAGCACTGTGGTTCTAGTTATTGTTATGGAAAAATCTGCAGCTTATGGGTAGATTTTTGAAGGTGCCATATGTGATGGCAAAATATCCATTTATTGATGTTGATTCATTCTAACAGATATCTTTACATTACAGCAGGCTATTTACCGTCTCCCAAGGTGGGAATCCCAACGAAACTTTTCAAGACAAGTGTACTTCTCTTTGAGCATTGTGAATAATTCAGACGACAATATGTATACAAAAGCAAACTAGTTCGTTTCCTGTCTTCTCGTCCATTAGCCTCCTTCGCAAATAGGACAACATACTGAACAGTGAATCGAGTCTTTTTTGAAAAATATGATATTTGAACTGAATTTTGAACTTGGCGTCAAAAGTAACCTGTCAACAAGCCGAGAGGAATCTGCAAAACATTTGGGGTGCTTCTTAAATTTTTCTACAAACGCCTACAATTCCACAGCACGGATGTGGAAAGGAAATATAAAAATAGAAATAAAATGCGAACTACATATGATTTTCAAGTCAGTGAGTCCTCCAATTCAGGTACTTCCTTGATTGCAACGATTGTGCTCTTTATTCTTAGTACGTTTTAATTCAAATCAGCTTACTTTGTATGTGTACGTCGTTACGAATCTTAACATTCAATTTGCTTTACATACGTATTATATTTTACAAAGCTAGGCATATATAATGTGTTCTGATTCAGAACAAAGGGTAGATGACATCCTTTGCATTACAACAGATTCACATACTTAACGAACATTGTCTTGATTTCAAATAAAACACTAAGCACAAATTTCGAAAACATTCGAAATGCATTACCACACTATTAAGCGGTACATGACACTCTAATTGTCAAGCGACTAATTTTAGACATTGATTCTGACATTTCAATTTATCTCAGATCCCAAAACAGATTGTGTTGACCTCAAACCGAAGATTGGAAGCAAAATATTATTAATTGTTCCTTTTTATCTGTGAAACGAAAATAAATGAATCGATCTCACCCACCTACTACTCGTACGTATGTATACAGTGCGCGCACGCAACAGTTGTTCTCTGATCGAAAACTGTCGCTCCAATTTGTACACTTCCATTTTGAACACAAAATTAATGGAACACTCATCACAAGTAGCAAAACATTGGGGCTTTGATTGAACGTCTACAACGCGAGCAACACCAGTGAATTAAGTGTCTGTCAGAGACGTTTACTTTTCAAATGATTGCGCATCGCAACTCGGCTTGTTGCTGGATTCCTTCTCTTCTTTGTTATGGGTTATTCGAAAATACATTTTGTCAATTCAGTGATTTCAGTATGTACGGTGTGAGAATTGATTTTTCACGGTTGTTTCAGGGTTCAAATCAACCAAGCGGATGATAAGATTTTCAATTAACATGAATTCGTTACGAGTTTTCTAGCCACAACATGCTTTGATGTCGGTTCGAAATTCCACTGTCATCTACATTTAGATTGAGTTGAGAAAGGTCTTACCTGGGTGCACATTGCGCATAACTTCGGGGATTACAAAACAATTTCAAATGAATTGCCCAAGTTGTGATGATGTAAGGTGACACGTCCAGAGAAAGGCGTGAGGATGTTTTTGAAGGAAAGGTCCAACAAGTAATTCACTTTGATCCCTATTGAGAGCTGTGCATGCTATTGTTTGAGGGAGCTGACAAACGATGATATATTCGTACAAAAGCTCGGTACAAAACTGATACCACAAGAGCGCATCCCATCGTGCATCGTACATCGATTCATGTAAGTGTGTTATTTTAAGTTGTACCTGTCACTCGAGTCATTTTTCATAATTACCAGCTCATAGTAAATAAAGGCGGCATCATTCTGGGCGACGGAAAAATGATTAAAACTCCGTTCCGTTCGTAGGTCCAGCACTCTTCTGCAGTGCGCTTATGTGAAAATTACTTAAAACACAATTTCATTTGCTACTAAATCGTCTGGTAATTTATGTGAGCACCCCGTTCCACCCAGGTCGAAAGTCGATTAATAACTTTAAGACGACCACGGAGCCAAGAGCATGACTACAACGATGACGATGACTATGAGGATGGCGGTGTGCTCGAACGAAGACTCACAAGTTCAACAGATCTGGACAATAGGGGAATCAAGGAATACCCACCAGTCATGCCAAGCTGGCTCAGTGTCGACCATGAACACAGGCTCTCGTCGGGAATACACTGCAGCATCGTGCTAAATAATCATAAATCATATCACTTGTCGACAAGTCAATAAATTTGTTTGTTAGCCACCACACATGAAATCCTGTTGCAGAGCTACGCAGTATAAACAGCAGCAGCAGCAGCAGCAGAACCACCAGCAGAAGCAGAAGTCGATTAGGTTCGACTCCTCAGCTCCCCGATGGAGATTACCTTCCCGGAACATCGCACATCGGTTATCCAGTAAGTTAATCTACTGAAAAGCAATATGCAGATTTGTCCAGTGAGCACCCAGAGATTCATCTTTCAAGTGCGGTTTCGAATGCCGTTACGCGTCCATGCCGTCGTCCTCGTCGCTGCTACTACAAAATTTCGCCTCAAGATATTGTCCAGCAATTTATTCGTGCTTCTCTGATTACGCTTCTCGATAGGACACCAGTCAGGAGCTCAGTCCGAGTCCAAAACCTGAATCGAAACCAGAACTCAATTCGATTCTTCAATATCGCGCGACCTCCTCGGCCACTTGGCTTAATTTACTTATGGCTTGACCCGTTCCCCCCAACCGGTAGACCGTGCTCAAAATCAATTTCCTTGTTAAACCTGCCACTGAATGTGGCTACCGAAAGTCGGCATCAATCCCGGCCACAGAATTTGGTCCGATTTATGAATGGTGGTCCTCCTGTTCTGCGCGCTTCCTTTCTTCCTCTGTTTGTTCGCGTCTTGTCTCCACGGACCGCTGGGACGTTTGTTTGCTCGGCGGTGGCTTAAGGGCGGATTTGCAATTTGTCATACTTGTTAAGGTTCACCAGCACCACAAGACGACGCCGTCTACGGCGGCAGTGGTCGCTACGGCCAAGAAGCCTCTCGTGCTCGAGCAGATATAAATTAATAAAAATAAATCATCGGTTTGATGAAGAAGAGCCACACAAGAACAGTGGGTGTTGCCATTGTTGTTTGGATTCTTAAAAAGAAATAAAATGGAAATTAATTGCACTCCGGTGAGGATGGATTTCGCTGTCCGTCGGTGTGAATCGTTTTGTTTATCCTGGCGTTTAAACGGCATCCCCGCTACGACTGTCCACTCGATCCATGCCGAGCCGCAATGAGCAATCGATACGGACGCGTCGATATTACCACACAGATACTGTTGTGAACCATAAATTCAATATATAATTATTTCCTGTATGGAACTCCCCACCCAGTGTACCGCCCTGCAATTGGAGGTGGAAGTCCGCACGGTGTACGGAAATACACATGGAAGAGCGGCCCGCCGGGCCAGCAGCCATGTAAATAATGAAAGGACCAAAGAAAAATTCGCTTTTATAATTAATTTTCTCTCGCTGCTGCTGGAGTGCATCGCCATCGGAACCGTGGTGCTGGTGTATGCTCGCTCTAGGCGACCTCTGAAACAGCTCAGGGAATAGGGGAGCATCGGGGTAGCCGCACCGCGGAGAGCGCGTGTCAAGTGATTGTGTGGATGAAATAAATTTTAATGTTTTTAAATTAAATGGTTTCGTTTTTGTGGTAATTGATTTTAATGGTCTGTGTGCAAGGTTTGGCGTTCCCATTCGCAGAGCGATATATTTCCATTTCTATGGACTCCCTGTTTGCCTGGCCGCACTGGTGGATATATGGGAGGCGCAGCGGCGCTTCGATTCCAATTTTGATTCACTCCCACAACTCATCTGGGCGCAGATAAATTTAGTACATTTGGCTTAACGCACAGCAAATAAAAAAAAAATACCAAAACGAAAACGAAAAATATAAACGCCAGTTTTTCTCCTTCATTTGATGGCTGATGATTTGCCGCTGCCACCGCAGCCCGGTTCCTCGATTCCGTCGCCGTTGTCTTTTTTTCTCTGTTGTCTGTTCGTTTTTTGTTTTGTATTTGCTCATCGGAATAAGATTTATGAGAGTTGTTCATTGTAGGTTCAAGTTTATGGCGGAGCTGATCGCGTACTATGGGGTTGTTCTGCTGCTCGAGCACTGCTATAAGTGATTAATATTTTTATTGGCACTTTTTGTTCGGCGGATTTGTTTCGGGCGTTTTGTACAACACACAAAAAAAGAACAGAGAAGTATTTAAAGTATATACATATCTGTGTGCTGGTTTGAAGGTAATTCATGGCGCAATGAGGGATTTTGTTTTTCTTTTCAGTGAACGTTTTCAATGTTGAAACGGTTCGGTGGCATTTTCTCTTAGGCTAAATGCCAAACAAATCCCTTGCGAACTGAGAATTTTCTTCGCCTCGATTTAAGGACTGAGCGCAGAGGGCGATAGGTGTACGTGTGGTATACATGTGATGTGTACGCAAATGCAGTTACAGGGCCCAGAGTCTGGAGCCCTTTCACGTTACCCGGTTTAGATCGTCTATGATCAATAGTCATCAATGCTAGTCTTAATTTTATCCATAGTCTATGTTTAGGATCCAGTAATCAGCTGACCATCCAGGTCATATACAGGACGGAGGTAGGAATAAAAAAAAAATGAAATGATATGTCATATCGCTTTAACAGTAGTTTAACTTCGGAATAGACAGAAAGAAGAAACCTACAAGTTGTTTGAAAATTTAAATATGACTCCTTACTTCAGTTAACGTTAAATAAAAAACTAGACACTTAAGAACCATTGCAATATCGTGGGTATTTCTTTGTAGAACGTAAAAAGGCGAGGTGTTGCAGACCACTGTACCCCATGTTCACACTTCTCACTGTCTCACGTTATTATTTTCCATTTCTCTTAAGCCTAAAAATAATACCTACATCCAGCAACAACTAATTACTATTTCTCGAGGACCTTTTCTAGCTTCTGAAGAGTCGACGGAAAAACTAAAAATGTGTCACCCAACTGTTTCTAATAAACTTAACGTTCTTCCCAATTACATCAATCACTTAGTTATGCAAACAATCCTTATAGATTGGATTAGCTGTCTGACCAGCAGACTCTGGATGATCCACTTCGTGGTGCCATAAGAGTGAACGCGCGGTCGCTGATTGTAGGTGTCTATTCCCAAGACCTTAAGGTTAGTTTCTTTGGAGATGTCTGACCACAGTAGCGTTTTCCCGACAACAACCATGCCGATAAAGGAGGCAGTGTCCTGACTCAATAACAATTCAATACCCACACGCGATATCATCAAACTTTTTCCCGACATCTGGGCAGCAATGCAGTTTTAGGAATATGTCGTGTTCATTTCAAAAACATTGCTTAGTTGCAATCAGATTGGCTCAGCATGTCCGTATATAGCTCATGAGGATGTACAACCACCTTTACGATTACTGCAGCTTCTTCTTAGGATACACACATTTAAAAACTAATCACAAGTGCTAGAAGATACCCCCTGCCTCAAAACAAAAGAAATATGGTCAGCACTCAATCTTATAAGAAGGCTGTCTACTCAGACAATTCAGAAGTTAATTTACGTATGACGCTTAGAGCTGTGGCATCATAATCGTGCAATTGTCATAACTCCTGATTTAGTTCAAAACAATTATTTCTGCAGAAGCTGCATGGATGAAGCGGAGGTAGTTTTCCTATAAATCACCTCCTCTGTTCATGTATCGCTAAAGCAAGTTGCAGCAAGTTTGTAATCAAATATCGTAGACATCACTCAACTTAATAATATAATAATATGGGTGGCGCTACAGCCCATAGAGGGCCAGGGCCTAGCTTCTCAGCAACCACTCGTGTTCTGCGTGCTATTGTTCTCTCACGAGTGGAAGGGACCTACAATTTTACGCCGAATCCGAACGGCCAAGTTTGAGAAGCTTTTTTCTAGACAGGAAATACTCTTTGAGCATTGTCAGTGACTCGAAAGAGGTGGGGCCGTGAAAATTATTTCTGTCGCTCAGAGCTGGAATCGAACCTACGACGTCGAGGTTGGGGTCGACGCACGTACCCACAACGCCACGGGCCATCAGTCAACTTAACCGCTTCATTATAACCGAACGGTTCCAAGCTTACCAGTCATTTCGCGCAATATCACAACTGTCCCACTCCCAATAACAATCGCCACCCCATTCTATGACAGTTTTATCGAGGCCGCGGTTTTGTGGATTTTATCAAGGCAATATTTTCTATACATACAAACATTTTATTACCAACTAAATTTTACATCTTTTGCTCTTTCATGATAAGTGAAATACAAGCATATACTTATTCCCAAGGGGACTTCATTTTAATCAAAATGTTCATCCGCTTTACATTCGTGCACTATGCAGAGAAACGCATAGCAATGAAAACGCCACTTTGGAGTGTCTCAGGCATACATGTTATTATGATACATAGCTTCAAAGTTTAACAAATTTAACTTCCCAGTGAACAAAACGTGCACTTGCGTTTTTTTAAAAAGAAAAAGCTTCAACAACTCGAACCATCACTGGCTGAGTTATCAAGACTTTGAGTTATCAATTAAATGCAACATATGATATAAATATGCATTTATTTGCGAAAAAATCATACTAACATAATTACTTTCTTATAAATGACGGAACAGTTATTTTTTATTTTTGGTTTCAATTTGTAAGGCTAAATGCTTAACAAATGCGTAAACAATTTGTCTGAAGGCGGTTAAATCAAATCATTGTCCAAATCGTTATAAATGACATTACTGACACTGTATTTGATACTTTCGAGCTGTGCATAATATTAGATGCAATTTAACAATTCACACTATACTGCTCACACGAATCTACACTCCGTGTATTTGTTCCTTCTCTTTTCTTAGGGGCGTACTATTTAAAAAACAGCTACGAAATTTTCGTATAACGCAATATATCAACCTACATAGTAATATGTTTCCTTACTGTTGTTATGTATATCAGTAGCCCAAAGGAATATATAATACACAATCACAGTGTCCCTGAAAGCGGTCCATTATAAGACTTCTAAAAATACGCATTTCCAACCAGACGACTACATCTCTTCAGAATTCGACTTATCGAAGGTGACGCCAAATAATAAATAATCTCTTCGAATTATCAAGACATTCGAGTTATCGTAGATTGTAGATTTCAGTGTTGCCCTATAGCCATTTTCCATTTTCGTTCGAGTTATCAAATATTCCAGTTAACGCAGTTTAACTGTATTTGTGGCCACCAAAGAAATACAATCATTCTGAAGTAAAGTAATCGGTCAAATTGACCATAACTACGCATAATGTCTGAAAATTCATCTCGCTTTCCACTCCCACCAAAGTAATTCACTCGAATAGTATTTTCTTTAAAATTTATCACTCAATATAATAAATGTCTATCTTAAAGACCAAGCAATATAAATACCAACCGCAAATTCCACAAATCCCACATAAGTATCGTAATGAATTTCCGGTTTTCTAATAAAACCCAAAAGATTATGATGAGCATTAATATGCAGAAAACCACAACCAGAGTCCTTCGAATGGGTCCAAAGATTACATCGCCTCAAAGCAGTCAGCAGATGCTGAGAAAGGACACTGCGAGTCTGCCCCCATTCCAACTCATCATCCACAAGCAGACGTATCCTTGTGAACAAATTAACATCTGACCATTCTTAAGCCGCAAATACGTAGTATGTATTTTGAAATTTATTTTAATTAATGAAAACACCACACAATCGATGCGATACTGTGTGTTGGGACAGGTTGCTGTATTGAGTCCTTCTCTCGACTGTGTTTGCGGGCAAGGACTTTTCTCATGGAAATTCTCACCGGTTTAGAGAATAACTATGGACACCATATATGGTTGCCCGCCAATCCCTCTGGGTTCACGTGTAGAAGGAACCTTTTGCTCCGTGCATTTATTCTTCTAATCAAGGGACATACAGTGAGAACGGGGTGAAAATATTTCCAACCCACACGAAATAGACCATTCTGGTGCAGTGTAGTTACAAACTGTGTAGATACATTTTTCATTTTGAACACACAGAAAAAAAACGAAAGCGAACACCTCTCAAATCATAAAATCAGAAGTTATGGCGAAAGGGATACACTCTGTAGCCACCCAGATGCACAGCTTCTAGCACTGCTGCGCCGCTGTTATCTCTCAGGTAAAGGATCCACACTCTTTTTCTGTATATTCGCTCAACGATTCTGTTTCTAAACTTAATGCTCGACCGGGGATGTGTACGGTCGACTAATCAACGAGTACAACACGCTGATGACTTTTTATGTGAGCACACAGTGAATATAAAGTTTTTGTCACCCTCTTGCTTTACGTTTTGCCAAGGTTTACACACAACACCTCCATGATGGTTATAAATGCGGCCATATACGGACATTCAAGATGAATATGTCGCCGGGGATTAAACATGGCTTTTATTGCCTGCTAACTTCAATATCAAAACGAGCAAAAATGAAGGGCCCTCACAAAAACATTGTTGATTTAACAACATAACACAGCAACGGGGAAACACAATATTTTTAGTAAGTTTGCACTCTTTCTCTGTGTTTTTTTGTTTCTGGTTTTTTTTTTTAGGTTCGCTTTAGAGAATTAAGTTACGAAAGTTACCCAACTGCAAAGCGGTACATGATTGGATATTGAATTTTAAAGTATTTTTTTTTTTTCATTTCGGCTTACAAGAATCGAAGGACGTTGCTTTGTTTTTCAAGTTTCGACTGGAGCTGGGAAATGGTTGGCCTGGGTGGGCAAGTTAAAACGTACACATGTAACTATCCTCTGAACAAAAGTAAACCAGACTTGGACACAAACTGATTGAATGGCAGGCGATTATCTGGACTGAATTTGGCTAGATTCTCTGAATTGATTTTAGTTCCCAGGGATAGTTTGGAAAAACATTTTGGCATGTTTTTGCAAACAAGACGTACATATGTTCGATTTCCATCTTAGAGTTGTTCGCACAAATATCCTAAGAGGTGGACATATATGTTTTATTCTCGCGGTATTAACTCCCACTACTGGTTTATCAATCTTAACAAATTAATGTTGAAATATGTATAACTACAACACAGTTTGTCAGCACGCAGGTACGTGTATACTTTGCTAACTTGCTAATTGCTTACAATTGTTCTGTTTTTTCTTGGCGTAAAACGTCACTGTGGTACTTTCACTTTGAGTAGTGCCTTTTTCCTTTGTCGAAGATATCTTGGTGAGGTCCACTCAACATTTTCCGTTCCAATTAACTTAGCATTAAACAAAGGCCATCTTGCATTGGTGGGCCGGTGCTCCACATAAATGTTCGGCATTCACCTCAACAAATTAAAAAAAAGTACAGAGATAAGCAAGCTTCTGCAACAGTGGAACTTTCAAAACTACTCCCGCCGACGCGCTTGAGATGATGAACAAGGAAGACGCGTTTTTTTAGAGTGTCAGATCTGTTCGTCTGCCCAATCACTGCAAGGTCGCCCAAGTGGAAGTAATATAAATTAGGTAAGCTCTGGCCTGGCTAAGATGGAACGACTACTAAGCTACCTACCTACCTAGTAATAGTGCTTATCATCACAGTCCATTTTTCGATAATATTTTCATAGCTACACATGCAGTTAAGCGATACCTTAGGATATTTCTATTTATTCATTAGATTAGGTTATTGAGCTGCCAGTAAAATAGCCATCACACTTAAGCCATTGTTGGTCCATTGTTATACCCAGTGCGATTAATTTGATCACAACGGAATATGTTGAGTGGACCAGATTTGAAAACCAGATAAAAATATATTACCTTTTTCTCATACTGGGATTCGAACTGGAGACCCCTATAAACACAGGCACTCAACTAGCTGCGCCATACAGCTAGTTGAGTGCACATACATACAAATATGTATAGGATTTCTCTAATTCATTGTGTTCAAAATTGTTTATTTAGTCCGATAGGCCGAATTAAAAAATGGCATGGTTCTGTGGCCCGTGTCTTTGTGGGTTTGTGCGTCGACTCCAACGCAACGCAGGGTCGATCCCTGATTTGTACAACAATAATAGTTTTCACGAACCCATCATTTTGAAATCACTGACAATGCTCAAAGATTATTTCTGTCTAGAAAAAGCTTCTCAAACTTGGCCGTTCGGAGTGGACATAAAACTGTAGGTCCCCTCCACTGGCGCTGGAACAAGAGCAAACACAGCATGAGTGGTTGCTGACAAACTAGGCCCTGTACGGGCTTTAGGTAAATATATTATACGTTTGTTTACATAGAAATTTTCAAATATCGAAACTAAATATTAAAAATTGGTTGGCCCACATTCATAAAATGAACGATCTGGTCCATGACATCTACATCATCTTTAACATATTGAATGCGTCAAACTGAATAAACGTGATACCTTCGTTTTTAATGTGTAACTTTCTGGACCTCAATATTTCGATAGTCTAATAAGTTACTTTTAGGACTCCAAAGCAATGTATGTGTATTCCTTTTAAAATTAATTATTTCCGAAAATTCGCTTTAGCAGTTCGTTAAGGCTCTTATAACTGATCAAACATACAAGGTAATATCACCATGATATGCTACTTAACAACAATTAGTTATTTTATTACACCTATAATATGCCATGTATTCTTTTATTCTTCTTATTTTAAAGCAATGTATTTAAAACGCTTTTCTTAATATCAACATATTTTTTTCTTATTTATAATTCAGGTAACTGTTTGTTTAATTTATTATAACTAGACTCGCTTGTCGTCCAAACCTTACGATTGTCTACATATAAATACTTGTGTACCATTTCTTTTCTTTGCTATAGACCTTCAATTTTGTTTACGTAAAATTGTAAATAAGACGTAAAATAACCTATTTTTATACATGTCTTTACAAAGGTTGATTGGAACTTTTGGGAAGGAAATATACATTGTGCACATCTACGCGAATTTTCATTTCCAATGATATCATGCCGCTTGCTTAAGTAGACCGGTGCATAAGAGTATGATCAAGAACAACAACACGTAAATAGTTGTTAATTGCCTCTGACACATGTACCATATGTATGTGCAAGACTGTGAAACTGTAATAATACTTGAAGTGAATGAAATAATACTGAAAATAGCTTCATAGTCGGTCAATCTAAACACAATCTTCATACTTAGGCAATGAAGAATCGATTAATTTTAAAATAATTCGTTTTCTTGGTTCCTACTGGACGAGTGGGTTAGTGGGTAGTAGCCAAATACAGCCCAACCCAAGAGAAAATGAAGGACGACATCTTGCTTCTCCTTACACCATGTACCCTAAACTAAAGCCGTAACTGACTTTAAATAAATTGTGATTGAAACAACATGGTCATCATGTTTCGCAACAACAAAATCTGTTCCCTTTAATACAAAAAATTGGTTCTCCATTTCTTCCCTTTGGCTATTCATCAAAATTTGTTTATTTTTTTTAAGGGCTATTACGTTCTGATATTGGACCGCGAATTCTACAGTGGGCTATGGCTACAGTAATACATATTGGGTGAAATGAAGCACCAATAATTTAATTTACAATATTCGCGTTTTTTTAACACACTTGTCGTCACTTCTTATCGACTACTGTTGATTCATTCTTGTCGAAGTGAGAAATTTGTGGGTCGATAGGGAAGCTGACAATTTAATAATTGTGTATCCAGCCAAGTTCCACTTAGACTATCATTTTCATTGGTTCCTTGTGCTGTCAATATCCGGCTTTGCAAACCCCTGTTTTGTCCTGAGATACTGCGTTTCCGTTTCTGGATTGATTAGACAGATAATGTCTATACCGACCATTTCATTTTTAACTTAACAAGTATTATCAAACTTAATCTTTTATTTTTCTAAACTTCATCTCATGTATATTTTCAGGAGTTTAAATACTTATTTGGGCCACTCTATCTCTGGTTACATATTCTCCTCGTGTTTTGAGTCTAATTTCGATTTTTTAATGGAATATCTCACATCCTATTGAGTTTCCCAGAGGCATAGTAATGAACCAATGTGTGCATATATTATTTCAAAATCAAGACTGTGACCATATCGGCAGCTTTGCGACATTCTTTGATGTCCGAATTTGTTCTCTATTGAAGAAATAGCCATAAAACCTCCATTAATGGAAATTTTCTTCAGCATGTTGTAGGTGAGATTACATGTCGCACAAACAGAGAAAGAGACGACGGCAGCCCCGAGACACCTCCAATGGACGACGAAGTCTAAAGTTGAATGAAAATTTTGGCCGAAGCTAACAAACGGCTTTTTTATAGATCGAAAATAATTAAAAGAAAGAAAGAGGCTAAGTTTTCAGGCGATTTCTTATTAATTAACAGGAATACTACTTCCCGCCCGGTGTGCGCCCCCAAAACGAAAAGAGAAAGAACAGGAATCCAATTAGAAGAATTTCCAAAACTATAAATTAATCAATATTCCATGGGTAGAGTATTTGACTTTTCTGTTTTTTTTTTCTGTGGAGTTTGTTTTTTGTGTTTGTTGCCTCTTCATCGCCAGTTGGAAAGTGATGCTGTTGTCGCTGCGGCAGTCGTGTTGCTTTTGTAGTGACTGCAGCTAGTTAGTTACCTTCATCAAAACCTACGTCACATTCTTGAAAATTCCCATAAATCCCACCGTGGCAGTCTCCCGCTCACCGGCCGGGTGTGCCATGTGGCCGGCTATGCTAACCCATTCAAGAAACTCGCGAGACATTTTCTGGGAGCCTCTGTCGCTAAAACTGGTGCGTTCTTGATTTGAATTTTACGATTTGTTCCACGCCTCAATGAATCTACTCCACTGCTGGTGGCTGCCGGCTAATGGTGGTTTGGTGGTGGTAACGCGATTTTTCGCTCATTCATTCCTGTTTGTCCCAACTGCCAGTCCATTGCTGGGGAAGTGATTTATATGGGCACTCGTCTCTTTTTACTTTTTAATGGCAACATCACTGAATAGAATTCAGAAGTATATTTGAATGAATCCTACTAATTGGGCAACAAATCTGTCATTCCCGGAAATATAAAAAAAACACCCGAAACGCGGCATACGATCGGCACACCGAAGTACTTGCACGCCAGATCCAATCTCTCGCCGTTGTGTGGCGAATGAACTGCTCCAGAGCGCATGTGGTTTTGGATTAATAAATAATTTATAACGAGGCTGTTAATTAAAATAAGACGACTTCAATTCTGGGTAAGTAAAACAAAAACAAAAATAAAAAAACCGGAGCAGATAGTAAGAAGGGGAAGCACACATCCCAATCGGGACAGTCAGGACATCTCTGTTACTTGGGGGATGAATGATGTTAATAATGTGGCGCACCGTGCGTCGCCTCGCACATTGAACTGTGAATGCTCTGACTGTGGATGCAACGAGACGGAAACGACAGTAAATCAAATCCGATGTAGGGTAATTATTAACTCATATTTCCATGGAATTTCATTCTTGTGAAATATTATTAATTGCACGTTGGCAGTTCACGACCGCCCGCTCTGTCTGCTTCAGGCAATGCCGTAAGCGATCTGAGAACGTTTATTCGAATGCGAGAGCCTGCCAGCCAGACACTCAATTACTTGCTTTTTTCCGTCTGAAGAAAAATCTTAATGATGTAAGATTTGGGAACAACAAAAATTAGCAGCAAAATTTGTTTATTTTCTGTTGAGTGTCTACACAGTGATCTAGTAATAGCTCAGTGAAATTTGGAGCATCACATCATATGATGCTTGTACCCTATCTGGCTTGTTATTTTACTTTTCAAAATTTCGGCGCAAACGGTAACAGGTACAAAGTTAAATAGAAAAAATTATGAAAAATTAGCGGCCATTATTCTAAGCAACACACAATTTTGTCTCAAACTTACAATTTTATAACAGCCTTATGATGGCGAGACGCGGTAAAGCATTTGTGAGCATTTTAATAGCAGTGCACCAACGCAACCATGGATAACATTCAATTCGCAATGTTGTTGTATGACACCAGAATTAATCCATAAATCGTGTAAGTGCAGAAGCTTACAGTATATTATGGAAACCTGTTGGGATCCACTAAATTATTCGTCTAAATGAAATATTTTTTTTTTCAATTATCCGATGCTCGCTTAAATCCACACGCGGTTAATTGAAAAAAATGTTTTCTGTATATTTTTCATTTGACTTAAGCGAGTCCGACTGTACAGTTTTTATTTTTCGTATTACAGTTCGGCAAGAACATTTTAAAATTTATTTTCAATCGAACTCAAATCGGACACATTAAGCCCGCGTTGTTCTAACTTTTGTATGAATACCAAAACCTAATTTTGCTTCGCACAATTAGTCTCTGCTGTGGATCGCCAAGTGAAGTCCACTGCTGCGAATGCTTTTTCATTGCTGAAGTAGAGTAAGTCCAAAGAGGGTACCGATATTGGTAAGATACGGCTTTATCTAGTTTGATCAATCAGGAGCACCCATACCTCACTGATAGCTTTTTCATGACAATTTTTTTGTAGAATACGTTCAATTAAGATGTCAACAGTGGCATCAATCTGTTGAACCTTTACCCGGCGGTCTGCTTACATGATATCATGAATTTTGCTAATCTCTTCCTGCATGTTCATCCTAATCATACAGCCTGAGTTCTAACTAACTAGAGAAGTTTCAACACACGTAAACTCGTTAAACCGACAATCGCTTTGCAAAATCCGTGGTTGTCGCATATCTCTGTTGTACTTTGTGAACTCATTTATTAGACGATAGATTAATCTGACATCTGTCTTTCTATGGTTTACATAATGCTAAGCTATATCCATGCAGTCTTGAAAATATTCGCGCTGACTGCAACAAACGGTCGGACTTAGCAAAAACATTTTGTGGACTTGCCAAATGTTTATAAATTAAAAAATGAAACCTTCTTAGTGAAAATGAGACTCATTGTACTATAAGAACAAATACACAAGTCCGTAATGATAAGAGACGAATCTCTTACATTTCCTATCAAATAATGTATTCACTCTTTTTAATATTGGGAATACTTTTTCTATACCAACGGATTATATGCTTCGACAGCCATCAGGCGTGCTGTGCGTCCTATTTATCTATCAAGTATGGATGAGACTGAAGATTTTAAAGCGAACCCGAACGAGGAAGTTTGAAAAGCTTCTTCTACACATGAATACTCTTTTAGCATTGTCAGTGACTAGTCAATGGTGAATTTTGCTAAATTGGAGAGAGAACCTGACATCACTGGAGTAGGAGTAGACGCACCAAACCAATACGCAATGACGACCCACTTACAAACCGATTGCCAAAATCTTATCTTCAGTGTTTACCTAATCATGCACATGGTTCATGATGTTATGCTAGGTTGTATTTGTCACATCTTTAAAGGAGCCATGGATATTTAAGCGACAAGTAGTCGTCCTCTAGTTACGTTAGTATATAGTTCAGTATCAATTCAGAGTTATTTTAAGTCATTGGTAATTTAAATAAAAAAGTCGAACACCAATATAAACGAAATATGAGCTGATATTTTTTTTCTACAACATAACGGGAGTCCGATACAAATTATAGTTTGCCAATTGCATGTTTCAACTGCTAATAATATTACAATGACATCCATTTGCCAAAATATTCAGTAGGTTTACTTCAGCATGCATAGTTCCAACTTCGTCCATAATTCGTTGGATTGCAAATACGCAATTTGAACACTCTTTCCGACTTTAACTTATCAACTAGATCGGTGCGAATTGAGGAAAATCTAGTCGCTGTACCGGGCATTCAGAGAGTCATCACGGTTGAATTTCGGCAACATATGTGAAAAATTGTACTAACGAATGAATTGAAGTCGGACAATTTCTCGGACGAGGCCCATTCTCGGAGCTATAACAATAATCGAAATTACTCTTACTCAAAGTAACACAATATTGTGTTTAAACCAGTTCGTTTAACATAAAAGTACGTTCATTTTGCTATTATCTGGTCATATTGTTTATAGACACGGTTTAAAAAAAAGTAATTGTAAAACTTTCCACATAAAATTGAGTCATCGACTTAATCGTTCATTATATACAAACCAGTGTAAATGATTTCTCTAGACTACATGCTGAACTCAAGTAGCATCCGTGCATATCATAAATCACCAGCGGCATTCAATATTATCAGGGTAACGCCCTATAAATCCGACTTGAAGGCGGGATTTATTCGCATTTACTACTCCACTCGCACAACCATTTAAATTCAAGAAATCAACCCACCAGCATCATCGCAGAAAATTCTTATTGCACTCACATCGTCGAATGCAATTCAAACCAGAATCAGAAGATATTCACCATTTATGTGATATGGAACGACCCACACCAATGTGCCGATGTAGAAAATTTAAATGAATAAAAACACATACGGCCGCACATACGAACGAAGTGAGATCATCCTCCCCGGTCGTCGCCATCGCTATTTATCTGCTCATCTACCGCCTGCCTGCCTACCTACTTACTACTCGTACATCTCCTCCTAGGACAACGAACACGATTTAAATCTTTGTGGATGGTATTAAGAAAATGCTAAGTGTCGCTGACAAATCACATTTATTGCAGCAATTCTGGGCTGTCACTTTGATGGACTTTGAAGGATTCCCAACAACTGCACGTTTCGAATATACACAATTTTTAATCTCATTTTTGTTGTTGTTCGTATGTCACGATGGGAGCAGTTTGTGACGAGTTGGTAGACTAATATCTATCTTTGCGTAACTCTGTGCGTCTGCTTATAGATGAACAGTTTACTAGGAGCATGGATGTTATATGGATTTCTCCCTTGCATGATAGATTGGCCATTTACAGCTGGAACATGAAATCGTAAAATGTGTCACTTTTTCGTCGAGACACGCAACACAAATTTAAATTTTATTGCATTTTATTGTTTTGATTTTTTTAAGTGTATCGGTGGAGTCCCGCTGCTGACAAAAGTGTGAAAATGTAGAAAAGTGTCTCGTTTCGAAATACTGTAAATTTATGTAAAAAGGACTTCAGACAGGGCGACACAGACATATTTGTGGGGAAAATAGGTTATTTTTATTCTTATCGGTGGTTATTTTAGATCGATTAATAATGGGTTTGTATTGCTTTAGGGTACTTAAAGTACTATACGTATTTTTTATTAGGTCAAGACGTTGCAATTGTGGAGTTTACGAAGGGGCTACGTTTAGAAATTTCTCAACAGAGAGATCGGACCGCAATTCTGAATAGGAATCATAAAGCCCTTCAACTTCCGGTCATAGTCTTGAGGTCTTATTATTTTTTATTATCTTCATTGTAAACCAATCAGCCTTATTGTGAGATACACTTTCATTCCAAAGTGAGTATAATTGGTATGTATCGTAGTTCAAGTTCACGTGACATTCAAACCAGTCCCATCAAATATCATTTTCTTCTCTTTCTTCTCATTTCTTCCTGGCGACTAGATTGACAAAACATGTAATGTGAGCTTGTTTCATAAAGACATTCTAATTGGACTAACAAATAACAAAAATAATTGCTAATCAGATGCGCACAATGGATAAAAATCCTGAATTTAAGAATTTTTAACAAACCGGAGATAATATCCTGATTTTATAAAAATTGTGTGTACATGTGTGCATACCTAGATGTTAAATTCAAATGTTTTTAATACAGCCAACCATTCTAGTATAAACCACCTTTTCCTGTGTAGAGTATTCACAGATAATGTTGAATTTTTATTCAACTAACTAAAAATATAAAAGTTATTTGAATATTTTTGTGAAACTAAATCAAATTTAAATGTCAAACCGCTGCTATCAGCAATCAAATTCATTGGGAAATGAATTTCCTTCTATTCGATTGTTTAAATGCCAAAAATACATTCATTGCAGGCTGAATGCATTTTAGGCTGAATAAATAGTGGATGTGAGGAATCTTACTTATTTGTTTACAAAGAACGCGCAAATTACCTCAATGTAAGAACTAATAAATATATATGACGTGTGGCGCTACAGCCCACTGATGGGCCAGGGCCTAACTTTTTCACTAACCACAAGTGTTGTGCGTGCTATTGTTCTTCACGTGCGGTAGTGACTTGCAGTGATACCCTTAACGCATTGTCTATCACACGAAACAGGGACTGTGAATATTATTTACACACTATCACGAATCTAACCTCAGGTCAAGAGTCTAGATTCCTTTTAAGACATTGGTGAAGAAAACTCAACCGCCCCGCTAGTGGCGTCACGCCAAAACACCAATAGTAGGTTTGGGCCAAAGTGGAAGCTCATTAAGTCTGCTATCGATAAACCCGTCAGTATTCCAGTTCAAGCGTTCGTTCTTTCAACTCGAACCAATGATTTACCGACTACTTCGATTTATTCGACATATTTCGCCGAAATAAATCGATGTGCTTCTGGTGCGACATATTCTTCGATAGAGTAGTCCACCCCTCGGATTCAACGGTGGCCAGAAACACAATTTTCGGTTGGGTCGTCGCCGGAAATATCCCATTCAATTCGGAAGATAATTTGTGCGTGCAAGTCCGGCTCGAAGGACTAATTTCTTTTAACGACTTTATTGTTTTCAACTTAACAAAACGAGCCACCACACAATTTACAATTCATTATATTATACAATGTCATGTTAAGTCTTTCTACTGAAATACAACTAAAAACAAGAAAATAACTTTTAAATAATCTAAGCATTGGGAAAGGACAAAAAAAAACCCTTTATTAAAAGATCGAAGGACCAATGTTTTGCGAGCTTACCGTTTTCAGTTGTAAAAAAACGAAGGATGCCAGAGAAAAAAGGAGGATTCAAAGAAAGGCGCGTGAAGATTTATTGGAATGGCAAAAGAAAACTTTAGGGCAAAGCCACAAGTAGATTTTTAATGATGAACAATTGGAACTATTCTCAACACAAGATAAAATAAATATTTTTATAATGTGTTAAAATAATTGGGCCGATCACTAGTCTCAAATAACATGGCCTTCTAGACAAAAGTTGTTTGAATGGGGATTGTGATGTGCAATGACCATGTGCTTATGTAAAAGCGCATGCAATTGGCAATTAAAATATTCGACTCCAATATTTATTGCAACAGATTAGAACCACGTGACATTGTAAATCGCAACGTAACTACATCTTTGTCACTTCTCACAATAACCACCCGCCTAAAAATGTATTCTAAGTGATACATATTTTTCAATCAGTTAAAATGAATTCGAAGAGCAAACTTTACTCGGCCCATCCTTAGAGCTGGGGACAACTACCGGTGATCTTTGCTGAAGAAGCTTAATTCATGCGCCCAGTGTACGTACATTTACATTAATACGTGCGTTAAAGAAGATGGTACAGATCATTGACAAGGATTTTAAGCCGCAGAAGCCTATTCGAAATTTGTTCACCTATTTATTCCCTAAATAAGCAAGGCACTCCTTCGTTGCCTTTACCTATAGAAGCTGTAGAAGACCCCACATTACGTATGACTATTTGTTAGTTCTGTTGCAAAATGTATGTATTCGTTACTCAGTAACTCAGCATGTAACAAAGAAAGAAAAATCATTTAAAAGTAAATACTTGATTCATTCGAATACAGGGTTCCTATTTGAAGTTTTAAGATTACAAGTATCAATTTCAACATTAAATTACCTTAATTACCTCCAATTTTGATGGAGGTAAGAAAAGTAACTTTTAACGATATTAAAGTTAAAGTTAAGGGTATACACATGAAATGTAACGAATACATACGGGTACTCAATTTTTCGTTCGTTTTACAGCTCTACTATTTGTTCAACATCGGCTTCTTTTCCTTTCAATAAAGTTAAAATCAATTACATATGTATACACGAATACATGCATTTTTGCTATAATCATCAAACTTCTCAATAGACAAGTAAGTGTGCTAATGCATCCACTTTTATTTCTTCAAACGGTAATTTATTAGTAAATGTAAGTACACATATTTCTTAGCTAATTAGAGACCCTTTGCATCCTTTTGCCATTCCTATATGATCCTCCATCTGCGCTGTCTAACTTGGAGTTTGTTTAAATCCATATGATCACCTCTTCAATAGCAGCATACACTCAAATTACACAAAACAAACACATTTCGGTGTATGCCATTTGAACTCCTAAACGACTCTACGCCACCATCAAAAGTAACATGAAACGATCTTCAGTATCGATACACATTTCTCATATGCACCAATGGGCGTGATCCTGTCCATTTTTAAGAGCCATACGTCTGCTAAGCACATATCTCTTAACACATGCACGCTTACTTCCCCAGAATGTAACTACACATCTTTAAGTCACTTCACTTAAATTTATGGTTACATATTTCTTAGGAGGTATTTTTTTTCGCGTACGATATTGACGACAGTGAAACTGTCACAGAACATGCCACAACCTAATTTTTTGTCTGTTCTCGTTGTTGTATTTTCGTTTCCAGATCACATCGGTTTCGATAAATCTTGTGTAGCTCACTTTGTGGTGGATCCGCCTACTGGATTTATATTTTTGAATTAATCGGCAACAGTGTCCTCTTCATGGATGTCGCTGTTGACGTTGTAGTTTTCGTATTCTCTGTGCCAATATACAAGGCGAGATGATGTGAACACAAACAACAATAATTACTGTTGTATTTGTCATAATTTGTAATAATTACCATGCATTCCTTGAATTTCCTCAAATGATACAAATAAAAACGTATAAATCGTAGATATTGGCGCCGGTACAAGAGAGAAATATTTTTATTAGTAATTTAACAATAAATCTACATTAATGGGGTGGACATAAAAACAAATTGATCTCGTCACAATGGAGGTCTCGATTTATGATGAAAAAATATGTTGGCACTTCGTACTTCAAATTGGCAGTAAACTCATGTTTTGCGGATATAATTGCGCCATTACGGGGAACTGAACAAATGTTCCTAATATCAAAGTCAACAAAACAACATAAAAGTCATTTGTTTCTGATGAAATTTTTCCGCAAAATTCGATCTTGAAAATAAAACGCGATAACATGGTGACGCCGATTTGACTGTTTATAGTGAAGGACGTTTATGTACAATTGCATATGTTTTTCAAGTGATTAATTACTCGTAATTGGGCCTCATTTTGAAACAACTTACAGCATTATGTTCTCATTAATTCATTCAACATACCGATTGGTTGCAATGAAAAACCGTGGTAGGTGGAAGTGGCTGACGAGTTATTGTCACGCCTTGACTTAATCTTAAATAGTAAGACATAAATTGGTATAGACTGAGCGATTTTAATTTCATCGCTGTTCCTGCGACGGAATTTCGGTATGTGGGCTATGAACAGACTCGAGAAAAGAAGAGAGGGCTAGTTTTTAATTATATCTTTCCCCTTGCATACATCCAATTTGAACCAAAGAATTGCGTTTTTGTTAGTGAATCGCGTTGCATGGTCAGCACTTAGTTTATAACACAGATTTAGAACTTAGACAGATCCAAATTGAAATTGAAATCATGGCATTTTGCAGCTTCATTTAGAATATCTAAGAATTCGCCTTGACTCTACAGATAGTATGTAGATATATGTAGTAGTGCATCAAATGTCTCAGACTAAGAATTTGTGTTGTACCACATCACTTGTGTTCAGTTCAGCCTCCTCTAAGCTGAACTAAAAATCGGTGCGACATGATTCCCAATTTTCCCGATTATTTATAAATAATTTCGGCTTTTTAAAAACTGTTCCTGAAGGAGTCCGGATAGTCTTAGTAACAAAAGGTCTCTTGGTAATACAAACGCCAGAAGCCGTAAAGCCTTAGGGCATCCTTCTTACCTAATCACAGTTGTGTAGTGAAATATTAGGTGGTTGATACCTACAAACTGATGAATATCAACAAGTAATCCTTACATCAACGGCGTTTAACTAAAGAGCTCCTTATTCTTGCTCAGTTCTAGGCGATATTTGGTTTTGGTTGCAGATGATATGTGTCACAACCACCCATGTATTTACTTTAGTATCCAGTGGAAATATATACAATTTAGGACATCAATTGATAGCCGTTGAATACCGGCAGACGCTGATCTGCAAATCTTTCAATTGCTTCCATATATTACCTGGTTGTGCAAATATATCAAATGTGACGTGATAATGACCAGTGACCAACTTGACAATATTTCCCTACCTCTTTGCATGATCATACTATTTACTTCCGAATGGAGGATCGAGGCCTTTAGGAGTACAGCGAGGCGGTAAATTGTACGCAGACTGCTCATATCAGTATCGGGATATGTGATAGCACGACGAAGTGAAGACAATCATGAAAAAACAGGACTTACACAAGGAACTCTCAACTCTACTCAGTTAGCTGTTAATTTAAATCCATAAATATATCTAATATATATCATATAATGCAGACATCCATGATATTATGAATAAAACTAATATTCTGAACAAAAGACGGCGAAGAAAATCATACTTATGTTTAAAAGAAAGCTTCTACCGTTGATGTTTGGTTCCGCAGTGGAAACGACGGCCGGAGTATCGGTGATTCTGATTTAAGAGTCTTTGGCGACGAAAGTTGAATAATCAGGGTGGGCAAGGTTTAAAACATTTGAATGCGCATGTGCAATGTGGTGGAAATCGCTGAGCAATAAAGTGTTTCCAGGGATTCTCGACATCACATGTCATTTATTTACAGAAACTGCGTCTTCCGCAGTAATTGAAAGACTGTTCTCGACTTTTTGACTGAAAAGGCAGCTAAATTGGTTGCAATAATGAGGGCTCTCAATCAACACAGCTTGATTGAGAAGCGAAGTTTAAATTAAAATTGAGTTTCGTTTAAGTCTTGAGTTACAACGTTTTTATAATAATAAAATGGATTATAATAAATTTAAAATTTACTTTTTCTTTCAATACCTTGTATGTACATAATTATTTTAAAACATGAAAAAAACAAGGAATATAAAACAATTATGAAGTATTAAAAATTAATCCCAACGCTGTGAAAAATACTCACATAAAAATACTGTGCCAAATAAGACTATCTTTTGTTAAACACGAATAATTCGCTCAATATGGTGAACATTTATTTAAGTACATACAACCGAACCGTAGGAACTCCTCTCTCATCATTGGTAATTAGAAAACAATGAATGTTTATCAAGTACTGTTATGTATTCCATTGAAATGTTCGAAACAATTGTGGAAGTCGAATTCAGTCCAAAGAACTGCAAAGTTCTTTTTTGGTCTTGTCCAGTGTTACCACGGCGGCTCTTTAGAGTCAAAAGGACTCATTTGCTTTAGCCTGACTAGGAGACTCATAATTTTTAATTTGACTCATTTTTTTAAGAGGTAAATTACTTAAACAGCTAACGTAATTTTATTTCACATTTCCATTTTCATAAATTTAAAAGGTGTGAACTACGCTTTAATATTTCCTGAACGCTTTTATTTCAATTGCCTGAGCACATACTAGTACAAAACCCACGAATAACTCTGCTCAGACTTCGAGCCAAGAAAGGAATGTAGTATCAATATATATTATATATTATTATAGATGGCTCCAGAACCTACCGCTGCTGCTGGATTGCTGCTTTCGTGGAAGGCGACAACATAAGTATCAGTTTTCTAAGCGAAAACAGGTGAGAAGGGGATGGTTGGACCTTTCGAGAGCACTATCGTAAAGCATGACTCTCCAGTATGTAGATAGACCTGTCCCTTCCTTGACAGAAAAGACTTCAGACGACTTACCGGCCACTACACCTTTGCCTAAGCACTGGGTTTAAGCAAAGATACCTCCTGCGACGGCTATGGAGAGGACAGCTACACAGCAGAACACTTCCTCTTTCTCTTCGGCGCTAATGTGGTTAGAGCTGATTCTGTAGGCCCTTCACCACAGAAGCGCCTGCTGAGGAATTGTAGGTTGGACCAAACTTGAGTCTTAGTGCTCTAGTGTAGTATCAAAACCTCACAAAAAAACATCATACTGGATTCTTCTATGTTTTTTCAGTTCCCACATAAGGATCCACTGTGTTATTAAAAACCTTTGTTGGGATTCATTTATTTTCAAAATTACTCGTGGATTGCCAATGGTAGAGAAGTTATATCCCTGAAAGGTACGAGTTGTACAAAGATTGCTCTCAGGATCTGGAAGTCAATTGTCCGTGTGCATGAATGCGCTAACCAATAGAATTAAGCCGAGCCTTATTTTTCGATAAGGAACGAAAGATTGGTATTAAGACCGTGATCGCAAAATTGTGTCGTGCGTGGATTTTATTTGGCGGCATTATTACTGAAACGCAATGAATTAAGTAAAGTTAATATGAGAGATATAAATCAAATCTAATAACTTCACAAAACTGTAATTACATAATACTGTGCTTCTTGGTCTAACAAATTCTCTCTTCCAGCTCCCAAAATTGATCAATATGATTTTCCATCGTGACGCAATAAGACCGGCTCGGAAAAAATGTACCAAGCATGACTCACATATATTGGATATCTCTCAAATTATCATGAAATCTCAGAAGCATAAGCTCTTCCCCTCTGCAAGTAATCCCCAATGTCACACAAGTTCATTCAGCTTTGTACATCAATGGTTTAACTGTAAGAGCAATTGTGAGATTCGCTCATCGTCACTCCGTGCTTATTTGCTGTAAAAGATGCAAGATAAAACACAACAACATCATAACATTTGTTGCCCAAAGCCCCAAACAACTGTTGTTTTTATCGTACTTCGCTTCGTTGCAGTACAAGGAAATTAACTGAATCCCCAGATTATGCCCTCCAATCAAGATCATCTTCTTAGGAATTAAACTTGAAAATTAATTGAGCGTCTCGGTGAGTATATAAACCGAGATCGCACATGTACATACGTATACTTTCAAAAAAATAAGACGACCAATTATTTTATTACGTGACAACGAATGGTCTTTATGATAATTTTCATGTGGCTACTTGTCCAGAGGATGATTCCAAAGAATTAGCACCTTAATTAGTCGCAGTGAGCTTCTGCGGAAGCGACACCTCAGATCTATATTCGAGATGTCGTTCCGAGAAAAGGCCATCACGGGGCAATAACAAGAATTTATGACAATTTTCCAAACCCACTTCTAATTAATTAATAAAAACCAGAACCACAACGCACACGGCACAGGCATCGCATCGCCATCGGGAAGGCGAAGCGTATGTAGCCGACTGCGTTATCATGTGGTAACAATACCATAACTTTCCAGAGTGTCACATTAGTTTTCCAGTTTATTGCATCGATGCGTCCTGAAGAGACGTACGGATCATGCTCGCCTAGGTGTCGACTGACACATAATTGGCCGTCAAGAGATCCCCCACACTGGTGCATAGAGCCGATTTTAGTTTAAGGCACGATTAACCGCAATTATGGTCGCTTTGTGAGGAATCAAAACATGACCCTGTAACATGTTCGGGATAAAATATTTGAGTTCATAATTTCCAGTGACACATGAAGGGTTGGGTGATCCATGTCGCATTGTGTGGTGTCGTGGGGAGCATAAAATTGTTAAACACCATAATTCGGCGAATGATTAACGACTTGGTTGGTTGCAGAGGGCGTCCTGCGGATAGATTTACTTTCATCCAACTGCAATTAGTATGTTTATGAAGCAACAGAGAGGCTTGAAATTGATTCGATGCAGACGATTGAGCCCACCATGTCTCTGTTGGCAGTTATGTGCTGTCAATAACCCATGTCAATGCAATGTGCAGTAGCTCAAGAATACACGCGTTGGTAGGACATTTTTAACGAGCAACCTACTAATGCCTGCAACGCATTATGTTCCAATGATGATCACTATTCAAGTGGTCATATATATTTCTTAGAAGTGCATGTCAATGCGAAAGATATTCGAAAGCAGACACTTATGAAATTCATGAATTTAGGAAGCGAAGTATTGGCGCCGCCGCCGCCTCCGCCGTCTGTGGATTTTGTTTTCAGCAGACTTAGTGTCATCTTTCAGGGGCGTTGGCAATGGTCATTTGTTATGTGGTCACAATTGAGTCAAACACATGTTTGAGCACTTAGCATTACTGCGAACATATGCACATGGAACATACATACCTGTAATTTGACTAGTTCGGGATATTCCGACGCTAGTTTCATCAGTTCGTGGTAATCGGCCTTTGCTGCAGCTACTACCCATTCCTTTGCCTTTGGATGGGACAAAGTTACTTCGGGTGTCATCTTCTCTTCAAGTACCTGAAAATGAGACCATATTAAACGTTAATGTGTGTGTGGCAAAAAATTAGTATTTTTATGTGAGCAACTAAAAGTAGAGGTGTATTATTATAGTTTAATTAAGAATGGGACACATTATGCAATCTGTATATATTAATAATGTGAATGAAAGACAATTTAAGGTATCTAAATTATTTTAGAGTCTGTTTGATAAGATCCGATACACGACAGAAATTAAAGAAGAACTTATAACAATAGAAAAATCAATTGTACTGGTTTATTTTGTTTATTTACTTCAATGCTTTTCAATTAGTATGTTGTCCACTCTCCTCCATTATCAATAAAATTAGTCTTCGAGGCATGCTTTCTGCTAATCTTATTGCACAATCTTGAATCAAAGATCTCCATAACACTATACGGGCTGTTCAGTGACATCGACTTAGCCAGAAGAGTGAAGATCCAACGATTGAGATGGCTAGGTCATGTAGAGCGGATGGAAACGAATGCTCCACCCCCGATTGACGGCGCAGTAGACGAAGCCCGCCGCTCAGGTGGCGCATACTATTCGTGCGAAAATGAAGACAGATATCTAAAAATCGATCTGGCTGTAGGCGCTTGTTGGTTGTGGCCCAGGTCTACCACAGACTATAGCACCACCTTAAGTAAGTATCTTCTTTCCTTGGAGCTTTAGATTTATGAATGCCCCAACAATTTCAATGGGATTTGCTTTCGGCAACTGTGATGGCTAATCTAAAACATCGGAGTCCTTTTTGACATGTTTGCACATACTGCACAAACGATTGCGATGTCTTATTCTTATTCCTTCTTTTAAACCACCTTTGGGCAGACGGTAATAAAGCCTTCTTATACATTTGAGCCATGTTGGGTGCATTTAAGTTACTTATAAATCAGAGCAAATTGCCAAATCCTTGTTTTGACAAGCATCCCCAAACGCGAACCTTTGCCGGGTTGACGGTCCGCTGGATCAATTTATTGGATTGTGTACACCAGTATGTATGAATAATAGGAGACCAGGCACAAAAAGAAGCTTCATCCGAAGAAAAACGTTGCTGCAATGTCTGCTCCTTGTCCGATCTGAGTCGTTTTTTAAATAAAACAAAATAAAATAAAATACGTTTTAAAATAGTTTCTTCTCTAACAAAAATTGAAAACTCTTTTAATTTCGTTATTCAGGACATCTTGGCAAAAGTGTTTTTTCATCTGCTAATGCAAATGCGACAACCGATGGTCATCAACGTGATTTGCCGTATATGATCTTATCAAACGGTCAGCGTTTGTTGGCAGACCGATCTGCCAGATTACAGAAATATTACTTTATTTAGCAGCATAAAATAAATCTATAAATAATTTACTAATGAATTATTATAATAATGAATAACAAATAAATACAAATAATTATGGCTTCACAATAGTGAATTCAGATTGGGGATAATATAATTATAAAATGGTTGGCGCTACAGGCCATAGAGAGCCGGGGCCTAGCTTCTCAGCAACCACTCGTGTTGTGCGTGCTGTTGCTCTCCCACGAATGGAAGGGACCTACAGTTTTATGCCGACTCCGAACGGAAAAGTTTGAGGAGCTTTTTCTAGACAGGAAAAACTCTTGGGGTTAGATAATGTAAATAAATGTAAAAAAAAATAATTAAAAACACATACACAATTAATTAATGATTCATTAAGCCCATAATTATGGCAGTTTCTTGGCTGGAATAAAAAATATGTTGTGCGAAGATATCTTTCCTTAACAAATAACTATTATTATAACTAATTTCAGAGCAGATAATAATGTACTGACTAATGAATACAAATTATGCTATGGACAATTCGTCTTTTATGCAATGCTGCTAGGCACATCTTGCATGAAGTTTCCATTTCAAACAATTTCAGTAACAAATCTTCTAAATGCCTTCTGAACTCTTTATAGAGTAGGGCAGACTTCATAAAGGAAGGACAACATGCAACGTAGCAATATTTATGAATTGGACGACTAAAGAGCATAGCGATCAGAGAATTGAGCACAACTTTGTTTCAGAAACCCCAACATTAAATTACCCTTACCTACTACTTTCGAGAGTCGACAGTATTTGATGTGGCCGATAGTGCTCCAGGTTTGCGACTTTTCGTCGAACAAAATTGAACGTCCAGAGATGGGAGATATTTTCCGAATTATGGAGGGTCGAATTACCGCGAGTTCACTGAATTTCTGTCCAGGAATTGTTCAGAAGTCTTTCGAAGTCAGGGTTTGTTGTTTGTTGTTCTCATTATTTTGTGATTTTTTTCACCTTGTTATGATAGACACGTGTACATGCGTTCTTGAGCCTTAGAGCAGCTGTAAATATAGTTACATTAGCTTATGCAGACATCTTGGGGCATTGCCTTGTTTTGAAATAGAAAAGCTGTTGTTTAATTTTACGCTCATTTATGAAAAGTTGGAGGTTAGGAAGGGAAATACCTGCGGTGTCACTCTGGGACATCGAACATGGTGTTCATAATATTTATCTTACCAGTAATGGTAAGCTATTGCCAGCTTAGTAAATAAGCTCTTGTGTTATGAATGTGTGAAATGAAGTCAATAGGGTTACCAAAGTCACCAGAAGTTGGGACAACACAAGCTTTTCGAGGGAATACAATCAAGAACTTAAAGAAATTAAACGAACGCTTATTAAAAATTACTTAGTTAAAGTTAACGAAGCAAACATATTGTGAGTCATGCATAATTGGTTGAAATATGGCTATATTCCTCCATCACGCCTGTAGATTAGCGAAGTGGTTGGGTTCTGTAAAAGAGTGCTGTCTCAAGGCACCGAGTTTTTTTAATTGTACCATTATACTATATTTTCTTTTTCGTATTTTTTGGTTAATTCAATCATCTCATACACAGTGGGTTTGCATATTCTTTGATCCGATTTGCAACTCATAGTCAATTAAAGCAATTATAAATTCTTAAAAAGCAGTTTAAGAGTTGCTACGGAAAAATATTGAATCTCCCCTCAACCACTTATGCGAAGTGACTCATTCTACAACAATTTGTCAATCATCTCCACGTAGACAAAGACATGCTAACGAGTTCTCAAACGAAACGAAACCTCCACGAAGATCATTTGTCAAAATATGATCGATAACTCGAATGAAATATTTGAGTCACCATCGGTCATCCAGTTCTCGCCAACACCAGCCGGTTTCGATTCGATTCAGTCCAATGTCATGTACCCCAATCACCTATAATCCCAGAGAGCCCGGTTTTCTGATTTATTCCTCTATGCTCTAAGGTCTACTGCAATAGGCCTCGACGGCATACTACCTGCCAGGCCTAATTATATTTATGCGCGTATTGCCATTTGTATAACACATACCGAATATGGGTCATATATCTTGGCCCCCTGCTGAGGCTCAAATTTAATGCTCTAATTAAAGGGCTAATTATGTGTATTCGTTTTAATGTTGCATTATCATCCCCCGTATGTGTGACTGAATCGAGATTTATATTCGACTTCGCGCAATGCGTACACGGTCCTTGGGAGCGGGCAAATGTTCCCAGGGAGTGCCCTTGTAAAAATCCATAAAGGATTTAAACATGTGTGGTTATTATTTATGGGCATTTTTAGAGCTAATTATCAAACTTCTACCTATTACCGTGTTTGCACACGTGAAAAGTTTTCGCTGTCGAGGATTCGCCGGTGTGCGCTTGGCGACTGCTGCCATCGCCAAAAGGCGATGAGACTTTTAACAGTTTCCTCTCGTTCTGTCGTTCTTTTTGTGTATTCTTTTCGGTTGTATCAAATGGGGTGCGGGGTCAGGCATTGAGATGAAGAACTTACCCGTTGTACAGTTCCTAATATGCCACGTGTGGAGTATTTACGGTACTTGACTTTTTAAGCATCCCTCGTCGAGTTATTACCAGATAATTCCGTTGAACTAATTAGGCAAGGTAACCTAACCAACAAAAGGTGTGCTCATTAATTCGCAGTAACATTTGCCGGGTAAGTGTACGCCTCGAGGGGCTACTCTTGAACATTCTGCGGATATTTTTGGTTATACTCAGTTTTCTGTTCAACTTTGCGAGGTTACTGTATTCTGCAATGGATTTAACAACGATTCTGAAGGAGGAAAAAGCGAACAAGGGAATTATCTGTTGCAAAGGTTGTGGGGGAACTGCTTCATATCTGGACGAGACATATATTTAAAACAAAAAATATATAATTTATATAATAATTACAAACAATTGCATAACGTGTGCGTTTCGTACGTTAATAAAATAGACAAAGAGATAAGAAGGGCACACACGCGGATGTTGCTTTTAAAAATGAGGCTCAGGCTTAGGGCATTGTAAGGAGTTATGTAAACCGACTTTTTTTTTAATAAACTGAAAACATGGATTTGTGCGATATATGATTCATGCAGGATATCACGGTATGGCACGTAGCCAATGGCACAATCGGCGTTTTGGTCACTATATTCCCAAATCGTGTTCTCGGCCGGCTTCACCATTTGCCCACCACGGTCTACTAATTATTCCAATAGGACTTTTTTGTGAGTAACCACAAGTGATGCCAACAATCCGCAAAAACGATTCAATCATTTAAGACCAATATCTTCAAAGCAATTAGTAAGCTGAATATCATCAATAAGGCACTACTGTGAAGCCATCAAAGGCAGGTCACTCTGTATTTTACTGTGTAGATCATAGAATTAGTGTTAAAAAAATTAATTAAGACATTTAACTGCCATCTTCACGAAGAAAACATAAAAAATACCGAAAAAGAGTCTGTCCTCTAAAAAAGAGGACGGATAGTCACCATACCTAAAGACAACAGTGGACAATATTGAGCAATTTTAAAACCCACACAGAAATTAAGATATTTCTATTTTTTATTGACAGTGTGATATGACACAAAACGATTCTTTTCTGGGTTTAGACAGAAATAAAATACTTAGAGCACTTTGAGCGGGGATGCATAGTTTTACATTCCCAATAGCGTGCAAGTTGCTGTGGCAAGGTTCTACAGCAGCCAACTTGATTCCTGGGTGAAGATAATTTGCTACATGGCTCTCATCTGGCCAATTATGGCATACGGTTGCCCATTGTGATTCAATGCGAGCCCTTCACAGATGGAAAAGATGAGGTTGTTCGAGACACAATGTCTTCGGACATGTCTGCGGTTGTACCATACACCCGAGCCTGAGTACAAGAAGTTCTATCCCAATGAGGTGCTTTACAACGAGACAAACTTGAACGGATTTGTCATCAGCAGCAGACTTAGGCAAGAAGTCTTAAACTTTAAGTGTATTAGCGAACGCTTGGTGACGATCAGAATAAAAGAAAAAATCGCCAATATAAGCCTCATATGTGCACACGCCTCGACGGGGGAGAAAGACGACACAACTAAAGACTGCTTCTACGAGCTAATTGACAAAACTTACGAGCAATGTCCTAGCTTTGACGTCAAGATCGTCCTTGGTGACTTTAACGCAAAGCTGGACAAGCACAATCTGGATAATCTGCAATCTGGGATAAATACTGTCCTCAATATTGTCAAGATTGGAAAATTAACATTAACATTTCTAAAACGAAAGCAATTTTTTTCACTAGAAAAAGGAAAGCTTGTTTACTTCCAAGCAAAAGCCTTCAACTGAATCGATCGAGTGGAAATCGAGTGGAAAGCATCTTCGGGTACATTTAGATAAAAGGTTAAATTTAAGGCTTCATATTCAACAAGTTAACAAAAGGATACACGTAACAATAAAAATCCTGCATCCATTCATTTGAAGGAACTCAAAACTAAGCAATGAAAACAAAATATTGATTTTTAAGTCTATTTTCCAACCGATCATGTTCTATGGGTCTACTGTCTGCGGTAAGTGCACCAAAAATCATCTGCCTGGACTCCAAATAACGCAATAAGCTTCTAAGATGATTCCAAATCTCCCCTGTTTTTTTTTTCAACTACGGAACTTCATAAGACATTCAAGATCGAAATGGTCACAGCTAGAGTTGAACAACTTTTTCTCCGATATAATCAATCGCTTTTATCACCCTGAAACGACTTGATTTCAAAATTAGCTGCAGAATGAGTGCAATTCTTACTGGTTTATTTATCTATTTAACAAGTAAAGTAGTTATTCTTTATTTATTTATGTTCCTTCAGACTTAAATCTATTTTTTCTGCAATACCATCTATTATATAAATATTATATGAATATTGTACTAAGGTGATGCAAACCAAATCTCTGTAAAACAAATTGTGTGCAATACATTGTAAAATTTGTGCCACTATAATAAATAAAAAATGATTATGTTGAAAGTAACTTCTTTTTGTTGAATATTCACTGAATTGTCACCCATAACATCAAGCCATATTCGAAATATTAACACTTACAGCGGTATGTACACGCTAAACCAACGAATGATGGGGCTTTCTATTATAAGCGTATATGTATATGAAACCAAAATTATCGCAATGGAAATTAAAAAGAAACTGAATAAATAAATGAACGGGAACTCCTCTCACTTGTTCACTGCGCCTCGTACCATTGGTATCGTTTTTAATTAATCTGACGGTGAAAAATATTCAATGATTTATGATTTATTATATTTTTTTCCTATTTCAAATCGGCACACCCCTAAAGGATTCAAATTGGAAAATAAAAAACATTCAACTCATGGTCCATTCGTCGCCACATCTATGTATCTCCACAACAATCAATCGTTTTTGTCTCCTCGTCAACAGTTAAAGGTGCTACATCATTCCCAGACCGGCAGTTCGTTTGTTTCTCCTTTTTTTTCCGATGTTTTTTGTTTCATCACACCAAAGACATGCCATAAGCAAAGCCTTTTCCGACTCATCAATTCAAAAAATAACGGAATTAGGCGCCATATCACAAATGATCCCCAAATAAATTGAAATTAACCCAGCCGCTTGGTATGACTCGGCAGAATGTCTAACAAATTACATACTCGTACTCGTCTATTGATTGATTGCTATAAGCACGGCTGCATCCCGGCAGAAACATTTCAAGGGAATTGTATAAGATAAAAAAAACACCAAACATTCGGGTAGCACTCGGCTGTCTAACACGCGGGCTAGTTGTGGAGATGCATGGCGGGTTCCAGATTGATGTACCTTTGTTGAGCGCATACCGTTTTTCCGTCGCGAAGTGCGGGCCTGATGAAGCGCCAGAGATACACCCGGCTCAGCCAAATTATGCCGAAGAGTATAACGTTGTCATTTCTACCTGAACAATGTCCTTTGGTCTGAGTGCACCGGCCGAAATGCTTGTTTTCCCTGGACACGGTTGAACTCAGCTTCTGCTGGCTCCATAAGTATCCAATTGAGATCGCTGGGAAGTATCTGCAGCACTGCATCACTCCAGCGAAGCGGAACAATTCGCCTGTGTCGCAGACCACTCCACCCACCTCTTTGGACTGCATTCACTATACTACGCCAGTGGCTATGCGTCAAGCAGAAGCCATTTCCACGAAACGCATTCACTCTGAACTAAACTCATAGATAACGTTGTGATGAGCCCGATCATTTGAAATGCATCCTTATTTTGGCAAAGCTCAGAGGCCCCATGGGGGTCGTTGGTCCGTTGGTGCTGCATCACAAGTTGAGCTACTATGCAAATTATTTCACTACTCCATCTCCTGTAAAGCGACGTGGATTTGCTAGAACGTAGAACCAACGAAAACATCGGAGATGTTGCTTTTTAATTACAATTGATTCAAGACCAATGAAACACCGGTGTCTGGTAGGTACAATGCATGGAACTAGACACTGTAGATACACGCATGGGATAGTTCATGATACCAACTACACACCCATTGTTTTCATTTTGAAAAGGATACATAGAAGTGATGGGATAGTAACGATTTTTATGGAATTTGCAAAAAAGGTTGCGTTCATGAGTATATACCTTACATTTTCACATACGCACTTCTCCATTAATTTGGACACGTAAATTGTGCTTTCTATGACATCGGCGATGATTATTGCTTCGAATTTTGATTAAATATCGTGACTTTGCTCATATTCGAACGTTTATATCATTTATTTCTTTAAATAAAGTTTAATAGTGAGTAACGAATTTTAAGATACACTCTGAGATATGGTACATTATAAGAACATCGTTTTGTTAGAATGGTGTTTGTCCACAATTGCAAATATAGTGAAGGCGGTTAACAGAATGCCATTTTGTTGATTGTAATCCCACTAATCGACAATCGGTATGTACGAGTGCTACACGAATTTTAGAATAATACACCATCTTGTTATCGATTTTAATGCCTCTTGCGATAGCATTCATAGAAAGCACCATCCGATAAAATCAACGAATTCGAGATCCCGAGAAGTTTTGCATTTCTTAAGTGTGCCGTAGTGGAAGCATTTACGGCAATTGACGAAGAGGCGAAACGAGCTGGTCTTAAAGTCAATGAGGACGAAACAAAATATAAGCTGTTGATAAAGAAGCGTTCCGTCACACCACCTAGGACAGAATATTTCAATCGACAGCTACAATTTTGAGGTAGTAAAGGAGTTTGTCTACCTCGGGGCAAACGTCAACTCTACAAACGACTCCACAGTGGAGATCCGACGTAGAACCACCTTTGGCAACCGATGTTACTTCAGTCTGTCGAAACAACTGGAGTCAAATTTCCTGCATCGAAGGACCAAAATCATACTCTACAAAACTCTTATTCTGCCAGTTCTACTTTATGGAGCCGAAAGCTGCACATTAAGCAAGACTGCAGAGCTTCTTGGTGCTTCGAAAGAAAAATTCTAAGCCGGACATATGGTCCCGATTGCGAGGAAGGCGAATGGAGGAGCAGACACAACCGCGAGCTCTACGAGTTGTACAAGGATATGGCTCGGCTATACCAACCGCATGGACCATGGCTTCCTGGTTCGAGAAGCAGAGGAAGACTTAACCTCCAGTATAGAGATCAAGTCATCGCGGATGTAAAACAGCTTGGTCTTGATGACTGAAAGCAGCGTGCCCAGGACCGTCATTGATGGAAGCCAGCAATTGCTCAGGCTCGGACCCTTCATGCGTCGCTGATCTGACAAGCAAGTAAGTGCACGGAAATCACTATGTTCTATGTCAGTCCAAACTTTGTTACGTAGATGACAACGACATAGTCGGCATCTAAGTGGAAATCCAACAAACAATTGCAACTAAAATGTAGGTAATCATTTTGTGGAAACAACTAGCCTCAAAACTTCTGTCCCGGTCTTTATGAGAACCAAAGGATAAAACGCTATGGCGGACTACGTTCCATTGCTCGGCTGGGCTGCTGGACGCAACAAAACACGCGAAGTATGGTTCGAATCTGCGTTCATAGGTGCCGTAGGTGACTGTAATGTCAACCGGACAGTAGCTGCAATACTTACTGATTGAAACACCAATCTTTGCCTAGACCGATGGACCAACGGTGATGGTCTTAGGAAGCCCAAACGTTTGATCAAGCATTATTCATATAAGGTTATAGTTTTCCTAAACAATACAACTCTAAGATTGCTAAGGGGCCTTCCCCAATGCGGGCTGAAAAACCTCCCTTACAAATTAAACCAATGCCACGACAAGGTCTTTGCTTGGAAGAGAACAAGACACCCGCACATTTCATGAATGGCTAGCACTTTTCTGTTTAAGTGATAGATAGATAGATAGCTTTATTTCGTTATAAATTTACAATGGCTTTGTTATTGCACAACATACTATTGATTACAGAGATTTGATATTTTCATTATATCTCTTTCTTCTGAGAAGTTATTACAAACATTTTACGACGGAAACTAGACAAGAATTTGAATTTTGAAGCAAACACGACAAAACATTCAATATAAGTTAAAAAAAATAATATAAATAATAAATAAATAAATAAATAAATAACTACAAGTAAACTAATGCAATCAAATAAATAAAGTAATATATTCATAAGCACATAAATTAATAAATAAATAATTAAAGTAAATTAATGATTAATAATTAAAATGAAAATACAAAAATAAAAAATAAACAGGTTAATAAATAAACAAATAAATCATACATTTTGACTAGTAGCAGTTGCAAATAGGTTATTAATTAGGGGATTGTCAGCAAAAGCGCATGAATTCATAAGCTTTTTAGTGATTTCGGTTATTCTCTCTGACACAAATTCAACACCAGCTCTTTTATGTAGGTGTAAAGTAGGATGATCCCATGGTTGGCTTAATATTAACTTCAGAACTTTATTTTGAGCTACTTGTAACTTTTTTATGTTTTATGTAATATTAACTTCAGAACTTTATTTTGAGCTACTTGTAACTTTACTTTAAACTAAGGGATAGTATCCGTTTTCAATGCAATGGATCTTTCCAGGCCGCGGTGTCATTGTCTACGTGAAACACGAAAGGGGTATGTGATATTAAATGGAAAGATGTACTACAATTTTTCACTAGTTTTCTAATAAAAAAAATGTCTGTACACTCATAATATAAAAAAAGTTAAATATGTGACATTCTTCATGAGACGGACAAATTGACTTACAAAAGTCCACTTGCTTTTTTATCATGACCTACTGTAATCACTAAATCAAAATGTATACGTTATGCTAACATAACGATAAGTAAGATTTTTTAGGATATTGAGCAAAGAAATGTATCCAAATTTCTATTTCTTATAGCAACAAATTTGCAACCCAACCTTGTGAACCCTATTTGCCTATCTAAATAAACGTCGATGTGATCCATTGTTGAGTACGAAGCCCAGTTAGGTGAAGAACATTTTAAAAGCTGATTTCTACATAGAAACGATATCCGTAAGAGCAGATCATCTATCATCAATCGTAATGCACACAATAGAAGCAATTGAGAACGCAATTAATGCTGATATAAAGTACATACACATAATTCCTGCTAATTTCGCTATGCTCTCTTTGTTTTATCAGAACGAAATTGAGCTATCGAGATTAATTACATGTATTTGCATTTAATTTTTTCCCGTTCAAACGCAATTGTTATTCAAATATCCACAATAAGATGCTTTGCAATTGTATCTCCCTAGCACACTGATATTTCGATTCATGAATGCGCTCTATCAGCAGTTCAGTGCCATAATGCACGCGAGTGGTTGGATATGATTTCAAATTAATTATTCAATCACATGCATGCCTCTATTCAAAGCCTACACGGAATTCCTTCGAGCACTATAACATATCTCATTTCATCATTATACAGAATTTAATGAATAAATGCTCACAATTTGCGGAAAAAACCAAAGTTGTCAGTTCCTTTCAGATCACATCAATGGCAACCAAAAACATACACCAATCCGGGATTTAATTAGGTTTTTCCACCTTAGGCTATGCGTGCGTACAACGGAGCCATGTTTTATAATTTGAATATCCACAGAATTACAAAAATTTGTATCTCATTACTTTGGCTCTGCCACAAGAGGGATCGAATCGGCGATGTTCACCGACGACAACGATAACCCACCAAATGGAACCCACTCTGTGGCGGTGACATGGGGATTGCCTGTAATTTTTTTTCTGTTGTTAAACTTACAATCGCATACATACACTCGCGACGTCGCACACAAGCTCATATACTTCACTTATAGACGTTGGCAATATATTCAACTTCACGAACATACACTCATAGACCAACTACACTGTTACGTACGTGGTACTTCCAAAGGACCCTCTTTGAACAATGGCATTTAGGCAAAGCAAAATGGCAGGTATCCTTTTCCTGAGTTGCAGCAGTAGTAGCCCTGCTATAAAGTGACGCGTGAGGGGCAGTTTTCAATAGCACAGTAAAGGATACAACAGCAACAACAACAAGTTGTTAGTTGGTTGGTCTTTCGTTGGAGCAGCAGCGGTTATACGGGGAACATTGTGTACCTTTTCATATAAATTGAATGGTTTTTCGACTTGTTATAAATGTAACCGCTGCAGGGCACTTCTCCGACTATATCCACCCATTTCAACTACGGCTTTCATTAAGAGGATATTGCCAACAAAACAACCATTGTGCCATAGTCCTTCTTACCCTCAGTGGTAGGTGGGTACTGATTGTGGTGGTGGGTGGGCGTTAGTATGGCTGGCGAAAGCGGCCACTCGTAGACGTAGGGTGTATTCATCCGTACGTTAAGGTTGTCGAAACACACACTGGATGACTCTGGCTCCATGCACTTATAACTTTTCTCTACATGAAATGAAGGAACACTAAAACACACAATGCTAACCCCCGCAACCATAACAGCAACCGCAAACTACACAGCGAATCATGTTCATTGTTATCCTTTTATATTTGTACGGCGAATACCTTTTTTTGTTTTTGTTTCTGCTCTCTTTCAGTCTATTGGATCGCTCCGTTCAATTGTTTGTGCATTTGCTAATAAAATTCACTTTAATTTCAAATGAACGTACATATATGTCAATTGAATGGAAACGTCACTGACGCAGTTGGAATTGATTTAAAAACTCGACACGTTCACGGATAAGCCGACGATGTTAAACTGCATAAGATGCGGTAATTACTGGCGGCTTCATTCATAAATTGCGATCGGAAAAGCGGCGACACATAGAGAGACAGTAAGCTAAGCCATCAATTCGGTGCCCGTGGTTTCGAGACTCGGTTTTTGCAATCCAATACTTCTGAGAATAGTTCAACGTCACATTTCACTGAGAGGCATATTGGCCGGACTGTTTGTCGATGTAAGTGGATTACTTGCTGATCTGACAGAACCTAATGGCATACTAATCAGTTGAGTTCTGATTTGTTTTGAGCTCACTTTCGTATTGTTTACTTCTGGTAAGAAAGAACTGGCTGATGAGCGTAGGGAAAAGGCAAAGTAGAAAGGTTTCATTACGTTCTTACTAATTAACCACAAATAAATAGGGAGCACTTCGCTTTAGAAGCAGAACCATGAGCAATAACCACGGAAAAGGAAGAGGAGCGAAGCTGTGTTAATGAAACCACATTAAAACAACCTCAGATTAAGACTATGAGCATATGGTTACATTGATCTTACAGCCACCAATCGGCAATCTTATCTGACAAAGTTCTCTTTCGTTCAAACTTATAAGAATCAATCACTCTGACAAAGAATATTAGTAATTTTTCCTCACGTTTACTACATTCAGTGACTGATTTTCTTCGGAGGTAGGAGTACATTTCAAAGAGCAAAAGTCGAAACCTTACTCTTTAGAAAGATCCAATCAGTTACTATCCTTTTCGGTGTTTATACACTTAAATGACGTAAATCATAGACTTCTGCTTATATTTCGGTAACTCATCTTTTCTTGAATGTCACCGAATTATTTGTACAGTTTTTAACTCCCCCAGATCGATGGCAAGTACTACACATACTACACGTGCATTCATCTTTTTAACCAATTAAAATTATTCCCTTCAGTATCAACTCTACTATTTTTAATAAAAATTGGTGCTTTGAAGCTAAAAATATTCTAGCGTCCAATATTTAGACTGAAATGTTTGCTATTGAATTTGGTATTGCCTGTTTACTAGGAAATTGAATTTAACGACTGGAAATTGAAGTTAACGATTTTAAAGTTGCGGTCACTGACTAGGAATTTCGGCAGAATCTTTGCACACGTTGCTCGTTCGTGTACTTTACCATGATGACAATGCTGCAGTGATAGTTTCATGATAAATGGAAGAGTGGGTTCACAATCAAGTCCCTATTCAAAAACCGTATATATTTTTTGAACATCCAATATGAGCACGGACGCAATTGCCCTCCATTAAAGATCCAAGGCGACGCTCGGTCATGTGATTTCGTACGTGAGAAGATCGTCCAAAACTCACAAGCTAACACTAGAGGCACGATCTTCCACAAGTCGGTACAATTTTTAGCATACGCCAAGGACAAATGACGTGATTGGCATGATTGGAACTCAACGAGCCGCCAATGATGTTCAAGAGGCTTGACTATCTTAAGAGCAGATGAAGACGCGTTGAAGGTTTCTGGCTAAGAAGATTCAACCGCGAACTTTACGGGCTGACAGCGCTTGCAGAGCGCACGGACAACAGTGTTCCAGCCCGGAGAGTTTTCGACTCCGAAAAAGTGGGACAACGCATTAGTGGACGATCACGAAGCTGATGACGCACTGAAATGGAGAAGGACCTCAATCGACATGGCTGCTGGCTGAAAATCGTGTCAGCTGGAGCGGCATGTTGGCTGAGGTCCAGGTTCACCCCGGACTTTAAGAAGAAAAAGAAGATAGTTTCGAGCATCGATCGCCGTTAAGCTTACGTCTGGATTCTGCCCTTCACTGGGCAAGACAAACGGTTTATCTGCGAAATGTTGCCTAAATGCAACAGTGGATATGACGGCGTTGGATGCTCTCCTAGTCAAAGCTTGCTGGTTAAAGTTTAAGAGCATAGAAACGTATCTCAAATCGAATTTATTAGGTTTGATTGTTTCGATGCACATATTTTATAAATTGATTCGGCAAGTGTTAACTTCTAAGTTACTTCACTTAGAGGTACAATTTGTTGGCGCAATGTAGAATGCCATATATTAAGAAAGATGACATACACAGTAAGAAAGTTCATCGCGCGCTTCTTCCATTTTATGGTCAGTTTAATCGACTCACTGAAGCGGCCATTCGGGCTATTATGACTAAATTTCGCACCAAATTTACATTGTTGGACATTAAACCTCCAACACGCCTACGTAGAGTGCGTACTGAAGAAAATATTGCAGCTGTATCGGCCAGTGTTAATGATGATCATCAATTATCGAATCACCGCCGTTCGCAGCAATTGGGTCTCTGTTACTCAAAAACGTGGAAAATTTTGCGAAAGCATTTAGGTGTGATGCCTTTCAAAATACAGCTGGTGCCGGTTGAAGCCGAACGACCTACCGCAACGTAACATTTTTGGTGAATGGGCTCTTGGAAAGTTGGCCGAAGATCCTTTTCATTCTTTACCGAAAAATTGTGTTCAGCAACGAAGCTCATTTTTGGCTCAATGAGTACGTATATAAGGAGTGAATATCATTTTGGAGTGATTGTCAGCCAGAAGCATTGCAAGAGCTACCAATGTATCTAGAAAGAGTCACAGTTTGGTGCGGTTTATGGGCTGGTGGGATCATTGAACCGTACATCTTCAAGGATGCGAGTCGTAACGTAACTGTGAATGGTGAGCGCTATCGTGAGATGATATCCAACTTTTTTTTGCCCAAAATCCAAGAGCTTGACTTGCATGACATCTGGTTTCAACAAGACGGTGCCACATGCCAAACAGCACTCGCAACAATGGACTTATTGAGAGGCGAGTTCGGTGAACATTTTATTTCACGTTCGGGACCGGTCAATTGGCCGCCTAGATGGTGCGATTTAACGCCTTTCGACTAATTTTTGTGGGGCTATGTTAAAGCTCATATCTTTACAGACAAGCCCACTTCAATTGACGTATTGGAAGACAACATTTGAGGCGCAGTCAAGGTCAACATTTTGCATGAATTAATCTTCAAACATTAAATCATACGGACCGTACTATCGATTCAAATAGAGATTTCATGCATTATTCTAAATTTTATGTGTTTTTTTGTTTTTTGAAAAAGGTTCCCATAGCTTTTAAAAAACCACTCTTTATATGTACATATTATGTAGTATTAAACCAATTTAGTGTCCTGCACACATTTGTCGCTAAGCGAATCAAACGAACTATTTTTTTATTTAATTAATAACTTTCCAGATTATGATACCATGATAGTGAATTTTGACTTCAATGTTACATCGAATCTTGTCAACACTTTGCGCAAGGGGCCTCATATAGGGAATATAGTGAATACTTGAATTTCCTGTGCATTATTTCTTGAGTAAGCAACGATTATCAAATCCTGCACCATCAGTTTGGGTGGTTAGAAGTGAAATGGGTAATGTAGGTAATGTGGTGATTTGCTTTTTATAACCTTAAACAATGCGAGGACAGTACGAGTAAGGAGCAGTCAATGATTTGTATTACGTGAGACGAAATGTGATCACAGCGAGGGACCCTTCAGTTCTCAAAGGCGAGCATGGCTTCCTGGTAGATACAAAGTTCAGGCTCGATCCATAAAGGATAATAGGCAAACATTAATAAGCTTCAATTTAACTGCGACAGGTAGATACTGCTTGATATATACTGCAGGTATTCTAAGATATTTGAATTTTTTCACGGAGTCGATGGTAGTATTGTTAATTTGAAGTGAAGGACTATGTTTTTGTTTTGATGTTTAGGTTTAATTCAGTGACCAGCTGAAGAAGGCTAGAACATGGACCTCAGCCAACAAACCCCTTCAGCTGGCACGACCCTTAGGCAGCTGCTTCCAATTTCGCTCTCTAAGTTGGTTGAGGTGCTTCTCCACTTGAGTGCGCCATCGGCTTCGTGGTCGTCCTCTATTGCGTTAGGGTGGGTGGCATATCTTGTGTTTTTCCGAGGATTAGCCGTAATATGAAGATTTGATCTATGGTGGACTTCCCAGGCCTGAAACCGCACTGATAAGGACCTATCATGAGAAGATCTAGTAGGCGCTGTTTAGGAGACTTACCCCCCGATAGTTGGCGTAGTTGAAGGGATCTCATTTCTTGCGTATCGGACAAATGCTACTAAGATTCACTAGTAATTCCTTAATATCTCTACTCATTAAGAATGTAATATTGTTTTACAGTACAGCCCTCAAAATATATCATTGTTTGAATTCATAAAGTGACTGCGACATATTCACATTTCACGATTAAATTTAAGAGTTTTGCAAATAATGTTTTTAAGGTAAACTTAAAATGTAATGCGACCAAATTAAGATTTAAATTATGGGTGTTATTTCAGTGCATATTGGAGAGGTGTACAAAACACTCTGATAACATAAGAAAATTTACGTGAATATTCGGAGATGAACCACCCCCGACAAGAAACCAATGGTATGATGGCAAATGTGAGCAGAAAAAAGCAACCAAAAACCGCTGCAAAGGAAAACAAGAGGTGTGCCGGGCTAGAAGACGGGAGGAGGAGTCTAAATGTATATTAACAAAAAAAATATGGGCCTTTTACAAAAAACAAATGCATAGCCACAGGCTTTAGGAAAGGCACCCACGATCTTTGAAATTGCGAGAGTATTCTAGTTACGGACCCACAGGGAATAGTGGATGTGTTTATGCAGCACTTAAAACATCTACTTAGAGGGCCTGACCAAAAGAGAATGATAGGGAACCAAGAAATCCCAACTCCAGTCGACGAGTTAGTTTTCCCACCTATCTTTGACGAAGTCTGTACAACCACTAAATGCTTGTTCAACGTCGCCTACAAGATCCTATCCAGCGTACTGTGTGAACGTCTGAAGTCGTTTTGCACCCCTCTATTCGCCACGTAACAGTGCGGCTTCCGGCCCTGCAAATCGACTATAGACCAAATATTCACACTTAGGCAGATCCTGGAGAAGACCAGCGATTTTCAAATCGACACTCACCATCTTTTTATCGATTTTAAAGCAGCATACGACAGCATTCATTCCATAGAGCTATTCGAAGCGATGGCCGAATTCGGGATTCCGGGCAAATTGATCCGGTTGTGTCGAACAACGCTAACACTAACGCGATGCAACGTGCAGCTCGCTTCAAAAAACTCTGAACCGTTCACAACCTGTTCCGGATTTCAGCAGGGAGATGCGCTGTCGTGTGTGCGAATGGACAACAACGCTCCAGGAAAGACGGTCTTCGAATCCGGTTCGAGAAGAGGAAGAACGAAACTTCGGTACAGAAACCAAGTTATCGCGGACGTAAGCCAGCTTGGCCTTGAGCACTCGAAGCAGCGTGCCCAGGACCGTCACCGATGGAAGGCAGTAATTGCTCGGACACTTCATGGTTCGTTTACCTGATAAGTAAGTAAGTAAGTATTTGGAGATGAATCTTTTATTAAGTGAACATCGTAACATTTCGATTCTTTCCTGATTAGGATGACACCTTCGCATTCTGCTTAACCTACCAAATGATGCTTGTAGGATTGGTCTCAAACAAATTTACATTTCTACATTTGAGCATTTATATACGTCTACTTTTACCCACAAAAACTCGCTTCAAGGAGTAATTCACCAAGTTGGCAAGCAATGGTTATAAGTCGTGCTTACGTCTTCCAGAAGAAATAGAAGCTTGAGCGGGAAACGTAAGGACTTCCATTAAATTAATTAACAGCCATACATTTACAAGCTTCTAGCAAAAGGACGATCCTACAACCACTTATGTATTTACATATATCAGATGTCAGGTGTAATTATTAGCAAACAAAGCGCGTATAACCATCAGATTTACATCAAAAATACCATCGACCAACCACATGCGTACATGTGCTTGTACTTTTCGGCACACACGACGACAACACACAGAAGCCATCATGTAAGCAATTTGTTCGACATTTGTTCCGAATGAAATTTTAAATTTCCACACCCCGCCAGAGAGCGAAAAATGAAAAAAAGTTATTATTTTGTACTGATCACTAAAACAAATGACCCCCGCGCATGGAGAACACGTGCAAACAGGAAGAATACAATAAGAATACGAAAAAAGACAAACAAAAAAAATACACTAAAGACGACGGCAACCAACTGTGGGAGAAAACTGGGCGGACAAGTTCAAAGCGTCCCACCAGCGACACAGACGCTATTACCCGTGTAAGTCATTAGAGCGGCTAAGAACACAGCTCCAAATGATGCAAAATGATCTCTTATTCCTTTTATACTACTAGCACGATCCACACGAGCCAGTGCAGAGCGGGTGCACCGATATTCCATACATACACACCGTGTATACCTATCTAGCAACATGTTTGTCCTGATAGCGCATTATCAACATTTAGTCGCATAGGCTGCTCCCTTCTGACTGACTTAATTGATGTAATCGCTGGGAAGACTCGTGTATACCGTACACGGGGATGGGGCACTCCAGCAAAATGCCACAGGAAAGCCACGGTGCAGCGCTCGATCTTACGGTCATGCGAATGGCGGTCGCATCATGTGTCAGGGCCATTAAGAGGGCTATCAAAACTATTATGTTCTCATTATGGGAGTTTAATGGAAAGTTCCTCTTTGGTTTACTAATTTTTTTTTTGCATTGCGAATCTGTAAGAGCTCGCGGCATAAGGGGACTGCAGAGAAAACTGCCCAAGTGGTAGTGGAATAATGTATATGCAAAGCGTACGTTGGATTTATTGCATGAAGTGTCTTAACTTGATTTAGTTCACGGAACATAGGCCTGCGGTGATCTACTATTGAAGGGAGGAGACATTTGTGTTTGCACATCACCTGCTGACTGTGGTCATGTTTCTTTGAGCCCAAGCTTTTCCGCTTTTGGATGAGAGCATTAATGCAGCATTTATTAGCAAATACCATGCGCAATTTTCAAAATGGTCTTTAATAGGACATCGAGTGGATCACTAAAAATCAGTCGTTTTAAATAGCACTGATATAAGAATGGTCGTGGAAAATATAATAGTAAAATATTTTTAAAACAGCAGAAGATTTCAACGAGAATATTTGTTTTTTCATCATTTGAGCTGGAAGGCTAGCACACGCTTGGAAAATTGTTGCATTGCAACACGACTGACCTCAAACTGTATTCCATCACTTTTTAGAAAATATCGAGCCGGCGAAAATTTCCCCTTAGCTAGCCAAGTTATCCCACAATAAAACCGCAGAAATTACACTGTTTTAGTTGCACTGTGCCATGGCGCACCACCTTGTTGAGATCACTAATCGTCTAAACCCTGTTTTCAGACATCGGTGGGCAAACAATGGCTACATCAACCGATATCGATAAGTTTTTAGCTATCCAATGATGTTTCTTGAGTATATTCTTCGTTTTCCAAATGCTATTTGCTTTTTAAAACGTCTGACTTTGAAATGGGTTTGTCAGTCATATAAATTTGCTTACAAAAATCAGGTTCATTGTCAACCAATGTTTGGTGGTATTCCAAGTGACACTGTACTGAAGTTTTAAATCGTGTCTACTCAAGTCAATCAGTTGATAAATTTCAAAGTTATGTTTACAATTCGGCATGAAAATTGCTACGATTATTGCTACAGATTTTTTATTCGTGTGGATTTTTGTAAAACGATTCACTTAGAATGTAGAGAACAATATAGAAACTAATAAGCTAAACTGAGCGTCGTGGCCCGTGACGTTGTGGGTATGTGCGTCGACCCCAAAGCTAGGTTGAACCTCGACGCCTAGGTTGGATTCCTGCTCTGTACGACAAGAAAAAAATAATTTTACGGTTCCGTCGCTCTCGACTCACTGATAATGTTTAAAGTATAGAAAAAGCTTCTCAAACTTGGCCGTTCGGAGTTGGCATAAAAAAAAGAACAATAGCACGCACAACACGAGTGGTTGCAAGGAAGCTAGATCCTGGCCTTCTACGGGCTGTAGCGCGAACCCATTTTATTATATTATATTGTTATATTAAGCTAAATTGAATAAATTCATAAAAAAAAACAGTTTAGCTGTAATAGAAATAATTTTATGTAGAAAAAGTCAGGAGCTGTAGCTCAACTATGGCCGAAAAATTGAGTGGAGTAAGGAAGCGAATACAAGACAAATATCTAAAGGCAATTTTACTTTCACTGCAGTTCACATAAACTCCATTTAGTCCTTAATGACTTAAACGAATTGTCTGTGATCAGAAATTCTGTTTCTATAACATATAAAGGACATAATAAGCCTTTTTCGAGAGAGTCGAGAAGGAAATGCATAACAAGTATTCATTTGTTCTATCAAACGCGGTGGGCAGCAAAATATATGCAGTCATTGTGATGGAATTACTTCAAAAACTTACGAAAGACGGATTATTCTATATCAGAACAGCGTATTTCAACTATATTACTCCTGTTCAAATTCATTTATTAGTTTATTTGTTCATATACAAGGTGTACCAAGATGTGGATGTAGTCCGGCTACACTGGTTCGGCCACATCGAGCGCACGGACAACAACGTTGCAGTAAAGATGGTCTTCGAACAAAGTTCTGGAACAGAGACCAATTCATCGCGCACATAAGATAGCTTGGTCTTGACGATGGAAAGCAGCGTGCCCAGCACCGTCACCAATAGAAGACAGTAATCGCTATTACTTGGACCATTCATCGGTCGCCGACTGATAAGTAAGTACAAAGGTACATCAGAAAACATATTTCGGGACTTGGTCGATTTCAATTTTCGATCTCAAAGTTGCAATGAACATATCGGAAGTCACTATTTTGTGATGATTATTGCCTGCCGGATTCGGTTCACATTTTTTTGCTGATTACACAACTAATAACCAAGAGCGGTACCAATCGATATTGGACGATATATGAACAATGTGTTACAAACGGCATTATTTTTTTTGTGTATGGGATTAAGGGCCAAGTTTGAGAAGCTTGTTTTAGACAGAAATACTTTGTTGTAGAATATCCTCATTAGAACAATACATGGCACGTTGCTGAGAAGGTAGGTTCTGGATGGTTCCTCTATGGGTTGTAGCTCCAACCATATTACATTATTATATTATTGTGTTTTGGTCCCTTTAGACTTGAGTGAGTAATTTAAATCACCGGTCAATGCCCATAAGCCGCAAAATATTCGGAGCTTTCAAAGTTAAAATAACTCAACACCTCTGTTATGAACTATGTCATGATGCTAGAAACTCTCACTCTAATGCAATTATATCAATCTGTACTAACTGATCTTAAATCTATCATTCACATACCGAACCCAAGCTCTGAGATTTGTCAATTTAACGCATAAAATTGTCATGCTTACGGTGAGCAATTTTATGTATGAATGAAGTCATTTCGGCTCAAGATATCAAGATATTCCTTCATCTCCAATATACACCATCATTTACCAAGGAAGCACTGCAAAACTATTTGCAACCTTTCTAGACTCTCAAATAAAGAAAAGAGTCACCAATAAGATATCGACTCTTATTGAGGTTAGAAATGTTCTCAACTTCAAATTAATACATGTTATTTCAAACTCTTCTGTTCCAACTTTATAGCAGCTGAACATAAATGTAATTTCTAATTCCTCTCACACAAACAGAAAAAGACTCGTGCTTTTTGACTGAAGATTCCCTCTCCGCTATAATCGTGACTTAATACGGCCCTCAGTTTAGATCATCTACCACATGACAATTTTCGATTAATAACACATACCCATTCGTACTCAAGCAGTTGTCTTTGAAGTTTCATCTAACTACTTAAACCCCAAAAACAATTCAATGCGGCACGCGGACACGATAATCCTCGTGACAAAAACATGAAAAACGTGAGAATTTCCAAAATTCTCCCGATAATATAAATCGCTTTGTCGGCAACTGCCGACAACGAATTTGATTTAACTCTGACAGATAGTCTTGTTTTGACGTGTTGTCCTGTGCGTCAAAGTACCCCACACCCCATGACGCCTGTGCGCATCTATTGTATGTTCACTCTATTTTCGTATGACACAACTTGCATGGCCTGACGATGATTGACAGCTCTGAGTGCTGCTGCAACAGAAGAATGGTATTCATCTCGGGGTTTCGTAACGCATCGGAGACTTTTGTGTTCGTCAACATGACACCTCTTTTTTATAGGCTGCCAAATGATATGGAAATTCATTGCCATCTTGTTGACATGGATACTGGGTAATAATCCGGAATTAGTTGAGTTGACTTCAAAAAAGGAGCGAGACAGAAAAACAAAAATGAGAAATCAGGGGAAATATTACATCGTGCTGAACAGCAACACACAGGGACAGGGACTTCCATGTTTTCTCGGCAATTTAACAAAGTGTCAAACAATTTCAACACCAATTCAACATCTCGTTGTCATGGATGAACAGATACCACCACTCTTCCAGTTCAGTCTGCAGACTCTGTCCCTCGCGTCCAATTTGTTTGCTGTGCGCTTTGTCAAGGGAATTCCGCATCACATACGGAAAGTCCAAAAGGATTTCACCTAGGAATTCATTCTCTCGCTCTCTCTGTCTCTCTGAGAATGGTTACACATTTGTCTATGTAAAGTGGAACAAAAAGTAGACAAAGAGACCGAGAAAGGCCGTGGAACAGGCGGGCGACGGGACGCAAAGAACATCTCAAGAATATCATGTCCGTCCGTGCTAAATAAATGTTAAAACCTTGTTCGCTCCCATTTAATAGCATGTTTGCAACTATGATCTAACATGAGTTTGATGTATCTTTAGCCGAAACTCAACAAGGGCACAAATAGTCACACAGATACTCACTCAAACTCACTTTGCCGAGTTTCTGGTGTTCTAGGAATAAATCGCCGACTCAGAGGTGGCCACCGCACCCGCTGCCCTACCTCCTGCTTTCCTGGCGACCGGTGGAGAGTAAAAGTGCTTCGGATTCATTTCGGGTTACCGCTCAAACGGGCCCATGGAGCGTGCACGTACAACGTGTAAAACAGAAAAAGTACACAGATACACCAAAGTGGATGTCTACTTTATTCGTCCCCCGATGATTAGGTGCTGGGTGTTGGGCGCTGGGTGTTTTCTACTCACACCCAACGACGAGCAGACTATTTTGACTATTTACACAGGAATCGGACCACCATAACAAGGACGTTTTATCATCCATAATAAAATTAATGGACTTATTTAGTTTCGCGCCTGCCGCTACATGACTTTAACAGTGACACCGAACAGAGTCTCACCCAGCTGAATATCAGTGCGGCTTCAATGTGACGACAGCACACCGCGCTTGCTGGGAGTAGCGAGCGTCTACACCTGACCACGATAGTTCTTTGCGCTCGGCATTCGCCTGTGGTCTAAATACTTCAGTGCACTCTTGGCATGTCGTTGGTGTTTTGTGCGGGCATGCAACGAGTGGATGAATGCAATTAAAATAGTTCCTCGGGAATTGTTATCTTAATTTCTCCATCTGAAGAGTATTACCACTCGACTAGGTCGTCCCGTCCGTCCTCGTGTATGGACAGGTAATTGAACAAACTCTAAACGTCGACTGACTGAGACATCGAGAGGGTTTGAAGTTTGCGATTTTTCGACTCAGTGAAGATACGGGCTAGACAAGAATTCAATTGAACGATGGTATAAATCATTTTTTGTGGAAGTTTGCATTTGCATTTCCCGCTGCGGTGGGAAGCGCTCAATTGTCAGCATGGTAACGGGCTGCCTTTCCGTTTGTAAGGCTTTAATTACGGGAATCCGTAGACAGTTTCTGTTTGTGACGTTCATTTAGCAAGCCGTAGGTCGTCATAACTTTACGACAGTTGCTCAGATGGAGTGAATGTTACTGCCTCGGGGAATTGTTTGAGGAACATGCAAGACTGGCGCCCAGCACGTAGCATGTCACTGATGTTTAGACAATCCGGAGGCTCTATGCAACGGTAAAACAGCTATTTGCATGATTTTATTTGACGTTTGAGAACTATTGCTGAGGATTTGCATCAACTCAGTTTGTCCTGCCACCAAGCGAATGCAAATAAAATGTCATTAGTAATGACGGATATGTGGAGTTGTGGATTTATTTGTGAAGTTTAGCAATTGTCTTGGTTTCTTCTCAGTAGACGATCCCTGATCATGCAAATTCTATGAAGACAAGTAGTTTGACCTCGTTCAGGCTTGTGTGAATGGCGTTGATTGTCTGCGATCAGTAAGAGAAATGATGTGCAAGTGAGGTACAGTGGGAACATAATACACGTGTTAAAGCAATGAATGGACATGACTTCGTGCTCTGGAATGCAGTGTGTTTGTATTTGCATTCAATAATTTTCATTTACTTCTGAAGAAGCTGCAGCATATATGTATGTACCCATAACTTATGTCAACTTTCTTTTATTTCCACTCATCCACTGTTGGCACAGCATGGATTGATATGTAACAATTGAGTTAACAGAGGCAGCCAAGCGATTTCGTTTGCAGCAGATTAATTCGCTTACATTTGTGAATGAATGTATAAATTCAAATATTGTAGCTTGTCGCCAAAATTGTTTGCACCATGACATGTTTCATTGGTTTTAGCTTAGCATCGACTGTTTCTTTAAGATTCTATATGACTTTCATTGGGTGTTGGGACTTTAACAATTATGGTGGATAACGATCTTCTGGCCCTAAAAATATATAGCCACGTTGATGGAAGGGTTGAAATATGATTAGTTTAAGCCCAAGCTGTGTGTTTTATTTCATAATTATCGTTCGATACGACCAGATATATTGACACCTCTGAATACTCGGTATTGAACTTCACAGTTCCATCTGTGTATAGCCAGTGTTCTTTTTTGAGGTAGTCACCAAAGGGAGCTAAAATTGGACAATATTGGCAACAACACTCCGTGCTCTCAAGCGTTCCACCATCCAACTGCTATCCGCGATCGAATTTGCTTGACTTCGGTGATCGGACTAGAACCGATTTTTTCAGCATGGTGTGCTCGTTGACAACATTTTAAGATACACAGAACTCACTCGGGGCGCATTTGAGATACATTTTTATTAAGCGAAATATCTCAGGATGACTCTTGACGTTAAACTCAAGTGAAAGGTGCAAGTTAAAAAGAAACGTGCGAACTGTCATGAAATACAAGGATTGACAACAAATTTCTAATATACAAGCAAGTGTTAAAACCCGTCTGGACGTATGGTATACAACTATGGAGTTGTACAAAAGAAAGTAATAGAAACATACTACAGACATTTCAAAATAAAGTGCTAAGGACAATCTTCAACACAGCATGGTATATACGAAACAGCGACATCCACAGAGGTCTTGGAATTATAAGAAATTACGAATTTTGCTTGTAAGCATAAGCGTCGTCTGGAAGAGCACATAAACCATGTTGTCCTTCCAATTCTCGACGAAAGTAACGCTTACCGCCGTCTTCAAAGGACTACCCCTCTTGAACTAGCACGGTGAATTTAACCCGCGCTTAGCTGCGGAGCTCAATGGAGAATTTCCTTGCTTTACCAAACAAGTAAAACTGCTGGATAAGTGTAAAATTTAGTTGTAGTGGAAATATATTTTACTTTAAGAGAGGTGTTTTTACTGGGTAAACAGAACAAAATTTGTATCTAGCACTGCTATAGCAACAGGAGCAAATTGGAATGAATAGATTGATTTTGTACAACAATCATCTTTAGTGACTCACATTTTCCAGTACAGGAGTCGCGTGACCAAATGACGCACGATATCATCATTTACTATAAATTATACTTATTAAGCGATTTTTTTAAATTGGTCTAACCATCTCTCTCTGTCGGACCTCGTTATAATGGGGAAACCCGCGCCACGTGACCAAATCATCAAACCATATCCCTTTCTGTTGCAAGAAGTACAAAGGTACTCCATCTCATGGTTACTCCCACAGCAGCACGAAGAGGTTTCTTCTTTCGGTTATTACTACGATATTTCGCGGAAGAGTTGTAGAATTGTAACAAGTACCAAATTAAGAACCACTAACTAGCCTGTGACAACAAACTCGAAACTAAATATGACCCGTACAGGGGCAGGGTATATAAAATATCGGTTTGGCATACTTCCAAGTCATCTGTAGTACCATTTTAATGGTGACAAGTTGGTCAGGTGCACTTCTGCTCAAAAGGGTGGGCAATGTAGCACCACGAAAATAACCTAATGATGACTAGAATGACATAAAAGATACACGTCCTTGCTGTTGAAGAAATCCCTCTCAATGGGGTTAAAATTGTTCAAAAGAGGAACAACCACACTTGTTCGCCCCAGGTATCTCACTGCGTTCTCACGTCAACTTTTAGCGATTTGATCGTCCAAGTGATTTTCTCCTCCGTTGAAGTATTCCCTTAGACGCAACCAAAGATTATAGGCCTCTCGTACTCAGTTCCCAACCGCGAACTCTACGAGCTGTACAAGGATGTGGATGTAGTCCGGAAGGCAAAAATCCGTCGACTACACAAGCTCGGCCACATCGAGCAAATGAAGAACAAGGCTCCAGCAAAGAGGGTCTTCGAATCCGAGCCTTCTGGCTTGAGAAGGAGAGGAAGACCGAACCTCCGGTAGAAAGACCAAGTCATCGCGGATGTAAGACAGCTTGGCCTTTATGACTGGAAGCAGCGTGCCCAGGACCGTCACCGATGGAAGTCAGCAATTGCTCAGGCTCACACCCTTCATGGTTCGTCTGCCTGATAAGTAAGTAAGTATGGTATACTCAGTTCCCAATAGGTGATGTTAAAATTTCTTCCTCTACGTCAGCCAAAAAATAAAACAAATTTATTGCCGCTTTTAACTTCTGGCTGAACTTCTTTCAGGACTGCTCCTTAGTTGGTCGCTTAGTCAAGATATTGAAGTCTCTCCTCTCTAATTGTTCATTTCTTATCACCAGCCGACGCTACAAGTGGTTTCAGTTTGCAAAACCGATGGTATATCTGCTTACACGATATTTTCAAATCTAATACCTAATGTGCCAAATCTACTGGCATTGCGATTCTTCCTCTCAATTTACACTGATGGACAAAAGTATTCCTCATAAGCTAAAAACACTTCCTAAATTTTTGGAATAACCACAGCCATAAGAGTCTTCGATACCGAGTCATTGGGACAACGCAACAGAGGACGTCGAATGGAATAAACAAAATGGCACACATAAGTGGAAAAGGACCTCAACTAACTTGATGGGCGCAGCTGGAGACAGCTGGCAAAGGGTAGTGTTGGCTGGACAGGCATGTTGGTTGAGGCCCAGATCCACCCCGGATTGTAGCACCAATCCAAGAAGAAAAAGAATATTAAGGAAGACAGAATTCTGATATGTGCTGTAAGATACAAGAAACATTTTGAGTGACTTATCCTACACACAAAATATATGATGAGGAGCTGCTTCATTTCATACATGAATTTTCTACCATACATGTACAGTACCTCACAAAATTAAACATACACTTTCTGTTATTTCCAATCCCCTTGTTCGAACTTTTTTTAGTATACATACATTCTTAGCATTGACAAGAATCGACGCCAGAATCATAACTGGATGACTTTTCGGTGCTTTTTTGACAAACGAAAAAAAAAATAGCCGACACCAAACACAAAATTGAGCATACAGGTAACGTGTGTGAGCTATATACAAGTATCACCAGACCGAAAAATGTGTGCGCCATATGACAGTAAAGGGTTCAGATGATCACTTCCGTATGGTTTTTGAACTGAAGGGACGTAAATTTCTGGTTTATGCGACAGAATGGCAAACAAACGAAAGCAAACTGACTTGCCAATAGAATGCGTATTATTAAGTTATTCTGCGAGGGAAAGTCAATGATACAGATAGAGGACACTATTGAGCGATCCCATGCAACAGTCCAAGAAATAATCAATAATTATAGACATGAAGGAACTTTACAAAAAAAATAGAAATTGCCCTCTAAACAAACCGAGCGGTATATTTTACGGACAATTAAGGCGAATTCAAAACTAGTGTTCCAAAGTTAACAGGTGAGGTTACATCCTTCGGAAAAATAACCTGAGCGCTAGGATAGCCAGGTTAGGATATTTGGATTGGATTGTAAACAAGTTGCTTGGAGAGAACCAAATACAACAAACCACATCAAAGCAACCATAAAACACCGTGAAGCTTGTGTGATGTTGTGTGGCCTCAAGTGGATGCGGCAGCTTTGAATTCATTGAGATATGCAGAAAAATTAAGTCTACCATCGGACTATTACTTCCGACAGGACAATGAACCGAAGCACACATCTCATTCGGTACGCGAATGGTTGTTATATAATGTCCCAACGCAGCTTGAAACACCACCACAATCCCCCGATCTCAACCCAATCAAACACCTGAGTTATGAGATAAAATTTCAGTTCACAGAAAGACGCTGTTCCAAAAAACAGGAATAACTGAGAGCCAAAATTGAAGCAACTTGGAATAGCATTTCGTCTTCTTTCACCGAAAAACTAGTGAAATCCATGCCTCGACGATGACAAGCTGCCGTAGGGGATGAAATGAATGTGCGTCACACCACTGAGGCAGGCTAGTTTGGATTTGTCGATTTCAGCGCGAAATCATTGTCTGCAATCAGGTCTCATTTACATAGACTAAAAGCCTCGCCAGTGGCGTTCCACGTAGAAAGTTGAAGAATTGAGCTCTCACAAAATATCAGCAAGTCTTAATTAGATTTACCTCTTTTATATTCCCAGTGGCATAACTGTGCGCATTGAACGAAAACTCCAATGCAAAATCCACTTTTACAGTAACTCCGAAATGAAAACACCGCCTTATTTGTACAAAAGACATGTGTATTTGCCTAGCTCACAATCAAACATAGTTTATCCACAGGAATTCTAAAATACAATACCTGCATGCAATATGTAAATGATTCAATAACTCTGCACTGCATTAGATAACAGTTTCATCTAAAGAAAAACTTAAGGAAATGGACAGATTTTTAGTACTATTGTTGCATTTCCATATCAGAAAACATAATCATGAAATAACGATGATTGTAGTCATGCAAATGTTTCACACAGGGTTCATACAGAAGGAAATGCAAAAATCTTTGCCTGGCGAAATTGTTAATTAACACTTCGTTTTTACCTTGTAACATGTACAAGTTCAATTAGAGAAAAAAACGAAGCGGAACCACAGATAAAGTGGGTTCTTTTTTACTACCCTTCTCATTGGATGCAAAGAACCAAGAGTTCATCCGTTATTATCAGAAGGGAATGAATAATTAATTATAACTTGGACATCAAAATGCGATTTTCAAGAAATGCAATTTCTACCACTAGCGTCAGTCATCACAAAAACAAACTTGGTCATGTACTTACTTTTTCTGGCTTCTTTTTAGACGGAGGCGATATGATTTTTGCCTCTTCCTCTGACGCCATACGATTGAACTTTTTGGTAGCTTCCTTGACACTAATTTGATTTTCAGCATCAGATGCAATTTTTTCACCACTTTCCATGGAAGAAGTTCCCGACGAGAACGAAAAGCGCGCGACATTCTCCTTATTTTCACTATCAATCGAATTTATCGAATTTTCACGCGAGATTTTTGACGATGATTCTGACAAGGATTTCACTGACTTCTGTGTAGCTATAGCCTCAACACTCTCTTCTTTGGAATCATCTTCTGGAGGAGCTACTTTTTCACTCGGACGCGTAGTTGACGAATCAATTAAACGCACTGCAGCGGCGAATTCATTAATACACTCGCGATAATTTTCGGCACTCTCACTTTGTAAAATTGGTAATTTCACTGGACTTGGTGAGGACACTTCTGGTGGAGGCTTATAAGGTGGAGGTTGTCGAAATGGTGAGTTAAAGGCTAATCCTTCTGTGACAAGTGATACACCACCAGGACTGCTGGGAACATCAGTGCGTTGTACAGCGTCTTCGGTTGGACATTCGTTGAGGTATTTCTTTCGCAAGATCAAATACTTCTGATTGTCTTCATTTTTGATTGTTGCCAAGATGTTAACATATGTTTTGAATTGTTTGCGAGCCTCATCTGAGAATTAAATTGTTTAAATACAGGCGATTACATCAGTGCAACAAGTGGAAAATGAATCACTAACATGAAAGTGGCGTCATAATGCATAATGAAATTTCGTGAAATCAAGGGAGATTTTACTTACTTTGAGTGTTGGGATTTGTGAGGAAACGTTTAAAGTGTTTAACTAAAGCATGATTTGTAACTTTACAACCATTTTCAAGCATATATTTTCGAATTTCTGCAAGGGATAATTCACTTGGTGACTCCATTGTGATTATTTACACTTTTTACTGACAGCAACTGTCACATTGGCAGCAGAAACAAGTGAAGTGTCAGAGGCAAATTGAATCGATGTGCTTTTTGATATGGATGCGATTAATATTCCGAGCGATTTAATATTTTAATATTTTAAGTTCGTACTACCATATGCGTGAACTTATTTTGATATAGTGAAAAATAATTAATTAATAAAAAGCCATTGCGGGGAGAATTTTGTTTTTTATATTTTTGGTGGTGTAGGTTATTTCAGTTGTGATAGACACACATACAAAAATGTATGTACATATAAGGCGTATGTTAGTCCTGAGATGCATTCGATATGTGCAAAGTAAGTATGTACTGAGAAGATATTGTACATCTCGGGACCTAATCAGCAAATTATCCGAAGCCACATTCAAGCAAAATTAAGTTAATGACGTAATTCGATAGTTTATCCGATCGCGCGTCTTTCTTCATCACTGTTTTTTTTTTTTAAGCGTTCCAGTTATAAATTAAACAGATAGCAAAGTTTATCATAAATTTTAGCGCAAGCAACTAACTAAAATAAGCCGTAAACTGTAAATGGGCGCAATTAAAGATGAATTTGGCCAAGTCCATTCTACACTCTCGTGCCTTAAATAATTTTTCAATACGTTGTGAACAACACTAATGTAGTAGTAGATAATATGAACTTTAACCTTTTTTGAAACTTTTCCTAGAACCCTAGTATCCGTTCATATATGCATATCCTGAGACGATGCCGTTTTCCATTGCCCAATGCACGCGCATGGCGTGATTTTTCCGTAATGGTTCAAGTCCCCGTTGCCGGGTGTCTTTTTCGGGTCAAGACCGACCGGCTGCCGAACGGGAACTCGATGTCGAGCAACAACTTTTCCGAGCTGTGCTTCGATGCTTTGGACACATGGCACGAATGTCCCCATCATCACGTCTTAAGTAGACTACATCAGTACCGTGGACGAGGTGGTTGGACAAAATTCTGATGAGTTAGAGTCGATGGCCAAGGATCGAGTGGCCCCTAGTGTGGTTTACCCCCGCGATACCTTTAGTGGTTCATTCGAGTCGGAAACTCATGATGATGATAGTGCGTACAAATGAATAGCCCACCACAAGGAACTGTATACGTTCGGCCACGTATAGAACAAACATAATCCCCTGATTGAGATACCTTAATAGAAATAGTGAGCACTGAATTGTGGGATTAGGGGCTGTAAAAGTAAAGCCACTAAAAATGCTTCCAATAGACCTGAAAGTTAATTCGCACTTGACAACTCTTTTATATGTTGTAAACGGTTATAATGAAATTCTGGAAGCTGGTGTTCTATGCAAATGTGGAGAACTGATATTGTTTAACACAAAAACGAAGTCAACCTTGCATGCTGCCTACGACACAGTCTGGAAAGATGACCTCATCTGCAACCTGAATCAGATGGGATTTCCCTTTAACCTCATCATAATGGTCTAGAGCTTTCTATTTTCCAGAAGATTCTAAGTCCCAGTGGCAGCCAAACAGCTGAGCGAAACACCAAGGCGGGCGTTATACAACGGTCGAAGCTGGAACCATTCCTCTTTAACATTTTCATGGCAGATCATCCGTCTCCAACCAACACAGTGAACTGTTGTCTTTTTGCTGATGACTCACTGACTTATGACAGCTCAAAGTCAACAATAGTCGCCGAACCAGGAGACGAGCTTGCGACAGCGATGAAATTCCACTACTACAACAAATGGGGTGTTCACATAAATGCTGTAAACTCGGAACTAATGTGTTCCTGGAGGTTGATGCAGGTCAGCAGCCAAATGTCGGATCATACGAATAGTGCTCTCAAACGGCAAACAGCTATCAACGGACAAGCATGCGAAGTATCTTGGCAAAGACGGGCAACCTAGGCTTCCGAAGCATCTATCCTTTGATTCGTTAGCAAAATGGATTTTGCCAGAAAGCTGGCACTCATCAAGCTGCTAATAATAAAAATCCCAATATGACACACCATCTCTGAAACCACCATGGAGAAGCTCGCTATTTTCGAAAGAAAAATACTGCGAATGTGTATCGGTCTCACTTTTGACAGGAACCGACGAAAGCAGCACAGCAACAAGAATCTCTACAACGAAGCATGCATCATCTCCTTTTAACAGCGCGTGGTGACATTGTTCAGAAAACAGCCGCTAGACATCAGCAACCTTCCTTCCTTCCCAACCTTCCCAACGGAAACTGAAAAGCAAAACCCTGCTTAGTGTGCAACACTTCCTCTCGACGCCTTACAAAGTAGCGAAAGCAATCAGCATAGCGGCTAAATTGGCTACCACATCACCGCATCCCATTTGAACAACCCGAACTAAGGAGTGGACATTGTTTTTAAATCGATTGTCACAAATGAGGACAAGTGAACCAACTCTGTATGGGAAAGTGGAGACACATGGCACACGTTTGTCAAATCCACAATCACCTCTCTAACTAGCGTCATTTGGGACAGATGCTGAAAACGCTTGTGACCTGAGGTTGTACTCTAAACTGTAGCGCCAAAAAAAGAAATAATTCAAAGAAGACATATCTCTATACTCGATAAAAAATTCTTTGTCATATTTCAGAAGTTGATTGGCACAAACACATTCAAAAAAACGTTGATTTCGGAGTGGAAAAATGAGGACTTCAGTTTTCCTCTTAATACCTTTCGTAGACGACAGAAGCTGTAACTTATCATTTATTAACAAATCAAGTTCCAAGTAAACATGTTTTTTTGATTAAAAGATAAAACGAACAACAACTCTAGATAATGTCGTTCATCCCTAAACATCCATCTCATTTCCCAACTCTGTTCAAATTTTATCTGCAATGGTGACCATCTCCACTTGCCAATACGGGATATGGTGGGTTTGGGTGGCATGATTTTGTAGGCATAGCATGCATAAATTGCGGGCAATTGTTCAGACTAAGCGAACCAGCGCCACCGTGGTCTTCTGACCGCTGTGCCGCAGCTAAAACCAAATAAATATAGTCCAAGTGTCATGTTCTAAGTGCCACTGACGGTACAAAATCTATACGGCCGCTTCATAATGGTACCGACAGTCTAGTGGCACCCACGTGACCGCCGCTTAAGGCACCTGCCGGCACTCGCATAATGCATCCACCCTAGGCAATATTCCATGCAACCAGAAGTACACATAAAGCGCTAACCAAAGAGCCGCTCGTAAAATATTGGTACTTTAATGTCACCACCCCCTACCCCCATACACACAATCGCGGGAGAGAGTGCCCTCAAGTGGCTCTTAGCCACTGCCCATCGCACCCATTCTCATCGTCTGAATCCCTACCCATCGCTTGTATGTACACTTCGACCTAAAACGGTTTATGTCCAGCAAACAACGAAACTCGTTTATCTTATACGTTTACCCCACCGAAAGAGTGCAGCAGTCCCAAACTGCGGTGTCCCCGCATGGCTCATAAAATTAGCACAAGAGGGTAGCTTGCACATCGCCTCTTCATTGGAGGACAGCTCCGCCTGCGGCACTCAGCAATCCCTTTCGTGTGCAAATGAACCAAGGTGCACACCGACCACCAGGCTGTTCTCCTCGAATAATTTTTTGCACTCTCTAGCCTTCGCGAAAGCGTTCCAGACCGTACCGCCTCACACAAAGTGAAAAATTAAAACATTAATTCGGTGTTTTGTCCTGGGAATAGGAGCCCAATTTAAAATTAACCAAAAACATGTTTAGGGGCTGCCGCTATATGGTCGGATAAATCTTCACAAACGGCCCTCCGCGGACCATTTTGGCGCAAGGGTACTTCTCCGCACTGCCCACTGAGCTGAATCGCAATCAATTCAGGATCAATTGAGTTACAAACAATACAATGCAAATGACGACGCGCCATGGCATGGGGAGGCGGAGGGTGACTAATGAAGGAAAGTATTGCAGGACCTATTCAATATGCGGAATGCAAAAATTTCGAGTTTCGAATTTGTGTGCAGGCAATTTGCATGCTTATCGTGGTGTGGGTTTTCGGGTACAATGCCCAATTAAATTCGTACACGGCACCAGTGACCAAATCTCCCACCGGAACAAACCAGCCTAAGTGGCATGTGGCACGGGGACCACCTTTCATGGTCTCCCTCAAAAAGCAAACTAATGCAAAACAATATCCTGTTGCAGTAAATTTTCCCTCTTTGGATACACCACCCATCGGGTGAGGGTGGCACCGATCTGTAGGTAAACGGCTGAGCATATCATTTATGCGGCCTGAAACTAGACTCCACTGGCTGCCGGTCATCCACGTTTACAAAACCACCGACGGTAATAAAATCGACAACAATCGCTATAACTCATTTGGCGCATAAAAATTGTTCACGATTGTTTTCCAATTGGGGCAATACTGGCGGCTGCCCGAACAGTGCAGTGTACTGGATGGCAAAATTAATTTATTAACTTTCCCCCAAGGGCCCAAAGGGGTCGTTTTAAATTATTGCACTTTTTTACTCAAAATAAAAATGTTGTGGTTTCTTCTATCCGATCCCTCGCGGGAGCATCAAAAAACCACAAACGGGAGCAATAATGATGGCGAATAAAAATGAAAAGAACACTTGAAACCCGATACGAGGTTGTGTGCCCAGTTGTACTGGCTATGAATTGTCCCACAGTATGACTGTCGGCACTGGGATACCACGCCTCCGCCGCACGCTCACAGTACCAAGATATTTTTTACCAATTATCAACAGATGGCATCGCGCCACACCATTTACCATATGAGTGGTAGTGTCCTCGTCCTTTTTGTGGCGTTCGCCGAACATGGTGTTAAACATAAATTCAATGGGAGTACGCTTTTTTTTCTGAACGTAGTTGCTGCAGAGGAAACTTAGTCTCTGATTCAATTGAGACTTTAAGTATATTATGAATAATCCTTGGGTACAACGACGTGATTGCCATAGAAGTGGACCCATCCAAATAGGTTAGAGTGTATATATTAGGGAGTCCATCCATTCCCAACTGCCTTCTCATATAACGACTTGGCAGTGGAAGAGAACTTCTTCAAAATACTTTTGGGAGTGGTTATTGCACGAATTTCAGTACTCATCGAATATTTAGTTTGTCTTTCGTCGTTTTAGTGTTCGTTCGTATAAGGTATGTATTCTCTTCAGGAGACTGCAATAACTAGTCACTTCTGATTTTTGCAGCATTAATCGGCTGAATATGATGGTCCAACATAACGAGTCTTAGAGAAAACTCCATTCTTTCGTCGATGATAGTACAATATCAGTACAAACGTTGAACAACTCTTGGTAGTTTTCATAGCATGAATTAGCAATAACAACATCGAACTACACGTAACTTATCGTTACTGACTCGCATTGAATTGTGGATGCATTTGAGCAACACTTCCAACGTGCCTAACCAATAAAGAGTAAAAACGAAATCCTAACTCCAGGCGACGAAGTGTTGACCCCCACCTGGTTTTGAAGAAGTCGGCACAGCCATTTAAACGTTGAAGACCAAACAAAGTCGTAGGCTTAGATGGGCTTGTGTCAGTCTGAACTCTGGAATATCAGCTCCATATGGACAAAAAGGCCTTCATATCTCTCCAACAATTAGATATAAAGGGTGATTTTTTAGCTGTTATCTTTTTGGCAACACTGGTTTAAACAGCTGACTCACCTTTCGTGTTTTGTTTCACTGTCGAACATCTTCAGTTTGGTCTATAATTTAACCATGAATCGTCTTACAAACGAACAACGCTTGCAAATTATTGAATTTTATTATCAAATTGCGTGCTCTGTTAAGTAAGTTCATCACGCGCTTCTTCCATTTTATCACATAATTGTCGATTGGATGAATTGGAGTGAATATCAGCCAGAAGCATTGCAAGAGCTACCAATGTATCCAGAAAAGGTCACAGTTTGGTGCGGTTTAAGGGGTGGTGGCATCATTGGACCGTACTTATTCAAAGATGATGCGAATCGTAACGTTACTGTGAATGGTGAGCGCTACCGTGAGATGATATCCAACTTTTTGTTGCCCAAAATGCAAGAACTTGACTTATATGACATGTGGTTTCAACATGACGGTGCTACATGCCACATAGTACGCGCAACAATGGACTTATTGAGAGGCGATTCGGTGAACATTTTATTTCACGTTCGGGACTGGTCAATTGGCCGCCTAGATCGTGCGATTTAACGCCTTTAGACTATTTTTTGTGGGGCTATGTTAAAGCTCATGTCTATACAGACAAGCCGGCTTCAATTGACGCATTGGAAGACAACATTGAAGCATTTGTGTGATACCGGCCGAAATGCTGGAAAGAGTATGTCAAAATTGGACTAAGCGGATGGACCATTTGAGGCGCAGTCAAGGTCAACATTTGCATGAAATAATGTTCAAACATTAAATTATATGGATTCAAATAAAGATTTCATGAATTTGTCTGAATTTTATGTGTTTTTTTTTTTAAATTTTCCTATAGCTTTTAAAAAATCATCCTTTATATAATTGGAGACATACCGTCGTTCCAGGTCGTTTATAATATATAAATGGAGCCGAAAGCTAATTGATAAGCAGAACAGCAGAGCCGATTCCTGGTGCCTTTGAAAGAAAAATTCTACGGCCCATTTATTGTCCCGTTTGCGAGGATGGTGAATGGATGAGCTGTAAAAAGATGCGAGAGATGGTACGCAAGGCCACAAATTGCCAAACCGTAGCTACATCGAGTGCGTGAACAAAAACGGTCCAGCAAGTCTCCTCTCTGCGAATCTGAGCTTTGTGGTTCGATAGTCAGAGGAAGGCCGATTGCATACAGAATTCTATTTCTTCTTATTCATGGACAAAATATTAGACATCTCTTGTAAAATTTGGCCAAAAAGAAAAACAATTAGTTTTATGTTTTAGCAAAGAAATACGTTTTCCGTGCTGAAAACATTCAATAAACTGAAGACAGACTGAAAGCATATTTATGAAATATACACGCCTTGCATGATGCATGGGTTTCGTTGCGACCATCGATCATTTAAGCCCTGCATGAGCAGTTGGGCATAACAAAAGACTCAACACGATATGTGCCGCGTTTGCTAATTATAATAAATATACAGGTGCCCTCCGTATAACGCGGAAAATATCAATATTATTCATCAATAAACTTCATTTTTGTGATTTCGCTAGTCTACTGTTAGTGTCTTCGAACATCATATTTCGTCGAAATAGTGAACGCTTTGGGCGTATAACTTCATCAGAAGAAATTCCATCGGCAAAGTTCTCGTCATTTGATAAGAAACAAACTATTCGACGTTCTCCTAGTGGTTGTGCGATTGTGAAATCAGTTATCAGCCTTGTTTGCTTTTTTTAAAGCTGTTTTTCAATTTCGTAATAAGTTTCATCTCTATTTGCCTCTTGAAGATGCTCGATCTCTCCATTGATGGATCATTATCTGAAAAAAGAGTTCATTCTCTCAGCCAAATTTAAGCCCTCTCGTATGCGCTTTAGGGTGAAATCTGGAATTGATTCCCAGACATCTTCCCCAGAATCGATTTCTTCATTTTCACGTGCTATATTTGAAGCAGTTTGAGTTGCTAATAGTCAACTCTTCTTCGTTGGAAACATCAGTTTGATATATTATTTCCTTAATATCATCTTCGACCATGTCATCAAAACCTTCTCCACTAAAACGGTGGCCCGGTTACGGTGGTACGGTTAACATCCGGCTAGTTTTTAAATTCCGCGTTGTACTTGAACTGTTTTTTTAATTTGTGCAGGGTTTAATGACAGTTGATGAATCTTTGATGTACTACTCCATTCTAGAAACAATGTACCAATTAAAGAAGATGACACTTACTTACGAATGTTTTTTTTTTTTATTAATTTGAGACTGTTCAAGGGATTATCAATACCAGTAATTGTCCATTGTCAAAACACAGCACGGTAGAAGGTAAAGAAGGAGAGAGGAAGTTGTGCACATTGATCTTAAATATGTGCGGATTGTACTCTAGGAAATATTGGGCTGGGAAGAGCATTCCGTACTCTTGTAGTGCGGCTGAAAAACGAGTGTTTAACTGTGCGTCCGAAATCAGGTTTAAGGGAGCATTACTGGCGAGACGTGTATTGCTGGGGGATTTCATCTGGAGGAGGAATGCAGTCGGCTAGCTCACTGACAAAGAAGACACATGTCGATGTTCGAGAGAGTCTAATTTACGAGCAATATTGCTGTCTCTTATAAGTTTTTTCGCTCGCTTTTGTATTCAATCTTGTAGGTGCAAAGTTGTCTTGGGGACACTAGACCAGATATGAGTAATGTACTCAAGCTTAGGGCCAATATAATAATAACAATATGGGTGGCGCTACAGCCCGTAGGGGGAGAACGTAGACAGTTTTATGCCGAATCCGAACGGCCAAGTTTGAGAAGATTTCTCTAGACACCTACGACGTCGAGGTTGGGTTCTGCGCACATACCCACAACGCCACGGGCCACCATGCCTTGTAAATTTATATTTTTTGCAACCATTAAGGAAACCTAAGCATTTCGCAGCATTTTTGGCGACTTCCAATATGTGATCGTGTTGTGTTGATACACATACCAAGGATGGAACGTGCTCCAAAAAAGGAAAATGGTTATTTTTTTAGAGTATTTATTACAAAATATATTTTTCAATTTGTTAAAATTTTAAATATTGAAATATCACAGCAGGCTAAAAATACTACTTTGAATATTTTGAGAAAAACTGTCGACTATTCGTGCAAAACAAAATCCTGAAAAATCTTAGATTGAAGAAGTGTACAGTAGCATGCGCTCTAGACCTCACAAAGGCATTTGACTCGGTGTGGCATGCAGGCCTTATTTATAAATTGTTCCACCATAACTTCACTCCAAATCTGATAAAAATCATCAAAAGTTTCCTACGCAATATGGCTGTACTTTTCCAAAATCAATACTCGAAGCCTGTACCTATCCTGTCAGGTGTGCCGCAAGGATCCATTTTGGGCCCCCACCTTTTCAACTATTACCTCCAAGATTTTCCCACACGTCAAGAAGGCTCTAAAGCGATTCTGTACGCTGATGACACTATCCTATTCAGTCACCATGAGAGACCGAAAATCGCTCTCGAGGCAGTAAAGAAATATCTCAACACTGCTATTACTCATTACAATAGATGGGGAATAAACTTAAATATACAAAAATGTGAGATAGCATGTTTTCGAAACGCTTCGGGCAGAGGTCATTATTTAGCTGTTCTCGAAAGTAAAAGTCTTAATCTTAATATTGGGGGTAACCAAATCCCCGTGAAAAAAATCCATTAAGTACTTGGGTATAAACTTACACGAACGACTTTAAATGAACCCTCACGCAAGACTGACACTGAATAAGTCAAAGGCCACAGCCGCGGAACTAAAAACTCTGCTTAACTCCAGTTACGTGGAGCCAAGAAAAAAGCTTCTTATTTACAAAACATTAATCCGTCCCATACTGGATTACGGTTTCCCTATATGGTTCTCTATTACTCCAAATGTTCCACTAGAAATGCACAGGTTCAAAAGAGTGATAATTCGAAGGTGCATATCTAAATGGAAAAGATCGGGCGGTAGATGGCTCAGTAACAAATCCATCTACCAAAACTCTGGCGTAACGCCTTTGCTGGACTACCTTACCAGTTTAAGTAAGAAGAGGCTAGCTGCCCTCCAATACCATACAAATCCTCTAATAGGCGAACGATACTATCCGTCACCAATAGACATCCTTGGCCAGGGATCGGATTCCTTCTTCGACATAAGGGATGACGACAATTTACTGACCGCGGAGTTTTATAAAAAGCAAACACCAGAAACTTACAGAGGCTGAGCATATCAACGTCCATGAACATTTAGCTCTTGGTCTTTATTAGTTTAACAAATGTATGGAAAATGTCTTTTTTATATATTACACTTGTATTACTTATTCTCTTTTATATATTACACTTACAAATAAAACAAAAATTATAAGATCATGTATCATACATTAAAAATAAAAATATGTATACAATAATAATTATGAAACTATTTTGAGTTCAATACAATTTTTTTTGTGTCTTTTCTTACTCTCGTCTTCTTGAGTGGAAATGCTTACAAAAATACAGATGTGAAGTTATCATGAATTTAAGCTATCGATTATATGTACACCGAAATTTAAATATCCTACATTGCATGACCAAGCCTAAGTCGGCCGCAGTATCTCCACTAAGTGATATATGTAATAAACAACATGTAATAGGAAAAACAAATATGTGCAAATGTATTAAAATAAAAATTTCAATGAATATACATACATACATACATTGGGTCATACGTACTGACATATTATTATTATATTTTTCAGAGTCAACATTCTATTGCAGCTGAGCCGAACTTAGCCGTCTAAGATACCGGAGGTGTTTATCCAGTTTCGGTCATCTCCAGATTTTTTAGCAGCTATCAGCTGTGAGTTGTCACGACATTAACAACAAAAGAGTATTCCATTACGCGCCTAATTCTTAGTTGGTGAATAGGCATCCGTCAGATAGATCTGAGGCTGAACCATTCAACCAACCATTAATGTTACAGCATTTCAGAATTTGGAATTTGGATTTGGAATATTTTCCTATGAATTGTCAAGCCTGGCGCAAAAGCCATCGAGAAAAGGATACTCGTACCTAGTTGCAACATCTTATTTTCATTGAATTCGAAATAACATATACAAATGGTAGTCACTGCTCTGAATTCAAATTCAAATTAATACGTGAGATCGACTTCACAGAATTCATTCTATGCAAATGTATACACACACAGAAATGTCGATAACGTATTTCATATCTTAAGTTCACATTAACCTATATCAAGATGTACAACAGCAGTCCTAAGCAGATGCCATTTGACCAAACTCAAGAACTTATGGTCCCACCCCGTCTCTCAAACAAGGACAAAACAATCCAACCTCCACACATAAGCACCTCATAAACGTAGGCCTATTCATAAATTAACATAGGCCAGACTTAATTATGCTCTCTCTAATGAAATCCCTTTAAGCACGGAATGATTAGTCTCCACTCCCATCAAAAGGCTTTATTCAAACATTCGCCATAAGCATCCTCCTACACCTCCAACCACTTGTGTAAAGGAAGACATCCCACCGTAAACCACACAAATACGATTCCTTAGACAATATATCTATGGCCTCACACATCGGCATACACATGAAACACTAATGAAAGATATCTCATCCATAAGGTCAAATTAAATGCAAAATTTCGTTCGTCTCACCCAGCCATCGAATCCATCGAAGAATTACACTAAATGAATTCCCAAATGCCAGAGAATCCACCCCCAGCCAGGCCTGATCTGAACCCTATCATATGCAAATCCAAAAGGGCAAATTCCAATTATCAATGAAATGTGTTACGAGAGGTTGTGAGGCGAGTGCCTCTCCAATATATGTGCGTATGCCTGTGTGAAGTGAATATACCATACATACGTACAAGTGTCTAACCGAACAGGATTGTCCCTAGTCACACTATTTCCAATATTCCCACCAGACGAGCATGATAACGACATCCGAACAAGCTCTTCAACAGAAGAAGAACAGATGCAGACGGGACACCTTCATAAATTGATACATCATGGCTCGTGTGTCTTCTCAAGGCATGAGCAGCTCCTCCTCACAGCTGATGCCTCTGGCACTCAGGCACTCTGGCAGCTGAAAGCTCAATGTTGCACTTGACAAACGGCTACAAATTGTACAAATTTTAATGTCACATCGTGTCCTGGCAACGCTTGTGTAGTCGAAAATTTTAAGTGTTAATCCCCCATCCGTAGGTCCAAGAATCCATTTGTCATTCCTCTCGAGGATAGTATCTCTCGTTGGTGTACGCGACGACAAATGCCAACCTGCAACTGCATCAGGACGAATAATAATTCTCAATTAAATCTATTAATTCCACATGGGCGAAGGCATCATGTACACACACAGGAAAACCTTTAATGGATTTCGAAAGGGGGGACAGCAGCCATGAAGGATTAAGCAAGATCCTTCAGAAGAGGTTTCGGTGAATGCTGATGCCATCATTGCACTGCATTTATCCATCTCTCATCGGGGATGCCAGTTGTTATGGGCCTCTTTGGTTATTTAATTTGAGCATCAGTTTTGGTTTTGACATCGGCTGTCAGTATACATTTCGCCACCAGCAACACCACTTGAGAGGTGCGACGATCGGCAGCAAGCAGACAGGCCTCTCCACCACCGTCACCGACGCAAGCCGACGCCGACGGGTTTGCCGCTCTAGGGGGAAATTCAACATTTTGACTGATTACCCAAGGACTGCAGAGTGACACTTTACACAAACCGAAATGCTGGTTAGGTGTGGCTGCACACCACTGGACTCGTCGCTGTCGTCCAGACTCTCTTGCACAGCGTCGTGGCATATCTGATTTTGATAAATGCCATCATGAAATGACTAATGAGATTTTAAGTTAAGTCGCCGCAAATGGGCATATAATGCCATAGGCCAAGTGTACCTGTACATTTTGTCGCATAGTGGCGGATGGAGGGTATGTGCGGCTCCATAACCGCCAAGTCCACGTCTACGTCCACGTCCGGCACTCGGTTTAAAAACGAATTGTTTGCTTTATCACTGAGCAAGTTGATCATACGCACACCGATGTTAATGTGGCTCAAGGAATGGCCACCAGGCTTGGGCAAGTCATTCAATTCTAAACCCGAATGGTCGCCGCATGATGAATGATGTGTGGCGTATGCGAGACGCAGGTAGAAATCATCATTCGATTCAAAATCGTGATTGACCTCCTTCGCCCGGATGCCAGCGATAACCGAAATTGTCTTGGAGTGCCACATGCGTATTGTGCATTATTTGGCTTAGTGCCTTGTGTTTTCTTTTCTGTGCGCCTTTGTTGTTAGAGTCAACAATTTGCTTTGACAGTTGAACTGAGGCGACGCGTGACACATTCGCACAAAGGAGTACGTGGGAGACGTGTTTGTTGTGTTTGCTTTGCGTCTAGGTGAGTTAGGCAGTTATACAGGGATCTCGCAAAGAAAACGGGTAGGTTCCAAATTATTATATTTTAACTCATTAAATAAATTGAAATAAAATGTTCTTTTTTCGAAAGCAACTCCAGCAATTGTATATGACAAACTTTGGCTCTTTCGGTCAGTCCAACATAACGTCAATTAGCATTGTAATTATACGCGCCGTGATGATGGTCGAATAAACTTCGTAAGTTGCAGTTATTTTTCTTCTTTGATTTGCGCTAGAGTCCGGGTGAACTTGCGAAAGCATGACCAAAGCCACAGATCTGCAACCTTGGTGCGATTGTCAACAGATCGTATTGACAACAAAGGGTCTTTTCGGCACATCAGTTCTGGTGTCATTTTTGATAATTCCTTCATAAATTTACGATTTGGGAGATCATTAGTTGTTCTTTCGGTTTTTATCATTTTTTTCAAACCACGTTAGTATGTGCATATTCGTTTCTTGAATACTCGCTCGCCTCTTGCATTTGTACTCTCAGGTATTTGTTGAATGCGACGTTTATTTGAAAATAAAACACTAATTATTAATGGGAAAGTAAAAACATTTTATTCAAAGTATTGCCCAATGTTTTCTACACATTTTGACCACCTTTCTGGCAATTTGTGAATACCACGCCAGTAAAATTGTTCGTCTTTTATAGCAAACCAATCAGACACCCAATTTTTCACTTCTTCGTAGGAATCGAAGTGCTGCTCAGCCAATGCGTGTCCCATCGATGAAAACAATTGGTAGTCGGAAGGAGCCAAGTCTGGTGAATACGGCGGGTGGGGTTACTGCTCCCTGCCAAGTGTTTTGATTGTATCCTGAACCAGTTTTGCTTTGTGTGCAGGTGCATTGTCATGGAGAAAAATTACCTTGTCGTGTCTTCTGGCCCATTCTGGTCGTTTTTCGATCAATGCATGGTTCAAATTGATCATTTGTTGTCGGTAGCGAGCAGTATTAACGGTTTCACCAGGTTTTAGGAGCTCGTGGTACACCACACCTTTCTGGTCCCACCAAACACACAGCATTGTCTTCTTGCCGAATCGATTTTGTTTTGCAGTCGCAGTCGATTTTAATGGTTGTCCCGGATTAACTCATGATTTTTTCCGTTTAGGATTCTTAAAATAAATCCATTTTTCATCGCCAGTAACAATCCGATGCAAAACCGATTTTCTTACGTGTCTTTGAAGCAAATTTTCAAGTGTTTTTTCGGTTTTCCATCTGTCTTTCATTCAATTCATGTGGCACCCATTTTCCACACTTTTGGATCTTTCCCATTGCTTTTAAACAGTCAGAAATTGTTTGTTGTGCAACATTTCACAGCGCTGCCATTTGCTTTTGACTCAAAGCATCATCTCCATCCAATATCGTTTGCAATTCGGCGTCTTCAAACTTTTTTGGTGGTTTGCCACGTTCTACATTTCTCACATCAAAATCATTATTTCTGAACCGTTGAAACTATCTTTTGCATGTTGCTTCGGATAGAGCATGATCACCATATACCTCTACAAGCATTCGATGCGACTCTGCAGCACTTTTCTTCAAATGAAAACAAAAAATTAATGCTTTCCGCAAATCAACGCTTTCTGGTAGAAAATTCGACATTTTTAACACTATGAAAAAATATAATTTTGTCTGTTCAATGACTATTTTTCACAGATGTCATAGCAAACAAACAAAAAAAAAAATAAGGGCTCGCTCACAACAAATGTTCCCTATCCAGACCTTTGTATCTTGATGCTCACTTCTGACCGGTATACCTGTTATGTAGAGTTTATGTATTCGATTGTGTGTACCGTTTTAGAGCAGAATTGTTTCGGTAAAACCGCCAGCATTGAACTTAAAAAATTAAACGTTTTAACGCTTTTTTTTTTTAGAATTTGTGTGTTTAGTGATCCCCAACTTTTGCAGGGCAACTAAAACTTAGAAAACAATTCAGAACTTTAGCTGAAATACAGTGCCACATTTCCAATATTTTTATTTATTATAGTCTTGAAACATCCTGTGAAATAACGAGTAATTGTAAAATGTTTTCTTTATTATTTATTTTCAGTGAAATAAGAATTTATGAAGTAAAGTAACAAGCAGAGGCTCTTATTGCGAGTGTTAAGTATCAAGGGATAATCGATAGTTAACGACAGACGACTAAGTTTGGAATTGCGCCGAACGCAGTAGGTATCTGTCCATTTGACAACAGTTTTTTGGCACAAAAGCTCTAAAAGTACAAGGCGCGTTTTTTGAAATTTTGTTTTGTCGAAAATTCGCTCTAAAATGTATATGCTGAATGTGGCCATTCACTGCTTTGAGGGAGATTTTGTAACAAAACCATTGAATTTTGCTGAAATTATTTGCCTAACTTCTGAACGGATTAGCCTATCAAATTTGCGAGATGGACTTATCAGATCGTATTTCTTTCTTGGTTCATGAAGTTTGACTTCAGTTCGCATTACAACAATCAACGTCAGACACAGGTAGTTGAGATTTCCAAAAACTCAATGGAAGTTGATCGATTGATATCCCTACACGTTGTGTGTTAATTGTTGTCACTCCATACCCATCGAAGAAACCGTATTTACCTACTGTTTTACTGCAGTCCACATTGATATAATTCTACTTCAACATGTATGCACGCAATCTTGAGAGATTTCTTGTAACCGAGCAAGCCGGGCACAAGTCTTTCACAAAATGAACATTGTTTTTAAAGTGCACATTTAATTTAATTTAAAGGGCTGTATGCAAACATTCTTTTTATAATTTCAACTTCGAAATATATTTGCCAATAAAAACAGCAATTAAAACGACGTTCAAAATATGTCTAGATATGTATTAATTCATATGAGTATTTGCAAAAACGATTTGTTTGGATACACACAAAACCATAAATAATATAGAACAAAAAGTGATTTCTTCACTCAACAGTGCGCTTAAATTGCACCGGCAAAGCACACCACTTGGCTTATATCTCCGTCTAACATCTTGGATCTCACACACAGTCTCTCTCTAGTATTCGTGAGCTGGGCAACCACCAATTTTGCAGGGCAGGTCCCCAGTTCCTCCTGACCTGTTTAATAAATTAGAGACGCATTTTAGTTTAAACAAAGAATTTCAAAGACGGAATGATTTTATGCATTATATGGGTGGCGCTACAGCCCGTAGGGGGTCAGGGCCTAGCTTCTCAGCAACAACTTATGTTGTGCGTACTATTGTTCTCTCACGAGTGGAAGGGACCTACAGTTGTATGCCGAATCCGAACGGACAAGTTTGAGAAGCTTTCTCTAGACAGCAAATACTCTTTGAGCATTGTCAGTGACTCGAAAGAGGTGGGGCCGTGAAAATTGTTTCCGTCGCACTGAGCAGGAATCGAACCTACGATGCGAGGTTGGGGTTTACGTACATACCCACAACGCCACGGGCTACCACATTTAATTTTTTAGCAATATTTAAAAAAACGCAGACATATTGAATCAGTGACATATTAAAATCAGTGATTTTTGGCAGCCACACATTCACGGATGCCATTATGGAATTCAATCCCTACTCACGTAGCCCAACAAGTTCGTTGCATTGTGTCCTTGACGGGTTGTATTTTCTTTGCAACATGGATCGCAGAACTAGTGAACTGATTCCATGTCAGCCTTGACTCAAAATTTGGATAAAAAGGTATCAGAGTGCAATGAATACACACCATGAGCTCCGGGTAGAATTTCACTAGTATGCGTACGTCCCATCAACAAGCTCGATCATTATATTTTATCTTCCACATTGCAAAATATAACAATCGATATTTTAACAGCTGCTACTTCCCTTTTTGAAGTCTATAAGCCTTGTTTTAAGACAAATAGTTAAAACGTGAAAGAGTAACTATTTACTAATTATTCATATTTATTGATGATTTTATCGCCGGTACGAGTCGAACTTACATATGCTTGCAGTTCTCAAAGCCTGTTCTCTTTTTAATAAGGAACTGGCGCTTTGATTTTTACTCGAAATAATCTCTGTTGCGTTCCCATCCACACCAATGACACGCAAGTATTGATATCTTCAAGCAATTTATTCATAATGCGGTGCTCTACATTGAATTTAAAGACGAAGCAATTTAATTCCAAAAATAACTTAGCTCAACCTTCACCATTCTGATATTCTACGCTCCGCTTAAGACTACAAATGTATCACCTTTCGTGCCCTGATCGGGATGGAGAGAAACGAAAAATGCGTAGCGTAGCTGAAAACGAATATTCTATATCTGGTGGAATAATTTTTACTTGTTTAAATATAAATAACTTAATACTTGTACTAATATGTTCCAGTGCAAATATATAATTTCAAACATATGCCTACAGGTAGGACAAATCACAACCAGTTAGTAAATATTTGAGCAGTAGAACCACTCTTCTTTCATCTCTTACTTGGTTCATTACAAGTTTCCGCACAAAAAGTGAGTCTATATGCCAGTGCAATGGACTGTTGAAAGGAAACCAACAATTAATAAACAATAATAATTTCCAGCTATTAACTTTCTCCGCGAAGAGACAAAAAATGATTATTTGGTGTCACGACAACCAGGGAAGAATCAGCACTCCCATCAAGAATGAATTCGGATGAGAATTTCATTCTTTCACGGCATTTTTTTACTCCAAGGACCAGACAACAAGTTACAGATTCAGAGCACTGTCTTCTCCACTGAACCCGCAATCCCCATCCCGGCACTCCGCAGTCAGCGCCACGTTCAACAAACCTTCGTCTCAACCCATGCCCCGAACTTCCAGAATTGTACTAGAACGCGCGATGACAACACTTTATGGGAAACACGAATGGACCACCAAAGTGCAACATGAGCATTAAGGCTTTATACACAATTATGCAAAAGTCACGTCCACTAGAAGGGAAGCAGGCCGCATGGCAGACAGGCGCAGGCACTGTGTAAGAGCGACATTGCCTGCACAGGTGAAACATCGCATCCCAACCGAGAGCTACGACCGCTCACGAAACCCGTAGACGCTGGCTGCAGTGCCACAAACCTATAAGGTCTACGACGACGAATTGGAGGGTCGCCATGCACACCACAGACGCCATTAAAATCCACTTCCATCCGCCAGTTATGCGCCACTGTGCAGCACAGATTTGAATGAAAATCAGAAAAAGAAAACAAAAAAAAAAAATAAAAAATAAAACCAAGAAAAAAAAAACTTGAGAAACGAAAAAAAAGGAAAATTATAAAATAAGCATTTGCAAATTTCGCGGAGGATCAGAATGAAGATAAATCCCTGGATGAAGCTCGATGAAGACCACAGATAACGCTCGGGATTTAAATCGGATCACTTCTTCATTATACGAGTGCATATCGTGTGGTGGGCTCCCTTTGCCCTGGAGCTGCGTCTATGGTGACGGTGGTAGGTACTTAAGTTTAAGAGATTGCAGATTTCGAGATGGTCTTCTACGGCGATCGATTCGATCACAAAGCCACCACTGCAGTGCGCCTCCCGAAGTCTGCTACTGCGCTTGTAATCGAATCGAATGCACGCAAGCACTTCGTCTGCCGTGGTGTAGGTGACGTCGCGTCGCCGTTTAACGAGTGCTCTTCGTGTGAACGTTCAATGCGGCCGAGACTCATGGAAATTCATGAGTGGGCTTGGGTTTGGTTTCATTGTTAAGCTGTTAATGTTAATGCGGGTGCGGATTGCTCGATGTCAATCTTGAGATTCCCCTCAGTGCTTACACCTGTGCGTCCGTTTGGGGAAGAGTTACTACTAAGCGAGGCACTGGCTTAAGTCTGTGTGGTTGGGTGTGAGAGTTTAAGAACCTCTTTAGTGGACCGAAACTGAGTATGAGGGTGGGCTTGCAAAGAGGTTTTTCTTGTCCTACCTGCAGATATGCGCTTTGGTTGCAAAGAGAAATTAAGCAATTTAACTTGGTCAACAGGAAACACTGTTCCCATAAATTAATGTCACAAGTTGAATTCGTCATCGTTTTTAAATATTATATGTTGAATATTTAGTGACCGCCGTGACGCACAACAGGTGCGTCGACTTCTACACGGATCATGGTTTAACGTCCAAACTAATCTCATTCCATAGATAATTCACTCCACCCCATTGAAATTATTGACAGCTCTCTAAACGCCTTTTGCAAGTTGGAGTCTGCATATAATTGGTAGGTCTCATTCAAACAAGGGAAAGCAAAAGCAGGCTTAACACGCATGGTTGATGTAGAAGCCTTCCTTTGAAAATCTGGGATTTTAAATTACCTAGTTTACGAGAGTTTGTAAATCGCACAGTATACAACACAATCAGCACAATGGACTACGGTATCTACATAAGAGTGATTGATTCTGATTTGTACTCGAAAAGTGCTTTACTTTTGGTTGGTAACAATTACTCGTACTGGGATTCTACAGCCCTATTTGGTATAATTTTTATCCGACCTCTGTACCGAAGACAAAACATTTCGCCTCACTTAAAAGTGGATATTTGCCCGTTACAGGCCACAATAATCAAATAATTGAAAAATGATGACAAACAAAGAGTGTTTATTCTTATTAACCCCTTATCCCACCAAGACCACCTGACAAAGGTCATCAAATCGAATTATTCCACGCTTCAAATGTATCTGTCGAATGGAAATTCCTCATATTTTTGAAAATGTCGCAAGAAAGTTTGTAAACTAAAGGCTGAAGTGAGGAAATTGAATATAATTGATTGAGTTGAGACTGGTGTTGAATTCGATGATTTTGATGATCAGGGCTTCGTTTAATTCGTTTTATTTCTTCAATTTTATTTACAAGCTAGACGCAAATGCCTAAAACTAAAAAAGTAGCTTAACTAACTTACCAATCGTTCTTATATCTAACATACTGACCCTATACGGGTACTCTAAGCTATGCTATCTGAATTCAGTTGTGCCCTTCGGCTTATGCTGTTTTTTTTTTTTTGCTTCTGCACATAGACAATTTGATTTTGTTTGTTTGGTCATGAAAACTTGGCTTTCTGTGTCTATCTTAAGCTAACTTAACAGCCCGTGCTGTACAGACGCGTGCACCATGCTATGTATATGCCTCACATATATAATTTATACGCCGTGGTGCACCTTTTTTGAGATTTGAGCTTGATATTTTTTTATTTGGTAGTTTATTTATATATATATGTATACCATATATGTGGTTTTTTTTCTTACAAGCTGGCTTAGAACATATATAAGCTGGATACTAAATTTGCCGTTCTTTGTCAGACTCTCTCCTGTCTCCAGCAGATATCGCTCTTCTAAGCCGGAGGAGATCCTCGTGATTGCAAGCATTCATATGAAAGTCGCTTATCCACTGTTCGAATTACGACATGGATCATTGCAGAACATCCGTGTGGATCCTGTATTAGGCCAATTGTGTCGAGATAGAGGAACACCTCGGGAGGAATAAAGCGCACTCTCTCATGGTACAGATAATTGGGGTAATGAGCCCCAAAGGTCAGACTGTTGGAAGCTCGTGCAACATGTCTTCTGTTCAGCATAATATTAAAATGATCTATCCTGTTCAAGTTTGTCCCGTTGTACATGACCTCATTGGGATGGTACTTCTTGTAATCAGACTGGGCTATACGATATAACAAATTCCAAGACAGTCTCTTCGAACAGACTCAACTTTTCCATCAGGGAAGTACTCACGTTGAACCACAGAGAACACCCGTACGCCATAATTGACTGGACAAGGGCCATGTAGCAGATTACCTTCACCCAGTAATCAAGTTCGCTATTGTAAAACAACCCTCTTGCCACATCAAAAGCCGTTTTAGCTTTCGTCAAAGGAATATCTATATGTTTGTCAAAATACAGGTATTGATCCAACCCAAAACATGAATTCCTAAATGTAGATGAGGATGAATGTGAACAAGTTAAGTTTGAACGCATTTGGTACATTACACCAAACTTTGACTGCAATTCCAAATTAAAAAGTGAAAACACAGACCGAGAAGTAAAACAACAAACAAAATGAACCACTCGACGTGACGTTGTTAAAGTGGAAGAAAATATAGCGACCAGCATTGCCAAGTGTAGAAGGCAAGTAACACCATTCAATCTTCATAAAAAGTGACTCGGTGTAAATCTAAAAAGATTCCAGTGATTATAAACTGTTTAAAAAGAATAGATATGCATGACCGATGATTGTCAACAGTAACGTGGGCGGTGTTGGTCTAATTAACTCTTATACCATATTGAACGCAATAGCTTTCAAATTATAACGCAACCTGTGATAATTAAGGTTACCTTCATCTTGTGGCAGCATTAAATACATTAGCTTCATAAGAATTGTGAAGGAATCGTGCGATTCTCTTGATAAACTATCCGTTGGTCGTTCACCACCCGCTTCTTAGCTATCGGTAACCTCGCTGAGGTTGTAAGTGCCGTCGTTGACCTTATATGATGGAGTTCCTTCGCCGCCAACTCTACTCCAAAATCCCGATATGATCTTGAAGGCAACCTTTTAGATCTGAGCTTCGGATATGTCAGAGTAGCTCTAAAAGGGAGTGCAACAGGTGGCTCTGGTTGTCGCCGTTGGGTAGCTCCTCCGCCGCCATCCGTAAAAAAGATGAGCTCTGATACAGACTCATCCACTCTCTCCCTCTCTCGTTTGCAGCCGCCAATGACGTCCCACGCCGGTTGAGTACCCCATCTTCAGTCGAACGTACTCGGCTCCCGGATTTCACCACGGGGAGGTGAGAGTAGGAGTTCATTGACAGAGGCAAAGTGCAGACGCCTGTGCCTGCATAAGTCGCTTGTCAACGCTTCGAAACCCAAATAAGAGCACTTTCATTGGTAAAAGAGCAGCTTGTGCAGTTGCTAGCGTTTGTTTAGGCAATACAAATAATTTTCCTAAATTGTGATCAAACATTTTGTACATTCAAGTATGTTTCCGAAATTCAAAATATTGGTACAAAAGCAGCAACAGTCAGTCATGTCTACCAAAGAAGGTTGTGTTACCAAGTGGGCGTTGTCAATCCACTTCCGCAAGCCAGTTGGTGATTATGGTTAAGCAATGAACGTTATGACACTAATGCAGCTCAGGTGGGTAAAGTTGTTGAAGATATTACCTCCTATGTGACTGGTCCTATTTGCGGGGGGCGCTTCAATTACAAAGATGGTGCACTGTAGTTTTTCGTCGCTGCAGCGTCTCCAGAAGTAGATGTGGGACAGGGCCAATCTAGAGGTATGGTACTAATGGTGCAGTACCAAGAGATGACTCATAAGATTATTTATTTGTTTATTTATTTATTGTGTCCGCGATTATACAATGGTTGTACTTTACATTACTTGTTCACGGAGATCCGGTGTTATTACCCTACTACTGAAATATTTGTGAGTAAAATAGATATATAAAAACATACATAAATAAGTTAATAAATGTAGTTGAATAGATAAATATATATAATATATATGGGTGGCGCTACAGCCCGTAGGGAGCCAGGGCCTAGCTTCCCAGCAACCACTCGTGTTGTACATGCTATTATTCTCTCACGAGTGGAAGGGACCTACAGTTTTATGCCGACTCCGAACGGCCAAGTTTGAGAAGTTTTTTTCTAGACAGGAAATACTCTTTGAGCATTGTTGATGACTCGAAAGAGGTGGGGCCGTGAAAATTACTTTTTTTGTCGCTCAGAGCTGGAATCGAACCTACGACGTTGTGGTTGGGGTCGACGCACATACCCATAACGCCACGGGCCACCACAGAATAGATAAATAAATAGTTTAAATATTGTACTTTTTACGAAGATTGTTTATATTAAGCTCCACTGAAGACTTAATTTATATTTAACAAATTAATTAAGATTTTTTAAGAATTCTTTATATGTCAACTAAAAAATTAGCTCTTAATCTTAGGCCTAAAATAAAATAAATGTTTACTTACTTATCAGGCCGTCGACCCATGAAGGGTCTGAGCCTGAGCAATTGCCGCCTTCCATTGGTGACGTTAACGAATGTTACTGCTTCCAGTCATCAAGGTAAGCTGTCTTACATACTCGATGACTAGATCTCTGTACCGGAGATTCGGTCTTCCTCTCCTTTTCGAACCTGGAGTAGAACCAGGAATAGAAGAGCCTCTTTGCTGGTGCGTTGTTGTCCATGGGCTCGATGTGGCCGAGCCAGTGTAGTCGATGATTTTTGCCTTATGGACTACATCCACATCCTTGTGCAGCCCGTAGAGTTCGCGGTTATATCTTCTCCTCAATTTGACTTCCTCGCAGACGGAACCATATAACCGAAGCAGAATTTCTTTTTCATCAGTAGCAGGAGTGGCAGGATTATAGTTTTGTGGAGCATGATTTTGGGTTTTCGAGTCAGGAGTTTCGACCTATAGTTTTGACAACCCGAAGTAGCATTGATTGCCAAGGGCGATTCTACGTCGAGTCCCCAGTACGAAGTCAGTAAACGTTTCCCCGAGGTAGACTATCTCCTTTACATACCCACATTAACATTAAAAGAAGCTGTAAGATCGAACAGTGATCTTGTAAGAAGTATAGCTCGTAGACCAGAAACAACAAATTAGTGACTTCGACTTTTGGTTATACAATTTGCATATGTCATATTCAAGCCTGCTTTTGACATTCATTCAGAATCCGCACAGTTCTTATTTTCCGCTTTGTAATCGAAACTTGAATTTTCACCACACATCGGGCTCGTACTTATGAACTCTTTGGATTATAATAGATACATAAAGAGCACAGTCGATCTCATGAACCCAATGTGCATACAGACTTCAGTGAAGTCGGAGATAAACTATTGCACTGTCGGTCTGATAGACATACAATATATAGAAAGATTAATAAAAGAGAAATATAACCCCAACAAGCAAACATACAAGAATATGGATGTGAACGATTGGATGAATATTCATCAAAGCAAAATTCAAAAATGAATATCTTATCAAACACTCAGGACTCGAAACACAACAACAAGACTACTAGTCAAATTCGATATGACGATATGTTATTTCAACTCAATCGCGTATACATCGTTTTCAAACACATTTATTCAACCAACAGAAAATAGTAGTAAGTAAATTTTGAAAACAAATCCCATCCCATGTGACATCCAAGTCACGGACATCCACTGAAATCCACTGAAAGTGGCATCATATAACGCATTCAACTTAATGCCGCGTTTAAACTAATTACTGTGCACTGTCCAACACATTATCGCATGGCATACATATTCTATGCACAGCCTAAATAATTTATTACGCACACTATAATGAGCAGCAGCAAGGCATTAAATTAAGCACAAATCCCACGGAGCATCGTGTCTTATGATAAATGCAAGAGTCTCATAAGTGATATGATATACACATCGTTCTCGTCGCACCAGTCGTCGTTGCGGTTGCTGGGGATGGCCATTGCTCGGTCTACCTGTCTTTCAACCAAATCTCCATGAATCCCATTAAATTAAGTAGTCTCCACATTCTGAGGAGTATACGCCACCATCTACCGTCACCGCAACCCTACGTGAGATCGAACGCTCATTCCATTTGCACTTCGTTTAATTTGTATGTGCGGATGAATCGAAAACAAGGACAATGCATCTAGGAGGCGATATTAGTTACACCACCGAGCTGCTAAGAGACCTGTTTTGGGGTGGGGATGGAGCACAGACGGTCTCAATGGTCCGGAGAAAAGACGGTCCACCGCCAAATCGCACAAGCAATGGCAGAAGCGGCGATAGCTGTAGCTGTAGGAGCAGCATCAGTAGCAGCAGCAGCAGCATCATCATCAGCAAGTGGCGATATTTATAGCCAAATGATAAATTATCTGACACGGCTAATTGCAGCGGAATTAGTGTTTAATTTAACATGCTACTCGAATGCCGGGCCAGGCCCATAATGCTCAAGGGGAGGGCGGTAGGTCACGGCACCATGCGACACTGGGAGATATTATTATTAGTTATATGGTGAAAATGCATATTAATATCCGTAGCGCATTAATTTCTGCGTAAATAGTTGTGTCAACCGATGGTGCAGTACGATTGCCGCACTCTAGAGCAGAGCCCGAGATAGAGATGGCATCATCAAGGCGCGCAGAGAGGTCTACATCACCCAGCCAAGAGACATCTTGACACCTCGGAATTGGGCGTAGCGGCGAGAGTGAGAGATACAAATACTGAAACAAACTGATTTCTGTTGACGACATTTCTCGCGGAAAGCCTTGTGGCTGTGCGCTGTGAGCTGTCATACACGCAGCCATATGTGTGAGCGAAATTCTCTGGATAACAGCGGAGCGATTCACGCATTCCCAAAATGATTTACGTGGAATAAATCTAATTTTAATTTATAAAATCGAAACGGTGCCGCATGTACGCGTTGGGTGGTTTTTGGCGGGACAACCATGTTCGTTGCAAGTTGAGTATTTGTCTCTGCCCCGGCCTGGGAGGAAATTATTAATTATCGCGACATATGTTCAAGATTGTGGGCACTGTTCACTGCTCACTGCTCACCCAGATCTCTGATGAATTACCGATAGATTGTCACTTACGGGTGTGTATCCACCAGAGAATCTGTCCACTTTGGGGACCATATCAGCGTTGCGGGACGTGATGGCGGGCCATGTTACACATCTTAACACGAATTTTTGATCCTACACTCTGATTTTTGAGCATTTATTTATTCCATTTGAATACGCCTACCTCCTCGGTGATTCTCGCTTGAAGCTATCAGAATTGTTGCATCCTGTTGTAGCTGCAACCGGCGATTGTCAGATTGGTTTGGTAATTTATTTGTAATGAGACACTTAAGGGTTAATTACATATCAATCATGGAGGGGCTTATTGCCATTAATTATAGTTTTATTTGTGTACGAGGTGTTGGATGGTTCGACAGTGTCGTCGCTGTGCCACCCAAGTGGGCCAGTGTGCGGCATGTTGACTCTAATCTGGTGGTTTATTGTAATGAATTGGCGATTATGTTTGATGTAACCGGAGGTAAATGCTTAGAATTGAGGGTCAAATTGCACATTTATCATGGCAACGGCAGTACAAACTAAATGAGCACCAAATATAATGCAATACATTGCAAATGATTGAATGCACATTGATATTAGGACAATCTAGTCATATTATTTTGAAGGACAAATGATGTGGGTGTAGAAGTGACCAAATCTATTAATAACATATCAATTTGAATATTTTTTGAAAATGATCCACTTGCGTTTGTTTCAGTTAGGAAACAAATTTGCAGTCGTATCTTTCACCTTGTACAATTTTCTAAAAGACAGTAGCACAGGAAAACATTTGTACATTTACCTCTTCCGCTAGATGAATTTTTGAAAACAAAATTATGTCTTGGGCATCATTGTTGTCTATATTTTAAGTTTTTGTTTTGTATGTGTATGTGTATTCTGTACTACAATTTTGCGCTATTTTCCTTGCAACCACTTTCCCGGTGTTACCAATTTAGTGTGGAGTAGACTTTTTCTACCGCGGTGTTTTTTGCAAACGTTCTGCTATGCTTGATCTTTCGTTCAATTTATTAAGCGACCCGTTCAAAGGAAGCAACAAGACTTTTCCAAAGAACAAGAAAGCTAATATTGCTTAGGAGTTGGTGAGAACATCATAATTCCCCGGTAGAAAAGAACTGCGGGGCTATGTTAAGCTGAGTCAGCATAACTAGCTGATATTTATTTGTCTAAAAATATGCAATCAAGATGTAGAAGAGACAAGTCCTTCTATTTCTTAAATTTTTCTAGTGCTACAAGTATTACCCAGACTGGCGTAAAACTAGTCGGACGAAATTTATAGCTTAACCGAGGAAGGATTTTGAAGTCGTGGTTTGTAACAGGAAGTTCTCAATTGAAAATGCTTACACGTGAATTAGATCTTCAAAGCATGAAAGTTGTGGGTTCGCTTTTTTTATATGGTGGTTGGTGTGAATTGGTTCATTTTAAAAAGGTTCAAAACAGGGAAGATGCAACTGACTGAGAATTGTTTGATGAGTGTGGAGTTATGAGCGGAGGCAATGGTATTGAAATACACGATTTTGTCAGCATGGTAAGGATGAAGAAAATAAATAAAAATAACAATTGGAGAAAGAACAGTTTGGTCAGAAAAGAACTCGAGTCTGAAACGCAGAAGAAATCAATGTAGTGGAGGTTATGAAAGTAAGAGAATACGTATCTCAAGCTAGGTACTACACACATAAAAGGCGAGTATGTGTTTTTTGTCAATGCATGGCATTTTTATACATATTTCGTTATTGTCATGGCCCAAGTCCTATTTTATAAAAGCGACCTTTAATGTTGGTCACCGGACCAATAACGACGTCGATGAATTTGATTTATTAAAACACAACACACTAGAGATCTCCAAGCAACTCGATCCTCCGCCATCGACTCCAACTCATCACTATTTATGCCCAAGCGCAACCAAGCGAGTTTTTGGACTTGGCCCAAGCATCCCGTTCTGTATCTTCCAAATGGACGCCTTCTTGGTTAAGACGGATTTAAGGCACGCTTCGGAAGCCATTATGATGGGGGACATTCGTGCTACGTGTCCAAACCATTGAAGCATAGATCTTTCCGGGTTACTGGCTTGAAGGCCAAAAAGTTTTGACACCGACCTCGGCCTTTCTGATTACAGATAATCCAAACTGGCTTAGCATTTCAATCGCCATAATGCCTTCTCCCACTGTTGAACTATTCTGCACCCTACTCAAGCTCCGAAAAGTGCTCAATCCACCTGCGTAAAATATACCCCTCATTGGAAAGCAACAATCTTTTGAGTTGACTCCTTCGATTCTCGCCCAACTCCTTTCAAGACTGTTCTGAGGCTGATCACACAGCCAATTTGCAAGTTCTTCGCGCCTCAGAGTACCGGTCACGCGAAGCAGATTCAATCAAAAAAACCCAGTCTCTGTTGGATTCATGAACTAGTGTTTCAAGCCACGCAGTTCTTTTCTCACCAACATCCGTCACTCCAGGCCGCTTCATTCCACAAACATCCCGTGCAGAGGTAATGACAGGTGTTGAAAACAGTCAGTCTTCCTCATATCCGATAGAATAGTTGGAATTCCTTTCCGATATGTGCCGTGCAAAGTTTTACTTCACCTCACTGTTTTGTAGTTCCTCCCACCGATTGCATGAAACCGCTCTTGGTGTTCGCCTTGACAGAAGACGAATGCTATTAGTGAGGTTTAGCGTACACAACACCAACAACAACTGACAACCTGACGGTGCCATGTGTATTTATTGGTGCTTTTGTGTGGAAAGAAGGTGTTATTTATGGACATGCCCTTTGTACAGCAGATATCTAACACTTTCTGTTTTCGTTCCTCTCAATCATACCTCACATGTCCTACAACATCACCCATGTGAGCACTGAAGTCGCGTACTCTGACTCTAGAGCCTACGTTGACGTTTCAAGCTTGATCTTTAAGATCCTACTACCGTGCCCTGTCTGTCCAGATATTTGAGGTACAACTCCCGCCAGGAAGAGTTTCCACCCATCCAAAAGGTCCACAATTATATATTCTCTTTGCGTCGTTGAAGAGACATCTTCGTCTACTAGCTCGAGATAATTTTCTATGAGAGATGAGACGTTCCATGTGCCTATCCTAAGTCAATGGCGTTGTCTGCTGCCTGTTGATCGCTGGTGAGTGCGAAGAAACAGTTTCTCTTTTACTACAAAAACACGTTGCCGTTTTCAGTGACTTTGGTGCATTTTGATGTAGCTGCACCCGTTTAAAAGCCTATAACTTGCACTTTAATCCTGCATTTAAATTAAATTATTACGTAATTATATTAATTATGTAACGCAAAACGAAACTATTGGCAACAGGGAAGTAGAAAAGGGGAAAACGAAGGAGACCGGGCATTCTGACGGTGACTTTTACTCAGGATAGACGTTTATTTGTAATGTGGAAAATTTATCGAATAACTTGAAAACATAGTGAAATTGAATTTCAAAATTATTTAATTTATCAAACTGAAATTTATTGAATTCTTGTGCTGTGTGCTGTATTTTGCTAACAGCTTTTAGCGCCAATCTGATGGTAATCTTCCCCGTTGCTCCAACAAAGTTTCAATTTGAGGTACAATTTAACTGGCTACAATTTCAAATATTTATTCTATACTTTTCAACTGTTATGTTCTTCTTAAAGTCCTTTTGGCTATTTCCTTGGCGTTAAATGAGTATGAGAAATATGGGATTATTTACTGTAGATGTGGCTTCTACAAATTTCATAAATTTAGAGATTTACTTTCCTGCTTATACGAAAATGTTTTCCAGCTGGTAGTCTATATTCAGTTAGAAATGCATACATCTATGTACATAAATGAGCAGATTAAGTAAAGTAAAGTCTCAGCTAAATTCTATACTGCTATTATCGCAATCTATATTCAGCCAGAATTCGAAGGGAACTTCTGTACTTTCTTTATCGAAAACAACTCAACTCAACATTAAGTATTTATTATTTATTTCAAAAAAGAAGGAGAAGTGCAATCTTTTAAAACAGATAACTACAAGCACCAAGCAAACAATTCTAAGTTTCTTATAAAAATGAACCCGTTTTGTCATGTTATCCAAAGGAATGTGCATAGTTCAGCGACATCGCTATGATATATGAGTGTATTTAGTTTGTTACCTCGAAATGTAGTACGTAATAATATAGTTAATCGTCAATGATATAGAGAATGTTTCTTTGGATGTGAAAAGATGAAAGATTCGCTGTTGAATAATGAGTTAGAAATTAAATCAACTATCGAAAGTCACATTAGTTGCCGCCTACAACCATCTAGCAAGCACTTATAGTTTTCATACACACTATTTTTTGTTTCATCCTTATCTCCTTCAATTTAGAATAACACTAGTATCTTTCATAAAACATCACACAAATATGCAATCTGTCTGAGGAATATCCCAACTAATTGGCATATTAGCCACCTCGCACCTGTGATTCAATTCTGAAAACACAATATCCAAAATACACAGACGCCGTAGAAATATGCAAAACTTGCAAGTGGCAGCCAACAAAACAAAATTAATCCACCAACAGCCCGCCCCACTAACGAACACAATCAAGCTGAATAAAGAAAATTGAAATACAAATGCTCAGTGGAATTATCCGAAACATCAAAATACATGAAGTACTCTCCAGTGTTGTTTCATTCAGCATGTGACTGTGGCAGCACCACTGAGAGCAGAACACAAAGAGATATGCGCGTTAAGGATATGCCAATCGATGTCGTTTGATATCTGTGTGTGTTGGCGTACAACCACCATCATGACAATGATAAGGAGGAGATGAGGACGAGAATGAGAATACTCCTCCCCACATCCTGCTCAGTGGGTTTTTGAAACTGAATCAAACTTGAAATTTTCCTACTGCACGAAAAATCCGCAACCGCGCACTCACTTCCCCTGGACTGTGTGATATGGTTTCCTTTTTCAACTCATTCCCACCATTCCTCCTACCTAATACTAGTTTTTCAAAAAACACAACAAAAACAACAAAACACGACTGAAGGTGGCTCATTTCTTTATCTCTTAATCCGAGTGAGTAGTTAAAAATGCCAGTCGAACAAACAGACAACATAATAATCGTGTCTTCGTTCTTTTGCACAAATTCGGATGTCTGAGGGTAGCCGTACACCGCACACAAGCTCAGTTCATCTTCATAGTTGCAGTGATTCCAGTTGACGCCAGTTGACGATCTGCATACCTCACACGGAGTGTGAGACATCCTCAATTTCGGACGTGTACCAGATCGACGCTGCTGCAAGGGAGGATCGGTTCTGGGTGGCAATATTAAGACCGTCCTGATAAGGATAATACAAGTGTAGTGTGTGAAAGTTTAAGAAAGAGCTTTATTCATCGGAAGGAAATTGATAAGATTTCATCGGTGTCAGTGCAGTCTGTGCGCACTTAGAACGTATCTGCAATTCATTTAAGTGCCTAAACTTGTATCTAATGCTTTTGTTTGTTTTTCGCTCTATTTTTCGTTTATAATCGAAAAAATATTTCGTGTCTCGTGATAAGAACAGCGGCGGAAAGTTCAAAATTCACCGCCTCCATTCTCACTCCGCGGGTACGGAGGGTACGGAATAATCTTGCAATCATAACAAGAGGACAATTAAAAACCCATTAAAAGCATTTGGGCGGCGGTCGGAAGGTGAATGAGTGTGTGGTGCCAAAGAAAGTGGGCCAACCAAGTTCCAATATCAGAGGAGGACCAGAGCAACGCGTCGACCGTGTTATTGAGTTTGACATTCGCTTCCGAGTTAATCACACATGAAGTTGTGTAGCGCGGCGCATTTCGGTTAAAACTTTCAACGGCCAAAAGCTCACAGCAGCAGCAGCACCACCAGCAACATAAATCGAGAACAATAACAAAGCTAAGATAGATTGTCCTCGTACGTCACTGGATTGGTGGGCCTTATACAAACACACACAGATACACACATGCAAGTATCGTAGGCACGCACCAATGCTGCTCACTATCGAGCATTCAGGAAACTTTCGACACGGAATTTCTGGATTCGTGCAATCCGCATTTCATGTATGGTAGGAGAACGCAAAAGGTCCTACAGCAGAAGTCACCGCACCGCACGTCGCAGGAATCGTGTTATTTTGAGACTTCAAGGGGAGCTATTACGCTCATAGCTAATACGGACTTTTTTCCTGTGTAGTTTTACTCGGTTGTTTGTGTACAAAGTCAAAAGTTTGAGTGGCTGTCGAGTGTAAAAAATAAACGGGCTTCGTAATTGCCAGTGGTTTTCTTCTCGATTATCCTTCAACAATATCCTTGTTTGTCACTAAGTGAATTTGAACTGATAAGAGAGTTATTTTATTTCGTAATTTCGTTCCTGTCCTTTTTGTGTTGTGAAGTTGTGTTTTTGTTTGATTACTCGTTTCTCGGTTGATTTTGGTTGGTTGTTGAGTGTGATCAGTGTGAATACTTACATTGTCGTTAACAAGCAAAAGGTGTGGGGTAAGATTATCCGGTAAATTATCCAAAAAACTGTGAGAGGGAAACTATTTGAAATTGTGCTCGTGTCAAAATGGACTTGAACAGTGTAAGCGAAGACTGGGAGCATCCAGTGTCAGCATTTCTACCAGAAATGAGTAGTTGTGATGACGAGTTTTTCAATCCACATGAGGTGAGTTAATGAATAAAAAAATAATTTCATATTGATGTGTGGGAATAAATGATGATAGAAATAGTATTTTGATATTTTGACAGTGTTATGACAAATTTGATGTAAATTCAGAAACTTCGATTCAGGGAATTTATTACTATGTACATGTAACGTTCATGTATAGAACCTCATTATGTACAACGTTCTGCACAATTTCTTCTGAACCCTTCAATTTAAGATCTTAAGAATAGTTCCAGAAACATTTTTATTGACACTAGATTGCTCCAAAATGTACATCTCTTGCTCTAAGTAAGAGTTAGAAAGTCATTTTCCGAGATAGTTCCTGTAATCTACAAGTCACCGTTACATAGTATTAAGTCTATCAGTCAGTCACATTCTTACATATTAGTCGAATGACTTGATGGTTGCAATCAAACAAGTTGTTCAATGTACTCTCTTGACAACGAAGTGAACCTCATCTCACATAATTACTTAAATCGCATAAAAGTATGTAAAAGATTTAAAAGATCAAAAAATGGAAATCCTTGGTATTGACGAATATTTGAGCCTGAACTTAAACTGCATAGAGGTATAATACGTTCCCCGTGACTATTAGCCAAACACATAAATAATCAACAAAATCTAGATGTATCCTCGTTAACTTCGAAATACATTTTTTTGGACTTAAGCATCACTAATCTGATGTTTAGCGTCAATTTGATAAAGGCGATTATTATAATAATAATATGGGTGGCGCTACAGTCCGTAAAAGGCCACGGCCTATCTTCCAAGCAACCACTAGTGTTGTCAGTGCTGTTGTTCTCTCACGAGTGGAAGGAACCTACAGTTTAATGCCGACTCCGAACGATCAAGTTTGAGAAGCTTTTCTAGACAGGAAATACCCTGTGAGCATTTTCATTGACTCGGCTGACACGGTGGGGTCGTGAATATTTTTGTCGCACAGAACAGGCATCGAACCTACGACGTCGATGTTGGGGTCGACGCACATATCCACAACGCCACGGACCACCACGATTAGGCAAAAAATCCATAATATGCTGTTTTGTTGCGGAAAACTTAGTTAATCAAGCATAAATATATTTTAAAAGAAGTCAAAAAAGAACAGGTCAATTGACATTACATTTCGATGAAGTACTTTGCATTTGTCTAATATAATTAAACGATATTCCGTACATGCTCATCTCACGCACATGTCACAGCATATACTGAACTTTTGCATTCGGAGTTTGTGGGAACATGCAAAATTTAACCCATTGTTTTGTGGTTGGCTGTTGACCAACATCAAACATTAGATATGTGATAGCTAGAGACTAGACAAGGGAGTAGCGCTGTGGGCCGTAAGCGTTTGAACAGCACTGCATAATAATTGTAAATGATTTTGCTTATTTGAATAAAAAACGCGTGTCAAATTGACACTAAATATAGAGTAGTGTAATATAGTGTGGCAGGGATATAAAGAAGCCCAAAAATGCCACAAAGTTATTTCTAACATTCCAAAATTGTTTCTTATATAAAAAAACACAACACGCATACAAGAAATAAGAGTCATCTTAAAAAATAATTTTCAAAGTGTAATTATTTTAGTACATAGCTCTAAATTTGAAGTAAGAAAATAAAAAATTATTTTCTTTCCATAACAACAACGAAAATTACAGGGGTTGATACATTTGTATGTTAAATTTGTTTTCACAAAATTAATCGCAATACATGTTTTTAACAATTCGTTCCCATTAAGTACATCCAAATAAATTATGTTTGCATCTTTGTATACACGAGCTAGTCAATTCACGTTAGTAAATTTCTCTAAAAGAATCATCGCGTTTCTGAATTAAAATACATAACTCCTTTTTGTACTAAAATGGTGCATATATAATATTTTTCTTATACCATATGTGAATTTGTTTCTTATATCCAGATTATAAAACTAACTACTGCTATAGTCTACGCGCTATTTTTTATTTTACATGTCAAGCGTAATATTTAATTAGTCATGCTTAGATCATGTTTGATGAATTATATAAGCCAATCAAAAAAAATTTACTCCTTTGTTTGTGTTTTCTAATATTTGACGTTAGCTTTCTTTTTTAATAACAGTTTGTGTAATGTAGCTATACAAATTCTGTGTTTACTTCTTAGGCTTTCTTTTAGACGTACATTGCCGGTCGTCTACGTACGGCCTTCATTCTTCAGAGAGTTCAGAACCATTTTTTCTTCCAATCTTTAACTCTCTGGTCACTTCCAAAATTCACCGGTATATAAAACGTTCAACGTGTTTCGAAAAATCCATTTCTTTTTAATGTCAAACTGAAATAGTTTTTTTCGTTTTTAGACTTATGTGGCCTTTTTTGCAGGAAGTTCTGCTATGTTTCTATGTTACCGTTAATACTAAGAGTTACTAAACTTGCTCAAACATTACCCTTCTGCCAACACTTTAGACTATATTTTGGCACAATTTTTCTCTAGCCAGATATATCGTGCAAATGTAGCATTCAAATAGCCTTGTCATTAATAAACATACAGCAAAATAAACCATGGGGTACCGCAGGTATGTAGACTTATGTCAAGGTACAATTTTCTTTCTTTACTTCGTCAGTTTACTTTTAATTAATTTATTTTTTGGTGCTATATTTATAACAAAGAATATAGAAGAAAATTTCATTACACTCTCTTCGGGCACTGTACTTTTGTTAACACTAAGACTCATTAGTAGATAGTAACTTCTCGTTTTAAAGAATTAAAAAAACAATTAAAAAAACCTGATCAAATATTTTATTCCTTTCAAGACTTCTTTGCATTCTGTGGAGTGGTGCCGACAAGAAGCACAAAAATCTCTAGTTGATATAACAAACACTTATGTGTTTGAAAAGAGCTAGTATTTAGTAAAAATATTATGTTCATGTATCGTTAAAGTAGTGAAAACATCATTACGAATGTAAATAGTAACCAATAAACTATATAATACCCCATTTTTAAAATTAAAAAATATGTATGCATGATACCGTTCTTAAGGTGCTAAAACTAAATTATTTATAAACTTGACAGTCAAATAATTCGCGTTTAGCGCAGAGGCTGCCATTTGAGTAAGCAACCAAGCAGTAAAACTTTGTTCCTACCAGGTGTACCTGAAGTTGAACATTTTTAATTATTTTTAAACGCTGTCAAATTTGAAAAATATAAAATGATATGTACGTATGAATCATGCAATCTTAATCGCAACTCTTATCAAATCACGTCCGGGACTTAATTACTCAGATGATCCCGAGCGACAACGTTTAGATCAAATAAAAGACGTGGCCTGGATGTTTTTGGAAAGTCTGTCAGGAAAAAATATGTATTTTCATTTCGAAATGATACTGGAAGAAATAAAGAACAACGTGCTCAGTGTCGGCGATGAATCCTCATTTAGCTTCCTGTCTAACTGTTTGAATTTCATCATTTCCTTTGACTGGTTCCGAACACGATGCACTGTGACAGACAGGAGATCACGTAGGATTCCTGACATGAATGCCTTTAAACAAAAATTGTTGACCCCTCCGTCATGTCATCTCGTTCGCTCTTGCTATGTTAGTGTGCTCACACCACATCATCGGAACTCTGTACAGGATTTTGATGAGCCTTCCTTAGGAAAATTGTATATTCCGTACAGCCTGCATTGCATTTTATATTGTTCCGATCCGGATTTCAACAATCACAAGTGGATGGAAATCGAAAAGCGCAGTAATGAATCAATCCAATTGTTTCGCTTGTACAATGGACGATACTTCCAAACGCAGTTCGAATACAACAAGTGGAAACAATGGAGCCTGTCAGAGTGCAGTTTTTATTTAGCATAAATTCCGCATAACCGAAAGCCGTGTTTTATGTCACGAGCAAATGAATTGTTAATTACAAGTTTAATGGGAAATGCCTATTTGATTGCTCATTACGACCCGCTTAATACCCATTCCCCTCCACTGCTGATGCTATATGTCACCGACGCTGAATACCATTAAATCAAAATCCCATTGAAAGTTGTTGGCCTATAGCCAAGAGTTTCCGAGAATAAATGCATCTAGGCAATACGCCCTTATCCCGATATTTTGGAGTGCGAAACACTTTGAAGGTAAAAACAATTCACATTCCCTTACGCTGTGGACGAAATAAATTCTGTATTTATAAAAATAAATATACTTTTGTTTATTGTTGTTTTAAAATTTTAATGAATTGTCATCGCCTTGATTTGACCACATACAATACTTCTGCATATGTTCCTCTGATGATTGATCATTGTTTAAGCGCAAACTATTCTGACAGCTTGTATTGTACTTTCACGGTGTCGTGATGAAAAGTTTGACAAACGAAAACCCTGCCAAGTGTCTGACATTTTCTAGTGTCCGACACGTAACAAACAATTGTGTTGTGTTAAGGCAGTTTTTTCTTCGGTATTCCTCAACACAAATCGTGTCTTTCACTTATTCACTTTAAAATGAAATACAAAAATACGGTCTTAATTAATGCGAAATGCAGGGTAATATGAAAGTCCGACAGACGGTTGTTGAACACAGTGTCATGGTAATTAAATCAAATAACTTTAATTAATCGTAAGATTTAAATTTTTCCCTGTTGCTCATTAAATATAATTTTATTTTATGCTTAAAGAAATTTCGATGTTCAAAGCACACCTAAAAATTGTGAACACAAGCGATTTGTTTGCTTACAGCCTTTCAACTGGGGAAAGTCAAATTAAATAAATAGGTTGGACAGGTGTTCGAAGCCAAAATACTTCAATTATGAGAGCAGTTGAAAAAAGTTTAATTATTTTATTTGTTGTTGGTGTGGACGATGTAATATTTTGGAATAATAGAATTGTACCGAAAATATAAATAATTGGGGTGAAAAATTTAGGACGACTGATTTAATGTTAAACTGTCAATAGATATCTTGTAATGGAATCAAGCAACTGGCAATTCAAAATAAATATTTTATTAGTCTTAGAGATTAACTCAACTTATTTGATGGCCGGTCGATATACGCAATAGAAACATTTCTCTTAACAGGTAATGTCTCTGTTCAAACAATTCAATTTTCGAGTTTTGATTGGTTGCTTCACTAAATTTTGTTTATTCTCTTTCGTTTTCATTTCAAGAACTTAAGTCTAGCAGAACTGCTTCCCATTATAGTTTAGTGCTTAGCCTTATACGGATTGGTAACGTAGTGCCTTGAAGACTATGTGACAAGTTTCTGATCTAAGCCCATTTCACATAAACTTAAATTACTTTTCTTAACCATCTAACAGAAAATACTATTTGAAGCTATGTTAAAAAGTTATTTAGTTGAAGATATGAACTTAATACATTATTTATAACTCAGTTTGGCCAGAAAAAAAGACAGGAATAATTTGTCAACTTCAAGAAATTAAAAGCCAAGCTTATATCACGCTTGAAGGCTTATACCGCTGTATAGTGTAAATTTATCTGAAATACTTTTAAGCTCAGAATGAACACAGTCTGCTTAGCAGGCGATGATGTCATACTCATAATAATATTGTAATATAGGACTTTATTCTTAGTCAGCCTTCAAATGTTGTGGGTGCTTTGTCAGCTTGCAGGAAAGCAAGCATTAAGAAGAACTTCTCCATCTTGATAAAGGACTTGACTTGAGCATTGTCAGTGATTCGACAGAGGTTGCAAGCAATTATTTGATGCGTTAAGCTTTAAAGTCTCTATGTTGTAATGAGAAGAGGAAGATGGCTGCAACATTACAACGGAGTGGAGTGAAGTAGATTCTATAAGAGACAATTCTTAAAGGTCAAATTAATAAACATTAAAAGATATGGTTACATTTTCCAGATCAGGCTTGCTTTGGGACACAACAGAAATTGACTATCTATTATAGCGGATGTTTAGAAATGATGTTCTTATTTGCGAAATGTTCTAATTTCTGCATTCAACTAATTTATTTAAAAAGTAAGAAGAAAATTGATGCTGTCCAATTGTATTTTTACACTAATCTCTCTTATGTATGTATGTATGCATAACTCCTTATTGAAAAATTGTATGCTTAATGTTAATTTAAGATTTACAGACATTTTTACTGAAACAAAGTATGTATTTATGACACGATCGTCGTTTGTCGGCAGTATGACTTTTAATTATTACATAATTCATACTATATTTATCTTATATTATGTTCTTAATACCTAATACATTGTATTGTTATTCGGTCTAAATTATGGTTTTCCATAGTTGAAATAATTAATTAATACATTTTTTGATTTCAAATTATTGAGCTTGTTCCAAGACTCATCGTTTACACCTTTTGAAACCCTAATTAGTTCTTCTTCAGTGAGTGTCATTTTGCAAAAATATCTATATCTAAATTCATTGGACAAATACCAATGAAATTGCTTATTGTTTCTATCTCCCTCATAATACACAGTGAGCATTGATTACAATCTCGTGTGTTGCATCTGCTCCAATTGAGCCAGATCAGATCGCAGCGTGCCTTAAAAATCCAAGATATTTTGGTCTGACCAATCTCTTTTATTAATTGACAATTATTCTTTTTGTAGCACATGATCATGAATGTTTGTTATTTGTTTTTGGCTTATTTGAACTTGATACAACGCCCAAAATATTGCTCATGTTCTTCTTCTTCTTTGATTGGCGCACAGTCCGGGTGGACCTAGGCCTCAACCAACATACTTCTTCAGCCAGCGCGATCTTTCGCCAGCTGCCTCCAGTTGCGCACACCAAGCTGGTTGAGGTCCTTTCCCACTTGTGTGCGCCATCTAGTGCGAGGACGTCCTCTGTTGCGCTGTCCCAATGGCTCGGTGTCGAAGACTCTTCGGGCCGGAGCTGTGGTGTCCATCCGCTCTACATGACCTAGCCATCTTAAGCGTTGGATCCGAAGACGCTTTATTAGGTGCATGCCGCTGTACAGCCCGTATAGTTCGGGGTTGAACCTTCTCCTCCGAACGCCATCAACGCAAACAATACCAAAGATCGTACGCAGAACTTTTCTCTCAAAACAACCAAGAGCTTCTTCATCCGCTTTCAATAGATTCCATGTTTCTGCGCCATAGAGCAGGATTGGGATGATCAGGGTTGATCACGGTTTTATATTGGTCATGTGCGTAATGGAAAACAATTCACCTTTTTTATACCGCTTGATTAAATTACTGACGTTTTCAATGATTATGGGAAATAATTGGTACGTGATCGACAACTTCGTCTACGTTGTTACATATACCCTCATCGTCGCTACTGAGTTCATCTTTAGATCCGCCTTCAAAAACTTCAGATCCGAATTGCCGGAAGTGATCGTCCACTGCTAAAAATCACGTTGATGTGACAAAAATATATGTGGTGGGTACTGTAACGTGGAGGCGGTGCTGGCGCTTTGCGACCTTAGTCGCATTTTCATGCTTTCTCGACATCGAGTGTGGCTGTTTTTTCGAAGAGAAAAAGTCTTGTTGTTGACACTTTTTTGGCATACCTTCCACATTATAAATAAATTCATCACAAAATTTTCGAGTAAATTGTTTTATTTACACAAAAAGTCACAAGTTTTTCATTGGTATGACCACACCTTCCAACAAAAGTTAGTAAAGATAAAACGCTTGTCTACTTGCTTTTATTGCGACTTTTTGTCCAAGAAACTTTTGGCAGCGTGGATGTACAAAATAATTTAAATTGTAGCTTCGGTTGGAATGAACCATTAAAACAAAGGGCGAAGTCAAAGAAAAATTGGAAGTGAATCACTTCTATTCAGTGCACGAAACAAAAGCTAAACTACAAAATGTTTGATATCAAATTTTATGATACTTATTGTCGTCTTTATTTTCTGATACGTAAGACCAGTCACCAAACCAAGCCCGGCAGCCCAATAACCAAATCTAATATTATCTTAACCTCATAGAGCCTTAATTCGTTGCTCAAAGTGAGTCGTATTGCCTTCAGACTAGTGAACTAACAAAACAACAGCCGTTAAGTATGTATAATCATTATGACTATTGGGGAAAGATATGTATTGAAGGATTGTCTTAGAAGAGTGGATGCCACACAAACACTTCACGTTCAAGTTCGCAATTAATTGATTAGTTCGGTTAGTAGCATTTAATGAGTACAAATTGTCGGATTGCGTTGACTTACGGCAATTGAAAACCAATTGTCCGCTGTTCTGTTCAATGGGATACGGTTAAGGTATTTAATAAATTCCTTGCGCACAATTCTCGTACTTAGTACTTAAATTTACGCATATATATATACACTGCATTTAATTTTTTAGAATGAAAGAAAATCTTATTTTTGTTGTAAATAAATAAATAGTAAATAAAAGAAAACCACTATATTTTATTCATTGCAAAAAGGAAACCCATTAAACATTTCGAGAATCGAACGCGACATAAACACTCTATCAAGCCTTCCATCCAGACGTCATCATTGAAAAGGTGCTCGGGATATATCTCATTTAGCCCAAACGCGATCATTCCTCATTCGCCTCGTCGTCTTCGCCTTCGTTGCGGTAAATTATAAATTCTTCGCTTCATTTAGACTCCCAACGGAGCCCGTCTTAGCAGCGGGAAGATGTCAAATCACCAACAGTGATGCGTTCGATGTTGTACCACGCGCGCTGTTGCTGTCTCCGCGCTGCTGCAAATGTCGCTATTTTTGCATTCACTTCGACTCCAAAGAACATCGACAACAGAGTGCGAAAGTCGTGTGTTGGAACATGGCAATTATAATTACTAAAAACGACGACGATTAATTGAGTGATTTATAGGGATGTCAGCCGCATAATCGTGAGACGTGCATGTGCCGTATCGCATCTTCACGGCTCTCCAAGATGTTAATGACGCATTACCGAGCACATATCCAGGCACAGCATTTGGGATTAGAATTGAAATGTCTCCTGTGAAAGTGGAAGCCTCTGCATGGCTGATATGCCATTTAGTGGGTGGATAATTAAGGATCAACTCCTCACATAGACCGCTCCTAGTTAATTTAAATTAATTGATAAGTTATTTGTGACGGGGATGGCTACAGAGCTAAAGATCTGAAGGACTGAATAACTATACATAACTATTTGAAACATTTTGGGGCTTTTTTAAGGGGTTATCTCTCTGCGGCATACAGGCGTGTAATTTGGGTACTCTCGCTCTCGTTCCTATTGGCATCCTTTACCTCCGAAGTATGTAGGTATTTTTCAGGGCTGCTAGCGTAATTAGTGAATACGCTATATATTATGATTATTCTCTCACTGGAAGATACAGAGGGAGGGCCCAACATCCATTATTAGGTTTTTGTTCATTCTGATCCTCGGGCGGTTTAATGTCCTGGTAACCCTTTTTATTAGCATAAAAGACACATATTCACATTTGTGCCCCATTTGCAATGCGTGAATACATTAATGAAACTTTTCATATTTGTTTTCATCCCCTCCATCCATTAACAGTTGTTACCCTGAACCGATGTGCTACGAAGGGTGGTGCTAGGTACTGTGCTTTTTTTGTTTCAATTTTAGGCTTACGCTGTAAAAAAAAGAACCTCAATGCGTGGTAATTAAAAGCACAAAAGCAAACGCAGATAAACGAACGTACAACACATCAACATGACGGCTTAAAAGGATACAAAAAGTACATGGGGGTGTTTCTGCGTTTGCATGTCGCTAACACTTCCGTACTGAGATACGGTTTTTTGTATATTTTTTTTTTTGTAAAGCAAACGACAACTCGTTTTGCCAATTATGTTTAAGTAAAATGGAACAATGTTTTATATGATTTCACCGTGAGCACTTATGCCGCAGCAACATGTCTCCAAGGACCGTTGTCGGATAATATTTCAAGTAATTCGCCGACGAGTTTTCGTCTCCTGCCATTGGTGGTGATTGTGAATCCTTTCGCTGTTCGAGGTGGTTCTGGATGGTGGTTGTTGTTGCTCATATATCGAGCACGAAGTTCTTCTTGGTTTTTTTTTTACATTGTCTTGCGAAGCTAGTGAAAAACTGGAAAGAAAGGTAAAAGAAATATTTTATCCTTGTCGGTGAAAAGGTAGCAAGCAATACCGCCGAAAGGTAACTAGATTCTCGTTACTATCATACTTAGCGCTGTACAAATCCGCAGCCACAGGGAAACGTAGGTAGTCGTTGTTTGGGAGCTTATTATCCTGATTCGTGATACAAGCTATTTACATCCATTCTTAGAGATTCATTATTTGTTGATGTTGTCGCACAGGGGATTGTATCGTCCTCCTGGGTGTTGTTTGAGCGGAAGTTCTTTAGAGAAATTTAGTGTAGTTTTCTCATGAAACTTCTAAGATGTGAGTTAATGCTGCATGGAGTAAGCGGAAGCTGATCGTTATGTATGGCATGTCCTTGAGATAATTTCGTTATTGTCCGTAGAAGAAGGATTAATTGAAAATGTATTCTTAAGTGTAACTAGATTGACTAGAACTTTTAAACAGTAAAGCTCTTAGTTCAGTCTGACAGAATGTGCTAATAATCAAATGTGTGCATTGGCCTAGCTCCTCGTGTTGATCTTAGTACTGTTTCCTGGCAAGTGCAGGCGACTTGGAGTTTTAAGCCCACTTTCAAAGGCGAAGATTTCTGGATTGCAGTAGCACATTACATGTTACATGAATAAGAAGTGAATAAGCAAGGATGCGTTATGACAGTATCGAAATCAAACTGGATGCAATTGGTCTGATTCCAAGGAAGTACAAGACATAATATTGCTGGTGTTTTTGAAAAAGGACGTAATCTACCAATTACATACCAAAAGATTACAGTTGGCAAACGTCTTTTCTTCATGGCTATAATCACGCAGTACACTACAAAAAATATTAGCTCTGAAATCATGACCCTCTCACATAAGAAAAAATATACTTCTCCAAGACAGTCGACTATATCCAAAACGTTTGGACAAAAGTTTTGTGCATAAATTGACTGTACAGCTACATGAAAAAAAAAATGGTTTCTATAGATACGCCATCGAAGGTGACAAGACTATGAAGAGCAAATGGTTAGCTCCGCTAAAGCGAGAACAATTTCTAGAATCGAGGAGGTTGTAAATGGATGTATGCGCGTACAACTGGAGGCAGCTAGAATGAGATCATTCTACGCACAGGTGGTTTTAAAAAATATCTCAGTCGTTACCCACACTGAGCGGGAGTAATTCTGACAATCTTTGATCCTGAGTCTCATTTCTCTCATACTCTTCTAGCAGCTACCTTTTAACTCATGTGCATTACATTCAATCTTATGGAGAGAGCACGTTCCAAATAATTCGTAAAATAATTCAAAAAAAAAAATAATTGTAGTAAAATAAACACTTATTACTACGGACATGCATATTCGATGTAATATTTATTCAGTGAGTCGGGTAATATATAAAGTTGCCCTGTAACTTAAGCCTGATCCTTAAAAATCCATTCTTCAAATATTTAATCAAGTCTATGGTTCCTTTTAAAATACTAAATGTGAGCTACCTCAAGAATCTATTAAAAAAGAAGTCAAATGATATAGATTTGCGAATATCAGCTCCTCAACTTAAGTGGTCGACTACTCAAGGGTCCATTAACCATTTCTATTGTTTCAGCGCTAAAACACAGCTTTTAAATAGTTAATTACAGAGTTATTAATTAAATAGTAAACATAACGAAAGGAACGTTTATTTCAGTAATATGGGCACAGTTATAGTTGCTTTTACTCACAAAATCTTTCGTTTGTTCATCCTTAAGACATTATCCAGCAAAAGGTGTACATTTGAAATGAAACCAGTTTGTACGTGAACCGAAAGAAGGTGATGCTAATGATCCTAGCATTATAAAATTAGGCCTCCAAAGGTCAGTTCCTTTCTTAGTTATTTAATAAAAAACATATTTAATATGTCAACTTAAGTGGTCGACTACTCAAGGGTCCATTAACCATTTCTATTGTTTCAGCGCTAAAACACAGCTTTTAAATAGTTAATTACAGAGTTATTAATTAAATAGTAAACATAACGAAAGGAACGTTTATTTCAGTAATATGGGCACAGTTATAGTTGCTTTTACTCACAAAATCTTTCGTTTGTTCATCCTTAAGACATTATCCAGCAAAAGGTGTACATTTGAAATGAAACCAGTTTGTACGTGAACCGAAAGAAGGTGATGCTAATGATCCTAGCATTATGAAATTAGGCCTCCAAAGGTCAGTTCCTTTCTTAGTTATTTAATAAAAAACATATTTAATATTTTAACATCAAGTTAAATAAGGTTCCAGTAGCATAATGATGATCATAAAATGGATAACGTGAACAAGTGTCTCCATTGTTAACTTAGTGAAAATAATTTCTTTATTATTTGTTGATTTATAATTTCATTTATTATTTTATTTATTTCAAACAGCTTATCCGTCGTCTTAATCAATTCGTACCATTTTAAAATAAAAACAAATTCGAGAACTATTCCGTGAGTATTCTCCTGTGTTTAAATTTAGCGCTCCTTTCTCTCACCCAATCGTTGACAATTCGCGATACATTCTACAACATTTTGTATGACTTCTTGTAATACTTCTTACCATTGTTTTTTTCAGTCTTGACAAATGGTAATGAATGGTTAAGTCGCACATTAGAACACTGTTTTTATTCGTATATGAAGAAATTTATTATGTAGAACAGAACATATTTACATACATTCATGAATAATGACATTGTTTTCCTGAAACCCGATTGGTGGTAGCAATTAATTCTTGATTGATGATTCTCATCATGTAGCCGCCATGCCAAGTCGTTTTTCTAATACGGAAGAATGACTTGCAATATGGTTCGACACGATCGGTAAAAAACATCAACTATTCCAGATGGACAAAGTTCAAATCTAGCACTGAACTTTTTCTATTGGTTTTTAAGTTCCTAGCTGTTTTTTCAGTTTTTACAGAACCGTTTGCGCTACTTTACTGAGAAGACATAATGAAACAAATTTTTAATTTACTTCACAAAAAATATTTTTATTGAGTCATTGCCATCGACCGGCCCACTTAATTGTTAAAAAAATACCACTAAGCGAAATATAAACACATTAAATACAAATAAATCGTCGTCTTCCAAATACTACCAAATTGAAGACTTAATAATTCCTAATCAAGTTGAAACTCGTTAGTTTCCTTGCTTTGATGTCACCATTTTCATCAAAACAGATTCAATTATTTGCCAATAAATGCAAACCATGCTATTTTATTACTGGTATTTTACCGAACAACCGCCGGTTAATTTGTGTCTCAAATTAGTCTCTTGGTGGCTTTTTCAATGAACACATCTTGCTAAGTTCGTAAGCATGCCATTAGTTGCCACAATAGGTAGATCGTATCACTAAGCACGGACACAACGTCATGAATGATACATCGTCTAACTGTGATCTTGTTATGTATAACAGGAAAATAACATACAATAATGTGCAAAACAGTTGCCAAGGACTACTAATCTCTCCAATAAATACGAAAGTCAGCAGATGCTTATAAACACATCTGAAACGATAAAAACTGCAGTCATACCACATCAGCACAAATGGTCGTTGATCTCCCACATTGAAGCCGTCTTTAGTTATAAGCGACCTGGAACCGTCATAAATTGTGTCAAACACCTGTCCCACAGCAAAAAAAACAAAAACTTGACTTATCAAAAAACTGCAGCATTTAAGATAAGCAGAGCGTCAGGTCTGACCCAAAAATCTGCCGTAGACTTTTTACGAACGTGTGATGCAAAACGACGTACCTACCTCAATGTGTCTTGCAAATACTCACAGGGTATCTGCTTCACCGCTTCAAGACCATTGCAGTCATCTATCCGATTTACGACCGTACGGTCGAGCTATGAATATAATATACCAATCAGACCTTTGCCAATCGTTCCCGATAAGATACTCCACAAAATGACGACGTCGACGTCGACGACGACGACAACAGTGCGCTTGAAAATCGAAACTACGGGACAATCATATAAATAAATTGGGAAACAGGCACCTAGAGAAGAGACCTGGAGCCTGGCCGACGTTCGTCTGAATATTGCATCTGCAACTGCGACCAGAGTGCCAACCATGTCATAATGTAGATAGATACGACATACTTCTTTCCTTCTCTTGAATGCTGTTGTTGTTGTTGTTTTCCCTTGGTTTCTGTATTTTGCTTTACCATCCGGGACCAAGGTATCGATCTCTTCGTCTGTCTACCTATGCACATATATACACACATAGGTTGTATCCGCACGCTCACCGCGCCGTACGTACATATATCTAACAACTGCAACTCCTGCTCGTCCTTTTTGTCTCCTTATACAATTCTCAATTTTATTATTTTCACTTGCCTCTTTTGTACATGTGATCTGATAATGATACAGAAAATGTGTGAAAAAACCACCAGCTATGATGCTTCAGAGATCTCCAGACGTCGACGGGCCCACTGCAGCCAGAATGCTGCCGCTGTCGCTGCTGCTGCCGCTGATGGTGATGGTGCTGCTTCTGCTGATGCTGCTTGTGCGCTGGTGCTCTGGTGCGCTGGTGCCGGTGCAACTACATGAAGTGGATGCAGACGTATGTGAAAAACAGAAACAGAAAAAGATACAAGTCCAGCTCGTTGCAAAAAATAATAAAAAAAAAATGGCAAAAAAGGATAAAGATTCGGAGAGAAAGATTTACGACTGGACAAACGTCTGTTTGCTAGCTCCGGTGAGCGTAGTGTGGACTCTGCCCATTCATTGGCATCTTCTCCCGGTATGATGTCTGGCTGTGAGGATGACCAAAATACTTTGGAAAGTGTGCAAAGTACAAAAAGAAGAACACAACACAAACGCAAAATGTGCAGAAAAAATTGAAAACCAAACAAAAACTCAAAAACCAGCATCCGTGCCTGTGCGATCAATCTCTTCCTACTCTGTCTCTCTCACTCACACAAACACTCTATATCCTCGTGGGGCTTGCAGTTATGATTCTGGCGCCACAACACCTTGTTTGAGACTCATTGCACTTTGCACAATTGCATACAAACGTTGAAAAGAAACGAAAACCGATACCACAGAGATACTTATGCGCCAACGATGCTGTGGCACTGCATGGACGAGCAAGGCAAGCGACAGTACCTTTGAGGCTACCACCAGTTTAGAGGCAATTCGATTCACTATGAGCACATGAAATGGCTCAATTAAACGCACGAGGGTTGTGACTGATCTTTAAAACTCCATCCATCATCGGCGACCCGCAAACAATTAATGTTTTGACATCTGATTCTTCTAGTTTTTGAAACTCGTACCTTTGTGGTTCGGGGTGCACTTCAGATAGATAGGCAGACTGCCAATTGTTAATAAAACTGTCACATGTACGGACTGTGACTGACTGCTTTACACCCCAAACTCTAGATACATCCATTCTGAAATGGAATCGAAACCGCACAGCAGATGTTGCAATTATTTCGAGTAATAAACAGGGAGGGTGATTCAAATTGACACATTCTACACCGGAACAATAGCTGTCACACTTCTTGCCGTTCCGCTCATTGCAGAGAGTTTCGATCAAAAAAAAAATCAATCGTCTAACTCAAGTTGAACGCAGAATGGGGCACTTTCAATTGAGGTTTGAGGTGACTCTTTTTTTTCTCATTTTTCTTCTTGACCAATACTCCCCAAAAGCAACAGGACTATAACAGGATCACACGAAAACTTAATCCATATGTGGCATTTAATGGCTGAACACCGGGTGGGCCGCTCCGCACAGCAGAGGACACAGTGCACACAGAGCAAAGCAACCCTCTTAGGATCGCTAATTCACTTTAGTTTGATTTATTCACTGAAATTACCGCATACTCAGAGATTATTTTGCGCATTAGATACGAACCCCTGACGTAGTCAACACTTAAGGACTCAGCAGGACACTCCATAGCTGATTTGTTGTTCATTTTCTTTCTTTTTTTTCTTCTTGTGTTTTCGTTTTTTTTTTTTTTTGCTGCTCTCTTGCCCTTGTGTTCTGTGTTAAAGGTAAAACCTCATTTTATGTTCTGCACTGTTTGGTGGTGTGGTGCAAACAGTTTTATGTATTTAATTTTATAACCCTATAAAAACGCAAACTATAAAACTCACCCCCAAGGTTGTCACTTTATTATACAATTTTTCTGCTCCGTCAAAGTAAACAAATGCACCACCAACCACCGGGCGGGGATGGATCGAAAACAAAACAGACGAAAAAAATGAAGCCAAGTATCCGGATGTTCCGCCCCTATGTCGTTCGGATTTTTTACGCTCCTACCACTAGCGGTAGTGCTAATGTCAAAACGTAATATAACCCGCGATTTGCACCCCCCCTTCCAAGTGAGTTGACACATGAATGAGCGGAGATTTTGCTTTTGTTTGTAAAATTTGCCACTTTGTTAGCAGCACTTGGGGTGTCAAGAGTGCTTCAGATTTTAGGCGAAAAGCATAATGCTGACGAGGGTGAGATTGTCAACTCCTGGGGGAATCAACAGCATCCATTGCATAGCCATCAGCATTAGCGAAGTGAATGAATTTCAGAGGACTTTGTAAACAATGTCTTAGTTAAGCACCACACTAATCGGTTTACCTCTAAGCTCGATCGGCATTTAATGACTTGATAATGGGACGAATCATCCTCAAGGCAAACAACTGACGTTGGGTGGGAACTTGACAACCTGTTTTCATGCAATTTTGTTTCTGTCTTCTTCTGCTGCTGCTGCCGTTGGCCACATTGTGTATTTTTACATTAAATCAAACGCATAGTGCATACGCGCGCACTTATAATTTACGACAATTTAAACCTCATAAATTGTCAGCGCATCTACATTGGTGTATGAAGCTTATCGCAATGGCACTGGCTCTGGCCAGCAGTAAATCTCATTTGCAGACGAGGATATATAGAAAGGTATACCCACGAACACACTCCGGAGGAGACAATTCACAATCTGATGAAGCTCGGAATCATATGCGCGTACTTATTTAAATTTAATCCGATTTTACTGATCGCAACAGCCACCACCGAGCAGCGGACAGTAGGGCGCTTGCACTATCCAGGTACCGACCGGGGCCAGCAACAACATGCGCCCGCAAGAATGATGATCATCGAAGAAAATTGCTTCATCTCTACTTCCCGAAATGATGAAGCACGCCGGAGGCAACGCAGTAAGTGTGTAGCTTTGAATAAGAAACATGTCACTTCGCCGGTGGATTGGGCCAAGTCAAGTCGGTCATGTTGACTGCATGGAATGGCATTGCGCATAGAAGGCTCAATAAATTGAAGATAATTTGTTGCACTACAGGGGGCCGGAAAATATCTGTTATCTCCCTATTGTTTTGTTGGTTGTTGGTGTCGTCCGTAGTTGCCTCTTGTTTGTGTTTGTTTTTAAGATGTTTTGACTTTGAAGTGGGGGGCTTAGCAGTATTACCTTGGCATGATGTATTCCATTCCGTTGTGTTGGCGTTCTATGAGGGTTCGATATGTCTGATGTCTATTTTATTTACCCAATCATTCCGTTAGAACTTATTATTTTCGTTTCCATCAAGAAGTGCTGGGGCCTTCGTGAAACGTGCGTGAAGCATTTTTTTTTTCTGCTTCTTTTGTTTTCTGTAAGTTAAATTAAAACTACATCTGTGCATACCCTTAGCGATGCGGTTGGTAACATACATTGTAGATCGGAGTGTAATTCCACATAATATGGATTTCTTTTGATCTTTATATATTTCTATTTAATATTTATTTTTATATGGTACATACGTGATGCTTGACGTGTGGAAACCAGAAATTATTGTCATTTTCAGAGTACATATTCAATGTACCCTGCACGTTAGTGGATCTCCATTGAATCAGGTGGAGAAGGTCAAGTAATTCAGTGATGGGAGGGGATATGCTGAGCTGCTCTATAGGCCCGGAAAAGCTGGGTCAATTTTACAACAGCTTGGAAGATCTGTAATCAAGAAGAAGGAATTGGAGTTAATGCCAAACTTAGCAGTTTTTGCTCAGTATTTGTTCCAACTGAAAGACTGAAAGAGTAAGATCGCGAATACACGCTACCGAGATTTCTTTCTGCTCGCCCTGATATTACGAAAAACAGAGACGAGAGACGATTCTTCGAACGGAAAGAGCTATGCTTTGATGGTTTGGTTATGTGGCACGAATACCCCAACTTGCGACTTCGAAGATATGTTTGCATGCGATCATCAGGTAAGCGAACGCTTCCTAGACCTAGGACGAAGTAGTTGAACGAAGTCTAAAATTCGCCTGATGAGTGGGAGCAATGTGCGACCCGAAAATATTTCGTGATTGTTTTGGTTCCTGGGGCCATTTAGTGGACCATGCGAATCATAATATGTTGATAACGTACATACCTATACACATATTTTGTATGTGATTTTTGTGCTTTCTCTCATCTACAAGCAATAATTTCGGTCGTATAAAAAATTGGTAAAAGACTCTTGTTAGATTGCGAATGCAGAATAAGATGACAGCTAGTCCATAATGCACAGTCCTATAGTATAATAATAATATGGGTGCCTCTACAGCCCTTCTCAGCAATCACATGTGTTGTGCGTCTTGTTTTCTCACGAGTGGAAGTGACCTACAGTTTTATGCCGACTCCGAATGCCCAAGTTTGAGAAGCTTTTTCTAGACAGAAAGCATTCTCAGCGACTCGAAAGAGGTGGGACCGTGAAAATTATTTTGGTCGCACAGAACAGGAATCGAAACTACGACGTCGACACTGGGGTCGACGCACATACCCACAACGCCACGGGCCATCACACACAGTCGTATAGTCGTATAAAAAATCGGTGACAGCTGGTCTATAATGCAAATGCCGGACATACCATCAATTCCGGTTCAATTTTCAGCAAGATCAATATAACCTTAGGTCTATCCAAGATGTCCATTTCGCTGAAATCTTTGGCCAGCAATTGCGGCGGCTACTAGAATATGCGATCGCCAAAAAAGTGATCCTATTGAAATTGTTATTATTTGATTAATTCTTCTTACAAGTCCATTTAGCCGTACAATATAACAAAATATGTTGACTTTGAAAGGATATATTACAAGCTGAGTTTTCTAACAATTCCTTTCTTTTAGATGGCTTTACAACTACTTAACACTTTGGGTGCCACATGAGAGCACTTTGGTCTAAAACGAAATTTTGCTTGCTGTAACGGTGGTCTCATAGTAGATTCACACACATTTGTGTATGGAGCAATGTATTGAACAACATTCCAAACTATGCAGACAAGAGACTGTTTGGGTTTTCTTAGGTCCCGGCACGGTACTCTTTTCCACTCCAAGTCTCTCGAGTTGCGCGTATCAGTGTTGCCAACATCCTCAATATCACCGCAGACTAAGTTTCCCGACTACTTCGGTCTATTATTTGCCTATCAATAAGGGAGATATTGAGAAGTTGCATCGGGTTTTCAGAATCCGCTGATGGTTCTTGAAGCCACTGAGAGTGAGATCAGTATGTCACCGCAATAAAACAACTATTAAATGCAAACATGAAAATATAAAATTTATAATCATTTCAGTTCTTCGGATTGTATGGTGGCACTTAACGTGTTAAGTCTCCAAATCCTTGATTATGTGATGATGAGTTCAGTACAAAATAATACCTTTTTATAAAGATGTTTTTTATTCCAAAACAGAGATTCTACTGCTCTGTCTAAGACGTCCATACTCATGAAGACATGATATGAAATAAATTTGTTAAATTAAATTTGAGCTCAGCCTTCACAAACAAACTGATGCTTCCATTTGTGTTCCAGATATACTAACAAAATATTCAAAAGAATGGGCTTCGATTCAAATTGGTAAATAAAATGTTATTCTTCTTCTTTGGATTAAGCTACAGTTCGAGGTGAACCTGGGCCTCAACTAACTAGTGGTATTTCCTACTTGCTGTTTCCAGTTGAGGTCCTTCTCAACTTCAACGCGCCACCTTAGGTGCATGCGTGCTTTATAAGTTGTCCCACAGGTTTGGATTCGGATACTTTTCGGGACGGAGCTGAGTTTTCCATAGGCTCTACGTGGCTTAGCCACCTTAAGCGTTGCATCCGTAGACGTCTACCAAAGTACCAACGCTCATGTCGCTGTGCAGCCCTCACAGTTCGTGGTTGAATCTTCTCCTCCACATGCCATGAACGCAATAGGATCGATGATCGCACACAGAAGTTTTCTCTCGAAGACACATAGAACTTCTTCATTCGCTTTCGATATTGTCCATGCCTTGGATGATCAGCGTCTTATATAGATTCAACTTTGTGCTTTAAGTCACCAACTAACCAGGCTATTGATGTATTAAAAAGAGTTATTCTGGTCTCAGAAAGTTCAATTATTGTGGTAGACATACGTATAGTTTTCGACCTGGCCAAGCACCATTTTCATTAGATTTTCTTTTAACACTTAACTGATAGATACCTAGATCCACCGCTTTAATTGTTCTCAAACTTTTACGATAGTAAACAATAGTAATTTATAGACTACTCTTCTCCACTTGCCAGAGTTTGTTTTTTGTCTGATGCTCGTGATTTGAAGTTTTCACACATTTCAAAAACCGACGGCGTTTCGAAATAGTCACATATATTGAGTTTTTTCACAATCTGTGTGTGGTGTACTATCTAGAACTCCAATCTGAATTAGTGCCACACGAATAACTCTGAGAGTTAATTGGTCGCGTCCAAATTTTCGTATTAACGCTATCACTCACTTCCAAAATACAATACATCCTAATCATTCAAACGTCTAAACAACGTGGGGAATTCTATTGCCAAACGTCATTATTTCACACATAACCTGACAGCAAAACCAGTTTGCTCAGAATCTCAGTTATTACCTTGAATCGAATTCAATTCAAATCAATAAAATAAACGTGCAAAATGATTGCAGATTAATGAGTTTGCTGAGTGGGAACATGATCCTATAACAATTAATTGATAAAATCGCCAGCGACTACTTTAATTATTCAACTCTCAAATTGTCAAAAAGTCGTACGATCCTCAACAACGACAAGCCAATAAATTTTGAACAGAAGCAAGTTCCTCTAAACCCGGGCTCTACCCACAGAGGTGAATTTGAATTTAAAATGACTCCACAGCGCGTTGTTTATAGGTGCAAGACTTTTGCGTGTCCCAAAATCTGTCACTGACAAAATGTCACTCATAGGTCCACCCTTGATGAATCTTTGTCATTTGGAACGGGTAGGCGAGCCAATGAATTTTTAATTGTTTCTCTTTGAAATTCAAAAAAAAAAATAAAAATAATTAAAAAAAGGCCATTGGTTAGATCGTCCGTCAGCATGAGATACTTTATTACTTCATCTCATGACTTAATGATCAAATAATGTTAATTAGATAAATCTGCATAGGATCCATAAACTTGATTCTGTGAGTATGGTATGGATTGACGGTAAAACAGTGGGTGTCCAAGCTGATTGATATAAATCATTCAATGAGCTGTGCTAAATAACATCTCGTATTTCTGTACGACAAGATTTTCATGTCAAACTTTTGTCTATTGTTGGCCTAGAGTGCAAATTTGAACAAATTTATTATATGTCGTTATGAATATGTGACACGTGTATTACATTTAAATCGTGAATTAAAGCGAAGCCTGTCGAGCAGTGAAATGCTTTTTTTCGTATTCCCAGTATCACGACGATTTGAATCTACATAATTAGCAATGACAACATTAGCTTTCAAATATGTACATATATACATATGTAGACGTACTGTGGATAGTGCAATATCAGACAACTAGTCATTGCTTCCTTTGAACGCAAATCGATTCATTAGACAACGGATGACAATTGAAGTGTAATTTTTGATAAAATCTCTAATTAATAACTATGACAAACACTTGTTCAGACACATAGCATGAGTAATTCCTCACGCTAGACAGCCTGTAATCAGTTTCGTGAGATACAGGAACAGTCACAGTAGCAAATTAATGTTTTTGTTTGTGGACGTACGTATATTTTTACAGTCGTTGTACAGTCATTGGAATTCTTAAGAACAGTAGAAGTAGGAATTATTTGAAAAAAACACAGCTCACTATGTGTAAAAATGAGTCTCAGAGCAATTTTTTTTATCTTGCCGCATCTTAGATTTGTGCTCTGAATAACCACTCCAGTGCATTTATTTATCAATACGTAATACTTCAACGTATCTGGCAATAAGGTGCAAGCCATTTTAAATTCTTTCCGTCACTTGGACATATGTTTCATGGTAAGGCGCGGTGTTTTTATAACATCTAAGAAGTAGTCTCAATCGTTATCAAGAGTTAGAAGAGACGGTCGGAAACAAACTGCAGCCAGCACAGTCTTTAGACTCAAAACACTCCGACTGCGGTCAGAACTCAACATCGGCCACTCAACCATTCTCAAGGAACTCAACTTCCTTCCTAGCGACACTGACTCTCTATTACCCCAGGCTATCTTCGAGAGGCAATTCTCGACCAGTATTCCTTTCACACCGGAATTGATGTCTGAGAGGCAACGTATTTTCACAGATGGATCAAAGACAAGCGAAGGGGTGGGTGCGGGTATCCATTCCCAAGATCTCAACATTGCTATCACTGTAGCGTTTTTCATTCAGAAACCATAGCGATTAAAGAAACGCTGTCATGGCTCAAAAACAACGTGATATCAAAAAGGGATATCACCATCAGCTATAAAATGTCTGGACAATGTCATGTTCTACACTCACACTGTGGAATTGGCACTCATGCTCGCAGGATGGGTGCTCCATATAATGATTTTTGCAGAAGCTGCATGGATGAATAGGATGAAGAAAAGACTCATCACCCACTCTGCTCCTGCAATGGTCTGGCTAGTCGTAGGCTCCTACACCTAGGGGCAAACTACTTCAGCGACCGCAATGAGCTAAACAGCGCCAGCATGGGCCAGCCAAATCGCTTCACTAGAAGCACTAACAGGTTCCAGTGTTAGGAGAAGTCAATCCGAGTGGTATCACAATGGGCCTACCCTGGCCTAAGTGTGACTGCCCTTAGCAGTCAGCCACTATAACCTAACCTAACCTAGAGAAGGCTGTTTGCTGAGTCAACGATTTTTTTAACACTCGCCTGGGATCGAAGAAATTGCAAGTCGACTTCATCAACATTTTAAACAAAAGTGCTGAAAAATCACCACTCTACTGTAAGTGCCGATAATTGTATGAACTGGTAAATTTTACTCATCAAATGCATCAGTACTTGAAAGAAAAAACTGAGATCAATGTTTATCGAGCATTCCATATTGGCACTTTCTGCAATAATCTCATACATGGGCGACTGGTTTGATAATCATAATTAAACAATTTATTCTCGGAAACAACATTCTGTCAAAAGTGCTAACGCTCCTTAGCCCAATAAATGTATTCATAAGTCTAGCAAACTTAATTTATTAATAATTAATAATTAATAAATTGTGTACGTATTCCATCAATCATGCAAAGACGCTGCACCCAAATACCGTAGTACGGCTGAATGATCAACTCCGACCTAGACCTAGACAATGCCAAAATTGCAGTAAAGACAAAAATCTTTAAAGCATAAAAAGAAAGAAACTAACTTAAACCAGAAAGCAAACGGCTTTTCTCTGCAGCTATACCTTGTCTAACAATTGTTGTTTCTAATAATGGGGATGATACAGTTTTGACTATGCAACAGCTCACCTGTAAGATATGTTTGTTGGTAGTAGGTCCTACTATTGAAATCTTAGTATCGTTCTGGAACTCTCGAGAGATAAGTCTCTTCACATCGAATAGATAGTCTCTACTGCCGTTGGAAGAACTCCTGTTGCTTCATCACGGTATGTAACGAACTTACTTGACTTCAAAGAGTGCTAAGGCCATTGAAGAAGTTACGAAAAAACTGACTGGCCGCCCCTAGAAAAATGATCATTCCAAGATCTATGTGCAATTTTAATGCTTTATGGTACTTGTACCTTTTTTATGTAGTGTATTTTTGTGATGTCTCCAGTCTTGCTTAAGAAGGACAGCAGTGTGTTGAAGAAGGGTACTGGCGCGCACAGGAATGTACAATGAAATGGATTTAATTCTTAAGGTCTGTACAACGTCACGATCTCCTATAGGAGTGTCCAGTGTAGACCCAGCACTAGTCTCACGCTCATGTAGCACAATTTGTCAGTCTAGAGATGATAGCCGTAATTGCTTGAAGTGGCTGTGGGTTCAGTTCATCGGTCTTCTCATATATTGTGATGTCAGTCTGACCTGAAGACCGATATTTGAAGACTTAGACTAGAATATAACTTAGAATACAACAGCAGAAACTTTGAGGTAGTCAAGGACTTCGTCTACGTAGGCTTCGGAGTAAATAGGGACAACAACACCAGTACCAAGATCAAACGAATTACTCCTGTCAATCGCGGTTTCTTTGGGCTCAAGAGGCAATTGAGTAACAGAGCCATCTCTCGAAACACCAAATTGACCTTGTATAAAACCCTGATCATCCCAGTCCTGCTCTAGGGCGCAGAGACATGGACGCTATTGAAAGCGGATGAAGAAGCTCTTGGTTGTTTTGAGAGAAAAGTTCTACGTACGATCTTTGGAAGAAGAGTCTTCGACACCGTGCCATTGGGACAGCGCAACAGAGGACGTCCTGGCGTCCTGGAAAAGGACCTCAACCAACTTGGTGTGCGCAACTGGAAGCAGCTGGCGAAAGATCGTGCTGGCTGGAGAGGCATGTTGGTTGAGGATCAGGTCCACCCCTGACTGTAGCGCCATTCAAAGAAGAAGAAGAAGAATACAACTGCCCGTCTTGTAGTTTGTAAATTACGTTTCCTGGCGCTGGGGAAAATGTATAATAACAACCGTTCCCGTTTATTGTCAAAGTAAAACTCCAATCGTTACAATTTCTTACAGTTGTATTTAGACCTTATTTCTAGGCTAACCAAACCATCCCAGACGTTGCGTCAGGAATTTAGTTCCTGCATTTGCCGGTGACTTGACCCTGGGAAAGTGCATGTCGTGTGCACAGGTGTGAACTGGATCGGTCATTTGTTTCACAGGATGTCGTCTGTTGGTGATTTGATGCGTCAGCATATTCGTCGTTAACTTGTAGTAATATGGGCAATTTAAATCCCTGCCCATCTGTAAAATGGCCTGCGAACTCTGTAAAAGATCTAGGATGGTCCTATGGCCGATGGGATTTGGTAGTTTTGATGTCCAGCAGCTACATCTCCCAAAGTCTCCGACCAACTACCGGCATACACTGGTCTTGGTGTTGTGATTTGAATATAGCGAGCTGGCAATACGATGTTACATGGGATTGAAACGGAAACTTCTAAAACGTCTTTTGTGGAAAATGGAAGGCGGAGCATATTGCGGCCTCTTGAAACCATGTTACAGAACCCAAATAAGATTACTTTACGGTGACAATGGCAGGTATCCATAGTAGTGTGGATGGTAATGAACTTATGAATAGTAAAGAGCTGAACATCATCTCTTTAGTTCATTAATGATCAAACACATGCATTTCACCATATTCAGCAATACTCTACAAATTATTGCCAGCTCTGAATGACTTGAATGAAACCAGAAGCTGACTTATATGTCAATTTAGACAATAATATAACAATACTCTACTTACTCTTATATGTCCATTTAGATTGCAATTGAAATGAGTGTTTTTTGCATTGATTTATCTTCAACACCGAATTACACAAAGCCAAACCTTTTGACCACATGCCACATAATCCTTGAATTAAATTCAAGCCCCTTTGAAGAATCCAGCAGTGTAAACAGTTCAACAAATCTATCGAAGTTGTGATTGCTTTGCTTTGGCAGCACTGGTTTAAACAGCTGACTAACGTTTCGTGTTTTGTTTCACTGTCAAACATCTTCAGTTTGGTCTATAATTTAACCATTAAACGAACAAGGCGCGTAAATTATCGCGCGCTTGTTTTTCTTTATTGTGTTCAGCGACGAAGCTCATTTTTAACTCAATGGGTACGTAAATAAGCAGAGTTGTCGATTTTAGAGTTTGGAGTTGGTGCGGTTTATGGGCTGGTGGGATCATTGGACCGTACTTTTTCAAGGATGATGCGAATCGTAACGTAACTGTGAATGGTGAGCGCTATCGTGAGAGGATATCCAACTTTTTTTTGCCCAAAATGCAAGAGCTTGACGGTGCCACATGCCACGCAGCACGCGCAACAATGGAACTCATTGAGAGGCGAGTTCGGTGAACATTTTATTTCACGTTCGGGACCGGTCAATTGGCTGTCTAGATCGTGCGAGCCTTTACACTATTTTTTGTGGGGCTATATTAAAGCTCATATCTATACAGACAAACCCGGTTCAATTGACGCATTGGAAGACAACATTGAAGCATTTATTCGTGAGATACCGGCCGAAATGTTGGAAAGAGTATGCCAAAATTGGACTAAGCGGATGGACCATTTGAGGTGCAGTCAAGGTCATCATTTCCATGAAATAATCTTCAAACATTAAATTATATGGACCGTACTATCGATTCAAATAAAGATTTCATGCATTTTGATGTGTTTTTTTAAACTTTCCTATAGCTTTTAAAAAATCACCCTTTATAATACAACAAACAAATATTTAAAATCGAACCAATAACAAATTTCTGTGAAACATGAAGAGATATATGCCACAATTGCAAATATAAAATGTAAATGAAATAATCACTCGGACAGTGATTCGTCTGGTTGTTTGTATCATACAACACTTAAGTTTGGGAAATAACGTCGTAACGTACATAACGACCTATTTTCAAATATTTATCGTTGCCATTCTTCACAATAGCATCATTCGTATAACGTCCATAGGCCATAATTAATGCTTGATCGATCATTCGTTCTTTCACTTTTTATAAATGCAAACAGTTCTATTTACCAAAAATAAGCCATTCCAGTGCGTCTTCAATGATTTTCCCTATTTAATTTTGTATAGACACACACTGAATGATATCCTCGCGTACCTACGTATATGCATGCATAAAACTCAGTATAATCTAGAGCAATCGTGGGTGGGGTGTAAAATCTCTTGTCCAAATGTATCTCAGGTGACACGAAACAACACTTAGAAGGATCTCATTGTTCTTTGGGGGGAATTCAAAGTGGAAATGTAAGAAGTGGAACTGCCTGACAGTCCTCTTCATTTCGTACACTTCAACCACTCATACACGAAGTAAGGCACTTCCATTTCAAGCATTTGCATGTGTTGGCCCTTCATTTCTGTCGCACACCGAACATACACGTGGATACATATTATCCATCCTCGCATTGGACGTGAAGTGTATCGACGTATTTATTTCTATTTACTAAAAGGATATAAATCATTGAGGAGCTGTTCACTTGCACTTGTTTTCATCCGTTTCGTACCTTTTCCATAAATTTCCTTGCCAAGGCGACGATGGTTGGACGCATAGCACTCGAGTGTGATTGAAAAACATGTGTACCAATTCTCATAATGTGAATGGATTCACAAGTGATATCCGCACTCTGGCTATGTATCCACGGGCATGTGAAAATAGCCCAATGGCGCACTGAACTCGTGGCTCTCCACTCGATTCAACGCAATTATTCAGATAATGGAAACCAAGCAACAAAAGATAGCTAATGAAGAGATTGTCTAAACCAAACACAATACTGAATACACTCATCTAAGCGCATCCAAACAAATAAACGTGTGCGGTCCACTTTCACTTATTGCCCACCTATGTCCTGCGTCAACAAACCTACCTGGAACAAGGCAGTAAGGTCCTTTTTGGGTAACGAACAACAATAAATGCGTCCACACAGCAGGAGTGATTGAAGATCATTTGACACCGGTCCTTAAGTCGAAGTGATATGAATGAAAATTAAATTGTTACATCATGTTGAGTATGGGGGGATTTTCTTCTTGCGTAGAGTTACTTCTTCGTCCTTTGGGTTGACATAAAAACCGTTCGATTGTTTATAAAGGCGTCTACATAGTGTGCACGCCTCCCACAACATGGCACGAAAGAAATCTAATTAAATGTCCACCTCAGTAGATGAGTGAGTGACTTCGTGTGAATGTGTGTAGGTCCTTGGTGGTGTTGTATACTTTTAGCTCAGTTGTGACAAAGGACTGCCACTGCTGCAGCAATGGTGGCAATAAACGCTCGATTTCCATGAGTGAGAAAGAGGGGGCGTATAAAGTGCGACACCTCCTTTTATTACCTGTGTTGAGTTCGATTGTAATGACGTCCAATGGTCTGGGTTGCTATCGGTCTTTCCATTTTTAGTTATTCTTCGCTCCCCCGCCCGACACCACCCACACCTTTCACAAACGCTAATATTCGTTCGAATAATGGGAGCAAATTAATATTGGGACGCACCGGTAGAAATGCGTGCCGTCAAAAGATGTTTTCCATTCAACGCCCCGCTCTGTGCTGTCAACATAAAATAGATGAATGTTCGGCTGGGGAAAGCTTGAGGTAGATTAGATAAGATTTGACTGCGGGCATACCCGAACTGATATTAGTTGGAACACGGAACGTGAGCAGCTAAAAAGCAAAGACAAACATATGAGATCATTGTACAGCACTAGGGGTGGCGAACATTCGACGGGAATGTTTGTTAATAAGTTCTCGTCTTAAATGTGATAGGAAATCATTGAAAATTTGGGAATTCTTTTTTTTCGAATTGCGTCACTTCGCAATTTGATAAATAGTTTGGCGGAAGCATCGGACGGAATTTGTTTTTCTTTTTATGTGTACATGGTTGGAATGCAATTATTCAAGTACGGTATGGTAGCAAAGAGTTAAGTTTTTGGTGTATTTAGGGTATGTTTTTCACTTTAGGTGTTGTTACCGGATAGTTCTGCGAAACAGAATATAAAAATGCAAATAAGGTGAATGCAGGAGGTACATAAGTCCAGCGTGTTAATTGTGCAGCTTAGACGACAGTAAGACGATGCAAATTTCTTCTCTTTAATAATTAATCATGCTGATTATGGAATCCGGCGGATTGACTACGGAGGGACAATTTTCGCATCCAGATATTTTCCTATTATAGAAAATGCAATCCAGAAAGTGGACGGATGTCAGTGAAGTAGTGCGAACAAACGTAACTCATCCGCATTTCATACATTTTGTGATGTTTTCAATTCGAACCAAATGAGTTGCGGGTTTGGATGAAAAAATTATGAGTGGTTGGTTAGAACAAGAAACAAATAAGAATTATCCTTGATTTTTCATACAATTTTTATTTTGCTTGCCGTTTTTTTCGCGCAGGCTTAAATTAAATTACATTGGACATAAATATTCTTCTAATAGCTTGAAAACCTCGGGAAGACAACGGACAGTGTTACTATACTAACTTACTGTCCCTCGGCGGGCACTCTAAGCTAAACTCTTTCGACTTAAACTAGCATTTTAATTGTAGTGACTTCATACTATCTGTACAACTTAATATTAAGAAAAATTAGTAAGAAAAAAAAACTTAATAACAGGACGGATCTTACACTAAAAATGAATGTCGTTGACTACCCGGTATTCTTTAAATAATACTCACCCTGCTTCTGATATTAAAACGAATATCTTGGGAATCATGTCCATCCTAAAAAAGCCACTTGAGTCATTAATACCATTTTGTCACTCTTTCAATAACTATTTTTCAGAACAATCGAATCGGAAAAATCAAAATTGAGAGAAAACAGAAGGGTTCTCTCGATAGGGAGGTTTTGCGGACCGATAATGTAGTTCACCTGACGGATTGCGGATACGAGCTACTTCCTCCGCAGTCGATCCCCCGACATCCATAATCGGCATGCATAAATAATGATTTAAAAAAATAAGTAGCATGTAATCAAAAAGAGGGTATGCGGATCAGATCAGATTCGGTCGACCTTTCCTTTTTGAACCACGAGGCGGCCAAATCCTCATTCAGCCTGTATATTTCGAAATTGTTTCCTCTTCTGCATTCACCTTCAATGCAGGGCAGCGAAGTGAGCCGTCAATGGCTTAGTATTCAGACGAAATTGGATTAACGCAACGTCCTTCAATAATAATCAACGCTGTACTCCAAAGAGACTTCCTCTCGGTGTATATTCGCCGTGGTGCGTGTGCATTCAATATATAGTCTCGAGTAGATGTTCCCAAAAGGCAATGCGAAGACATCTACTGTACTTGCATCTGCATAATATGCCAACTATAGTCTTGAGTTGATACAAAAGAAAAGGAGCAAATCACTTCTTGGCTCAAAGTATATATTTCAAGTGTCCATAAAGTTATCAGTTTCAGTTTTTGTTTTTCAAAAAGTGATTTCCGCATGGAAAGGGGAAATGAAAGCGGTATAACTTTGATTATTCTAGGTCTTGGTAGTTCCACTCAGAGGTGAAACGTCATGTGGAATATTATTTTTTTATATGTTCCTTATCTGTCCTTTTTCATCAACCAAAAGGATAATTAATGTCTACCTTTTTTTTCCCCTTGGCCCCACTCACTGATAAAGGAGATCAGCCGCACCTTAAAAGAGATGCCAGCAAAAGAAGACGCTTTACTTGAGCGTGAATGTGAGGTCATTCAAGAAATTTTATGCGACATCTTTTGATGAATGAGCCTCGGTGCTACTTTGATATTTTCCACATCCCTGCATCCTCTAATGTCGGCTGCCGCTTTAATTTCATGATATTCTTCTGAATATCACACTACTACCTACCCGATGTGCCACCGGCATTGGATCAAATTCTTTATCTCTCGCCTTCTTTCATTCTGAAATTGAAACCGTGATGAGTCCATTAATGGCTTGAAAACACAATAATTTCCTCTCATACCATGGCTACCAATTTATTTATTTTTGTTTGGAAATGCACAAGTCTTCACTGAAATGAGAAAAAGTATCAGGTTCTATGCGTGCGATCGTATCAGCGATTGAAATTGTCCTCAAATTTATCAGCGAGGCATTTGATTAATTGGGAAGTTGGTATATGCTTATTCAGTGGTCAAGCTGAGTTATACCATTAATAACCAAGGGACTTGTCATTAAGCTCAACAATTAAAAACGAATTATGGTAATAAGACCTCCCACGATTTTATTTAAACATGCGGCCCCCATATTGACGGATTTCTTTGGACATTTATTTCGTAATGATTAAAAATGGATTTGGCCCAGTAATAGTTTGTAAATTCTCAAACATGCTGTTCAAATATTTGGAGTGTAGTTTGGAGGATGAGTTTGATTTCTTTCATCACTTCAAGATTTATATGATGTTCATCAGCAAAACGCAGGGAATGGCCAGCTTCGGATTGCTGCAGATAAATAGGAGACTTTGTTCTCTCCTTAAGTTTAAGCATCGAAATCGATCATATAAATCCAAAATTGAATAGCTCTGTTGTATGAGATATGGCGCGGAGGCATGAACTTTATCAAAAGCTGCTCTTGGTTGCTTCGAGAGGTAAATTCTTCGTGTGATTTGCGGACCCGTCTGCATAGATGGTCAGTGGAGGGGGAGATATAACGATGAACTATACGGGCTGTTCAGCGACATCGACTTAGCCAGAAGAGTGAAGATCCAACGATTGAGATGGCTAGGTCATGTAGAGCGGATGGAAACCAGTGCTCCGAAAAGTCTTTGAATCCACCCCCGAGAGACGGCGCAATAGAGGACGACTCAGGTGGCGCAAAAGGGACCTCAACCAACTATGTGTGCGAAACTAGACACAGCTAGCTAAATATCGAGCTGACTGGAGACGCTTGTTGGTTGAGGCCCAGGTCCACCCCGGACTGTAGCGCCACCTTAAGTAAGTAAGTAAGTTTTATGAGATCTTCTGTATAGATTTTGATTTAGAGATTGCAACGTTATCAACGAATAACATTTCTTTACACATTCGTCATATTCTTTTTCTTCTTTTTATGGCTCTAAAGACCTGGGTGAACCTGGCTCTCAGCCAACAAGCCTCTCCAGCTGGCACAATCCTTAGGCCAGCTGCCTCCAACTTCGCACTCCAAGTTAGTTGAGGTCCTCCACTTGAGTGCGCCATCGGCTTCGTGGTCGTCCTCTATTGCGTTGTCCCACTGGTTCGGAGTCGAAGACTCTTCGGGCTGGAGCAGTGTTGAACATGCGCTCAACATGGCCAGGTTCTTAGGCGTTGAGTCCGTAGACGCCTGACTAAACTCATGTCGCTGTACAGCCCGTACAATTCGTGGTTGAATTTTCTTCTCCAAGAACCTTCAACGCAAACAGGACCAAAGATTGAACGCATAACTTTTCTCTCGAAGAGACCAAGTGCGTCTTCATCCGCTCTTGAGATAGTCCAAGCCTCCGCGCCGCAGAGCAGGACAGGATTGATCAAGGTCTTATATAATATGAGCTTGGTCTTTCGGAAGAAGGCTCTGCTACTCAATTGACTCAGCGGTTGGCAAGAGTTATTCTGCGTTTAATCTCGGTACTGATGTTGTTTGCACTATTTAGTTGGAAGCCAAAGTAGATGAAGTCCTTTACTACCTCGAAGTTTTAGCTGCCCATGGTGACGTTTTGACGGAGTCGTCGATGTTGTGTGTCCTTTCTTGATGACAGCATATACTTGGTTTTGCCCTCATTCACTGCTAAACCCATTTTGGCAGCCTCCGTTTCAATACAAGCAAACGCCGTTCGTGTATGCTAGCAGTTGAACGGACTTTTGGAAGATCGTGCCTCTAGTGTTGGCGTGTGAGTTTTGCACGATCTTCTCTAGAACGAGAACAGCGCATAGCCTTGTCTAAAATCATTTTTGACATTGGACGTCTCGTTGAGTTGGTTACCGGCTTTGATAGAGTAGCTAGAGTTCTCCACCGACATCCTGCACAACGTGACGAGCTGGGCAGGAATGTCAAAACTAGACATGGCGTTATATAGCTCGTTCCTATGCACGCTGTCATATGCGAGCTTAAAGTCGACAAATAGGTGATGGGTGTCGATCTGCATCTCTTGGGTTTTTTCGAGGATCTGTCGTAATGTGAAAATTTGTGGACTTCCCAGGCCTGAAACCGCACTGATAAGCACTATCACGTTGTTAACGAGTGGTTTCAGACGTTCACACAAAACGGCAGAGAAGATCTTGTAAGCGATGTTAACGAGACTTATCTCCCCATAGTAGGAGCAGTCTCCTTTCTTGTGGATCGGGCAAACGATACTAAGATTCCACTCGTCGGGCATGTTTTCCTCCGACCATATCCTACAGATGAGCTGGTGCATGCGCCCAACCAGATCATCTCCAGCTGCTTTAAACAGTTCCGCGGACAGTCCTTCCGCTCCAGTGACTTTGTTCGACTTTAGACTCGATATCCATTGCGTCCATTACGGAACGAGTGGAACATTCAAGAGAAGTTTAGAGTTGCTTTAATAGCAAAATTTCATATTCCGAACAAAAATATCACTTAGACATTTTTTCAGAATTATTGGCTAAAATGTACGATATTTGGTGTAATTTTTTATACAGAGGCGCAAAAAATATAAGGAGTTTGAATTCACAACCCAAAATCCCAATTATTCTGCTTTTCATCTACTGTTTTTGCTTCTGGTGGGGTTGTTGACAGGGGTGTATTGTCTTATCAGAGTAATGGCAACGCTGAATCTCAAATGATACCATTAAGACAGTGCTCAAAATCAGGAGTGTATGTAAGTCACAAAAGACTTCACAGTGGGTAGAATAAATATTTGCACATCTTAGTTTTTCCCGATCTTGTTGTTGCCTGTGGTGCTATAGCTGAATGGAATAGATATTGAAAACAAGCAGCAAAAAATAACCTGATTTGCACAAATTACTAAAAATAAGCAAAAACTGACTCGTTTTTAAGAAAAATACTTTGTGCTCCAAAGTTTCTGACAGAAAAGTGTTGGTTTTTAAAAGAATTTTTGATTCTATTAATAAGTCCTGATTCCATTAACTAATCGCATTTCAAATTTAGCAACAGAAATAACGTGGAAGTGAAATCTTGGCTATCCACAAAATATCATTCGCAGTAGGGAACAAGAGTAGGAAAAATATTACAAGTACCATACATCAAGGCAATTCGATGCACTGCTCAAAAATCGACCACTCTTGGACACTCTAAAGGACGACGTGTTTGGGAAACTCGAATAAATAATATAAATTATTCAAATGTGCAAACGCACCGCCATCTGTGCCATAGGCATATACAAGCTATAGGAAGAGAAATCTTGCTACTTACATTTCTGTTATCATTTATTTTTATTGGTTTATTGCGGAAGTGCGATAACGGGTCTGCGTTTGGTCGCGAAGGACGCCACGATCGCTTGTGCATTACATTATTACCACGTCGTTGTAAGCGATTTTGACTGGATATGTGTGCTTGGGAGATAAATTAAAAAGATTTTTACAATATTTGCATTAAATATCTAGAATATTAAAAAAACACTGGTTCTGTGCTTGCTATTGTTATCTAGTCGACGCGCAAAAAGTAAAAATCACAAACAAATTTATTAATATGACATCGCTTCGCCTTTTTTGGTTTGATTTACTGAAAACCATCGGGTAGCTAATTTATTACTTATTTCTGGATTGATAGCTCTCTATACCTTGGTTATACCAATTTTCAACATTGAATTTGTCTGAAATAAGATGTTAAAAATTAATGCAATAACGACAATTCAATTTGTATCAATCTATCGCTCATGAACGATGTGGATTCTACATAAGAACAAAGAAATAAAATGTTTGTTTGTTGTTTTTATTTGTTTGGTTGATTCAACATGAGAAGTGTGATTATTGCCTATAGACATCACTGAGGTAAGGGTGAATATTTATTGAACGATTATCCATGTTACGATGGATGGAAGAATCTTTAGCTATTCTTAACTTGCGTGTAGCATTATGCTAACCCGCATTTTTCAGCAACCTCTTTACAAAAGTCTGCCCATGATAAGTGTCTTGAATGAAGCATTTTGTGCATATCTAGTGACTCTTTTGACCTGAATTCAAGTATTTGCCATTGTGAGATCAAATGATGACAAAAAAAAAACATAGGCCACCGTTTGCTTCGATAGTCTGTTCCAAAATGTTTATGACCATGTCCGGTGTGAATGAAGAAAAAACAGGATGGGATTGCCCAGTTCAAGACAATCAGAGTAGTCAGTGCTTTCTGGAAAATATGAACTGCTGTTAGTTCGACTAAGGATTTCATTGCAGGTTCAATTTATCGTTTAATAAAAGAGAGTAACGTATGATTTTTCTCACCGACAACATAAATTTAATGATTTTCGAATCCAAACAAAAAGTTGTTAAAAATTGTGCAGCGTCGCCATATTAAATTTATATATGACGGTTTCCTGAAGAAATAATGGATAATCACATGTGCACCTTCTTCAGACGACGCAAGTGAAATTAAAGACCATAGAAATGAAGCTGAACCAACAGTCTGTTGTGTACTGCCATCTGGCATACGACATCATAAACATTTTAGACAGACAGCATGTTAAATTTGGCAACTATCCTCCTCTTTACTTCTATTGATGTAGGCAGAGACATTTTTTGGTCAGAACCATACAATTTACTTGCATTTGTGGAGGCCCAGTTGAAGTAAAACTGATTTCAATAATTTTCGTTATTCCTTGCCAAAGGCATTTCTAACTAATATAAAACGTTTACAAGATATTATACATATGACTACAAAATGTCTCCAAAAATATTCCACATTTGTATTGATTTCCACTCTTCTGCATGGACGGATATGTCCATTGCATCGCATCTGACATGACACATCAATGCTCCGAGTGCAAAATTACCACGTAAACTGCTCAAAACATCGAACATCCATTTAAAACAAGACCCAAATGCCTGCCGAGGAAGCGATGTCGAAATGTTGAAACGTCTCCACGAAATTCTCCGTCGGTAAATATCCACACGCACCAAACTCGAACACATTTTTCTCATTATCATATTACTTTAAAACTCCAATATGAAAGATCATTTAAAAAGTAAAACCTAACCAAACGCATACCAACCTGCGACCACAACGTGGAGAACAAAATCAAAGCATTAGGTCCAAACTCAAATTCTACTTACAAAAAGTCACACCCCTCTAGCACAAGAGATGTGTTTCCCAAAATATCCTCCTAGACTGGCGCCACAGTTCTTTGGTGTCCTTTTTGTGCAATTTGTCCATGTCACACCAGAAATCTCACCTTTCACAGAAATACTATTCATTGCATCTTCTCTTGAATTCCGGAAAACAAACGATTTCATGAAACTGCATGCCTCTTCGCATGGTCACACATATTGTAGCAATTCACCCAGTGTTCAAGTGGACAGATACTTATATAATATGTAGTTTCCTTCAAACAAACCATGAGGGTGGTCTTCGAATTGAAGTGTAGTTCTTCAGAATCTACAACAAAAAATCACTAATAACTGATAATCAGCGGAAATAAGTACAACTACTGGAATCGAAAGAACCCAAAGGCACTAAATTTAGCAGACAGAGCGGAGTCTTTATGTTCATTCCTTATATCACACGTTGTCTTTTTTTTCTTTCCTTTTGGACACCTCCTAAATACCTGTTCCAGTTCTTATCATCATACCAAAATGTGTCATTAATTTTGTGTACGATGTGGAGGCTTTTGAGAGTCTTCCGCCGATAACAATAACCACAACAACAACGATCCATAGGCCGCTACCCGCGGTACGTCCAATAACACCACAAGCAACCACGAAGACGATATCCCTAAACGAGGGAAAAATTATCACCGAATTCGAGCAATCAATTTAAAACAAGAAATTCCTCACTTAACCGTGATAAACTATCGCCGATGGCATAACAAACGCAGCGAAGAACAAAATAAAAAACAGACAAAAACAAACAAAAAAAATGGAAATAAAACATTCAATTAAAGAAAATTTTCCTCTTGTTCAGATCGCCCCGATCCGGGTCGTCATTCTTTGTGTTCACCTCCTCCGAAAAGAGTAAATGAACCGCACCACGGAACCACAACTGAATCCACAAAACACCAACTTTTTGGCGGCTCGAGGAGACTAAAAAACCAGCCAAGCTAACGAAAATAACAAGAAGAAAAAAAAAAACAAACCCAACATTCGAAGAATTTATGCGCTTGCGGTGCCACAAGGTGCGGACGAGGGGCCGGAAAGTTTCCGCGTCCATTCCGATATCCGGACGATAGGTGCTTCGTACGTAAATGAGTTGGGGCCCAACCACGTTAGGTCGTCCTCACATGCAGGGGTGGATAGTGTGGATGGACACGGCTGAACGCGAGGCATTCTCAATCCGCTTGAATCGAAATTAATGAAAAGAAAAAAGGAAATTTCAATTGTATGTGTATGTGGGCACATATGCAATGTACAGATGGACATGAATAGTGGACAGTCCTTAGGCAGCAACACTTAAGGCAAACCCAAGTGTGATCTAAGCGAGCGCAAATAAATAAAAATAAAGTACAGCCACTCAGCAAACACCAAAAGAAGCGGACAATTCAAAAGCTTATACAAACGATCCTGCCACGAACGCCGGGTCAGGTCAGAGTGTCATGCGAACAGTCTGCGACCGCATCACTGAGGAAATAGACTGAAGACGACGAGGAGAAAAAAAAACACAAAAATGAATAAATAAAATGGAAGACAGCACGCCGACAACACCCAGCAGATACATTGGAGAGCGGCGGCACAGTGTGACAGGGGATCGTTTTCCCATAACTTATGTCTCTGTCTCGAGCGCTGCCTATTGATCGGAAATTAATACGCCCGACACACGACAAGTGTGTCATCTTGTTTAAATAACGATAATGGAGGTGCATGTTACAGGAAACCCTAAAGTGCATCGGTTGCATCCAAAGTGATCCTTGTAGATACTCGTGCTGGTTCGTTCCAAACAAATAACATTCGGAACTTCCAGCCGCATGAGCGACACTAATTATGCTGGATCATGTGAATTACCAGTACGGGTCTGTTTCGATTTGATCACCAGGGCACTCGTGCCCCGTATACTTACTCGAGTTTCGTTTGACAGAACGTCAGTTGCATTCTGAATAATTGAAGTCGTGGTGCCAACATGCTTCTGTGTGAGAACTTGTAGGTGTGTTGAAAATGAATACATAAACAAAAAAAATGGGTTACCATTTCTTGCTGAGTGTTTGTTTTTTTTAAGATTTTTTGGCCATGAATTTTGGCAATCAATTTTCCCATTTTTCCAGCACATTCTTTCCAGCTTTTTCACCGTACCGCCACGATGTACGTACTTGATCTTTGGAATCATTTTGAACCCGAATTGCATCTTCAATCCTTGTAAGGATGCAGTCTTCACGTTGTAGGCATCAAGGCATTTATATGCATGTAACTGGCAAGCTTTCGCCAATTTTACGTCTTTAGATCAAAAGATCGAATAAAATATGCAGCAATGAGTATTTTTTGTTGAACAAATTAATTACAGCGGCATTGGTCAAACCATCGCTGTTTGCAAGAATTGAACATTAACAAAGCTGAGCAATTATATCCTTAAAAATGCCAAAATTGGATTCCACAATCCATATTAGATATCTACGAGACGAACGTTGGAACAGAAATGCTTGGTTGTGCGGGGAGTTTCTCAAAGATCTGTTACATGAATCTGCTGTGACCTGTCTAATCGGTGACAGTTGATTTGTGCTCAGTTTCATGTGCCATTTAAGGAGTTAAGCCAAATGAGTGTGCATTGCATTATTGGTGAATAAACTAATAACATTGTCGGTAAAAATCACAGATTAATTGGCGAATGGCTCAATAAGTGAAATTACTGCATTTGAATTTAAGGAAATCCATTCAAGCTCGCATAGTTCCATGCAGATAATTTGGAATCGTTATTTGGGTATTTACTGCATAAGATACTTGTCTACTTATGTTATTAGAGCCATTCACATAACAATTTGTCATTTATTGAACAATTTCGAAACAGTGTTTTAATTGTTCTATTTTGTGATCATATATAAGAAACTGTAAATGAAATATATACTCAGAAGTTTCTCATAAACTCCGATATTTTAAACGGTTTGCAAGGCACACTCTCCTCCAAGTCAGTACAGCAGATGTCATTGACATCGCCGCGCGGTCGCAACTCGCATTAGTTGAGGTTTTCATAGCAATTGAATTGAACAATTGAAGATGAACAAAATGTATCTTGTCGAGAACGAGGCGTTTCGTCGCGCACTATCTTGGTGAAGACATAGCAAACGAGGGCTACAATTGTGAGCTAGTGAAGTAGTTTGGCTAACTCCACGAACGACATCTTAGTGTAGATCCGACTTGGAATCCGCCTTGGTGATCGATGCTACTTTGGCTCGCCAAAATAACTGATTTAAACACTCCTGACTCGAAAGGCCAAAACATGTTCTACAAAACTCTTACTCTGCCAGTCCTGATTTATGGAGCCGAAACCTAGACGCTAAGCAAATCTGCAGAGCTGATGCTTTATACTTTCGAAAGAAAAAATCTAAGTTGCAATTGTAGATCCCATTTGCGAGGAAAGCGAATGGAGGAGAGCACATAAGCGCGAACTCTACGAGGTGTTGTATTTGAGATATCAAGTCATCGCGGTTGTTTCCAGATTGGACTCGATGACTGAAAGCAGCGTACGTAGGACCGTTACCGATAAAAGGCACCAATTGCTTAGATTCGTATCCTCCATTAGTCGTCGGTCTGAAAAAAGGAGTGCATATTCGCACTATTTCCTGTAACAGAACATACAAAGAAAGGTGTGTTCCGAGTAGGTGCCGGTACTGTGGGGTCTTAGATGTTGCCTACACGCCAATCGTGCTGCTTTATGGGTCAAAGCAGCAGCAATTGTCTCTTGGAAGGTCCTAATTAGCGACGAAAGAGATTTTCGTCTTCAAATCCCTAATACCGTCTACAAACGCATTAGTCTCACGGTTTTTAATAAGCTCCATGGTGGAGCCGGCGTTCGCCACAATCAATCATGTCAATCGCTCAACCCCTGCAGCGTATTCCTGAAGCGACTCATTGTTGAGTTGTTCCTGGCCCTTACACATATATGCCTCACGTAATAAAAAATATAATAAAATAAATAATTTAAAAATTCAGACCTTATTTGCACTCCAATGAAACCAACCAACCACAAAGTAAATGGAACTAAATTGTCTTTTAGAACGTTTACATCGCATCCAAATTCCACATTTCGGAAACAAAGTTACGAAATCCAACTTTGCGTTCCCACCATTACTTCAACATTTCATATGACAGCTAGTGCCAGGATTAAAGACTGACATTATTTTCTGATTAGAAATCAAAAGCGTTTGCACCCTGTTATATTAAATCAAAGATTTTTTTTCCAATTATCACTTGAAATTGAAATGTCATTAGATGGCATGCTGAATTGAGAAAGAGGTTTGTTCTTTTAAAAAAACTTACGAATGCAGAGTCGAAATGCAACTGTCAAAATGTCAATGAACATAAATTCCCTCTCCTGTGACGTCTTCGTAGTGAAGTTTCTTGTGAACGAACAGCTATTTGGTATTCTACAAAAAAGGTCAGAAGTAAAACCACCCGTTGTTGTGATCGCAAGTCGTTTTTGAATTTACTAAGTGCACTACCAGTGAATGTACTGCTTTCAAGACGGAAATAATTCCTTCATTAATTGTATTTTCTTCGAAGGAACGCCAATATTCGTATGGGATCGACTATGAAGTGCAAAAATCTTGTCTTATTAAATTCTTAATTCAAAATCATTATAGAGTGAAACCTTTCATAGTTGGCAAAATGCCCGCCCTAACTTTCCTTACCAATTTATTTGATTGGTCAATTTCTAAGCGACTACGTTTTGTGGACTGTAAATAAGAAAAAGTAAACTTATGTGAACAAAAATCATTTTCTTTATTTTTCTTTTTAATTTTCAGTTAAGTAAAAAGGTAAATAAATAATTTCTTGACTTTTTCCAAAGACTTAAACTGAATTTAATTAGCGTTACTCTTATAAACTTATTTTGAACGACGTACCTACTTTCGCAGCTTTGTAATTCTTTTCGTCTCGTGTCTAATTTGTGAAACTTAACAAACCTCACCCCTTGAAGCCAAACAAATTTCGATTTCCGTCCAACTTCGCAGATAAACAAGTTGCAGCATATGCAGGAATTTCTTTGCTACTTTGAATGAAATATATAATATGGGTGGCGCTACAGCCCGTAGAAAGCCAGGGCTTAGCTTCTCAGCAACCACTCGTATTTTGAGTGCTATTGTTCTCTCACGAGTGGAAGTGACCTACAGTTTTATGCCGGTTCCGTACGGCAAAGTTTAAGAAGCTCTTTGCTCAGCTCTGCTCAGGAAATACTCTTTGAGTGTTGTAATGACTGGAATCGAACCTACGAGGTCGACGCACATACCCAAAACGCCACGGGCCACCTCTTTTCTATGAAATATTCAGGCCAAATGTCAGTTTTCAAATTGTTACACAAAAAACGTTTCATTTTAAATTATTCAAAAGAGCGACTTATTTTGCCTTTGGTACCTTATCCTCTATTATTGCATTATTTCCTCTAATGCTACATGGATATATTCATTTAGTTTCACATGTGGTCAAAATAATTTCTGCGTCAAAACCTGTAGGACAGGCAAACTTTTTGAGTAGAATTGCATTTGCAATTTTTCGTTGTTGTTGTTCAGACAAATTCCAATCGTTAGCTTCAAATTTTAATAATATACCATTCCAACCACTATCCTTGTCGGCATCATTTGTCTGCGAGTAGGGAGTAGGTACGTCCGCGAGTAGGGAGTAGGTACGTACCGATATGATTTTGTTCACTTTCTTACTAAAACTAACTTCATGACTTATTTCCATAACCACTTGGATTCTGTGAATATGTATGTTTAGATATCATTTTGAGAACAAAATTTTGTACAGTAGACGCTAGAAAATTAAAAATAAAAGTGATTGTGAGTGGACATTTTTTAAAGGTTTTCAATTTCCAAGAGCCTTCATCTCAACAGGGAAGACAACTATATCCACGCACATTCTTTGGCCAACGTGAATAAATATCAGTAAATATATTAAAACATTACACAAATCACACCAATCAGAAAAATGGAAAATGCTCGGAATATTTGTCCAATCCCTCTATCTAACTAAAATAATAAAAAAAAAATGCTTTCTGTAAATTGGACAAATTGCATGCGCAAATGCAAGTGGAGATGCTTTATTTTTAAAATTGGAATAATTTTTTTCCTGCATATTATAACTTTGCATGTACGTGGTTCATAATTAACATCCAGTACATCCGGCTAGTGTCTGTATATATAAAGTGCTTTTATATCTTGGTAGTTAAGAACCTGTAGATTGTAGATGACGATGATGATGATGGAATTGTTTTTGAATAACACAAACAGATCACCATCAAATATGAATTGATAATCCGATGTTTTGATTGTTTTTAGAAGTAACTAACAGTTTTTACTCAGTGCTTACACTGCTTCTTTCATATTTTCATCACTACATATTAACAACATTTTATTCAGCGTGGAGTCGACGATAAAAGAAAAACAAATGAATGCTTTGTAGATACATCGAAATGATGTTAAGTGTTCTGTATACACGAGTTACGTCGGAAAGAAGGCTTAGATATGAAATGTGTAATTCAATTATTTGCATTCATTTAACAGTCTGGGATACATCAGTTATTTTGAAATGTTCACCGGCTGTTTTCTGTATTGGGATTTAGCTGCTTTATTTTTTTTCTAATGAGGACAATTTTTCATTCAAATGTTATCAAAAATGCGACATACCAGAAAGTTATAAAGGATGCAAAAAGTCAAGAAATATTGCAAACACTGACCGAGATCAAATAGAAGAAAATGTTGCTTTAACAACCGCTGTTTGTTTAGAGGCGGACAACTTTTAAAATTTGAATTAAAATAAAGAAATTTAATTTTAATATGCCTATCTATTCGCCGATAATTTTTTATATGATTGTTTGATTATAATTTCGGGCAAGCAATCGCCGCGTTTTCCGTATGGCTCACGTAATCTCTTTTTCACATACGCTTCATAGTACACCACGGACCATTTCGGTAATAACGGGTGCAAGGTCTGTATGGCAAGTCAAAGTGTTCCGCCAAAAATCGTACTATAACCTTTTGCAGTAATATTTGTAATATTTGAATTTTTCGTTTTAGATTCCGCAGTTAAACCATGTTTTTTAAGATAAATTTGAACAGTTTGTAAACCCTGTTAAGCCGTTTTTCATGGTCAAACCAAACAAAATTCTAAGTTCTCTGTATGTAAAATTCAAACTTTTTATACATGCGTATGTAGGTTTTCATTTTAGAAAAATCTCAGACACATACGAAATATTAATAATAATCAAGACTTTGCCAAAACTACGTTTGTAATAAAAAAGATTCCAATTCTGGAATGTTTAACAAATCAAATATGTGGTGTGATCTTTAGTTTTTAGTCACACACAGTCACACCGAAATTCTTTAAGTATATCATATCATAGCATATCATAGCATATCATTTCAAAGTTTGTCCAAATTAGCGATTGTGTCCTAAAACTATTAAATAAATTTTCAATTGCTTTGGCTGACGACTGCTATTTATTATTTATTTTATTTATTATATAATTAATATGTACTAAGTTGTTTTAAGAAAAGAATCTTTGAACAGCTTCTAGAATATTTATTTTTAGATCCTTTCATACTTATGGCACGATACCAAAAGGTATACAAACACTGATGAACCAAAGCCACCCACATAGACTTATACGTTAAAAAATCAAAACTCCCAATTTCTGTTCTTGAATATTGTAATAAATATTAATACTGCAAACCTAAAGGTCAGGCGTTAATAGATCCCTAATCTTTAACCCATCGCACATTTTTGGGAAATATTAAGTAGACACATACAAACCATAAAAGCAAGTATTGGCACATTTAGCTCATTTGGCTGAAGAGTGGCGGGATCTAACTCTCTAACATAAATCATATGTAGATCCCATGTGTAACCAATTGCAATGTGTTATCAAGCTAAACGGAATATTAATACAAGGAGTCTTTTTGATATATGTCGATCCTTTTGTCCATCCGTTTATGTGCATATACTTAGTTCAAATGTTTTTTAGTAATAAAATTTAATTTAAATTCCTGTTTTTCAATTTGCAAATGAAATCCCCAATTAAAAACGCAAGTAAAAATAGGTGTAATCATACTTTTGCTTGTTAATGATTAATAGATACAAACGAATATAGTAAAATCGCCCATTGAGTATACCTCCCTTAAACGGAAATTGCTCCCTATAAGTTGCATAGTTTACAATTTTCGTTCAATGGACACGGACACTAATTAAGCATTTAAAAAATAGACAATTTTCTCTTGGGCGGACACAAAGGCAAACTTAAACATATTATCAGACCGAAGGCTTGGAAATGGTATTTTTCTCCTACTTGCATTCTAAAGCAAATAATACACACTCAGTGAATTCTTCTCATTTATGAAAAAAAAGGCATGTGTGCCACTTCAGGACATTAAAATGTGTCTGTGAATTTTGTTAATAAGGTAAATTATGTATGAGAGTGTTTCTGTTGGATCAATTTATTTCATTTAAAATGCGTGAAAACTAGTTACAACTAAAACAGTTGCAAAATGTTTTAAGAATCTTTTTGGACACAGCTTAAACTTTTAAAACGATGAACTCGGTCTTCTACATGACTTACTTACCTCGAATTTAAGGGAAATTTCGCAGCTTCTTACGAAATCGAGATTGGCAACAGATACCGCACTTGTTGTCTTGATGTATGAAACCGTAAATGTCGACGATGACTACCAAAAGACGTTGCATATATCGTTGAATTCTTCAATGTTGAGGGCCAATTAGAGGCGTTACACAATTCTTACCAAGAGCCTTCCATACAAAGCTTAGAAATGGTTGTGGCAAAGGAAAAATACGCTGAGGATGTTCAACTAGATTTCAAAAAAAACAAATCCGCCTTTCTAAAAATACACAAAAAAGAAGACAAAAATGTATTTTTTTAAAATCTTGAATATCTGTACCAATTTTTATGTAATGTAACGGAGGCTCATAAATCACGACATTATCAATCATTCCTTTGAAGAACTTTATTTGAAAAAAACATCTGAACTAACTGCTGTCCATTCAAGGAAGATTTCAATGTAATCATAAAAACTAGATTGACAAATTTTCGAATTTTTTAAAATACATATAATAAAAGAAAATTATAAATTAGTAGGTATTCATTAATTTTAAGAAGTTCTCACAGTCTTCTATTTACCTTATTATTGTTGCAACCATTTTTTCTGCGGTTGCACTGTATTAAATATCGGAATCAATAAATGGAAATTCAGAAGAAGAACGGGCGCAATATGAACATATAGCAAAATTATTAGAAAACAGCAGACATTTCATATTTCTACAATTTGACTCAATTTGAGAGTGAGAGAAGAGTTATCTTTGATTCATTGCGAGTGTTCACCCAATAAAAAAATGTTCCCAAAGTGCAATCCCTCACAATGTATTAAAGTATACTACCTACCCAATTGACTCTTCACATGTTCGCAAGGCATAAAATCATGTCCAATTGGCTGTAGCCCAACCGTCGTAATTTGCATTTTTCCGAAAGAATTCACAAGAATACCAACCAATAAGAAACTCTATAAAAAAAGAATTCAAGCAAATAACTGGGGAGTAACAACACCAACCATGAAAGCTAGAATCCTTTCTTAAGTAGGTACGATAGATAAAAGACAGAACCCAACAATACTCATTTACACCAGTTTATAACCGCAAAACAACATCCCAATATTGCTCAAAGAACATCCTTTATAATTTTTTTTTTGTTTTTAAAAGAGAAAAAAGAAAACGAATTAAACCTAAATACATTTGACTCCTACCCCAACGATTCTCCACTGCGCACAAAAAATATCAAAACACTCAGATCCATACAAATTCACGGAAAACTTACCGCCAAACCTTCACTCATTTTGAAGGGAATAGTCAAAGGACTACAACAAGAACACGAATGAGTATTTAGGTTAGGTAGATGGCCGCAGTGCCTATGGTGCGGTACGCCTATCCCAGGACTACGACAACAAACCGAAGCCAAATTGCACGACAACGGGACAAAATGAAATAAAGGAGGAAGAAAAAAAACGAAAAAAAGTCGAAAGGTATACTTAGTGCAAAGGGACTTTACATCCACTTTTCAATACATGTTCTACACACACAAATCTAATAAAAAGCATATCGTCACCGCCATCAGCTAACACAGCGCGAGCAGTCGAAGTAATCCACCTTCAACCCACCGCCTACCGTCGTCGTTTGAAACCAACCCTTTAACTCAAATACATACACATCCATGCGAGGCCGGTCTCCCTTATAAAAGGACTACACGATGTTCACCCTGCATTTCAATTTATCCCAACGATATACCCATACCTAGTCGTATATCCTTATGAATGGCCCATGTTCCTGTTTGTTATCCCTTTTGTGGAACACTAACTCTGCCAGAGTAAACCGTAGATACTACTATATCCTTACAGCCCGCTCTCCGCAACTCAATTCTTTTGGGTGGCTACGAGGAAGCAAGCCATCCGGCTGTTGGCGCTCTCAATGACTGTCCTGTAAACCTAAGTCCCCGTCAAATCGGGGATATTGCAAGGATTTGTCAATTGTCAGCCGTAAGGACATGCTGCCTGGTCCTGTTAGCTTGTCCTCAATGCGTTGCGCGGTACTTTAAGCTTTCGTAAGCAATATCCACTAGGCAAGCTCCTGTTGCCAACATCTCTCGACGACGAGTTGCTCAGTCGACAATCGACACTGCCGAAAGGATCCAAAGGAATTTCTCAACCATCCTAAAAGATTCTCTCTTCCTCTGACACACCGCGTAACATCCTCTAAGAGAAATATTTCTTCTTCTCTCGACTGAGCATGTATCTCAGTAGCGAAAACGTAAACCAGAGTAGGTGGAGTAAATGTACCTGAGCCATTTTTAAAAATTCCCCACCAAAGACGCACACGAGTGTCACTCATTTCGGAGGGCGGGGCATATAATCAAATTGTGAACTTAATCACACGCCACACCCTCCGATGTGAGCCGGCCCCATTAGTCAGCTGTTGCATACCATTTCCAACACGCTGCTCCTCTCGTCAGCACTAAACCAGATCGCTACACAGAGCAAACACAACAAACCATCTCCTCTGACACCGACCAATCAACGAACTGCGCATGTGTCCTCTCCAACCAACAGCGACATCTATTGAACAACCCTGCACGATAAGAAAGAGAATTCCATACATCATGGCTAAAAAAAATGCCACGACCAGTTGTGCGTGTTCTCCGACCGGCTGCTAAACCGGAATAACAACAATTCCCAGCACAGTGGTGGTAGCGATGTCTCGAAGTCGTGGTTACATTCGCCTCTGCTGGGCGGACCCACAAGCAATACAAAAGATACAAGTATCTCACTCTTCAGCTGTGACGCTGCCAATAGGGATACGAGTGCGAGTGTGTGCGAGGCCACATCCCATAGAAAACCTGCTCTTAGTATAGATACACTCGAGTGTAACAGTTTTGGGTTGCATTCACCGACAACGACGGGCGAACCAGTTAGTGCTTGAACGCGAATACGTGCGCATCGTGTGACACGCAGAATCTAAGCTCGTTGACTTTTCGTATCTATCCTACCGCAGTGTTCTATGCTTGTTTATCCCCTGTCTGCTTCACTGTGCGAAGGATACTGTTCTGTTTCGTTTGTTTGATTATCAGTAATTTTTTTTTGTGTGTGTTTAAGCACGAGTGTGGGTTTAATCATAACCACCTCGCAATCGTAATCATCTTCAGCGCAACGACGAACAGCCACTGCAAGGACTACAGCGCGTGGATGCGGCATAGCTTTTGAGTAGATATCTTCAATCTTCGCTCAGAAGAAGAGTGTGTTCTGTTTTGCTACGTTTATCCTGTCTGTGCGTTATTTGGGAAATATTCTCTTCCTTGTTCCCGTTAAACCGCGCTCTCTCTCTTAAAGCATCTTACTTGTGATTGTTGTGTTCCTACTGTGAATCCTTAGCGGGGTCATTAAAAAGTTTTCTTACATCCCATCGGGTGATAGCACAATCAAAACAAACAAATCGTTGACGGTGTCTCGTGAATGTGTATCGTCCTAACACTTGTTCGCGTGGAGAAAAATTTTGAAAAAATAAAAAATAAAACATAAATCCAGCTGGAAAAATCAAATTCCTACTCCAAGTGGCTTACTCGATTCTTATGAGATTAACATGTGGATTATGAACGTGGAAATGGTGTACTCTTAGAATTTGAACTTCGTGGACGTTGAATAAAGTCGCCTAGACGACATATGTATGTGGTGGGAGCAGAGTGAAGTGGAGGTGGAGCAGTGAAGTGACTACTCTGCTGCGGCATGCTTAGTGTTGTTGTGATTTCATTGTCAATGGTGCTACAGTTCCAGTGACAACGAACCTGATGACAAGAATAATATTAATTGTTTGTTTATAACACACAAGGATAGCACAAGGAGATTCCAAGGAGCTTAGTTAGTAGATTATATCGCTAGTGTAAATAGCAGTCTTTTTTATACTACACCTACACAGACACAGAATGGCAGCGTATGCGCAGTTCGGATATGGATATCCGTCGGCAAGTCAGGTAAAGTAAATTCTTCATCAATTTGTTGTTATTTATTGTGATTTAATGAGTGATCAACTTATAAACTGCGATAATATTTTTGTTTACAAACAATGAAGCACGACTAAAGGGTATTGTTGACGATAGGTGTTCTTATCAATGGCGTATGGTAACAGACACTTCACTTAATTCCCATTATTGTAAGAACTTAACACTTAAACTGCCCGCACTAGAAAAAGAAGTGGAAATTATTTCGCAATTTAAATGTGCTTATTTGTAAGATCTCACTTAAGTCGTCGTGTTCGTTATCGAAATGGTAATCCAAGGACTCATCGGGTTCTTTACACTTTTCTTTATCTCTCCTCCATTCCTCCGGCCAACCATTTCATTGAATAATTTATTCCAATCGCAGACAGAGTGAAATGTTAGTGGCAAAATGTTTGATGTCAGATATGGATATAGTAGGTATATAAATCAAAGATGCCAAAAATAAGTTAAACGACTGCAGACAATGAGTTGCGAGTTGAAATCATTGGAACAAGAGTCTCGTGTCACTTCGATTGGCGGGATGAGTGTCTGACTCATCTCTCAATTTTGGTTATTTTGGTTCTTTTCTTCTTATAAGACCAATATAGATCGAGAAATGTCTTAATTGAATTACCTTCTGACGTTTGTGATCAGTTCCGCATGCCTTCTCAAATACTGTGTGTAACATCAACAATTCAATAACTGCACACAATCAACTTTCTATTTTAAAAGATATTGCATTTTTCATTTCATCCAAATCCTGACCACATTAAGTGTTTTATGACCTCGGTCAACGAATATTGAACATTGTGTGAGTGCTTCAATAAAAGTCCACCGTGTTCATCGATTGAATCAATGGATTTACGAAGCAGTTAAACGCTGAATAGTACTTCTCCATTTATTGTTGTGATCATTATGAGTTTTATAGAGCTTTTCTAACGGGTCGAGACATGGCAACATAACTTGACAGTCTAAGATCTGAGGTGCAATATAACTTATATTGCGGTTGAATAAAACCTGAATGATGCGGTTGAATGTACTTTTGTGTGTGTATCAGTTTCATATTCTTGCTACTGTAAAAAGACGTTTTATACTTCTCATCACCATGCCGTTGAAAGCATATTCATGGCATCACAATGCTACAATGACTTTGTAGTATTGTTACAGCTCTAGACACAAAACACAATAAACGGCCACCTTTGTAAATATTTCTGGTCAGAAAAATTTAAAAATCAGTCAAAAATTCCAGTTCACGCCTTGGCGCATTTCTTTCATAAGCAATAGAGACATTGTGGCAATTCTTCGGTGTTCCTTTCTTGTGCATTTAATTCATCATGGAATTGTCAACACCTTGTGTCATAAAAAAGTTACACAACAAGAAATAAACACTCAAAGACCAGTCTTTAAGCGCCACGAGAATGACTCGATCACTACCCAAAGAAGTCGACCAACACCTACGGCACGTCAACTGGCCAAATACAAAGTTCCCTTTCACGTCAATTGCTGTTGCATCAATATATTACTTAGCTTTTCAGAGATAAACATTTTTAACCGATAGCATTTTCCACACAAGGAGATTTAAAAAAAAGGGTAGACTACAATACTCGCTGAGTCAATAACAAGACTCGATCCATCTTACCACTCATACCCTTATAGTTAAAATGTTTCAAAAACCATATCCAGCGAGTGTGCCAGTTTTGTCCTTCCGTTTTTCTAAACATGGCTCCTTCGACTCGCTCCCAATAGAGCCTACATTCCATTACCCTATATGTAGCTTGCGTTATTTCTTAATTATAAGCTTCAGCCGATGGTGTTTCTAATTAATACCTTAACCATCAATACTAATTGTTTTGACTGCTTACTGACAGCTTAACCTAGTTGTACGGATTTGCAACTAATGTTGGATAAGAGAATGGTAATGAGGAGTACTTATTTGTAATTTGAAATATCGTCATTTTGAAAACTAAACTAAAAAAATTGCAATACGAAACCGAAATAAATAGTAAAAGTTCTTTCCATACTGTCAACACTTCCTAATGACAAATGTTGACCTCCTTGACATGAAGATGTCACACTTCACCAAAGTATAAATTTGCCATACAAACACGTTGGCCCCGGAGCACAGGGACAAAGTCAAATTTAAATGTTGCTGTCACACTTCGCTTAAAAATCTTTTATAAATCATCAATTGGTCAATTCTATTTACAGTGGTTAGTTGCTTAGTTTGTGTTGCAATCCATAGGTTAAATTTTGAAGGATTTTAGTTTGATAAATATCTAAAAATAATAATTAAAATATGATACCGCATGGGTACGTTTCTTCAAACTTCTTCTTTGATTGGCGCTACAGTCCGGGGTGGACCTGGGCTTCAACCAACATGCCTCTCCAGCCAGCACGATCTTTCGCCAGCTGCCTCCAGTTGCGCACACCAAGTTGGTTGAGGTCCTTTTCCACTTGTGTGCGCCATCTAGTGCGAGGACGTCCTCTGTTGCGCTGTCCCAATGGCTCGGTGTCGAAGACTCTTCGGTCCGGAGCTGTGGTGTCCATCCGCTCTACATGACCTAGCCATCTTAAGCGTTGGATCCGAAGACGCTTAACTAGATGCATGCCGCTGTACAGCCCGTATAGTTCGTGGTTGAACCTTCTCCTCCAAACGCCATCAACGCAAACAGGATCAAAGATCGTACGCAGAACTTTTATCTCAAAACAAGAGCTTCTTCATCCGCTTTCAATAGCGTCCATGTCTCTGCGTCATAGAGCAGGACTGGGATGATCAGGGTGTTTCTTCAAACTGATTGATGTTATTGTAACTCGACTCGGAGAGTTTTTTGACTTCCATGTCTAGACAGTGTCTAGGTTACATTCCCGATCGAAGCGCGTTCATAACTCACGGCTTCATTGTCACTGACGCAGCTTAGACTCTTTACCAAACTTCTCAAACTACATCGCACCATACACGCTCAACACGAATGGCTACCATAACATCTATTTCCGAGGCTTATTTCAACTACGGCGCCAAATACATTCTTATTACTTTAAACACTTATAAAGCGCAAGGTTTTTGTACTCGCTTTTCGAAAATTGCAACTATGACAGCTTACGTGTAAGCCGCTGTACATGCAAAGAGGTCTTAAAACTATGCAAATGTTTACATTTTTTATTTCAATGTTCAGATCTATTTTATATATATATTTTTTGTTCAGTAAAAATTAATACAATAATGCCCACTGGCTCATTGCAAAACATGTCACTCAATCGATGTTTATGTCTTAATTTGGACAAAAAAGGGTATTATGACTGGAAGGCTTTACAGTTTAAGAATCTTCCCATATACAAAATAAATATAACCTTTTTATTCGACTGTTAACTAAGCACTTACCGACGGTTTTTTGTGTTAATTTTTTATTTGTTCATATGCTCATCATCTTTTCAAGAAATTGATAAGTTTCCACTGTTTTATCGAATTGATAAGTCTGTTGTTATATGTATTTTTATTGCAGTGCTAACCCGTGACCTTGTGGGTATGTTTGTCAACCACAATGTGCTTGGACCTCGTCGTCTAAGTCTGATCTCTGTTACGACCAAAAACACTTTTCACGGTTCACCTCCTTCGCGTCACTGACAATGCTCAAAGAGTATTTCCTATTTAGAAAAAGCTTCTCAAACTTTTCCGTTCGCAGTCGAAATAATAAAACTGTAGGTCCCTTTCAGGCGTGTTAGAACAATTTTTTTCATTTTAAATTCATTTTTATTTACTACTTCAGGGTAAACTTACATACTAGACAAAAATGCTTAAAACTAGTTAAACGAACAGTGTTACTATACTAACTTACTGGCCCTCGGTGGGCAATGTGTTAGAACAATTGCTGGGAAGTTAAGCCCTGGCCCTCTACGCACTATAGCGCCACCCACATCATTATTATATATTATTGTCGATTACATCAGCTAAATTCAATATGTTAACAGGCGTACTGATACCTAACAGCCGGAATCTTTACTAATAAAAAATATACGCACAATTAGAGACATTTAACTTGAATCAATAAAGTATTGATGCTTTGGAACTAAACTAAATTACCATATATATAAACAAGTTAAATCGATATACAAACTTTTAAATTGTACATTTCTTCGTTTATTCTGAACAAGATACTGAATTGTCACACTCCATTATGACATACATAAACACGCAAGCTACATTCTTTCCCTGAAAAATGTTATTTCTGTTCTTCTAATACAAATCCCAAAGTTAATTTCATTGAAAAACATTATCCTGAATCAAATTCCCACAGACAATAACTCAATGCTGGATAATTTATGCTATCGGTTCGGTGTTGTCATTATCTTCTTTTACATGTCAGCGGGTCTAATTTCAGGAATGATAAACTAATAATTATCACTCTCTCCATACATGTTATCTTATCTCAGTGGGATAAACCTAATTGAAGACGAAATACAGGGAATTAACGATTTAATTATGATAATTGTTCATCTAAATAAGTATTTGATATGAATCTTATCGGAAACTAGCTGCAACCAACCTGTCCTAGGAAGAGGATTTATTTATCTTATTCCTATTAACATATTTCTTTTTTTTTCTCAAAATGCAATCGTTATTGATTTTCAGCTAGACAAATACGTGGTGGAAATAAGTAGCCACAAATCCATATATTTCTTTTGACAAGAGGCAATTTAATAGACCGATTCTGAATACCTAATATGGTATGACATGTTATGATACCACCAGCTCAAGAAGCATAATTGAAAGTGGTCAATTACAATATGTCATTATTTAGAGAAAGAATACGTTAGTCGAGTATGACATTGCTGTCGATGTTCTACATATGTGTAATAAATTGCATTGCGATATGACAGTTTGACAAAAATGGTGCAAACACAAATCTCACATCATTCATTCATCAATCTTAAATGGTTATTTTCTCAGTTGCGACTAAATCGACTTTTTAGAGTACGTAGTATGCATTTCATACTTTAAGTCCATTTCTGGTAATCATGGTTTGAATTTCAATTAACTCCTCAGACGAAATAAACTTCTTTTTCGGTGTTCCAAGAGCCGAACGTGTAAATGGCCTTTTTGGTGCTAAAAACTCTCAAACGTTATCCATAATCTATTAGGCAACTCCAAAATCGTGATCAGCAGTTGTGCCCTGCAGATATTTACAGAAAATAATTTCCCATGGGGGCGTACTTACCTTTTCAGAAACGAGTTAAGTTTATCTATGCATGTCATCTGATTAGATTCACTTTCGGTTTAATAGGTTGCAAAACAACCTCATAATTCCCATAAATTATTCGCATACCATCTTTGTACATACCCACTTCGACCAACTCCAGATGCTGTTGACGCTCGCCACTTATCGAAACCGAGCCCCCGAACAAAGATCAACCTCCATTCTGCGATACTTATCACGAAAGGAATGCTACCTATCCCCGTCTCGGTTAATAATAATAATAAAAACCTCATTAGCGGATAATAAATTCATTTTCAATTCATTCCGAATCTATAAATATTAAAGAGTGTCAGAAAGTCCACAACACGCAGCACTGACCGATCGACGAAATTTCACACGCAAAAAACTAAAGCATCTTACATTCACATTCGTTCGCCTTCCTGACGATCTCCTTCTGGATCCAGATTCCTTTATTGATTTATGGATTTTTAGCATAAATTACTTATCAAGATCCAGAGAAAGAGTCTAACGTGACAAAAAGAGTCACCCGAATGTCAAAACGGCGACCGATTCCCGAGCGAGCCTCACTTGTCCTGGCTGATTGCCTCTGGAGCGTATGTCTGCTGCGAGGAAGGATTGCAAGCAAAAGTAAAGCCCGAACTGAGGCCGAGCAATAAAATTCATTTGGCCGAACATAAATCATAAAATTCATAACCGTAACCTGACAGCTCCAGTCCAAACATAGAAGGAGCACTGAATTGCTTCTGCTCTTTAGGCACGGACCTGGGCCAAACCAGACGCAGACGTTCGCAGACCCACACTCAAACATGAATACACACACACGTATATGATGCACATGATCAGATTGGATCAGACCAACACTGGCGGCGCTCCATGTGCAATCATCATCTTTCTGGTGATGATCGGTGTGCTGGATACGCGGCCAGTCAGTGATGCACTCGGCTGGAGATTGGCTGGCAGGTCCGTCGATTGTGCGATATCTCTCTTCATCAAGATAAGACTGCCTTGACGACTCATCGGTTTTTCCCTTTATTTTTTTTCTTCTGCAACTTGGTCGAATCTGTAAGCCGGATAGACAGTCTGGATTTACCTAGGAACGGGGATGAGAAGCATGTTATCCCGTCGGACCTGAACCACATGTACTCCTTATTATGAATTATTAATTAATTAAAGGCGCACTCGAAGACCGACCTTTGTTGGTAGGCTAGTCGCGTAAGCTGTGACGGACCAAATATGGCTTATCTTCTCGCACTCCCATAACCGTTCCGAGTGAAACAAATTTCCTATGCGGAATTGGAATTGGCCAGAAAGTGTCCAGCTTCGGTCCGTGCACGTTTTTCTTAGTGAACCCAAACAAGTAAGCAATCAGAAAGAGCTCTGCCTTAGCCACAGATCAGATGAAACAGAAAAAAAATGCCCAGAAGAACAAAAAATACAAAATACACCGGACAAGTATCTGTCATACGCGTATAAGGGAAAGGGATCTGGAAGATCAGTGTAGTGCGCGTTGTGTCTGTTATCCCTTGGAAATGTTGCAGAAGAAAAAAAAACTGCGCTGATATGCTCACAATTTCCGAGTCTCGCGCATAATTGTCATTGAGAGCTCAGACGCGAGGGCAGCGAGAACACGGCACAAAGCCAGTCGTAGCCAGCCGTAGCCAGTCAGTGGTCAGTGATCGGCGTAGATTGGCATCGCTTCCATCAAAACTTTTGACAAGTTCGCAGATGAATTGCGTTGATGGAAATTATTGGAATCACGATGCATGATGGGAATTCACGATGACATTTCATACATTCTTCTGTACAGCTCGCTTTTTATCGAGTTCTTATTTTTTTCACTGCAGTTTTTATTGCGCTTTCTTGTTCGTTTTGTGCGAAAGGATGCACTTTTGATGCTAGGTTAAGTAGCAATTCAAGTTCTATACGCATCAAGCTCACAATCGAATGCGATCCTTTCCCATTTAGATAAGCTTACCATCAAATTAAAGCTTCCTGGTTATGATCTATTGAATAAAGAGTGTAAACATCGATTTGGTCCAAAAATCAATCAAAGGTTGGCACCATATCATATATTTCTACCGCATATATAAATATGCATTATTTAAATGGTTTTGATGAGGAATCTTCTTCCGTGTGTCTGGAAGAGCGTGTTACATGCCATTATGAATTAAAACGTAACAAGCTTAACTCAACAGGATTTAAGTTAATCTCCACGAAGGTGAATCATTTCTCTTCAAAAAGAAGAGAAGACAGTTCTTTTCAACAAATAAATTATAATCCTTTGGTCTGCACTTGTTTGAGTGATGTCTGGGAATGAATATGCAATGACAAAAACTGAACATTTTCTAGGTTATTAAGTGGCTTTACATTAATTTTCCAATGGATTGATTTTTCTTTAAAAAACGATATTCCAACAGCACGTGAGAAATATATGAGATAACTAACAAAAACATAGTATTCGATTTAATTTTGTGTTTAGTCGGTTTTATTCGACATTCAAAAGACTTAAAACTGGCAGATACCTTGACGCGTACCCTTATAAATACTTACCCTTCTGTGGAGGACCTTAATGGTGGAAACATATACTCATTTTCTTCTAATAATACATACAAGGTTATGATAGGTAGTGCCGACTCAGCCTCACCACAAAAACCTAGTCCCAGTCCACTACAGCCTTAAAAGCCCTAAAATCTACACACTTCCACTATCGCCCTCACATGTTAACTACCTTTAGTAACATTTATCAAGTCTTTGAATGCCTTCCACCGAATTCAATTACAGATGTACAACTTCATCCTGAATCACCTCCTTGTCTGGTCACCAAATAGGTATCAATAACAAGAATCAGCAATAAAAACAATATCCAGGATCAGTTGATGACGATAACAAAATCAACTCCTCTCCAGCCGATGAGGCAATTCATTTGATTATTATGAGACTTCTTAACGCCCAACAATTTCGCTTTGATAGCCCATTCCCTGAAATCAGTTCAACATCAATGAAAAAGTACTTCTTAACACCTCGTATCTAATCATCCCTAAATACTATGAATTAACTCGCTGGCGGCCAGACCAACCTGCCCACGACGATAGCCACTTGTGATTCGGCGACTGCTGAATTCCGGGAACATCCTCCATTCACAGCTACACCAGGTGCCATCGTCACTACCACTAGTGGGAGTGGGCCGGTCTACTTCTCATTCTTCAGTTGTAAAGCACAGCGGAAGAACATTTTTGCTTTTTGTGCGCCATAATAATACTTGAAAATGCCTGTTATTATCAGCACGCAATCCAGTTTTTTAATGATTCCATTCATTCTTTCGTTCGTTTTGCCTCGCCATGGACGTGGATCAGCCACGTTCACAACTGTTGCCAGGAATATACTCGGCTCCTTGTAGTCATGTTCGTAACATTACATCCTGTGATATCGGGGCGCATAAACATTTACAACTCCAATTTGGCAGATAACAACACGGCACACAGGAGCAGGAGGAGGAGGTGGAATCGCCGCCGCTGTCGAATATAATGTGGTACGAGCTGTGGTAATCTCCTCGAAGAGCCCAGTAGCGGTAGCTACCCGACATCACAGATGACAAGAGTTTGCGGGCAAATATTTATTTGTCGTCGTCACATTATTATTCCGATGTCTCGGATTTTATGACTTCAGATACACTCTTCACTCGCATCCGACTGGATTTTATCGTCCTGCAATTCATTAGGATGCAGCAACAGCAGCAGCATTCATTCCTTCGGGCGAGCGCAAAATATTACGCCACGGACTCTCCCGAGAAATCATAATTATGATAATTTTTTTGAAGATTTTTATACACTTTCATACGCATGGTATAGACAAACAAATGTACGTATACAGAGTCAGAGCAGACGTCGACGATGATGAGGACGGTAAAAAAAAACCAAAACCGAAGAATATACATTGCTCCTGCGCTCCTGCATAATAACTAGTTGCAACAGCGCTGCTCGGAAAGGTAGCAGCGATTTTCTGGCGATTTTCACTCATGATTATGATTTTTGGAAAACCCTTGCAACCGTTAATTAGCATAATTTTTGGGCAGCATCAATCGATTCTAAGCGTGTTACCGGTACGTGATGGCTCTGTTGTAGTTTGCCGGCTGCCCACGTTCGCTCATAATTAGGCAGACGTATTTAAATTCGTTTGCTAATTTCTGACTTCGTATGTTGTATATTTTATGCTGGAGGCCATACTAAGGTACCACTACGAGCATAGAAGCGGCGAAGGCATCGGCTAGACTTGGCCTTACTCTGGAGACCCATTAGGAGTTATGCTCCTTTTCTTAATTTCAGTGGGTATATGAAGGTATGTATATGAAATAATTACCCGGATGATGGTGGCAGTGGTCGTGGTGTTGTTCTTCGATAGCCAGCTTGTACAGGCGTATTATGATAATAACCGAAGTTGCAAAATTATTGTAATTAATATAATGACCAAAGATTATCGTTCGTAATTTTACCTGGACGTGGAACCTTCTTAAGGGTGTTTGATGTTACTGCTTCGTTGGCATTCTTTTCTACTCATTATTGAAATTGGACTTACTTCCAGACTTACTTCCTCCGTAAAAAGTCGATGGAATTTTTCTAGTCCCATTTTTTCGGAATTAAAAACAAATATTTTTCAACACCTCTTATCGACATTGAGTATACATTAGTTGTGACATCAGGTTATCCTTACTTTTCCGTCCCACATTGTCGCGTCGAGCAAAAAAATATTGGCTTCCAATTTAATTCGTAAGAGTCAGTAAATTTGATACTGCTAAAATGTGTAATTTGCATAAAAGTGCTTATTTCCTCGTTTTCTCAAAAGAAGCGTCTTCGAAAAATAAGCATTTTATAAACGGTCCTAGGATGTATTAAACTCGATTTATTTATGGTTTAAAAATATGTTGACAGAAAAAAGAAAAAATAATTTCGACGGTGAACAGTAGTAAATTCTATGCTTGTCGGCAAAAAGAAACGAATTTCAATTAGCACACGTTAACAGTGATAGGAGATATTTTGTGTGGAGCCAGAGTTGGCATTTGGCGGCTATGTTACGTCCACGCCTTCGTTAATTAGCCAGTTAGTATAGTTCTTGTTAAATATAGTCATAAATACGTATGTCTTTTCGTGACAACTGGACTAGTCGGTTTGACATTGTCCCGACGTCATAGAATTAGTTGGATTCTGCTCAATGAACCAAGTCCTAGGATGCTTTTAATACTGCATGCTAGTACAGAGTGTGTAATTTCTTGAAATATTTTTTTTTTTTTTCAAACACATGTCTTTGACATATTAAGGCCGGATTTTGTGACTGTTTCAAACAGTAAGAGTAGCCGTATTTATAGTGGAAATTACAGTTCGAAGAGGACGTTGGTCCAGTTCCGGGTCCTATCTGAACGACGAAGTTTGAGAACCATCTTCTTGACAGGTAAACTCCTTGAGCCTTGAAAGTGAATCTAGTTGTTAAGTTTTACTCACGCTCTTTAAAATGGATACCCGTGGTAGAATTCGAAGCTTCTAACCGCTAGCGGTCAAAATAAGTGTACTACATATATATAATATACTTAATTCTAGTTTTACACAGTAGATACTTCTTCTTTGTGTGGCGCTACAGTCCGGGGTGGACCTGGGCCTCAACCAACTAGCGCGATCCCTGGCTAGCTGTCTCCAGTTTCGCACACCAAGTTGGTTGAGGTCCTTCTCCACTTGGGTGCGCCACCTTAAACGCGGGCGTCCTCTGTTGCGTTGCCCGACAGGTTCGGATTCGAAGATACGGTAGATACGTTCCAGTAAAAATCGCTAAATCGAATGAATTCATGTAAGATCGGGACTATTTTTTTTTTTTTTCAAAACTGTTTAAATAAGATTTAGGTGTAGATTGCGTACGGAGCGAGGTTTCTCTTTGTTTTTTCTAATTCTCGGTTTCAGCAAGGTGCAAGCTACTTAATTACTTGGGCCACGGTTTGTTAATAATATAAAAGGCTTCTCAACAATCACTCGTTTTGCGCGTGCTATTGTTATCTCACAAGTGGAAGGAACCTACAGTTTTATGATGACTCTGAACGGCCAAGTTTGAGAAGCTAGACAGGAAATACTCTTTGAGCATTGTCTGTGACTCAAAAGATATTTGGCCGTGAAAATTATTTTAGTCGCACAGAGCAGGAATCGAGCCTACTGGTCGACGCATATAACCACAAAGCCGGCCCGTGGCTAGGTTTGTTAGGACAGTCATATTTTGGTGTCCACATCTTGTTTTGAGAATTGACTGCTTTCACATTGACGTATAGTTGCGCTCAGACTTAAGCGAAAACACTTTTTTTTCAAACATAGTGATTCAACGAGTCAGAAGCAGCAGCAATTCGTCTGCGTCCGATGTACCGTCGGACTGTATATTTGAAGAACATGTAGATGGTGACACGTAAAAAGTGTGTCGTCATTGGACTGTGTAGGGTTATTTTTGCTAATATTCGACTATTATTTTTTACTTTGAAAAAATACTAGGTGCCCTTGTAACTTTGAAACAATGCGAATCAAACCAATGCACCTTATCCTTCCGTAAAACTAAACATTTCTAAAAAAATTCTTTTTAATTTCTAAATTGAATTAAAATTTGACTACAGAAAATAATTTGCATATAATTAAAAAAGGGTCAACTGAATTGCGTTTTGTTTCAGCTCACAGGCCACACCATCATCATCCATTGATCGGTGACATGTGGTTGTTTAATAAAAGAATGCCGCCTCGCGGTGAAGTGCTCACAAGGAATTTTCTTGTTCCTGCAAAGGACTACTTGCACGGCCTACGTATAGCTGCGAGCTCCAAAACAAAACAAAAATAAAAAACTAAAAGCAAAAACTAAAAAAAAAACCTCCAAACCATTCGACAAGAGCAACCGAGGGTGATACCCTACCAGAAGAAACCATCAGAAAATCCTCCACTTTCTTGCCCATTTCGTCTTCTGTGTTTTTGTTTTTATTTTTGTTGCTGTTTTTGTTTCTGCTTGTTGTGTAATTTTCTGTTAGTATTCGGTTTTGAGGACACGCTCTGGTTGCCATGGAACTCGGGGACGCGGAATGCAAAAATTCGAACCTGCGAGCTACCAGTTGTCGTTCGTTCTTTCTTAAAGTAGTAGTAGATTACTTTACGGTCCTGTGCTCCGCTGGTGGTGTCCTTTCTTTATTTTCTTTCTTGAGAACATTGTTTTACGTTATTGTTTTGGAGGTATCTCATCGTGGTCAGAGTATGTTTGTAGTTGTTGACTTAGGTCTAAACGTGGACATTGATCGTGCAGCGAAACCGTCTACACCCTATCCAGACTACACGTTTAGCTGCAATGCATTCGCGTATAATTTAGAGCGTTGTTTGTAACCGCGAGAAGCGTTGCTTTGAGAACGCCAAAATTGTACACAACACCACCATCAGCTACCCGGTGCTACAGTCAATGGGATTGAAAAGACATAATCCGTTGTCGATCCTTTTCGACTGGCGTCATCAGTCATTCTTGGATACCCTTTTTTGTCTTCTCTTTTAGCGTGTTTACGACTTCCTTGCACTCTTGGCACACCGATGAATACGCAAGGGCTACGCAAGTCGGTAGAAATTTGTCAAGCAGATTTTTGACGAATTTATGAGTGAGTACTCCATTAGTCGTGGACCGTCTTTGTACTGAAATGCCGACATTGCACCAATCACAGACAGGGGCAGATATGCGGAACGAAAACAACATCATAATACCCATAATTGTCCACTCATCTTCCCATCCATAACTATAACGTTGTTACTCAATATTCAACTCGGCTCAACCGACGTGGCAGATTGCATACAGCGCCGATTAGCATTATTTTCCAATTTGCACTGCAATAAAATCAATTAATCGAATTATGGCAAAAATCATAACATGGAGGCCGACGACCGTGAACAGAGCTCGTTCATCATCCCGAAAGCATTCGCGAACGCCTGTGTGCTGTGGTTCTGGTGAAGGTGGTGGTGGTGGTGGTGGTAGATTCAATTGAACACGAACATCTGCAAGTGTTGTGCAATCATTTACCACCAACTGCAAGCCCAATATCCAATGGGCCCGCAAAAAGTGATCCATGTGCCTACTTACATACATGCTAGCAGCCTACAGTGCACCCCTATTTAACCGTGCCTCGTTGAACGTCAGCATCAGCATAGGTAATCTCCGTATGTGTGCACGACAACCATACGCGGGCTTTTCTATTCGTCACACGGAGGAGTACATAAAAGCACTTAACGCTGATGAGATAGAAGACCATTTCAGAATTGAAATGGAACCCGCAATTCCATGCGCAACTACAATGGTTATAATGATATTAACACCAAACAACACAAACAAAACGAACGCACAGACACTAGTTTCCTCAACACCGCATCGCCATACCAATACAACACCAACACCACCACCACCACCACCACCGCCGCCGCCAACATCGTTACCCCGACACGGCAGTTTGAGCGTCAATAAAACCCTCTCGTTGTTTGCCCCGGAACAATAATGAGCAACACAACAGCGACACAAATATGGATTACATTTGAGTTGACAATAATTACTGTTTTTATTTGACATTATTGTTGTCAATTTTCCATTTATCCATTGTGTCCTGCAATAAGCAATACCGCCGCAAACTATGTAGTATGTGGATGCAGGCAAATGAGCATGAGTGAATGAACAACAGTGGGCTTGGCTTTTGGGGGGCTTTTTTTCTGTCAAACATGGCAAACACTGAGTGCGGCGGAGGGCTGTCCGGACCGACAGACCCGTCAGACAGACGTTTATTTATAGATTTTGACAGTTTACCTAACCATTTTGTAGAATGTCCGATTGGTTTCAATGGACGCCGTTGTGCCAGTGAGTGATTAATGGCGGAAAAGATAGTTTCGATTTTGAGTCCAACGACGAACCGTAGACACAAACCACTGAGACCATTGGCCGTACGCAGGTGGGTCCGTTAGAAAATGAGTCAATTTTCAGAGCGGTGAGGTACGTGTCGGTTCGAATTTATAGCAATGACGAAGGATTTGTAAACAGACGTGGTTGACTTTTTTCCTTTTGGAAATTATGTATTTTGTTTAGAGATTTGGGTGACAAGCTGAACAAGCTGTATTGGTTGGCTGCACTTATTATTGAGGAGGGGCATGTTTCATTTCACACATGTGTCCGTTAAGACACGTTTTTATAATGTGATGGTTGAACAGACACTTGAAGTTTGGATATGAATAATCGGATTTGAATAGAAGTGGAATTGGTAAGGTCGAATTCAACTGCTCACAGTTCGCCCACGTAAATCAGTTTTAAAGTGAATTTGACGGGGTGTTATTCGGTTTCGAAAGGATCCTGGACTGTTAAGCATTTGGGCAAGAGAATTCAATGCATTGCTTGAGACACTATTCAAACCTTTTGCGTTTGGATAAATCGGTGACTTTAAACGAGCATGATAAGGTATACATAATGGCATAATGAATTGCATTGTCAATTTCACACGTTGTATGTATAGCTTGGGCGTGAAGGTGACACTGAACAAATTATCAAACAAAAACAACACCGCCAAAAATTTACTGAAAAGGGGCAACGTTGCGCTTGATGGTAAGGTTAAGAAGAAGGTATTATGCTAACGTTAACGACAACTCTTTCTAGAACGGGTTATAAAATATAATAGACTCGTGCGACATTAAGAAACGTAAAAAGTCATAGATCAAGAAAAAAATTAGCCTAAAAAAACATGTCATACCCCCGAGTGTGGGCAATTTGTTTTCTTGCACTAGTATCTGGTTTTTCTTTTCAAGTTCAGGCATTTTGTAAAGTTTGTTACTGGAGACAATGCAATATAAAGGTAACCACATCGACATAGCGGTGGTCCGTGGTGCTGTGGCTATGTGCGTCGACAAACTTGAACCAGGACGTATTAAGTTCGATCCCTGGTCTCAACGATGAAAAAATAATTATTCACGGCCCCACCACTTTCGAGTTACTGTGAATGCTTAAGAATATTACCAATCTAGAAAACGCTTCTCAAACTTGGCCGTTCGGATTCGGCATAAAACTGTAAGTCTATTCCACTCGCGAAAGAACAATAGCACGCATAGCACGACTTGTAGCTGAGAAGCTAGGCCCGGGTACTCTACGGGCTGTAGCGCCACCCATAGAAATACAAAAATAAATATATCAACAATTGGGAATACATTAATATGTGAAGGTGCTTTATATTAAATCAGTAAAATGTTAGCATATTTACTTACGTATATTCAGCTTGCATCGAAATATGCTTGCATCCGGCTATGTACGTACCACATGTGCAATTACTACACAAGGCAATACTTTTCTGGGCACTTTTAATCGATTATTTCAGAACACACATTCGATATGAACACTGAATTCACATTTTCATTACCATATCATCATAAAACAGTTTACCAGACAATAAAATGTTATTCGCAACCCTTTACCGCAGTGGTGTATGCATGAAATAGTCTACAGTTTGCTCTTAATGCCTCTTAACGAACTCTTTGTAATCTCCGTAAAGAAGTGTATGCGAAGCATTTGATGTGAGAGACCAGTGGATTAAGGAAAACAAAAAAAAAATCTAGTTCATCCAACAAATCTCTGTATCCGAGACAGAGGCACTTAAAATTATGGTTATTGCCACTTTAATTCGCACTTAAATACACGAATAAAGATAAAGCATCTATTTCACATCACAAATAGCACGCAGACATGTGTGACATCTGCCTACTTAATTGATACATCACACCATTCGAATTGAAATATGTGCCCATAAAATTTTCACTTCATACTCATATGATTGTGTATCAGTACACCTTCGTAGCGTATAGCCGATTGATGTCTTCTACCGGGTCAGTCATCAACATTTATGTACATTTGAATGTTTTGTTCTAACGACATCCTCTACGGATAGTTGATCCGGAATTCATAAGAAACGCAATAAAAACTCAAGTCGGTTGCATTTCGATAGCGGAGTTTGGTGACAAAAGCCAACACCACTTAAAAGATTCGAGCCGCTGCGCCGCGCCGTGACATTTATTTCTCTTTGTCATCAAAATGGACAATTAAATTCTACAAATGAAAATGGTAATAAATTTCAAACCCTCAACCTCGATCTTGATGCAGTCAAACTTGCTGCCATCCCACTCGAATTTCAATGGCTAATTAGGACATAAACTCTACAGAAACTTCATAAGCTTCCTAGAACAAGTTCATATTACCAATTCCCATTCTCTGACATATCCACCTTCGTCAGATCACAGTCATTTGGTTTGTCTCGTTCCTTACTGGTGACAGTCCAACCCACACGATCGCCATTGATTTTCGATCTTTGAATGCGCATGCGAGGACGATTCGAATAAATATTAGCGAATGACAATCATTAAGTAATTCGATATCGGATTTTATGTGGATTTCCATTTCTGTATTTGCCGTTGATCGTTTGATCCTCGATTGACTTTTGTTTTCGCGTTTTGGCTGCATCCCATGACGACGATAAGTCTTTCAACTCCCAGGTGCTTTGACACCACAATCATTAAATTTGTCGTTAGCTTTACACCGCCACAATCAGGATGATGGTGATCTTTTGCTCGTACGAATACGAAAAAAATCGTTATAAACCAAAAATCAAACCAAGTAAGCGAATGTGGTAAGAATGAAACCTCAACAAGAATAGAAAGAAAGAAAAAAAAAAACAAGCACGCGGTCCAGTTGTAATAACGCGGCGGGCTCTGGTGCCATGTGTATGATGACCATTACGAGGATCCATTCCGGCAAGCACCGTCAGATACTGTAGCGTATCTTTCGTTTGCCATTCGTTCAAATCTGATAATAAAAAGGAAATTATAAAAAAATAAACAAAAAGAATTGTGGGGACCAAAGGAGACACAAAAACAAGAAACATAAGCCGAAACAGAATCGCCAGGCAAGATCGAAGACCCCGTCTCTTAACGTGTTCCTTTTTTCTTTTATTTCATTCACTTTTTTTGTATGATTTTTCTGTGCTTTTTTTTTGTTCGATACCTAAGACTCTTCATTATTTGTCTTCGTTTTCAGTTAATTTTTGTTTATCTTTTGTTGCCTTTGTCCTCGTTTTGATATCAACAGAAATTAATAAGATGCGACGGTATTCATGATATGCCTCCCTCCAGTATACTCACGCAAGAGTCAAAATAAAATATCTGCGGCGGCGCATTGTGTTCCGTCCTACCTGCCGAACGCAAAACGAATCACTGGTCATTGAAAAAGTGACAGGGGCTGCTGCGCCGCAGAAGCGGTCTCTGCCTTCGCTGCTCAACCCTGTTTGAGTCTGTTATGACAATATTGGTTTTCGGTGGATGAGCAGCGAAGTGAAAATAGATTTTTTTGAGCAGGACCCCGCGCTAAGCTATATTTTGACATAGTGGTCAGAATCGATCAATGTCTTATTTCGATTTCGAATTCGATAAGAAGATCAAAGTGGGAATAATCACAAGTTTTTCGACTAATTTTTAACCTTTGTTTTCTTTTCATTTTCAGCTTCTGGTCGGTAGTGGTGGTGGCGGAGGAGGAGGCGGCAGTGGCGGTGGTGGTGGCGGCGGCGGACAGTCAACGACGGCAGCCTCCAGTGGTCAATCGCCCATATCAGGTGCAAATGCACCTTCACTGAGTCCATCTGGTGGCTCAGGTACCGGCGTCCCAGTCGGTGCCCTCAGTCCTGGTGGAATATCGCAAACATCAAATGCAGCAACTGGCGCAGGTACCTGCTGTGAGAATGGCCGACCAATTATGACAGATCCTGTATCAGGACAAACAGTGTGTTCATGCCAATACGATTCTGCACGCCTGGCGTTATCTAGCTACTCAAGAATACAAACAGCCGGCGTGGGCGTCTATGGAACGCCTTATCCGTCGACAGATCAGAATCCTTATCCTAGCATTGGCGTGGACAGTTCAGCTTTCTATTCGCCTCTTGTAAGTAAATTTATGTCAGTGTATCGTATTTTAGAAATGAGTGCTTTTATCTTGGCTTGTTATTGAGTTTATTCCGGTATTAAAGTTGAAATTTGTAATAAACTGAACTAAACGGCATGAGCGATTGGATGTTATCGACCTTGTGTTACGGTGAAACGAAGTTACGTCTTTGTGTACATTTCCGTCTATCTTGACGCAACAAAGCCACATACATCGCTGTAAACACATCCAAACGAACTTGGAATCGTTCGTTCGAACCAACGCTAAGGATATCAATGAAGTGTATCTCCATCGTATTTTGTTCGCAACTGATGTGCAAATGGCTTGGCTAACAGAACAATTACCAACTTTCCACAATTACCTGAAGCAGAACAAGAAGAAACCAATGTTGCAAGACGATTGAACAAGAAAATCGAAGTTGTGCACATTGAACTAAAAACGTTTGAATTTTTTTGATTAAGCAATCACAACATGGGTTTCGATTTCCATTAGGAAACAAATGGCTTATTTATAGGTTGTGTGAGCAGCGACTTACGTAGTTAATTGGCTATTTAGACCACAGTGCTAGCCATCAATAATTAGATTATAAAAGAGGGTGTAGTCTAGGTAATATAATACATCCAAATCCTTTTCGTCACACTCAATCCCCATATATGTACACATCTTGAACAATCGGAGGATTAGCCATAAACTGCTTCACAGTTGTTGCAGTTGCTTGGACCCAGTTAAAGTGAGGTACCTAACAGACAGGAGACCAAATTCAATTTGGTTGCTTCCCATTATCACAACGTAACAACGTGTACAACTCTCGCGATGTAAACAAGTATTAAAAGTCGAAATTGCCATGTTAAATAATTAGATACTTATCTACTTACTTATTTCCCTCCTTCCCATCCCCCACTCATGCGTACATGTATGTGTGTGAGTCCGAATAGTTAGTATTTTTTTTTTCTGCAACCAAGTCGAGTGTACCAATGCACCTTTAACTGTCTCATTGTAGTTCGTTGCGAAGACATTTAATTTTTTCTTCTGTTTTCTGCTTGCTTTGGCTTGCATTTCAGTAGCTTCTATTATTTACATGCACACGTGCATGTGTGCAAATTGCAATGTGTGGTGTACGTCAACACATAGACGGGGGTGCCTTGCATACTCCTTGCACTGATCATACTTCGTAAGGGCGCTTTTTTTTCGAACGAACACGAATGAGTTTTTTCTGGCATGTTATTAATTTAATCGCACACCACGGCGACGGTGAGGATGATGTGTGGTTGCAGCGACGGTTCAATCAACCGATCTCAAAATGTCACACAAACCGATCAACTGCAGTGTTGACAAATTATAAATTATCCCGCTTCGCGGTGACACATGTATACATTGATTCGTAATCGGATCAAATCGTTGCATTTAGCATTGATTTGTGTTTGTGTTTCTTTTGTTTCTATCGCATAGGGTATGGTATGCGAATAGTGCAATGCAATGTTTTAAAAATGAATTGCATTGCTGTGTGATTCGAGAGCTTGCCGAACAAGAAATTTAATTTTGATGTTAAATAGGGTACATAACACGAATGTGATGATGAAACAAGAGGAGCTAAAAATAAACGTTTGTTGTCCTTCAAATCAGCCTGAGCATCATCTTTGTAATCACATCCAAAGCGACTTCTTCTTCAGGCACGTTTAAATTTAAATTCCTCCGTTAAACTTGATGGAGAGTCTCTTTTCACAGGTCATTGCCTGTACTTGAAAACACATGTAAGTCAGCAACCTGCGAGAGGAAATTTTGACAATACCTGACGTTAACAACATGACTGAAATTCAAAGTACAAATTCCTTCTTTTTCGCATTATTTTTGCAGCACTCCACTGTGTAGATATTTGGTCTAAAAAAGCCCCTGAAAAAGGACCATACACTGTAGGGTGCACTGTAAGAGATAACAACGCTAGTGGTGTAGTTCTGTTTGCATCTTGTGTTGTCATACTTAGTTGATCGTCAACGACAGGGAACGCAAAAAGGAAGAAAACCAAACCTCACGATGAATATAAAATACGGACCCGGCCCGAACGGATGATCAAATATTAGGTTACACGTATTGTGTTTTTAGCCTGGCATTTTGTATGAACAAGAGAGTGGAGGGATGACTGGGTTAGTTCCCAGTTCTAGCACTACTAATGCCTATGTTTTACCTCGTGTTTACAAGTGAGGTACTTACCCAATGCTGTGTATTTATTTGTTGCTCTTGCCATTCTATAGCATTTGTTGTTGTCATTGTTGGTGTTATGTCATTTATACTATGCACACTGTATTGGTGTTTGTATGTCCAAACCAAGTATTTGCATGGATGCATCGCACGCATACGGGAGCAAGCGCATTGGGTTTCAACTTTTTGTTAAGTATCTGAATGCTTGCACTTCAATTTGATGGGGGGATGAATTGGCTTTGAAATTGAATACAATTACAAGTGTATCGGAAAAATCGAAGCGGTGCACATCAAATAAGAGGGATCCAGTGGCCATGGAACTTTAATTTGATTGTTGTACACAGCCCCACTCCATCACGAAAGCAGAAAATTATCCAGCTCCACATGTTAAAGAGGTTGTTTCAACTTCAACAAAGTTAATACAATGTGTGGAAACGTGTGTCGGTATGTATGTGCATGCCGTAACAATTAAAATGGCGTTCAACAGACACAAAATAGCCTCAGCAAGGACACATTTTGTACGAGGAATACGAGGGATACACGCAAACGTTAAGCACTTTATAGCTCGGTTGGTGGTAGATGGTTGGTAGGTTGGTGGGTGGGTGGTTGGGTGGGTGTAGTTGGTCTACGGGTGGATGGGTGTTTAAACTAGTTACAAGTGCATTAAATATATCTTAAGCCAACTTTAGAAAGGGTACATGTGTATGTGTGAGTGTGTGTTCGTTCGTGTGGATTCTAAATCCAAATGGGGTTTATTCTGCAAACATCTGCTTGCTGCTGTGCTCCTCGTGTGCACCACAAGGATTAAGCATGCAGCTTAAGTGTGGATTTATGCTAATAATAAACACTCCGCAAGTGCATACATGCAGAGGTAGTGTGCCACACATGTAGTTGGCCATAATGGTCGGGCAACGGAATGTGAACTTTTTTATTCTTGCTTGAGTGTCAACTTTCACCACAAACTGACCCACCCATCTCCATCTCTTAGCAGACGAAGTTTCACAGATGTTTTCGAGGTCCTCTTAAGTCTTTTGACTTCCGAGCACCACTTCGTGATATTTTCTCATTCTAATTTCAACAGGGCATGCATTGATTTGTCCATTGTCGTGTGAGCGCGCCTGAGTGATAACGATTAACGCCCCTTAAAGGTGCATCAAAGGTGTTTATTGCAATAAGATGTTGCTATAAAGCTGAAGGTTATTTCCGACCACGCATCCATTCACTCGTCAATTATTATTAATTACCATCTCCCTTTTAGTACTGGATGGGGCACGGAGCACGGAACACGGAGCACATTGGCAAGACAGCTGCTATCAAACTTCGGCGCAGGGCAGCCAAACATGACCTTTCCGTGAGAGGTGTGACTAATCACCCGTTTTTACATCGCATTAACTTTGTGGTGTGCGGCATACACTGGGTGTGCTTGCTGGCTGCCAGAGTAAGAGAGTGCAATTATTTTAATGTTTAATAATTTGCATAAAATTCTAATTAAGGCTCAGTGTGCACTGGCCGACATACATCCATGTCCATGCTGATGGATTTTCATTCCATAAAAGCGAAAGGAGTTTGGGCCAGTGCAAGCTTTCGATTTTGCGCCATGCTCACCACTCATTGAACAGATAGATAATGGCAATGGTTTGTTAGCCGGATTAGGATCGGGTGACGTGTCAATGGCAAATACGAGTAGTACGTATAATGCTGAAAAAGGGGGAAAGCAAACCAATAAGCCAGATGACGAGCTCCAAGTCAATGGCATTATAACTGCACTGATCCATTCTTTGAATGCGAACTCCGAGGGCAACAATTGTCTTCGGAGGCAATGTACGGATAAGGTCGAATATGCATTGTGCATGAACTTGTAGCGGAAAGTAATGTGTCGATGAAGAAATCATTACAAAAGAATTCTGAATTAATTTATTTTCCCGTGATAATTGAACAAAACCATCGCATAGTCGCGCCGAGACAACAGAGACAGGTGATAATCGAAGCGTGAGACGTCTGTTGTACACATTTCTGCACACCAGCTGCAGTCGACCAACATATGTACATACATTGCTAACGAGGAACATTTCTTTTACTTTGATCCTGAAGAAATAAGAGACAAAAGAAATAAAAGAAAACAATTCCTATCACGAAGTAATGTTTCAATTAAGACTGCTTTGCAGGATTGGATAGGAAAGTTGGTGCCGATTGGCATAAGGCGTGTCTGCTAATGGGAAACCGGAATTGTTAATTTAGATACCATGAGGGGTGGGTGATTTTCATGGTTTTCAAGCGAAGTGAGCTGTATGACCACACGAATGTCATATTATCCATGATTTTATAAAACAATGTGTTACACATGTAGTGGCTCGTGGCGTGGTGGGTATGTGCGTCGTCATGCTCAAAGACTATATTTGTCTAGAAAAATCTTGGCCTTTCGGAGTTAGCACAAAACCCGTGGTCTTTTCTAATTTGAGATGACTACACTAATGGTTGCTGAGAAGCTAGAAACAATACAGTCAGAACAACTTAAGCATTTGCTTCAATCGATTTTTTGACAGAAGAAACATACACACATTATCTTACTGCGGTCACTCCTAGAAAAATTCAACAATAATGAGGACCTAATGTGCATATATGAATAAATCCATTATCGGTTAACCATCGTAACGAAACTAAGTCATGCTCAAAAAATGCTCAGTGCCTTGGGGCGTATTTCGGTATTCACGTTCAACTGGAATGAAAAATGTCTACACTGCTTGCATGCCTCAAAGGCGAAACGATGCATGCAAAAATCCAATATATTGCGTTTTTTTTTTTCTTTAGCTGCAATTTATTAGTTCACTGCCTGAGGCCTTTGTCACACATAATTTTAATGCAGTTCTGAAGCAAAAATTGATCCCGTTAAAACGAAAATGAGAGGATTTTTTTGTGCAAGCATCCCACGGATTCTATGTAAAGTCTGGTGCGTTTTTTGCACGGCTAGCTCAATTCTGATGGTGGAAGGGGAAGCTCATCTGTACCTCATCTGCATGCGTCCAAGTATGTGTACGGGTACACCCATCCTCATCATAATTACATGCAATGCTATATAAAGTGCGTGATAACGGCAAAGTGTACTCCGCATATTGCGGAACCTTGTTGCGGCTCATAAGTGGCAAAAATGCAGCAGCTTACCTACATGCAATGTGAACTCCTCTAATTAACTTTTCAACGTGGAAAAACAAAAATACCAAAACAACAACAACAGCAACAAAAAATGGAAAATTGCAAATGAATTAAGTAGCGCGAGCTACTAGAAGTGATACTTGGTATTAACGTTTCGTTGAAACGCATGCTCTACCCACCAAAGTGAAATTTTGCAGAAACTTTCCTCCGTAACTTAACACACCTGTTCGAATTTATTCTGCTGGTGGCTGGTGACTGGTGGCAAGAGTGCAGGGAGTTCTCCGTGTAACTTTAATTTCAGCATTATACTAATGGAATCAATTAGCAAGAAAAATGGTTACATTAAACTGGTGCTTAAGGCTCATAGTTGTGCCTATCAACGTTTAAACAAATTGTTTTCCAGCCCATGCCATACGTACAAATGGGGTAATATATGTCGGGGCTGAATGCATGTGCAATAAAATCAGTATTTCACATTATCCTTGAAATTATCTAAAATAAAAATGCGAATTAATGTGAAGTAGAGTATAGAGTAGGAGTACTCCTCTCACATACATTCCACTTTAATGATCTCCTTATGTATGAAGTTCTTAATTCAGGAAGTTTTGATGCGTGCTGCATTTTAAATAGGCGACTCTGTCTGTACAACGTAGCGTTTCAAGACTTCGCGCATGATGTGCTCATGATGACAACTGAGGCTTAGTAACAATCTGTCAAAATTCCAATTGTAGTACAAAAACCATTGTGATTTGTCTGATACGTAATGCGTGTATAATGTTTTTTGTTATAATTTATGCCATTTGCATTTAGATGAGACATGCCTTCACTAATTGCTGCAAAAGTAATTAATCTTCTTAGCATCTTATTATTCCGCTTTGTACTTTGCACATTCATCACGAATTTAGACTCAGAATCAATTGATTCAGCTCATGGGTAATCCTTAAATACTCAATTGAAGTAGATGTGTATTCTGGTTTATATGGTAGTATTAAAAATTCAAATTGAAAATGTTGACTAATATGTAACATTCTGATTTTATTTTTTTCCTCTTAATTTATATAAAGAAAAACTTATTAGTCTTAAAAAAAACTCCAAGTCCAAGTTGACGCTGCAAAATAGCTTCCTCAATTAAATATATAGTAGTTAGTTCAAAATAAAAAGCAGAAAAGCTTCGCTAACAATAGGCGTTTACAGCTGTTTAAGAAATAGCATAAAATATTTAATAAATGTTATAAATTGTCTGATGAATCATCTCTCAATCACTTATGTTTGTCAGATTGTAATGGTAATGTACAAACTTTAAGTACAACACAATTCATTATTTTGTCGGAAGGAAATAGTTTTATCCAATCCTCTCATGTACATCAGAATATCTCTGCACGTGTTCCCTTGTGAGCAAACTGCTTCTGAGGGTATTTACAACGTGTTTTAATTTTTGCTACTGTTCAGGATAAACGCACTATTGATTTGTTCATGTGTGAACGTAAGCACCTTTTCAAATTAAATTCCCATACATTTACCATACATTTTTATATGTTATTTATTGACTAATTTTTTTGTTTCCAAATTTAAGAGCAACCCTTATGCCTTGAAGGAAAGTGGACCAGGATCCGATATGAGTGCGTGGACATCAGCCGGACTGCAACCAACTACTGGATACTACCCATACGACCCCACTCTAGCTGCGTACGGGTAAGTTTCAACCCCATAAATCTGTTGCCACCACCGATACAATTCGAATGTCATAAATAACTCGACGACTGTCGCGACCGCTCCAACAACACATTACACCACTATCAATAGCATCTACCAATGAAATCAAACACAGCTCCCCAATTTCATAGATACTCCTACATGTGAGAGAACGCGTTGGAATTCATAAATCACAGCGATTAAATAATTATTGCTATTATCAGCGAATGAGATTATTATTGGCCAAGTGTTGGAGGTAACACTGAGCCGGCCAAATAGGCAGCGGGCAGTATAGATTTAATACACAGAGGCATGCATGAGAAAATTTCAATGACCCATTTCCGATTACCAGAAAATAAATTTCATTTATTTATTAGGAGTCGCAATTAACCGTAAAAGTGGCAGCGATGATAGTTTACCCTTAATTATGGAGTGATATTGAGATTTAATGAGATGGTATCATCGAGGCGGCTGCTGTCACACTGTATGCTTATCACTTATGACTGCATGCAGTCGTAAATTATTCTTGGTCTCTGCCCTCTGGCCGGTGAGAGTGTTTGTTTTGATTTCGGTTATGCACTTGACCTTAAATAGGGGATGATGAAGATCAAATATGGTATGTCGATAAATTAATAAATGTGTAAATGTGAAAAAAAATGAAATGCTTTAGTAATAGTTTTTTTTATTATTGAATTACTTATGATACAAATCAGTTATTAACAGTTTAAGCTGGATTTGATTAAATTTCAACGGAAGGACATATAGACTGTTACACCAAATACCAATTTATTTATGCAAGTTCCAGATACATGATGCAAGAAATTTATTTCCGAATTTAAGATAAGAGACATTTAATTAAAAACAATTGCCTTTTCAAATATATGCAGATGAGTTGCAATTGGAAAGAAATATTCAGCTTGTCTGAATAAAGCATCAATATGATTTATCTTGATGGATAAACGATGTCATGGGGAATGGAACCATTTTAACGTCACATTTATAACCGCTAAAAACTGTTCGGATGATAAAAAAGCAACCATCAGAATATCATTTTTTGTTTATACCCGAAACCGACGCAAGTTTGTGGCCAACATATAGTAATTTAATGCCCCTATTTACGACTAGGGCTAAGCCAGTTTTTGACTGGAAAGTCTGGAAAAGTGCTTGTGCTACGAGAAATGACGGTGAAAGCAACAGTTGTCAGAAGGCTTTAAGATCTAAAGAAAATAAAAAAAATATTAGTAGCAGCAAATCGCTTGTATTTTCGACCATTTACAACTTCCTAGTGGTATTTTGAATTAAAAACAACTGTTCAGTGTAATTACGGGGTTTTCAATCGACATTCGAAAATCAAATTTACACATTTTGATTGCCGAGACGATTCGTCAGACTTTTTAAGCAAATGTACATACATATTTGGCACTTAAAATACACACGCAATTTGTTCCTCATTGTAGCAGACCTTTGTACTGCATGTTAGATTCCTACTTAACAAATTAAATAAAATGTATGTCTCATTAATTTCAATTCGGTCACATTTTTATTTGTACAATAAAGTTGTGCTGACAATATAAGAAACGTCGCGAACTTAAAAAGATAAGTGGATGCATTGGTAGCTCTTGCAATGCTTCTGGCTGCTATTCACTCCAATTCATCCAATCGACAATTCTGCCATAAAATGGAAGAAGCGCGTGATGAACTTACTTAACAGAGCACGCATTTTGATAATAAAATTCAATAATTTGCAAGCGTTGTTCGTTTGTAAGACGATTCATGGTTAAATTATAGACCAAACTGAAGATGACAAATCCCGAAACGTGAGTCAGCTGTGTAAATCAGTGTTGCCAAAAAGATAATAGCTAAAAAATCACCCTTAAGTTTTGATTGGTTGAAGAAAACGGCTTTATAGCATCATTTTAAAAAAATCCAATAAGTATTTTCACCGGACAACAATTAATACAAAACGATTTGAAAAAGTACTCAATAACTATCATATTATATTCTTACCATCGTTGTTCTACTTTTCAGACTTGCAAAAAAAAATAATACCGCCCCATGTAAACACCCAACTCAAACCCTTTTCTTGCAAAAAAATTGTTTTAATTAAACTTACCCTTTTTCCAATTTAATAAATGATATCAGTCGCAACATGTTGGCATAACATATTGAAAAATTGAAAGTCTACACTTGAAACCGCAATCCGTGTTCTTTAAATCCCTAATAAATTAATTTTTGTTCACTCACACCTTTCAGATATTCATCATTAATCAATCATGACAAATTCTCATTTGAATACGTATGAATCTGATCTGTAAGTCACCTAAGCATATGTGTGAGGTGTTTGCTCATTTGTCAGAACCTTTCCTGGTGCAAATGAATGTCCTGTTAAGTAGATTTATTAACTCGATTGATGGAAAAAATGCAAAAAAAATTATACATATCTCACATTTGTGAAGGTATGCTTGAAAGTTGAACATCTTTAAAGTGCACACGCTCCTATGTACATGCAAGATACTCTGTAAACGGTCTTTCACACCCTCTGGCCAAATCGAATGTGATACTCGTACAACGTTGAACAATAAATCGATTATCCCACTCCGAGCTCCATTGAATTTGCATTTATTTAAATTTAAATTTATATAGCGAGACCTATAAGTACAACAACTGAAGGGGATGTGTTGTTTTTTTTTTGCGGCCAATACTGGTACACATCTTGTGCAGCGCACATGTGTGGATACAGATTTCAGCTCATACTGGCTGAACCTTTTCAATTTTGGCACAGTCCAACCCATCGAATCGGGAATATCAATCCACCTGATGAAAATGAAAATAGATGCGAAGTGATGTGTGTGTATGTTGTGCGCCATTTGTTGGCGGAATTGACGGCTGTCTGCTGTTTGAAATAAGGGTGCGCGGTAAATAACCACCGCAACTCTCAACAGCAACCCCCCTATGGCAGTATCATTTCTAAAGGGGTGTGTTGCAAACTCATTTATTTACATTTTTTACCCATTCCCGGTGAATGAATGTGCCGGGGTTCATGTACATATCTAAGCATCCCACGCAGTCCTGAGCGGTGCTTTGCTATTTTACTGGTGTGTGCAGCCCTCTCATCATCATCATCATCATCGGCATCGGCAACGGCAGCGGCAGCGGCAACAGCATCCCCATCGTCGTCGTTGCTGCTATCGACGTGCCCGGCGTCGTTTCTGTTGTCTTGCCTCAAATAAAGTCGCATCACATTGAGTGATGTCAATTAGATTGATTTGATCGGCAAAATGTATGTGAGAGCTTGTGATTTATCTTTCGCGTTGATTCAACTCCTACAATTTATGCGCTACAACGAGTTGTTTCCGAGAAATTCCACCATCCGTTCGCATCGTTCTGCACAAATCTGATGCTACCACCACGCCAAACAATCCCAATGAGTCCTTTTATCTGCTAACATGATGTACGACGCTGAATTCATTCGCTCGTCAGCGTGGGGTGGTGTCAAGTGGCGGCTGCGGCGGGATGAAAACAAAAATTCCACACATGTAGTATGTACACATGTGCATGGTTTCGTGAGGGTATGGTGATCCTATCGACATCGATAGCGTGCTTGGAATGGAAAGGCACATTGTCAATCGACAATCAGCATGCGAGGCTGCGTGACGTGTGCGTATCAATCAAAGTTTCACCCGTCATTGTGACAAATTCAAAGCAGCGCCATCTAGACTTTGGTTGAATTAATAGACGTTTTTTTCTTCAGTGCAACACGACTAGGATAGGCATGACTCCGCGCTGCCACCGGTTCGCGCTGTATGCCATCGCTATAATAAAGTGAATAAACTGGAGCGAAATGTGTGTTTTATTGCCGTATTAAACCCGTAACAGTTCCACACAGACTGTGGTGATTTACGAGCAGTGTTTGCACCCGAAATATCCTTACCAGCTCCAAAGTAACACCCCGCCACTTGAGAGTGGCAGTCTTGTTCTCTTGCCGTTGCCCAATAAAAAACACCGCGCATAAATCTGGCAATCAACCATGGGAACAAACCAATTCAATTGAATTTTTGATTTATTTTATGTTTATTGTGACGTTCCACATCGGTTTTGTTCACTGTCATCCGTGTTGTGATCATTTGTCAAATTTTGAGTGAATGGTTGCGCCGACAGTGACACACGTTCACCGCCATAGCCGCCCCTTATTTGAGGTGGTGGCAAATGGGGGTGTTACCACTTCAGGATCGGAAAACCACAAGGGAAGTAAATTCTTGAGTTTAATTTGAAAATAAAAGAACGAACATACTCGAGTTCTCGGTGAATAAATATGTAAACACCTTTGAGGGGTCCATGCCGTCCGACAACTTGCGTGACTGTGGTTCCGTCCTTATCTATACATTGTTTCACACTATTTGCCAGATACTTCAGTAACATTACACTCGAAAGAGACGAAGTCGAATACAACTACCAACTCAACGTTGCTCAAGTAGCTGCCTGTTCAGATTTGTAGCTACGTTTTGCGAACACTTTTTATAACATAAAATCATTTGTTTACCGTCATACTTGAAGTATGAGACATAGCCTTTCATTTTGCCGCCAATCACATTGAGTGCGTCAAGTGATAAGAGATTATTTGCAATACAGCGAATGAAAAGTGTGTGCATACTCGTATGCCTACAGTAGACTTCCACTTTAAGGCATTCACAGAATGAGTATGAATAACAAAAGATTTCCTCGACATATTCTGTCTCATGCTTGCTCGTGTTCTTTTTTTTTAGATGTTAGCCTTTGCAATTGGATTTTTGAATCGATGTTCGAGTCACTGAGTTTTTCTAGCGATCAAACACCACCACAACTTGGACCCTCTATTGCATGACTTTCTCACGGGGTAGTTTTGAGGCATTTCGGAGTATGCACTACCTTCTCTACAGATAAATGTGTCTTACCATACATACTTATATCGTACCTTCCTCGTTGGTCTGGCAATTGAACGAACTTCATTAAGACCTCCGTCTATATAACTGCATAAGTCAACTCATCAAATACACACACACTCTTATATATAACCATCCTCGCTCATGGTCTGCATTGTAAAGGCAAGAAAAAATGAATAATGCACACGTTCGAGCAATTTTTCATCTAATCACATTTTCGAAAAAAGAATAAAAAAAAAAATCAACACAAAACCGAGAATAAATTCTGTCTTAGAAAGCATTTGTGTATTCCGTTCCATAGCCGACCACATACAGCTTGTTGAAGCTTCACATCAGATTGAAAAGGAGTACGCGGACAAAATCAACAACGGGATCTAACACATACTATTGCTCTGTATGCATCCAACATCCGGGATTCGTATGACTTCCACCTCAGTCCCTCGCTTATAATACACAATTCCCAAGTGGTGCTCCTCTTTGCTAACTTGTTCAATAGTCCCTCCGGGTCGATGTGGTATTCAGATGAAAACTCTGTAAATCTGGTTATCCTGGTTTTGCATGGAAACATACACATGAACATGCACACCCTGGTACACACGTCGTCGTCATCAGCAGCAAAAGTACTCGTTGTTGTGCGGTAAGAAATGCGAAAAGTTTGCACAGCGAATGTGTAATTTCGTACTTTAATGCCAGGACTCGATTCATACAACCAACGCACGTGAGACTGGATGTTGTTGTTATTTCTATGCACAGATACGTACACACTCGTGCAGCATACGTGTATATCTATTCCTCCCACTAATCGCATTCCACCCGCCTTTGTGATGTTTTCATTCGGTCCAAATATTTTTTGTCCTTACTTTGTTGGCATACCGTTTTTCTGCGGTTCCGAAACCCTCACTTACACCCAACCGAGGGTGATGTTCACTTGACTTCAAGATCCGGAGGAAAGTGTAACAGTTCAGACAACCGCACTTATGGTTCGGAACTCTCACATTTACTTCCTGAAAATCGCCCTTATTCAATCAATTGGCATTACGAGGATACACAGCGACTGTACGAGCGTTTCATTCGTCTCTACGACTACATGTGTATCGAATGAGCAAAACGCCGCCAACAACAAAAACACCAACAACAACCATGATGATGATGATGCCGTGGAACCGACAACGACAAACGAAAGGAATAAAAGAAGAAGCAAAAAAAGAAAACAAGAATATCCTTCCAACATCTGGGGAGAAAGCAAAAAAAAAAAATTAACCGCCACGCTCTCTTACTCCCGAGCGGTATGTCGTATCCTTCGGATTATATCCTCCTGTTGATTGTTTCTTTGTTGCCGCCGGAGTACTACACGAAGACTCACGTTCCAGCACTCTCTGATGAGGAAATCATATCATAACGGTTAAGGATACAATCCCTACGAGTGCAATAAAAAGCATACCCACATACACACACCCACACAGCCAACTCAGTCGGTACAACAACAACGTCGATGAAAACCAATAAAAATGTCGAATGAAAAAGCGAATCTGAGTACTTTCCCCATCGCCTTTTTCTTTCGCTCGTTTGCCCACAAAATCTGCGCGTTTACTGTGAGTCGATGGACCTTCACGTTTGAGAGTTGTAGGTGGGTTGGTGGGATGAGCTGTGGTAGCAAAACAAAATAAAAGATGAAGTCTAGTGAGCGAGAAAAGTGAGGGAAATGTATAATGGACTTTGCCGGCAATGGGCATGGTAATACCGTCCTTTTGTTGTTGTCTATAAGAATGAAGTAAAATTTGTTGACGACGAGACTATCAGCATTCGATTGTCAACGGGACTTCTATATAATTGAGTCCACTTTGAATGTTGATGAATGGCGTTACGTTGAGCTTGGACGGTTTTAAAAATATTAGAGCCGCGTTTAAAGGTATTACACCATGAATTCCAGCTAGAATTGAATGATTATTCGTATGTAGTATCGTATCGGAAACTAGAGTGAACGAATTGATGTAGTGGACTTGATTGTTTACTTGAAGGATGTCTGATGACATTTAATACGATTCGACATCTCTTGTTGTACGAAGCTGTTTTATGACATTTTTCTTTCGCTTGACTCCACCAAGTTACCAAGAAACTTTTTTCGTTGAGTGTTTTTTCTAAGCTAAAAATCTTGTAAGTGTGGCTTACTATACATTTCGTTTTCTCATTAATTTATAACTGGAATGCATTATTTAAAAAAATATTGACAATCGAATAAACTATCGAACTGCATCATTAACTCAAATTTGCTTAAAATGTCGCTACCGATAAATTGGCGGTTAGGGCGCGATATTGTAATTTGTTTAGTAAAAGCTGAGCTAATTTTTAAACTAACCTTGCGTCCATCCAACTAGAAGCCAACTCAGGGGGTATTTTAAGTTCAGTATGAAGGGCAGTGTTCAAGGTTAGCTGAATGCAGCATTTTGATTATCGTATCTTAAATCGCGGATCATGTGCACAACGTTTATTAGCCCGTACATACGGGGTACGTTGCGTGTGTTCCGTACATATTCCATACAAACCAAGTGCCACGCAAAGAAAATTTAAATTCAGTGAGCTATTACGAAATATTTGTATGAATTAAAATGGAACAACTTCATTTATAAATATTTTCACTGCATGTTTTCTATAAGCATAACAATTGCGCGTTTTAGACATTCATGAACTGCAGCGTTCTGCATTGCATTCGTCCTAAGTCTTAAGAATATCAGCAATTGCTCAAAGACATAAACCAATGATCCTGTTTCGGCTACAATTGGCAGACATCAATATTTCCCAGTCAAGACTGAATAACAATCTCCGGAAATAAGAAATCCTTTACTCACTATAAAATGCCATTGACCTGAATTTTGTCTTGAAAGCCACAAAAACTCTAAGCGCCAGTAATAAATGCATAACTATACAATGTTTAGAACGCCTCCACAGACAAAGTGGCGTGGCGTGTTGACATTTGGTCTGTTTCATTGTGCATCCATAAAGCAAATCCCATTCATTTGGGTTAGATTCGACTATTTAACTTGAATTTTCATTCCATTTTGTTGTCACATATATTATGAGGACACAAAACTGAATTTTCCTAATTTGTACATTAATCAAACGCAATTACACAAAAACCTCATCGCATGACAGTTCCAAATTAAGAGCTCTATAAAGCAAAGTCCAAGAAACTACCCATCATCTACTGCCAACCGAACAGCAGGTTGTCCAAACCAAAAAATGCTAATAGCACACATGTTGAGCGGACTTACACTGAACGGTTGGGATACAATTTTCCACCCTGTGGATCGTTAAATTTCTTCAAACAAAACCTGAATCACTTTTAACGGCGCGTTCGCACTATTTATGGTTTCGACAAAACCATTCAAAATACGATTTCGTTAAACGCCGATCGGTAATAAATCACGACACACGGATGACATTACGTGCGTAGGTTTGAGGGTAAAAAAATAAATAAATAAGAGGGAGAAAAAAATCTTTGTCTTCTTTAGTCGTCAATCCTGCATAAATTAAATCACTCACAAACGGTGAATTCCAGTTCATGATTTTAAATCTTTAATAAACAATTCTAATCAATAGAAATCGTCTGTGTACGGTAGTACAGTATGCCTCATCCGTACATCTTCCTCAAGTATTTTTGAGTGCCTACGTGAGATAATTCCATCTGTTTCCATTAAAAAGTCAGGGGCTGGTGTTGTGTGGGGGTTGTGCTCCAAGTTACCCGGAATATCACTTCTGTGTCTCCGTCTCTACAGCTCTCGCCGCTTTTCGCCCTCTATCGGTATATAAGTACGTTCGTACATACCTTCCTAAGTGTGTATGTAAAGTTGGTAATATTTTGGGGCTAGGCACTTAAAAAAAAACCGAAACTTTCTCTCTCTGTTCTTTGCTTTTCGACTTTTTTTTTTGTTGTCCTTCTCGAGAAGTCGCACATAGACGACAAAAAGTTTTTCTTTGGCTCTTCTACCCCTTCCCGACAGTATGAAGACGATGATGACGGCAGCTACAACGACAACGACAACGACGACCCTCATGATGAAGTCATGAAGTTGAAACACTTAAGAGGACAATAATAATATTTAATACAGGCATCAGCCTCTAGCGCCTCTGCCCCCGTGTAGCACAAGTCAGTTTTAAAAAATTTATCTAAAATTCCAACGGGGGACGTGTCCCATAATGGAGATAAAGTTAAGTGAGGCCAAGAGAGTATACACATCATATCTGTATCCATGAATGTGCGGACGAATGTATCTAGGTAGGCACACAAGTTGCTTTTTTGGGTATATTTGCAAAGGAAAAGTTACGCGCAAACTGTTAACACAGAAATCGGACACCACTTGTCGACGGGACGGGACTATTTGAAAGCAACCTGGCTAGCAATTAACTGACCTGGCCCTTTGAAGGCCCAGCGGCCGAACTCATTGCCCATCGACTTCAACTGGCAACGTCGCCGTTGCTACCACTGCCACGCCGCCATCCACCATCCACCACCAACAACTTCCTCTACGGTAACGCTGATATAGCCGTGTAGCAATTTCTGTTATAGTTCGAGACGGTTAGGATGACACGAATGTCTACATACGAGTATCTCATGAAGAGAATATCGATTTTCATTGGGCCTATGCAAAGTGTGTGCTGTGAGTTGTGTCTGTTTTCGATACTAAGCGATGCGATATACAAGCACTTCTCGTTCGGTCGCCATTTTGAGGTTAATGCTTAAACTTGTATCTACACGAATGCACGAAAGAGGAGAACGTGTCTACAATGTCCTCCATTCAATCTAGACAAGGATGATATTGTTACACACACCTACCCTCCCTTCTTACCAACTTGCCAGCTTGCCTGCCTAACTAACTGTGTGGTGTGGATGGGGAAACAAGAGATGTTTCCATTATTTTATGTAAAGTACAAGCACACAACCACAGTGAAAGACCAAACCATATAGTAGTGAGTGTGTGTTCCTTGTGTGCGCCTAGTCACAGGAGTGCACACGTATCTATCCATCCAACTGGAATTGAGAGCGGTGAAACAAGGAGAAAATTTATAGGCCGCCGCCAGTGCACAGCATTTGTGGGAGGGTTGAGAAGTATCATCTTGTTTTTTGTTCGTATCCCATGCCACCCCCAGCATCCACCTTGGTGCCAAAGCAAAATTTGCAGCAGTAAACTCCCAAAATGCACCGAACCAAAAATCTCCATTGCCACCCTGCTACTACATCTCGAAAGTTTTGTAGAACAATATTAAACTACAGATGTAGACACGAATTTGGGGGTTACTCCACCGTCGCTGAGTTGTACACACTTATTGCACCCACCACCAGCGCTGCATTCCCCTCAATGTGCTGCCCAGTGTCCAGCGCTTGTGGTGTTATAACGAATCCTCATCACCTCAAAGTCTTCGTCGTACTCGTCGTTGTGGACGTCGACGTAGTCGTTGTCGTAGTCATCATCATCATGACCATGGTAACACATACAATCACACTAATACATGCCCAACTGTTTCGTCCTTTTCATCTCAATGTCCTGAAAGTTTGTAACTTGATTCAGAACTCCTTCTACCACTGGGGACAAGAGTGTAAAGGCTGTTGCCCTTTATTTTTTCTCAACTCAGGACTGAGGACCGATGCCAAAATGCAAAATCTGTATAGAGGTATACCAGTACAAATGACTACAATAAGAGTAGCGCATGACTGTGTTGCTGGGGTGGTGCTGGTGCGATGGGGATGATGTTGCGAGATGCTATGGTTCGCCACTCACTTTTGTGTTTGTTTGGCTGTAAGGCTCCCGTTTTCTAGTAGGCTGTATAAGTGTTTCATATTATTTCCAACATCTATCTCTACATACATATATGCACGTATCCTTATTCATACCAAAGGAAGATGAACTCATGCAAGGACACATGCGGATGCCCGTAAACAAATTCAATTTCCATTACATTTGCATTTGTGCGTGCACTTTAATGGCGAAAGAAGAAGAATAAGTTCACGCTATCAACTTCTGCTTAACATTGCTAATGCTCAGTGCTCTCTGCGCCTGGTTGCATGCGTCTGCAATTTCCATCCCTTTCTCAATTCCAATCATCCCACACTACGGCTAGGGGAAAGAAACTCAGCTGCTTGGCACAGCTCCTACATACCACCGTTGCACCTTGTTAACAAATGAATTCCATGTTCACACACAAAATCCAAAGTTATCATTAAATTTAATAACATATTATACTGATATGTATGTATGGTATATACATACGTGCGGATGCATGATGTACCAGAGTTGAACAAATAATGAAATGAGCACTTTACACGCCACATTGCGAAAGCCAGGGAGCGTTGGTTCGGTTTGAACACCACCACCTTAGTACCTGGTTGCCACCGTTACTGGATGGACATTTGCGTTTATCTTGCACGAATTTCATTTCCACTTATTGGTTGGTACAGTTGCCTAGGTGCGGAAGGGGGTGGAGAGGCAGATGAAGAAGTTACGCCCACCCCTACAGCAATTAATGCACCAGTCCTACTGCAATGCTCGTGTATGTAATGCCAACTGCCAGCGATCAAAGTATATCAATTAAAATCGACAAATCCTTGCCAATTAAATCGCTGAAGTAGGTACTACTTTTCCTGCTTACATCCCTATATACGTGTACACATTTCTGTGGATATAGGTACATCCCAACGTGTGTTTCTTGCAGTCGTCTGCTTGTGTATAGGTACACTTTTATCAAGTAGTGAGCATTAACATCTTAATCAGAGGCTAAATGGAGCGATCTCACATCGTAATTCATTGAATCAATAGAGGGGATTCTAGAGGATTGTTTTCACGATTGCGGGGCAGGTTTTGTTATTCAATTAAGGGTGAAACGAGGGATGAACCAGACGAATTGATTTGTTGGCAGGGTTTTTGTGTGGTGTTTAGTGAAGGAGGCGAGATGCCTATAATGATGTCTTTAAGGGAAATTTAATTTTGTTTGAAATTTAAGTGAACGACACTTACATTTCAATCAGCAGTGAACTCAAAGTGGTAACAGATTGTCTACCACACTACGAATGTTCATTTGTACAGACACATTTTCAACGTGGGTTTCGCAGAGTTTTCGAATGCAGATAGTACTTGTCCCATTGTCCATTCTAGCAGGGACGGTAGTATGCTTTTGCAATAAACCTGCACCTATTTTACGAAAATGAAATCTTCCTTCTGGTGCCTTGGTGCGTTGGAAATGATTGCTTGAAGTTGGCAATACTTTCGATGAGTGATGCCGAATTTCAGGCTTTGTAAAAAGAAAGGTGAGGATGCGTTGCGAACGGTTTCAATGCTCTTATGATGCCGAAGAAACTCCTAGACGGGCTTGGTCTAACCTCCTAGTTAGTGTTGTTTCTGTCAAAAGCACAGGCCACATGCCTTATCATTGGTTTCTATTTTAAACTAAAAGTGTGCCCTGAATAAATTGAATAAAAGCGTTTTCTTGCAGAACATTTTTGATTTGCAGTCATTTTGAAATTAAAAATTCTCTTACACTTACATGTGTGCATCAATTGGAGAGGTGGTGCCGCAGTTTGAAAAGTTGCCCTTTGAGTGGGTGTCGACATGCATAACCACTATGTGGTGCCCACCTTTTTTATTGCTATTCAGAAAACAAGCAGTTCCTTTTTTCCACTTGAACTGCAGTAATGACGTTCTGCTGTCTGAATGTAATAATGCTAATTACACAGCCACCAAGTTTTCACACCTTGATGGATATCGGAATAAAGAACTTCAAATCGACACCCCCAATTTCTTTGAATTCCTTTTTACAGAAATTATCACACGATTACTATCGACATTCACAGTACTTGACTGTGTGCCATCAAAATCGCATATCCAAACTGACTATGATTCGTTTTACAAATAGGACGGCTTCCGCATTACATTCGCCAAATCTCCACTTGGTGTCGGTCAACTGAATTACATTCATTACATTTACTTTTCATATTGGTCCCTTATCTGAATGTCCACAGATCGCGTTATGCGAACGAATATAAATTCACGCTTTGCACTATGTATTGTAATATTTCGTTCAATCTCATAAGGTAGCTGCATCTCATTGAACTCTGGCATTGCAAATCGTGCGAACGAGCACAACAGACACAGAACGAGCACAACAACCCACCCGTTGCTGAAGATCGATGATTTTCTTTTGTTTATATTTACACTCACCTCTTGCGGTTCGTCCTTCAGCCGATCTCGACCATGTGATAGATGCTAAATTGACTAAACACGCCACACAACACATATGATACGGCATGAGGTCGCGGCGCAAGAAGCCACGAAGCCCAGTGCAAAGATGTTCACGATAAATAATGTCCAGCCAAGGGGAATGCATCAAGTAGAGCTCCCGCCGTGAGTTATGATGTACAAAAACAACAGAGACCCCATATGGGTCACTTAATAAAGTTATGAAATATGTCGACTGCGTCAAATCGCGGATATCGCACCGTGCGGGGGTATACGACCCGAGTCACTCGATACATGTACATTCTTGCATACAAACATATGTGCAGGGTTTTCTTTTTGTTGCCGTAACTCGATAAAAATGTGTTAATACATAATTTTTATTTTACTTTCAGATATGGCGCCGGTTATGATTTAGCTGCGCGACGGAAGAATGCAACTCGTGAGTCGACGGCTACCCTCAAGGCCTGGCTGAATGAGCATAAAAAGAACCCATATCCTACGAAGGGTGAGAAGATCATGTTGGCGATAATTACCAAGATGACCTTAACGCAAGTATCAACGTGGTTTGCAAACGCCCGTCGGCGACTGAAAAAGGAGAACAAAATGACTTGGGAACCGAAAAATAAAACCGATGACGACGATGACGCAATGGTGTCCGATGAAGAAAAGGACAAGGACGATATTGAAGCTGACAAAAATCGTGACCACAAAGGTAAGAACGCGTCTGATATAACACCTCAATATTAAAAATCAGCACCAGCACCACCCACCACCACATCATGTCCACCAACACAAGCACTGTAACTATACCATCATCGCATCTTTTTACGCCGCCTCTGACTGGGCTATTTGCGTTTAATTTATGGTTCTCCCATTCCAACCCCCTATTATTCATCCTTTCAGTTTCAATTAACTGCTCTTAAAGAGCCGATGCGACAGAGAGAGGTAAAAGTTAGCCACCGAGAGTAGAATTCAATAGCCGGGCGCTCCGACTGTGCCTGGTGCTGCCATACCGCACTCTGTTCTCAGTACTCGGTACTCGGTGCTCGGTACTCCACCACTGACACCACCAACACCATGCAGAGCGCAGACAAAAGAGCAATCCATGTACTATATCTTATTAACCCTCGAGCCACCATAAAACACTTTGCATAATACCCACGTATACCGAGCTGACATAATAATAGAAACACATTACCAAAGCAGCAAGAACGACGACGGCAAAGGCAAAGGCAGCGGCTACGGCGACGGCGACGGATACCAACGATGAAGACCGAATGAATGAGAGACGACGTTGCCGCTACTGCCATTGCCGCCTAAAAACAACCCCTCCAATGAAACAAAAAAGCCTTCAACCCCTTTGTCGTCGCGCATTACTGCTGCTTTATTATCAGGAACGTTGGTTAAAATTCGACTCCAGAATTCAGCTACGACCGCGGCTCTCATCGTGGTATCACTTTAAAGTGCGTTAACTGAATTTCACTTGGTATGGATGAACTATCAATTCTGCAGACATACACACACACACTTACACATACAAACGATCTTAATTAATAGTCCATCGTATTGCTGATGCTCCAGCGATGTCCGCTCAGATTCGGGCTCACCCCTTTCGCTGTTGTGCCAAATTAAGTTCAACCTCAATTGAGGGGTTAATCTATCACCCAAATAGACCGTATCATAGCGCATCTTCATCTGTGCCCCCTTTTGGAAAAATTCATTACTCCCGTTTGCACCAAAACAATTCCTTTCCCTATTGTTCACAGTCACCGTCACCGTTACCGTCGCCCACCGTTGGTACTCTGGCTCGCATAAAATAATAAAAGGCTTCATTGTCATCTATTATCGCAGGGGATGGTGTTGGGCCTTTAAGTTCTCTTCGTCTCATCTATACCACCCCGGGGGATAGGTGGGGTGAACCATATGGGCCCTGTTCAAGTGACGATAGTCGTTGACTTTGACTTTCACCGTCAACGCAAGGAGGGTTGCACGCTTCAACGCCTGCAAGAGGGCTGCTCCTGACGAGGGGTGGTAGTGTGTGCGTTTCGTGCGTAGCTCCCTGGTGCGACGTCTATGTGTTTTTGATGCAGTCGCACAACATAAACAGAAAATCTCTAGATCTTTCCCGGACAAGTGGCATTCTCACTTTGCCTAATCCTTAGTGACGGGGTGTGTTGGATGGCACGCGAGCCTTTTAACTAATCCTCAGCTTTTGTATTGATATGCCGGCAAAGTAGAGGTGCGCGGGGCATCGGCCATCACCACCCCACCAGGATTGTGTAATGGATGAATGGCTGGATAGATGGATGGATGGATGGATGGTTGAATGGATAGATGGATGGATGGATAGGTGAGTGAAACAATGAGTGAATGGCGCTATGAAGAAGTATAAGTATCGGAGAATTCCGCATTTAAGTGCTTCGTAATTGATGTTATAAAATATTTATGACAGCCATAGTGCGGCCGTGTGCTTGTGGCAGGAAGATGTTGAGTTTTTGACAGGCATATTGATGGGAAATTGGCAACGGAGCAAACAGAGATTTTTTTGCTTGTCTCATAGGCATGGATCGCATGGATTTCCTGGTAATGTCATTAAGGTTTTACACAGATTTTGTTCGCTTAAAGATTTGTCGTAGATTAATCCTCGTCGAACAGAGATACCAACCGAATTTTCATGCGTTCCGATGGTGGGGCTCCAGTGATACTCCAAGAATAATGTCGACCCATTCACATGATGATCGCAAGTCTAATTGCGCATATGGCAAATTGTTGGTTAAACCGCAACCGCCCGCGATTCTTTTCAACTTTCATGCAATTGCTTGTTTGCACAGGATCTCTCTCCGATTGCTATATTATGACATTTGATTATGTGCAATCGTTTCACAGTCTCTTGCCTTTCCATTCAAAATCAACTCAGACACACGAACGCCCTCGTTCATGTCCCCTCCGAAAGTGAACATGCGTCCGGAAGGGATGGGGCTGTACCCATTTCAATGGAAATTTTAATAAGATTTCCTCCCCTACGGAAAACTTGAAAACAACCCACCCCGAAATTTTCTCACGTAGATATTTCATTTTACTGGGGATTTGCATGGTCTATACCGGTGCTTACAGTGCTTTACAACCCCGACTGGTTCACTCCACTTGTGAACAGAATGAATTGTCCGTACGTCTGTGGGGAAATTTGTCAAGCTGTCATGAAGTATCTGACCGACGTATCTGGTGCGTGTACACGAGGAAGGAATTTTCCTTGGGGCTTTTCCCTGGAAAGAGAGGTAATCTGGTTAAGGTTGGAATTTGGATTCTATTGTGAGACGGTCCCTTCAATACTTAGGCGCACCTGTCGCTGACGCTGCCCAGTTTGCATGGGAACGTTGGTAGTAGAGAGTTTTGGGATTGCTGGTTGATTGAACACTGAACAGGAAGAACATACAATAGACACTTAGACTTGGTTCTCTTTTAGATTCAATGCACCATGTGAAGTCTGAGCATGAAAAGGAAGACGACGACGATGATCTAACCGATGATGATAGGAAACCCGAGAATTTGGGAATGGTAGGGGCACATGGTGGTCACCATATGAATGCACACCATCATCACCATCCCGCGTATCAGCATCATCATGCCATGTTGAGTGGTTATCCAAGTATCAAAGACGAAATGAGCGGTCCAAAAAACCAGATAAGCAGCGACTGTGGTGTCCCGATTCCAGCTACCAAGCCCAAAATCTGGAGTTTGGCAGACACAGCCGCTTGCAAAACACCACCACCTTCAGCGTTTCTCGGACACCAACTGCACCATCACCATCAGCTGCAGCAGCAGCAACAGCAACAACAGCAACATCACCAGCAGCAGCAGCAACACCATCAGCAGCAGCAACATCAAATGCAACACGTATGGATGGGAAATTATCAGCAACAGCAACAGCAGCAGCAACATCAGTCTCAACATCACCATTTACACAATACCCAGCAGCAAGCGGAACATCCGCAGCAGCTCAATACCAATCCGAATGGTGGAAACGGTACACGAATGATAAATATGCAAGGCACTATGACCAATATGGCGGCTGGTATGACACAGCAGCAACAGATGCAGCAGCATCAGCAGGGCCCACAACTGCAGCAGCAACAACAACAGCAGCAGCAGCACCAGCAAATGAATCCGATGACCAGTTTCGGAAGTTCGCCTTATTCTCGGGGGTACGGGGGGTTTCTAGGGGCTACGGCGGCGGTGGCGGTGGCGGCGGCTGCCCAACAGGGAACTTATCCTACGACCAATATGACAAATACACATCAACAAAGTACGCCTACCACCCCTATTACAGCGGCTATCCCGGGGAATACGAGCGTAAATCCTACCCAGCACCAACAGCAGCAGTCCCCCCAGCAACAACACCAACAGCAGCAGCAGCAATCGAATCAGATGGGGTTTCCCGATGTCCAAACCGATACACCACCACAAACCCCACCGAATATGAAGCTGCCGAGCGTGGCGGGGAATCTTCTTACCGGTTCAACAACCCCTACGACAGGTACCTGCTACAGTAATTCATCAGTCGTGACCGCGTCGGCCAATCCAAACAATCCATCTAACAGCGTATCAAATGGATACATTGGTGGATCATCGCCCAGTAGCAACAGCAGCAACAGCAACAGTAGCTATATCGGAAACTTTACACGACTGCAGGACCATTCACCTGGCAAGGATTACAATCAACAAATGATAGACAATTCTCATAACCATCACCATCATCCGGACAGTGTTGCGGCGGCCTTCAAACCATTTTTCAAGAGGTGACACTCAACTTATTTTGGTAGCCAGTTCTTATCGCTCTAATCAAGTTACTTTCCATTCCATGTGCAGTCAGCAAATCTCTACAGGATTTGTCTCGCCGGTCTAAGCTCAGCTAAGCGTGCAGTGCAGCCAGTAATAGTCACGACTTTACTTTCTAGCCTTTCTATTCAGCTGTAAATAGCGCCATGCGCCACGCGCTTCAAGGTGAGTCGCTGTTAATTTGCATGAAACTCCCACTCCAGACTGGTCCTCTTTGTTTCTTCTTACCATTCACTCTCTCCTTTTTCTCTCTCTCTCTCTCTCTCTCTCTCTCTCTTTCACTCTTTCATTTTCCTTAGTTCTCGGCGTTAAATACTGTTTTTCTGAAATCCTATTCAATTAAGTTCGTCCACAAAATTACTCACTTCATTAACCCTCTTCCTCAAGATGGGTCGTCCCCCTAATGTCAGTTAGTCGCAATCACCATCACCATCTCCAGCAGAATCACCCTCATCGGCACGACCACCACCCATCGTGCAGCGCGACCGCTGAAGGGCCGAATTTTCAACCCTTAGCCGTCGGAATAACGGAGAAGTCATCTAGAAAATTGAATGGAATAATTAAATCTCAATCAGAATCCATTAGGATTAACCATGGGGAACCCCCTGGAATCCAGGCCCTCAATGGGGTTTCAAGGTTAAGTCCACAGAAGGGGTTGGATCTGGATGTAAGCATCAAAGGGTAGACTGACTCGTGCAACCCTCCTCTTAGTTGATGCAATTTCTTGAACAACGTCGTCTGACCGTCTCGTCTCAGCTCTCATGCATCTCATTGTCAGCTAATATTTGCTAAACTCTCGATGATATGAACTCCCCAAAGAGGTATTCTCGCACGCGTTCGGTCCCCAGTGCCGGCGTCGGTCTCTAATAAATTAAATCGTTTCAATCTGATTAGACGGCGAATGCCGAACACAATACAAAGTAGCTGACATTCGAGACTGAATGGAGAGATAAGCATCCATGACGATGAACCGCGCGATGATGATGATTCGTTGCTGAAAGTAAGTCACACAAAGCGTTTCGTTCGTGGCCGCTGAGAGAGGCTCAATTAATTAAGCAAACGAGTCGCGCGGCATCGACACCGGGCGATAATTTAGAGCATCCTGTGCCGTGGTTGTGGTGGTGCTGTCTGTTGAAACGACCGGATATTTGTTATCTTTGAGGACATCTTCCCAATCGCTAACCCCGCTGGCTTCATTGATTGAGTCTCGCGTCAAGGTGAAGCATTTGATTCACCTCGAAGGAATGCGGTGCACATCGGGAATGGGCCTCATCAATCTAAGTTGCCTTACCTCCTTGAGCAAGCCAGACAAAGTGGAGAGCGTATATGGTATGTCTCTGACGCCCACATTTGCAGAAAGTCTGATATTCGGAATACATTTTCGGAATCGGCTTTGTTTACTTCTTCTCTTTCTCCGTTCAATATTCATGAATGGACCGCCAAACGAATTGCCTCCACCAAGTGTGTGTAACTTGAGATGCGTTTTGAGTGTGTAAACGAGATGCATGTGTACGGAGGGTACCTGTTTGGGACCGCAATGCAGCGGTTAGGACTTGTTTGGATATATGCAACCTATTGCATGTGTTCTGCCCCTCTTTTGGCAACGGGTGCGCATTCGCATCTCAAATGTATCTGCATACGATCGCGCGATTTCATTGGTCCCCCGACGTAGCATCTTGCGCATATACTAGCAGTTGTTAGTATTTGTATGTAAATAGCCACGACACACGTGCAACTTCTTGTTATCTGGCGACAGTGATGGATGAAGAGCTGGTGGCATTTCATTCCTGCGGCAAGGGTGCGCACCTGAAATGAGTGTTCTTGTGGCGGCATGTGGCAACATCGAGGAAGGCAGATCTTAAACCAGTTTCTCATTTCTTTTTCTCTTCATACCCCCACCGATCAAAAATGTTGGTATGCTGCGCATCCGCTTCAGAGTTCAGTGAATGAATTGGTTCTCTGCGGTGAATGAGTATAGAATTTTAATGCAACTGTCTGCACCTCATCACCTTTGCGTTGGAACCCATTTCTTCGGAGGTGGTTCTCTCGTGCAAACTGAACAGTGTTTGCCACCAAGGTGGCTAATTAATTAATTTCATTTTCCAGTTTGCATTGCGATGTGAACGCACACAAAAACTGCAGCGGTAGTTTTTCATTATTGAATACTTACGATACGTGGATTGTGGAACTTGTGAACATATTTCAGTACACGTACACGAAGAGTATTACGCATTCTTCCATTTGATTCTTGCTTGCTTTGATGGGGTCTCTGCTTCCTTTGGACACTCCTGTGGAGGGTTGGGCATTTAGCCTTGAACCTTTGTAGATAAAGTGTGAAAGCTGCAGACAGTGGGTAACTTATTTTTGACTTTTGGCGTCGTCGTTAAAGCGCTTTAAAGGCTGTCTGTTAGATCACTCATTCAATGTAAAATCAATACTTTTAGTTGCTGATTGCGAAAATGGAAGAAGCACGATTCCCTGTTCGATTCGGTTCGGTTATTGAGGGTAGGAAACAAAGCATAATGATAACGATTACAACGTACAGTCTATGTTACGCCAATTATTGCTAGTTGCATCACGTGAGCCATCCGAAATTTCAAATCGAATTAGCCAGTCAAAAAAAATCATAATAATTATGATTTTTTATTGCTTATTATGAAATTTCCTCTTAATCATGTTTCACTGTATGCTAGCAAGGCTTACAAGCGAAAAAAACATGTCTAACATGATTTCAGATTGCCTTAAGCTGTTTTTGAAGTTGCGTGAACGACCATGTCATTGCGCATGTTTGCAATATTGCTTTGAGCGTGACATGATCCACTTTCTAGTTTATGTATTTTTTTGCCGAAAATACAACCAATGTCGTTTTTGAGAATTGCGAACAATACTTACATCGATACGGAACTGCTCAATTGTGGAATTTTTTTTCAATGAAAATTTCACAAATTCATGCAGAATTAAGTCTGTTATTATTATTCCGCATTACATTAAACACTGTTCGGTTTTCACATCACTAGACACGTTCTTTGTAATTGTAAACAATCCCGGATGAAACTGAATCAGTAGTATCTTTGTCAGTAAATTGTATTTGATTTGGTTCATTCACTTTTGGTTACATACCCTGCAACAATAACAACTTACCGCAACATTTGATATTGCGCATGAAGATGAATTAGTGAAGAAAAATCGCAAACAGTAAAATTGCACTTTTCGCAATTTGCAAATTGCCTTAATGACGAAAGGATAAAATGCTCTGTAACAGTAAGAGTGATTGCGTGAGGCATTTGGCTGATTCAGCTCGAAGAGCAATCGAGCAATTGAATAGTAGACGATCTACATTAACTGCAAACACCTCAAAGCTCAAAGCAGCAAGATGAATGTGAGGCAACAAGATGCAGCGAAAAAAAGCAAGCAAAGCCTTGCAGCAAAGCCAAAACGATGTGATTTGAAAAAATATAACCCATCCCACACTCCATACTCCATTTAGATAAACACGCCTAAATTCATAGATACACAAATTAAGCTTTTCTTTTTCTCATTTTCTATCCCTACGCATATCGAAAAGGACTATGAGTAAATATTCCTTATCCCATCCTCTACTGGAGGATACCTGTATCCAAGCAGACTCAAGAAACTAATTGGTTTTTTCTTTTATTTTTTCCAGATTACGGCTATCCACACCAGAGCTACTACCACTACAATTAGCCACATGCTAGCAAATTCCTACCCAGTGACATTAGTATACGATAAATATTATCCTATCAGATGAAAGATAAACTATTTTTGTTTTGTTATAATTTTCAATGAGCTTTATACCGCAAACAAAATCACTGACACCGCAACACATACCGAAACAAATACGTTTGTATGTACACACACGTTTTATATGGGCAAAGTGCAAACCACACGATGAAGACTTATTGCAATATCAGAACGTGCATAGAATTATTTTAATTTTTGTCTTACTAATAGCAGCAAAACTAATTTGTTTCCCTTCACACTTAACATACAAACAAATTCAAATATTTATAAAACATATGAGTATTTTATTCTTCTTTTCTTCTCTACCTGCGTAGTATGTAAAAAAAAGTAAACATTTAAAATTTTAACAAAATCTGTATTTGAATAGTAATAACAGCTAAATTATAGGCATTAATATAGTCATTAAGGTAATGCGAAAAGAAAAAAAAAATATAATTAAAACAAAAAAAATATCAGTAATGTAATTTTAAATTAAAAAAAAGAAACAAAAAATACATGAATTAACAAAAATTAATGGAATTAATTATACATAAATATGTAAAGCATTTGTAATCTGTGATAAACTTGAACATGTATTGTAACATAAATAAGAAACATAAAACATTTGATAAAAAAATAGTAGACAGGAGCAAAACAACAACAAAAAACCTAAAAAAAAAACACTGAATGAATTGAAGGGAATTTAAAACAAATATTTTTCATATTATTTCCAATTTGGCTCATACATTCAAATTGATAAAAATCGAAAAATAATTTTTTTATATGAATTTGAAACGTTGTACTTTTGGCATCAAAGAAAAATGTAGAACAACGAACTCTTGCAAGGATCTGCAAGTATTCCATATTTACTGCGAAATCGGGCAGGAGTTGAGCGCAACACAAAAATGATTTCAACGGATTTTCTTTTAAATGTTTTCGAAAGAGATTTTCATTTAAATATTATGTACATACACGCTTGTTAATTTGTTCACAACCACAAATTATTTGTCAATGTCAATTTTAACTGAATCCAAATCGTTCATCAAAAGGTATAACGTTTCGAATAATTCGCCAAACAAAGAAAATAAAAAGTTGAAAGAAGAAAAATAATCCTTAAGCATATTTAAGCAAATATTTTTGTTAATTGTTAACATTGCAATATTATTTCGTAAATTTTTTTAGATATGTAATTGTAAATATTTCGATTTACATAATAAATATATACATAAATATATATATGGAAATATAAATGTGTATTTGTATGTTTTGATTATTCAATATTTTTCATCCGATAAGTAAAGCATACTTAATATCAATCAATCTATACATTCAAATGAAATTCAATTTGTAAAATTCTTACACTATTTTCTTTTCTTCACAAGCCAACTCATAAAATATAATTCACTTATGTTTTCAGTTCGTTTTTGATGCTAAACGAGACAAAAGCAAAAATATACCTAAAGAAAAACACTTTAGGAATGTTGAAAATGAAAATGAAAATTTTGTAAATTACTACACACAAACATACATGCATACACCACACACACTGCAGATTATGATGAATATTGCAATAAGAGACACGTAAGACGTAAGAGGGAATGAATAGTCAGTACAGATGGCAAACAGCAACAAAACATTACTTTATCATAATTATTATTATTATTATTGAATTTAAATAATTATTATATAATAATAATGCAAATACAATTCTAGTTTAAAAGCAAAACAATATAAAAACAAAAAAAAAATCATTATAAATAGAAACTAAATTATATTGAAATTATATGATGGAAATATTAAAACTGAAGCATTTTAATGTATTTATTTAATTTTGTTTTAACTCGCACCATTTAGTCACAGTAAGAAATCGCTCATTGGATAACAAGTCTTTGTTGATGGAAATGTTACTTTGAACGGCGACGATGGAACATTTTCGGTTTGACATGAATAACACGTTATTCAAAAATCAAAAATGTCTTTAAATCATAGCGCATATGTTCTTGAAATTGGCGCGAATATTTCAAATTAAGCGGCCATTCTTCCAATTCAATGTTGTTATTTTGTTTGTTGTTTGGTTTAGTTGAGCTTTGCAAGATAAATCCATAAAGCGTATAGATTTAATTTTAAAACTCTGCAAGTACTATAAATGTTATGTTCTCCACCGACATTGCGAGGTCTCTTCTTACTAACATTGACTACTCCCTGTAATCATGATTAATAGCTACTCTATCTTTTGAGATAGCTCCCAGTTTAGTAAATCTGACATTCGTAAACAGCAATTTATACCCTCAAAACGGAATATATGAATGTTCATAATACTTCGCATGTGACTTCGGTGAAAACCCAGTTCGTAATAAATTGTGCTCTTCGAACTGTGTAATGCCTTTTCAAAAGCATCATTCATTACTTTCCAGATTTCTTTCGTCGTTTAGCAACATGCGCATTCGCATATGCTATATATGTGCTGCGTGATTTTAGTGCTCCTCCCCATAGGAACACGCACGATAAGTATTAGCATCGGTACATGCATATTCATGAATGCCCGTCGAGAGAACGCGTGTACGAACGCAACATTTAACACAGTTTGATTTTCTTAAATGCACTTTTGCTTGATTATGTCTTGAAGAACATAATCTGTACTGCGCCTGTAAGCCGACAGAGAAAGGCGGACGATATTCATGTGCATTTGAGTGAGATTTCAAGACTATGTTGCATACTTTTAGTTGATGGCAATGTTATTCCACCCTTTCCCTATCCAATGCTCCATATTGGTATTTGGTTGTGCTTATAATTGAAATTTAGTTATTGTTATGATCTGATTTGGATCTGCTATCATTTTTAAGTAATCAATTATGATGAAACTGGAAAAAGATCAAAGATATACACTAAAACAATAGCATACTTTCGGGCGATGAAAAATCCAACGACATTTTTTAATTCAACTCAGGCTATGTGTCTAATCAGAATTTCTCATTTCTATGAGTATCGATAATTCGATAACAGGCTACAGTTTATTATAGGGTAACTGTTGCTTTCTTTAAAAGGTTTTTGTACAAGCTAGATCAGTATATTCCCAGACCATCTGCAGTTAGTTATGCTGTAACATCAAAATAACCCACCATACTTGCAACATATTTTTTTTTTCCGATTATGGCTAGCTTGCAGTCATGCTGAAAGTGCTTATTTGATTCTAAGCAAAGTTGCCAAAGGCATCAGTGCTTGATTTTTATTTATAGAGAAGATGGATGTCACTACAGCGCATTGAGGTTTCACAAAAACTCGTTGTACTACAGTTTTGTATGCACTGCGAAAGACCAAGTCTGAGAGGCTTTCCGTATAAAGCTATTTCCTCTGAGCATTGTCAATAACTCGAAAAAGCTGGAACTTGCAAAATATTTTTGTCTTACCGAGATTCGAGGTTCAAGTGCGTAGGACGGCTCCAACCCACAACGCCACGGCGTGCTTGATCTCTGGTCATACAGTCTGTCATAGAGTCTAATCTCAGAAATATTAAGCAAGTGTCTTTCATTTGCTTTATTCTACACTAATCGTTTTGATCGTTGAATTTATTCATGATCATGAACCAATTGAATACTAATTTTTATCATTTGAAGGTTATGGTTTAATGATTAAAATGTTTTGTGCAATGATGAATACACTCGTATCTGCTTGAATTGACTTTTTATACTTGAAACTCTTTGTTTTCTAGACGCTCTTCATATAATCGGTTGTGGCCTGCCTCCCTTCCTTTGTTCTCTCTCGCGTGGAAATGACCTACAAGTTCTATGAGGATTCCGAACGGCCAGAAGCTCTTTCTAGAGAAGCAATGTCAGTGACTCGAAAGAGTTGGGGCAGTGAAAATTATTTATGTCACACAGACCAGGGACCGAACCTACGACGTCCAAGTTGGGGTCGACGCACATACCCATAACGCTACGGGTCACCACACATCCCTTCACGACTCTCCCTTCCTTTATCAAAGTGAAAATTGGAAATTTTGAACAAAAAAAACATTTATTTTATTTTATTTGCTAGAATTTTTCATAGATTCCACAGTCAGATGTGCTTGTTGAATTCACAATATTCAGGGGCCCTTCGAATTCCACCGCAGAAGCGGAAATTTATGTTAGGTTAGGTTGGATTGGCAGACTGCTGATTAGCACAATCCTGGTTATGATACCGATAATGGTTCTGAGATTCTTCCGACATATTCCGATGAGGCTACACGAGTGCTTTTGATCGAGAGTAGATTTTTTTTTTGTAAAGTGGGATTTAGTTATGGTAGGCCATCTGTAATTTTTTTGTGTAAGCATGTCAAGCCTCAGCAGATTACAACACATTTAGAGTCTTTGATGACCGGTTACTATCCAGAAGGAATACAGAACGAGTGCCCTCTCCAGCGTGTGTGCTCGCGTCAAAGTACCGTGTGTTGATAAGTGCATTTGTAAAATTTGGTTGACAAGTGTATCACTAAAACTCCACAATTGATTCACTCAACGACTCTTACTTTTATGGTTCTAAATAACTAGTGTGCTAGTTGAGAACATTCATGCAACAGCCCCTTCTGTGAAATATCCTCTCACATGAAAACCGTTGCATTCCAATATTTCAGATCTGCGCTCTACATTCCACAAAGGTAATTTTGAATTAAAAATTTATAAACTACTTGCAAACGTACTTTCTGCTAATCGAATTTATTTATGTATGGAAACGAAAACTGCTTTTTCTAATCGGTCTCACATAAGTCCAGAATATATTTGCGAACAACACACATATTTTCTGTTTTATTCTCTTCTCACGAGTGGTTTAAAATAAAGGCCCAAGCGCATAGAAATATGGGTCTTTGCAGTCCGACAAATACAATCGTTGTATATTTAAACCGCAACTGATTCTATGGGCTTGGGCCTTTTCTTCAAGAAAGGCCTTTTTTTACCAAGAAATATAATAAGAAACAGCTTTTTTCTCCTTAACACAACTCTATCGACGAGGGTATTCTAAATAATTTACAGTATCGGACAAGACTAATACACCCGCATATTGAAAAATACTATTCTTGCAGTATTTTTTATAATAATGATAACAATAATATGGGTGGCGCTACAGCCCGTAGAGGGCCAGTGCCTATCTTCCTACAGTTCCTACAGTTTTATGCCGACTCCGAACGGCCAAGTTTGAGAAGCTTTTTCTAGACAGGAAATACTCTTTGAGCATTGTCATTGACTGAAAGTAAATAGTGCTGTGAAAATTGTGTCGCACAGAGCAGGAATCGAACCTACGACGTTGAGGTTGGGGTCGACGCACATACCCACAACGCCAAGGGCCACCCAGCTTTAATTATTCTATATGGTCTTCCTTACATTGACAGCAATGGGGTGCTCACGTTTTGTCGCAATGACTTTTACATTCAATGACCCCTTTCTATACTTAATTAATTTCTGTATTGTATTTTGGATAACAAAGTTAAAGTACAGAAAATGAGGGAAAAAATCACTTGTCCCTATCACCTGTTACGGGGAAAATACTTTACGAATATTCTTATTTTATTATGGGGAGTTTCTTTAGTTATGTACGTTGCTGTTATATCCAAAGGACAGTTTTCGAAAAAACAATACTAAGCTACATAAAAATGCCAATCAATACATATTTGGACGTTTTGATACATATATCCTTTGAATTAAATTACCACCGATTGTGGATATAATTTAATATATACATACTTGAGTAAATATCTGCTGCGAATTCATCTATACTCAAAATACATTCAATACCAATGTAAATGATTAACTAAGTCTTACCAATGCCTCATTGATGGCTCTCTGAGTTCTGCCTACCACGTCAATGTCATCGGTGCGTGCTAACAATTGCACGAACTTCTGGAAAATTGTGACTCTAGTGTTGGCGAGTGAGTTTTGCACGATCTTTTCCAGGACGATGATAAAAGAAATCAGACGACATCGCGTCGCCCTGTCTAAAACCTTTTTTGACATTGAAGGTTTCGGTGAGTTCGTTACCGACTTCGATGGAGCAGCGAGAGTTCTCCATCGACATCCTGCATAACCTAACGAGTTTGGTAGGAATGTTAAAACTGGACATGGCGTTGTATAGCTCGTTTCTATGCATACTGTCATTTGGAGAACGGAGAGAGTCCATTTGCACTTTTTCGGTATTTTCTAGGATCTGCCGTACTGTGAAGATCTGGTCTGTTGTGAACTTTCCTGAAGCCACACTGACAAGATCCTATCAGATAATTAATAAATAGCTTCAGGCAGAGAAGATCTTATATCGAATCATACATTCTTATGAGAGTCGATAAATTTACCCATTCACGTGTTGTCATCAGCATATTAATTCCTATTTTAGTTTAGTACAAAATTTGTTTGATGGATCCTGATTAGATGAATATGCCGTATGTTGTTGTGTTTTTTGTGCTTTAAGTGCGTTTTCTATGAAAATGAAGATATTATTCTCACAGTGTTGTGTAATTATTCGAATAAATAATTAACTTGTCTACGTGAGATCAACACCCTCATTCAAACCCATTCCAAAATACTTTCACTCAGTCTGTCTCGGAGTGCGATAATAATTGCGAAACCCAACCATGAACACAAGTGACACTGGAGGATGAATTTCATTGCAAATCCCTCAAGAGCTCTTGCCATTTATCATCCCCTGCTGAATAACGAAAAAGCATATCTCTAATGCATCTGACGTAACTTGGTCCGAGGTATATTTATTAGTTTTCTCTTCAATATTTGTCAAAAGCATTCCTCATACAGTTGGTCATATTCATTGTGAAACAACTAAGAGGGTGAATTAACATACAGCTCCCATCAATGAACTTGACACTGGGAGGATGTCGAGTGATTTATTAGATTCACCACGTGTAATTTAACACATAACACCAGACAGTACTGACAGTCGGTCTATAAGTCATTCTGTTGTAAATTTAGTTCCTAGTTACATTACATTTTTAATAACAATAAGCGTACGTATGTACATTCGTACAAACATAAAGAAACATTTCTCATTTTACTGAGACCACAGGCGATGATCCAGACAGGCATTGTACCAAAGAGTGTCTTACCTGAACGATACAATTATTCATGCGCATTCGTGAAATGGCACAATAACCCAGCGTGACAGGTGGCGCCAACTGTGGTTCTGTTCTTGTTTGCATCTCATTATAGTCCACGGACAGTGGAAGTTCTTCTCCATTTGGACTGGATTTATGCCAAATGGTTGCTGCACAATGGGTTGCGCTGTTGATCGTTATCTCTGCGTTATGCATTATCAAGACGACCAGATCATGAATTGTTTGCATGATTTCTTCGCGTCCACTCTTAGTATTGGTTGGTTGTCTTTTATTTCCTTCCAGTATTGTTTTTGTGAAATAAGTGGATTCCTTAGAGATTCAATTTAAGTGCTGCAAACTCACACAAAATGTTTTGTTTGAGCTATGTTATTTTTATACTATAAATAGGAAGTATTGCCTGAGTGAAATTAATTCTATTTTACAATATTTCAATACTGTGTAATTTGCGTGGTAAAGGTAACTCGTCAATTGAAATTGTGGTCCAAAATCAGTGCTCGAAAATAACTCTCAACTTTTTGAAAGGTTTTTACATTACTCTCTCTCTCGTTGAGACTTTGAAAAACAATCACTCAATAACTGATTTGCATCACTGCTCTCGGTCGGAGAGAAACCTTTTTTTAGAATTGTTAAGGTTCTGGTCATTCATTTTTAAATCACTGGGAGAACAAAATCGCATTTAGCTGATTAGTAATCACATCACTCATTTCAATGGTATCACGCGTCAAATTAAGTTCAGGGAAGTATGTGTAAATAAAAACTACTATGGGCAGAAGATTCAATAACATTGTTAGAAAATTTTGTTCGATATTGTTGTTTAGCAAAAGCACATTTAAGGAAAATTGCGCAGAATATATTAAACATGAAACTGGTACAAAACAAAATGTATATATTTCTTGCAACTTATGTTCGTGTTTGTTTTGCCCTCTACATCACTGTTTTTTTTTTTTTTCATTTCAAGGCTCTTATAATCTATTTTTAAAAAACCTTATAATATTTTCTACATAGACCTTTTCCTCAGTTTTTCAAGAAAGAAACGCAACCCTTCAAGATGACATCCCTTGCACTTCAAATAGTCAATTTAACGCGACATCAACACATGGGGATGACTTAATAGCTTGTATTTAGATAGCATTGAAGAACTAGACCGGGAAGCAAATCAAAGCAGTGACATAAATCGAATCAGCGAGATATTATTATAAATATACGCAGATGTTAAACATTTTGCATTAGAGTACCAACGTTTGACATTGGATACAAATATTCTTTCATTTTTCCATAAATTATATTTTTGAAGTCGCATTGGTGGTGCTTGGTCGAATAGCTTGAGTTCTAAAACCCTTATGAGATTCCTTTTTGTAAAGCTTAATTCTTAAAATATTTCTCATGCCATGCATAAAGCGTTCTTCTATTTATAATCTGTATGAAATAAATACAATAATTAAATTTTATATTTTTTCTATTTAAGTCTTCTGATTTATTCTTAACGAAAGAGGTTTTAGGTTGATCTTTTTCATTTAATTCTTCTAAAAAATGTCAACAGATGAGTGGTATATTTGACTCTCAAGCGAACAGCGAAAGATGAGTGTATTAAAAAATACTTTAGAGCAAGACCGAAATTTCGATGAGCAGTACAATATCGGTCTGTGAGAAAATCCAAATGAGAATATAAGTTAACAGTTGTTTTCGAACTCTTTCCAAAATTAAATCGGTGCAAGTAATTTGCTGGATCAGCTTGAGAGTGACATCGAATTATGTCGAATAAGCACAATATATTCTTGTCGCCTTTTTATCATAAATTGTAAAGATCGGCTACAAAAAGTGGATAATTGGTAGAGGATATAGTTGTTGTTTATATCTATGTACATATGCCAATTTTTATAAGTGTTCTCCAATCTGGTAATGACGAAGACGCGTAATTAACATAAGTCTGGCCGCCATACAACGGCATACAAAACACAACACATCGTAGCAGCTCAACCAGAAATGTGTTTAGATTTACCACACTTCGCTTATAGCCCGATTGTGAACCAGCCTTGTTAATTAGCATAGCTGCCATCACAGTGATGCCCGAACCATTCTTTAAGAAACATAGCTCGATCAGCATTCCCTCCAGATTTCAATCAGGTCTATGTTGGTCTGTTTAGGACGAATTTCTCGTCAACAATAATTTCAAAGACAAAATGACAGGTTAGCGAAGCAAAGAAGATAAGCGTCAGTTGACTATAATGCTCCACTACACTCACTTATAGTGTGACTGGTGTCTACAGTCACTAATATTTCCAAGCACCTTATTTCTGCCAGTGTACTTTCCATTAGACGTGCTGGGTTATTTCCAACCGCACTAACTGTTAGCTGTTAGCTAGCTAGAAAAATAAATCTAAATCTGAAGTAGACCAAAATTGACCCGATCCATTCCCAAATCCCAAAAAAGAACTGAAAGCTAGGATCAATCCATCGGCATATTGCGAAACCATACTCTCCATACAATATATGGTACATAAATATGTCCATATGTATACGTCTGTATAGTCTGTAGACTTCCTATCTTACGTATTTTTTTTTTTTACAAATTTCTGAATCATACAGTTTGTTAACATTAATACCTGCCGTAAGTCATTAGACAATCCCACAAAGTGCACAGGCGTCATAACGCTCTTCTACTTTGCGCCACAGGTAGATGGGAATGGGACAACCAAACTGGACCACTCTGGTATCACGCTGCGCTGAGGTGCGTGAGCATTCGCTTTTAATTGAGTTATCCGAAATGCCAATGGGGAGCGCCACAGTGTTTTGACATTTAATAATACCTGACTGACGTCTATTTGAACACAAGGTCCACCACGATATCTTATGTTCGTGTACCATGCGATTCCTCCTCTGGCTGTTGGCCTTCAAGAAGTCATTGTCTCTCAACATGAATGAAAATAATTCGAGTCTTTGTTTTTGCGCAAAAGTACTGAAAAAAAACAATATTTCAGTGATTCATACAAGGAAGGAAGGAATGTGAACATAGCGAATTAGTTTTAGAAAATTGAAACTATACTGAAGACTTTTTGTTTCATATCACTTGCTACAATAATTGTCAAAAGTAAGTTGTTAATTATAGGAAGTTCTTAACTGGTGAGCAACATGAGGAGACTGGCAGGTTTTCTGATGGGAACTACATTTCTAACATCGATTTTAGGATGTTCAGAGTTGACGGATGGGCGAATGGACGCTGTCGGAATAATCTAGAGGAAACTTATGATAATTTCGTAGTGAAGATTACTTGTTGCCCGGTACGATACAAGTTGAGAAGGACTTAACCTGTTTAAATTGAGCACCTCTTTAATGAAATGTTTATGTAGACAATACATGCTTTTCTCGCACCTGTTTGAGCTGAGTAGATGGCAATACGACATGACTGTCTGCCAATATCAGAGCGTGCGGACATAGTCTCTCTAAAATACGGACATCCTTGCAACTGAGACTGACCATTGATAATGATCCTTCCTCAGTTGCATATATATCCTATTTACGTTGATGGAAATTGTGATAGTTTTAGCAGGCATCTGTACTCTGACTTCAGAAAGACCACTAAGAAAATACTACAACAAAATTCATCCAGCGGGCGGTATACATAAAAAATTTGGAATTGATCTACCAAATCAACCAACAAGTTATTCGCTATCGCATATTTATTATCATGGTGGTAACCAGTGGTGTTGTGGGTATGTGCATCGACCCAACTTCGACCTCGTGGGTTCGATCCCTGGTCAGTGCAACAAAAATAATTTTCACGGCTCCACCTCTTTCTAGTTACTGACTTTGCTCAAAAGCATTTCCTATCAAACTTGGCCGTTCGGAGTCGTCATAAAACTTGTAGGACCCTTCCAGTCGTGAGAGAACAATAACACGCACAGCACAAGTAGTTGCTGTGAAGCTAAGCCGTGGCCCTCTACGGGCTGTAGCGCCAACCATTTTATTATTCTAATTATTAACATTTTCTCTTGGTTAGATTACGTAACAGGTCGTGGGAGTCCTGATATATTGTATTCACATTTGTAAGATTGAGACAATATTCTGCTTTGAAGCAAGGCAACTAAATCTCGAAAAAGTTAATTACCAATATTCGATGTTGATACGACTGCATTGGTTTGGTCTGAGAAAAAATGCGTCAAAGTGAACTTTGGATTTCACATGTTTCGTGACATTTTGTACTATGCGCCGCGGGGCAACGAGTGCCATATTTTTAAAACTCCAGAGAATTAAGGGTTAGAAGAAAAAGTGAGTAGGGGAAGATTGGATTGTTGTATGTACATACCTACACCTGTAAAAATAAAAAAGTAAGCATTTTTTTTTCTTTTTGGTCTTTTTGTGCGCGTTCAAGGCACTGTATTTGTTATTGGTTGGTGTATATATTCATGTCTTACGTGTATATAACTCTATTTATCGACAAGCTAAAAGTTCAGGGATATTTTTTGATTTTACTTTGAAAGTTAAATTTCAGTAACATATGACTGGGGTAGGCTTAAACATTTTACACAATAACCCCGAGGAACACTGGATACAGTGCATAACTTGTAAGGAATGGACACATACTAATTTTTAGTATATGTTCTGTCGGAGCAAGCACTTGGCCTACATAGAATCAGATATAGCGTGTCCATTAAAGCAAAAAAAATAACCTTGCATAGCATAAGCCGAAAGGCACAACACTAAGTATTATTAGAAAAGCTTAGAGTACCTGGATAGGTTCAGTAGGTTAAATGTAAGAGTATTTATTTAGTTAGTTAAGCTAGTTTTAAGCATTTTTGTCTAGCGTGTAAGTAGATAAATTGAAAATAAAACAAAAATTAAAAAAAAAATTGGCACACACTAGGTACACTAAAGGCAACATTTCTTATTATGTTTGCATCAATTGTGATTGAGTTAAATTCAATATGCTTTTCGATACGAAGTTGTTCGTTGTTTTTACCGTTCTTAAAATTGAAGAAATTGGCTGTAATGTTTTGGTGTCTTATATATCTGCGTGAATTGTGTTTCTTATTAAAATTATAAATATTATAAGTATTTGCGTAGGATAAGGTCATTTTCTCCACTCAGTGGCTATGTTCTCAAACAAAATTTGTGCACAAGGATAAGTCAAAGTTCACATGTAACTATCGAAATGCCGTTTGTTCACAAAAAAGGCATGTCTGATGAAAGGATAGTGGTATCATTGTATGAGACTTTCCCGAAATTGAGACGGTGAAGTTGTCACAGTGTATTTTCAGCGTTGAAGGCAGATATAAACCGAATGTTTCATCCTCAAATCGAAAATATGGACATGGGAGACATAGTTTAGTAGTTTTAAGATATCGGTGTCACATCTCCCACAATACGACCTATTTGGTCTTTACTGCAAGACAAAATTCATAGAGCAATGCAATGTATTGCAATGGAATTTAAAAAAAATATGTCTTAAAAGCGTTTTTTACTTAAATTAACTATCGGAGCTACAAGAAGGATGACATGAGAGAAAAATACTAGAATAAGATTGAGAAGAATCAAATGACTACCTGGGTCATCAAAGAGGAATATTTTCTTAGCACCCTGTAACTGCTGAAATAGTTATCACATTGGAACCTGTTGAAATGGAAAATACATGAAACCAGTGAACTAGATATAATAATTCGCACCAAACACTGAAGTTATGTTCGATCCCAATCCACTCCAGAACATTTTATAAAGCATAAACATAAGTTGACCAGTAGAGAAATTCAATATGAGCTACATAATAAATACCCATATCATTCAGGATATTATTCATGTTTGCGTAGTCGGGCGCACGAAACGTGTGTGACATCAACTTTTCTTACACAATCTATGCCGAGGCTTGTCGGAGCACGAATATGCTTCAGGCGATATACATATGTATTATTAATCCCTTTTTTCGATGTTGTACATTTGCTTTCAAATTTCAGTTCTTCTATGTATGTATTGGACTTAAATATTAGCATATTGTGCGTGTGTATATGAGTCCAACATCTTATTGAAAAACTATTTGAAACAACATTCATTTCATTTCTGCAAATAATTGCCTTAAGAAGGTTACGATGCATCTTGATTTTTCTAGCGATTACACGTTCTTTCCTAAACATTCTCTTTCGGATTTGAAATTATTTTTATGAAGAACTAAGCGACAATTTGCAAGCTGAGTCAATCTCGATATTTGGCTTCGTTGAGGGGAATGTGCCGAATTCAGGAAGTGACAGAAAAAAAACAAAGTGTTACAATTCACCTCTGGCGGGACCATGTCTGGTTTTTAATTTCCCTGTTCATCATCAACCTTTCACTTTACGAAATTGAATTATGATACTATTCATCGTTTCAGGGAAAAGAAACTCTGTTGGCCGAGACACCTTGTCTCTCTTATATCTTGACTCATACTTTCTGTACAGTCTACGCCTAATGAAAGGTAATGGCATAACAGGAGTGTCCCATTATCGGTTATATGGAGATATATATGCTTTCGGTCTGTGTTTAAGTCAAATCTGATACAAAAAGGTGTGGTTTATACTAGCGATGGAAACTATCGAATAAAAACTATATAGTTGTACTATAGTTACAAACTATTCACTTATTTGATAGTTAAAAATCATTCGTTCATCCAATTGAATGAAAAAATATTCAATTGTTTTTACTTGCATGGGTGGTTGGACTGAGTCAAATGTTTTTTGTAGCCTCTCTGAGCGAGAATTTGTATAAATTAAGATCTGAGAGAGTTTTGTGTACGCATACACACATTGACAAAATATTTGCACGACAGATTGTTCACGTTTGTTTGGTTCGAGTCGATAGTTCGACTCAGTTGGGAAATGAGTTCGAATGGTTTTTCACTGAATTAATGATTCGTTCATTTATAATAATAATATGGGTGGCGCTACAGCCCGTAGGGGGCCAGGGCCTAGCTTCTCAGCAACCGCTCGTGTTGTGCGTGCTATTGTTCTCAGACGAGTGGAAGGGACCTAGGGTTTTTAACGACTCAATATGTGAATGCATGAATGAATTGCACTATCGATAGTTAGTAACTGAATGATTTCAACTATCGAATAGTTTTATTCATTCATTCATTCAATCACATACTGGGTCGCTATAAACCTATGATTGTTCCCATCACTAGTTAATACAGCTTCAATGAGATCCATCAATTAAAGATTACTAATTGAATTTAGTTTATCCAGTCTTAAAGAAGTTCAAAAAAATATTTCTGCATTTCAAACAGTAGATCCTTATTTTAAATTAAATAAATTTTATTTTAACCAAATGTACGAGAGATATTGGCAAATTTATATATTTATTTATTCTCTCATCATAAATCAGAAATAAGTTGTAATAGTTTATGAGGAACCAAACTGACATTTTATAATTCTCTTGCAAACGTCCCTACTCGGTCCTGGGTCGATATCATTGCTTACGGAATTATAAAGAAATAAAGTATGAGTGTTTGACTCGGTTTAGCCTTAGTTTGTTGGATTATTGGGAACTTAAAAAATATCATCTCTGTGTGTGTATCTTTAAGCTACACTTAGGAAACCAACGCAAGTAGCTCTGATGCGTTAATGTTTTCATTAAAGATAGCCTCGTCTGCGACTTTCTAGAGTTTTTAAATTAACTAATGCGCATCTCCAAGAATAATTAGACATGCTCTCGAACCATCTTAAAAATCGCAAAGCACATAGAGTAAATCTTTCTTAAATTCTTTCAATTCTTCTGATGGTATCATCGTAGGAAGGAAACCAAATTATACTGTAATTCAGGAACTATACGAGAGGTAACACTAAGGATACATAAATTGTCTTGACTTCTGTTGTCTAAGGCATATAGACATAAACGAGAAAAAATACACAAATATATAGTTAATCGACCGCTCATAAAACATGCTGTTTTTGTGTTATTTGTTCCTTGATCGAAAAATAGATTCCTGTGAAATTTATTTCTCAAATAATTTCGGCAAACCAGAAAGTTTTGATATGAGCCTTACATTCTTAGCTCGTTGTTTTGGTCAACTTTTGTAGATTTGATTAACTTAGGATATTTTTCACTCATCTAGGAAGTTATCAATTGAATGTGACTTATTATTTTTAAATTGTTTTTTAAATAAATACAAGTGGAAATGCGTATTTCAACAATAAAACTGGGAGTATGGAGTCAGTTCTCGGTTCCAACTTCGGGTTTAGATGTGAATACAAATTACTTGCATTATTAATGAAATCAGTATTATAATTCATTAAACGACTGTTGATTTCATATCATTCTGCTTTATTGAATTGAAAAGAAATTTTAAATGTCGTTTAGTATTATTTGAATGTTTCTTTCCACTTTTCTTAAGTATTGTTCATACAAGAATGTATTAGATTCTCTTCTAAGTTGGAAGAATAGAGCAAAGTCAAATTTACAAGCTTGGCTGATGGGCTTGGAATTGTAATCATAAAACTTAAAAGTTACACAAGCTGCTTCATGAAATGTCTGGTTACTATCTAAGGGAAAGTCAGAAGGACACAACATTAATTTAATATCATTATTGCAAGAAATACTATGTAGTATTCAAGGTATTCCCCATTCACAAAAAACGCGATGCACCGTGCAGTTCGGTTCAAAAACCTCTGAACCGTTCGAAACCTGCACCGGATTTCGGCAAGAAGATGCGCTGTCCTGTGATTTCTTCAATTTGGTACTGGAGAAGATAGTGCGGCGGGCAAAAATCAACACGGAAGACACTGTCTTCTACAAGTCAATCCAGCTGTTGGGATACACTGATGACATCGCCATTATCGCGCGGTTCCAACGTGCCATAGTGGAAGCTTTCACGGCAATTGAGGAACAGGCGAAACGAGCTGGTCTTAAGGTCAACGAGGACGAATATATACTGTCGAGCAAAAAACTGATCCGCCGCACACCACCTAGGCCAAAACATCACAATCGACAGCTACAATTTCGAGGTAGTAAAGGAGTTTGTCTACTTCGGGGCAAATGTAAACTCCACGACTGACATCGTAGTGGAGATCCGTCGTAGAATCGCCCTTGGCAACCGATGCTGTTTCGGTCTGTCAAAACAACTGGGCTCGAAGCTCCTGACTCGAAGGACCAAAGTCATGCTCTACAAAACCCTTATCCTGCCAGTCCTACTTTATGGAGCCGAAAGCTGGACATTAAGTAAGGCTGTAGAGCTGATTCTTGGTGCCTTCGAAAGAAAAATTCTACGTCGGATATATGGTCCCGTCTGCGTCGAAGGCGAATGGAGGAGAAGACTCAACCGCTAACTCCACGAGCTGTACAAGGACGTGGATGTAGTCCGGAAGGCAAAAATCCAGCAAAGAGGGTCTTCGAATCCAAACCTCCTGGTTCGAGAAGGAGAGGAAGACCGAACCTCCGGTACAAAGACCAAGTCATCGCGGATGTAAGACAGCTTGGCCTTGATGACTGGAAGCAGCGTGCCCAGGACCGTCACCGATGGAAGGCAGCAATTGCTCAGGCTCAGACCCTTCATAGTTCGTCTGCCTGATAAGTAAGTAGTATTCAAGGTATTCTAAGTTTTTTAATAAGATCTGAGGCAAATGTTCGTCTACGGTCTCTCTGATTCAGGAGGAATGTATAGATACAAATCGAATAATTCCTCTCTCTTTTCGCAAGCAATATTCGAACTTATCAATGCCAAGATATTTCATTGACATGGGTTTTTTACTCAATTTGTATCGGCATTTTACGATTTGACGTTAATACATGTTTATTTCAAACCGAACAATAACAAAGGCTTGATGTCTCACCTTGGCTTGAAAAATACATAACAACATTTCTTCTTCTTCTTTGCTTGGCGCTACAGTTCGGGACGCACCTGGGCCTCAAGAAAAAAATCAGCACGATCTTTCGTCAGCAGCCTCCAGCTTCACATGCCATGGTCCTTATGTGTGCGCCATCTCGTCCGAGGACGTCCTCTCATGCGCGTTCACAATGGCTCGGAATTGAAGACTTTTCAGGCCGGAGCTGTGCTGCCCATCCGCTCTGCATGACCGAACCAACGTAAGCATTGGAAACGTAGACGCCTAACTTAGTGCATGCCGCTGTACAGCCCGTACAGTTCATGGTTGAATCTTCTCCTCCAGACGCAACCAACGCAAACGGGAACATAAAATACACGTAGAACTTTTCCTTCAAAATAACCAAGAGCTTCTTCATCGGCCTTCAATAGCGTCCATGCCTCTGCGCCAAAGAGAAGGACGAGGATGATCAGAGTGTTATATAATTTAAGCTTGGTGTTTCAAGAGATGGCACTTTTACTTAATTGCCTCTCGAGGATCTGCAGAGGTGTGAAGATTTGGTCAAGGGGGAATTCCTCGGTCTGAAACCGCACTGACCTGTAAGATTACTCACGAATGATTTCAGAGGCTTACACGAAACGGCAGCGAGGATATTTTATGCAATGTACGAAAGACTGCTACCACGATAATTGGCACAGTTAAAGGGGTTCTCTTTCTTGTGGACCGGAAAAACGTCGCTAATTTTCCACTCATCATACATAGCATTTCTAAATTGATTAAACACGGAATTGTTTTAAATTTGTGATATTTACTATTACTAATACAAGTAATAACAAATATAAAGAAGGCATAGTAGTTTAATCTAAAAATATCTGTTTGACAGCAGCAATGGATCTAGTTTGGCCTATGTGAATTTTTTAAATACCTTCAAACTTTTTTATCTATCGGATGCCTGCGCAGTATTATATGTATATCAGGTGCTATCTTTCGCCATGTTGATTAGGTTTCTTCTCTTTGTATTATAAATGCGTTTGAGCATTGGATTGAAATTGGTTTCTTCTTTTATTATTCTTTATCTGATAGCAGGACTGACGACTAGAATATCAACTTCAAATGCCTCATGAACAAACAATGTTCTAACTAAAAAGGTACATATATTCGACGAATTGACTATAGACCAAATTTTCACACTGAGGCAATTTTGAAGAGATCAGCGAATTTCAAATCGTAGTTGGCGATAGAGAATCGTAGACTACATCGTAGCATGCAAGTACATAGCAACTGTAAATGTTGTATTTTTTCGCTTATTACTAACATTCGTTACATTTTCTGTTCTCGAAGAATTTGCAAACATTTTTGAAAATATGGTCCTCTCTTTAATTTTTATTTTTTAGCATTAAGAAATTTATGAATAAAACGCAACCATGTCTGAAGCTTCTCTTGGGAATATTGTGCTAATAAATAAAATATTCGCTAGGGATCTAATTCAAAGCAAATTAATATGGTAGCTTATAACCATAATTTGTTGGACATAAGGGTTTCTGTTTCATTTGATAGAGTATTGATTCTAAATAATAATTAACTGTTGTTATTATGGCTACATTTTAGATGAAATCCTTATTGAATTATTAAACGAAATGGACTAAACAAGTGTTATTATTCAACAGAATAATGCATCGATTTACAAAGCAACCAAATTTAAGAAATAGTTTGATAGTAAAAACCTTAAAACCATGAATAGACCAACTCGCAGTCCACACTTTAACCCAATTACGAATCTTTGGGTGTCCGTTGTGTCCAGTCCAGTCATGGATGAGAATATGGCAGTCTAACGGAACTGATAAAGAAAATTTAGCAAGAAATTACCATTTCAAGGCTTAGCGGTCTTATAAGATCAATGCCAAAACGCATGGAAGAAGTTATTAAGCATTCTTGTGAAAACACACATAATTGAATATAAGCTGGAAAGTTATTTTTCAATACATCTTTAGTTGAGTTTAAAGAGTTATTTTTGGAATTATATATTTTATACTTTCTCTTCCTTTGAAGAATAATTTAAATTGTTGAATTCGTATTAATAACATTTTTGTTTCCTTCTAAATATTCATATTATTTACGCTTATAATATAGAAATTATTTGTTGTATACAAATAAAGACATTGACTCAAAATTATGGTCGCCAGGGTACACTTAAGCATTTTTTAGCACATAACGAAGAGTATTGACAATTATAGTCGACTTAAAGCCCACTTCATCATTATCACCTCGTAACAAAGCTAAAGTCACCCGAAACATCATTTTAAATATATAACGTGCAGTTAAGTCCATATTTCAATTGATTTCATTGAAAGAAAATCGTATAAATGTATTCGAAAGAAAAAGATTTTCTTATTTTTGAATTAATTTGAATGTATGGCAAGAACATATGACGCATATCAATTTAAAAAAAATACCCCGTTTAATTTAATAGGCTTCTGTTTGTAGTTACTCGACTCTACTGCTTAGATTTCAGATCCTGTCTCCTGCTCATATTGTGAAAGTCCTTTCGCTTTGCAATGTCCTTCGTATGCATTTGGCACGACCAATATCTTCCTTTAAAAGGCACCTCTTCTGCTTGACGCATTTGCAACAAGTGAAGTTCATCTCCTTGGAATGTGTCTTTTTTCATGTGGCTTTTTTTGATAATTATGCCCAAATCCATCCGCCATAATTTTAAATCACACCTTTGTGTCTTTTTCTTGTAATTGATTTTAAGATAAGGCAAAACAAAGAAAGAAGAATTACAAGCCATGGCGGGGGTAAAATTACGTTTGCTAGAAGTTCCGATGCACTTGTTCATCCGAATTGTCATTTTTGGGATTTTTTGATTGAAACTACTTATAGGTACGTTGTAAAGTGCAGACTATTTAGAGGCGGGCTAAAAAGCGTCTATATTTGGAGAAGAGTTATATGTTCAAAGTTGCTTATAAATATTCAGAGCTATGCCCGTAAAGTGGCGTTGACTATAATTTTGCACTATTGTTTTTTTTATTTCGTAAGTTGAATTATAATTTTGTCGATGGGTATGTATGCCATAAATCCGTCCATCCTTGACATCTTTGATATAACAATCAATTGGAACTATTCAAGCCTAGTAGTGTCTTGATGGTGAAGAAATTGTACATATCTTTTCCCATGGAAAATATAACAAAACGCTAAGTCAGATATCAGTCGTGATGGACATTAAATAATATATTTCTCAATAAAGCCATTTTTATGTACCTTGTTTTGATGTTCAATCGTAAATACACAAACTAAACTAGTTCCCACCTATGGGGTGTATCCCGATTCGGCATCCTAGACATTGTCTATTAGCTGTGAATCGTTAATGCGACAACACTTTATTTAACAGCTACATCAATATCCCGCAGGCCATTATCATGACTCAAACGCTGGACAACAAATCCTTGCTCATGTCACCCAGATGCCAACAGAAAGAAAGCACCGAACCGTACAGAATCCCGAACAGTGCCTGAGCACCGCGCCGAAAACAATAATAAAACTCAAAAGGCTTCTAATGGATGTGTCGCTTTACGTTTTGTTAATTCTCGACAAGATTTGGCCATTAAGACAACCCCGGTATCTTCACCTAAATCTTTGATAAAATTCCCCAAATGAAGAAGAAGCAAATGAAGAGACCCGTAAGAACAAAAAAGAAACACGAATCCAAGGCAACAACCACACACATCTGACTTTTGAACGAATAATTTCCTACCTATTGGAGTTCCTTGTGGCAGATTCGTTTTGAAAGGCATCTTACGCTTCATAGCACCCAACCCAGACCGAAGCCATCACCACCACCACCATCATGGCCAATAACAGAACTGAATCAGGCAAAATAACGATGCGAACTGAATGTCCAAAAAAATAACCTGGATAAGGAATAAATAAGAAAAGTCGAAAGCGATAAGACTGCGAAGATCAGCAGTCAAGAGTCCAGTATATGACAACGCCGAGCCCAGGGCTCATACAATGGCGTCGCGTTCTATTTATAGGAAGCAAAGGAAACGCACAATATTTATGGTTGTATCTCCTGTCGAATGTGGCACCAATAAAGTCGAAACGCGAATGCACTCCATCTCGGCAGAAGAATGAATGAAAGTCTTCCTGTGCATCCTTTCAAGCCCAACCTTTCTGCATAAATCTTTAATCGTCGCAGATCGCTTGGCATCGATGACGGGGTGTATTAATTGAGTCGGCAACAGCGTTTGATCGATATGCCTCCAGATTCCATCCATGTAATGGGAACGAAAGAGAGAGTGTGTATGAACCGTAGAAACCCCCATAAATATCCGCATCATCGTCATAGCTTGACGTTATCTTAGTCTGCTTCGTGCGACACAACAAACACACCGGCGACGGTGATGATGTTGGTAAAGCGAACGTTTGTACACTCACCTTTTTTTGCATCGCTTACATCTTTTTGATCAGATTTCGATAGGATGGGGATACAGGGTCCAATTTACCGGATTAATTAATTAAGGGACACATCGTCCATCGCGAAGGATTGATGGCGTCTAGCACACCAATTGGACTCTTAACAGCGGACAATTAAAAGATTCACTTCATCCAAGGATTATCACCACACGCAGGTACCCAAAAGTGAAACACTATTGCGGTCACTCCTTGCAGGGCAGCAAGTGCACATTATAGTCCTTGTCACAGTCTTAGATACCTGAATATTCATATCGGGCGACTGAAGTGGACATAAATTCCCTTTAATATGTCATGTTCTCTGATGGCTTCGACTCGTCAAGTCGAGAGGGTCTTATCTAATCTCTGCTGCGACATAAGGACTCTGCATGCCATGATCCTTTTGGTCAGAGGATAGAATCGACAACCATTCGAATGTTACGCTGATACTTTGTCGAGGCATAACCAACAGGGGAAAAAAATGTACTCGACGCGCACAGAGTCGTTAACAGATTTATATCTGGACTTGTGTGCGCAGGCGCCACACCGTATCATATCTCGAGGAGAGTTATGAATGAAGGAAACTGTGTCGCCATGTTTCTAATGGCCTATTGTTTTAATTGCCAAGCGAACAAACCTTTTCCTGAGTTGATGCAAACATGCGTATTTGTGTCATCCCTTCGAAAATGAGTGCGTACACGATATGGATAAAAGGAGGATACAAGTGAAGTGAGATTGGATTTCTCTTTCGAAACATAGCTCTACCTGCATATCTGCACTCCTAATCAGAGGAACAAGAGTATTTAGTCGTTGATTTATGGGCTGTGGTATTTGGTTTTACTGCAGACATTGAGATTACGTGAAGATTTCTGATACAACTCCGCATGTAGCCAATGCAAAGGAGGTGGGAGCGGATATGTACTGCCGTCAGAGATATGACAGAACCAGTTTTGGGATTTGCTGAGTGAATGTTTAGTTCACTGTGTTAAAGTGGCAGAATATGTGTTTGTTATATTGAATTTATACTTCCTCTACAGTGAATTTTCAACTTGAGGTGTGCTATTTTAAACGTTTCCAAAGGCACCAGAAAGTGTGCAGCCATACATGCATGTTTTTAATCTAAGAGCTTTGTTTTGTTTTCTCTTGTTCTCTTGTTTACTGTTATCTAAGGTGACAGCAAAGTTTCTTTTCTTCTGATGCAACAAAGGAACAAAGTATATATTCTAGACCACTATCTTTCTCATACAACTTCTTTTAAAACAATTGCTAGCTTGTTCTTAAAAATTTGAAGAAATTGACGAGAAGACGTTAATAACATTGGTTTGATAGGTAAAAAAAAACAAAAGTGTAAGGCACACCTTGTACGTCTTTTAAAAATAAGAAGTGATTTTTTAAAAGCTATAGGAACGTTTTTAAGAATAACAACATAAAATTCAGAAAAATGCATGAACTCTTATTTGAATCGATATACGGTCGATATAATTTAATGTTTAAGGATTATTTCATGCAAATGTTGACCTTGACTCCGCCTCAAATGGACCATCCGCTTAGTCCAATTTCGGCCGGTATCTCACGAATAAATGCTTCAATGTTGTCTTCCAATGCGTCAACTGAAGCGGGCTTGTCTGTATAGACATGAGCTTTAACATAGCCCCACAAAAAATAGTCTAAAGGCGTTAAATCGCACGGTCTAGGCGGCCAATTGACCGGTCTCGAACGTGAAATAAAATGTTCACTGTTGCGCGTGCTGTGTGGCATGTGGCACCGTCTTGTTGACACCACATGTCATGCAAGCATGCAAGCTCTTGCATTTTGGGCAAAAAAAAGTTGGATATCATCTCACGGTAGTGCTCACCATTCACAGTTACGTTACGATTCGCATCATCTTTGAAGAAGTACAGTCCAATGATGCCACCAGCCCATAAACCGCACCATACTGTGACTTTTTCTGGATACATTGGTAGCTCTTGCAATGCTCCTGGCTGATATTCACTCCAAAATCGACAATTCTGCTTATTTACGCACCCATTGAGCCAAAAATGAGCTTCTTCTATAAAATGGAAAAATCACCTTAGATATTTACGAAATATTTGATGTAAACTTCACACAAAAATTTCCCGATATAATCTAAAAACAAGTCCAGTGTCGTCATACACATTTCTATCATCCCCTAAACACCCAACAACAACTAACACCGCGGACACAAGTAGTGACTGCGATTAAATAAAAGTTAGTTCATGTGTTAATTGTACCTCAATTTTTAATGTTGTTTAAGATTGGATGCACTTTCCGGATGCACCTGCTATGTTGTGTATGTGTATGTCATGCCGAGATTTATGCATTCACTGCAGGCGAAAGAATATGGGTGGATATAGGTCTCCGCTGATTAAATAAATTCGCTTGGAACTGACAACAGTTAAAAATTCTAAGTTATAAAAACTTTTTTTTTTAATTGTGCACTTTTTTTCAAGCTACCTACACGTAAGGATAATTGATAAATGGCATTTAAATTTTAGTCAAGTTAAAATATCATACAAATTCCAAGGCCAAATAACTCCTATGTTGTACCACTACTCTCTCATTACCATTCTCTTTTATATATAGAGACAATTCTATGTCTAAAACATTGTGCGGTAGTTGCGAAATCTTCTAAATGGGAACATCAGAGCACTTGATCAGGAAAATTACAACATGCTCGTAGATTTATCTTTTGTCGTTGCCTGTAAACAAGTGAATCAAAACAAAGCATTGTATATATAAGCTTTAGAATCCTTAGGGATAAATGTGTCATTTTGAGTAATAATTGTCATTTTGAGGAGAAGAATATTGTGTACTGCTCTCATTTTGCGAGATCTATTATGTTTTATGCAATTATGGATTTATGGCGGTGCGGTCATTTCGAAGTGGTAGTTTTACTGTTTTTTAAACCACAAAATTTAAGAAATGTAACTGCAATAACCTTGGAGAAGATCGTGCAAAACTCACACGCCAACACTAGAGGCCCGATTTTCCAAAAATCCGTGCAATTGCTAGCAAACGCTGACAATTTTGGTCGAACTCAGCGAGCCGCCAATGAAGCGTTTGCTCTTATTGAAACGTTTGGGTTTAGCGGTGAACGATGGCAAAACAAAGTATAAGCTGTCATCAAGAAAGGACACCAATCATCTACGACTTGGTCTACTACAACTTTGAGGTAGCAAAGGACTTCATTTACCTTGGCTCCCAAGTTAATAGTACGAACAACATCAATACCGATATTAAACGCAGAATAACTCTTGCCAACCGCTGTTTCTTTTGGCTCAAGAGGCAATTGAGAAGTAGAGCACTCTCTCGAAAGACCTGTCTCTCGTTGTATAAAACCTTGATAATCCCTGTCCTGCTGTATGGAAAGCCTGGAACTATCTCACATGGTCCTACGGTTAGCACATACACTTAACTTAAATTGAATAAAGGTGACGACGTCGATGTATACATTTATTTCAAAATGCTTTTACTCCGCTTTAATTAGGACAAGAAGAAAAATCGTATCCTTCCGAGAGTTTTTGTTCAGAATTCTCACATATGTATGTATTTAGGTCTCCTCTTACAATTCATAACTGGCTCTATTCATATTTGTTTCGCAGATAAGAGAATAAAAATTGAAATCCTGAAGGCTGTCAACTGTATAGCGCTCATCCATAGGAAGAAGGACGAAACCAGTGGGTGTAGGTGTCTATTCCAAGGACCTGAATATTACTTTCTGATTGAAACTCTCTAACCCCTCTAGCGTTTTTCCAGGCGGAGGCCAGTATGATAAAGAGTGGCTGATGGTCAATATGATATCCAAAAGAGATATCACTATTTGTTCGGCTCACACTTAAGACCATACTATATTCAATTAAAAAAAAATCATTTAGTTGCAGGTTCTCTTAACAAGACGGGTGGGCACTTTAATATATACCTAATGTCCGTGGAGTGACAATGTGACAACCGGGCAATTGCAGCAAGTCGTCATAACCGGATAGGGGGAGGGGTAAATGAACAATGATTCCTACAGAAGCTGGATGGATGAAGAAAAGTTAGAGATCACAAATCACCTCCTCTCCTCACCACCTCATTATAGTAAGTACTTACATCTAGGGGTTTATCTACTATTTCAATAATGTCAGCGAACTAAATAGCGTAGGTTAGGTTAGGTTAGGTGAGCATTAGCAATTATATTAACATAAAAAGCTTTATAATAATCATTTATCTCAAACTGGTTCCAGGCTTAGAAACAGTCTGTCCACATAGTGTCACCATGGGCCTACAACCTGTAGCCACTATAACCTAACTTAACTTAGTCCTAAAGACAATCGAGTCGATTTTTTACTGCCAGCGATTTAAATATTCTGCGTCTTTTTGTATCTCTCAACGCAATACCCAGACATTCTTCAACCAATACTCTTGTTGGAATAATAGTTTTAGTTTGGAAAAAAGAAAAACCGAGTACCTCGGTATTATCCTGGAATGGGTGATGAATCCGATATATTCTTATTATTCTAAAAGTGTCTTTCAGTATCTATAGATGCTCTTTTAATTATCAATCATTATGATATTTATAGCATCACAACCTTTATTCTTTATTACTTATCAATTGCACCAAGACCTTATGGCGTAGGTACTTGTTATTCGCAATGAATCGATTCATCAAAATGTTAATTCATAGCTGTTAGATAAGATTTATGAAAATATTTCTAAACGCTAACTGCTTATTTTAAATACATGTTCAATTGTCCTTTGTCGTCTCAACGATATTTGTTTTGGCACTAGTACCTACACTTACTTTGGAGCCATAAATTGATGACGATGATTGAATTTCGGTTGAAGGGTCCAAAACAAGCTTTCGTCGTGTAGGTTTTCGAAGAACCGGGGCATTGACAGAGTAAGTAGTTTCCTCATATTTTTCTTAGTCACCACAGCCTCTACATATTGTGTCATGGGTTGTTCATGATATCGCGTTGTTACGACCATTAACGCTCCGAATACCATCCGCAGAAGCCTCACAGAGAGTCTCACTTTTCATCAGCTAGCAACATGATTTCATTGTTCACTTTACTCTTGACATCAGCTAGAGGTGGATAAAAGCATGGAATTGCTTGGGATGTCAAGTTTATCAGCTACACTATTGCCGGTATTCCCCTATGACCTGTGACTGAGCATAGAGTGATCGAATGCTGCTTTGCAAGAATTCTAAGTTCTTTGCGGTTGCTTGGATTTCTATAGCCAAAATTGCTTTAGTGGCCGCTTGACTGATACGTTTTGACGAAAATTCTTTTGGTTGTGTTCTTTTTAGGTATTTACGAGATTTTCCTTTGAGGTAATTGTATCTACCATATAAGTAATAGTTTTCTGGCAGCCGCCTATATCAACAGTTTTTCAATTAACATCACCGGGGTTGCTCGCTTCGCGTGATTTCCACTCTCTTCCCGCATTTCCGCAAACAGCGCTCACGCAACCTTGCTCCGGTCGAGGTATGAATTCATCTGCAGTACTTATCACAAAATTACAAGGTCTACATCAATAACAAATCATACATTATTTGCTTATTAACATTAACAAAATATATAAAATTATATAAAATTCACATGTTCACTTGTTGCAGCAAACGAACTAAAAATATAAAAATTTAATATAAATGTTGGATTAAGGAACAGCTTTTATTTTCTCAAAGGTTTAGTACAACCTGGAAAGTCTAGGTAGCCTTTTTATAATTTTATTTTTCATAATCAGCCATTGTTCTGAAATTGCTCAAATTAAAAATACAATAATTTGATTTTTTGGGACCAACCTACCAACAACTTTTTTTGGCGCTAAAATGTTCTTAGGTACATCCCTTTATTTATCCTTCATTTTGTTTTTCATTAGACTTATTTATTTTATTTGTGATATTTTGTTATGGCTATAGTTAATCTTTAAAGGACTTAAAGACCAGTATCGTCAATGCGCTCCACAAGGTGTACCCATTTTAGCCTCATTGAAATAGCTATCTTCTGCATATGCATTACTTATAATATACACAAGCACACTACATAATCATATCCATTCCCCACATTCAATCATAGAAATCATCCTTTAATTTGAATTTAAAATCTTTCCCGTGAAGCATTTTTACCCCTACCAATCGCATTGAACCCAGTTAACTCATACAACATGTGTTCTCTGCATTGTCACATTTCGTAGTTTTTTATTATTAGACGTCCTTGGCTTGGGATTTATCTTTAAAGGGCGTGCGTCATTTACATGTTGAAGCGCGTTTAATCAATAATTACTCCTAATCCATCAACTATAAACTGTCAAATGCATTCGCGGTCGAAATGAGAAACAAAAAAAAAAAGTCTTGTGCAGACACTGTCACTCAGTTCCGCTTTCCTCACATCGATGCTCTGTGGAGTGTTAAGTAAGAGTGAAAACAAAAGAGGAGTGCGGTACTTGCATGAACCCAACATCTGCATGTCGGACAACTACTTCAACGTTCAACCCTCAGTCGGATGGTTATATGCAAAAGGCTTTCACCAAACATGCTGTATGTAAATTCCAAGGGTTAGGGCGATTAAAAGAACTATATTTGGCATTCGCGGAAGGATCATCCGTCAAACTGGATGTTATTCTTTTATACATTATTTTTTTGCGTATCCAATAACAAGCGACGAGGAGGGTGGGTCCAACGGAAAGGCTTGCCATCGTGTCAATTAGGTGTGATTGATGAATTATCGTCTCGTTGTTAACTCTTTTTTTGTCTGGGTTTGCCAGCTAAAACAACATGTCAGTAACTTAAGAATGGTATTTTGCATGACGAGCGCATTTAATGCGAATCCTATTACTGCATTCAAGCCGGGAAGAGTCAACGAGTGATCGATAGGGAAACGAATTGAGTGAATTTTAAAGTTATGAGTTCATTGACGAATTTGTGAAAGACATCTCTAGGCGTTTTACATTATTTTTTTCTAAATATTTTGCGCAACTGGAAAAATTATAGAAATTAACGGAGTGAATATGTAGAAGTATTTTCCGATGCTATTAAAATGAGCATGGGTATCACAATGTGTCTAATAGGACCTAAGTGAGACATGGCCCCACCGTGTCTAACCACAGACCTAACCTAATCTTGAAATGGTACTAAGCAGTTTGCACTTTCTATATGCTCTCTTACGATTTGAATTCGTCGCAGAAGTATGGCGTCGGACTTTGGTCCTTGAAAATTAAATCTGGACGCTCCTCTGAATAGGAAATGTAAAAAAAATGGTAAACGAAGTAGCTCAACAGCCTAGAAATGCAGTCTCCGAACACTGCTTTTAATAAGACAGTGGTTTTACCGGAAGTATTTATTATTTCATGAACTCGTAAAAGAGATGTTGGGTGGCGTGAGTGCTTGAGGAGTGAAAGTCTTCGTGCTGTCTTCGTTCGTTGCACCATTTATGTCTTAGAAATGTTCATCCTGATGTCTTAAAAAACTGCAATAGACTGGTGCCTTAGAGTTGTATTCTCAGTCTGGGAAAGTGTCAGAGGTAACCAAGAATATCTATCCTCTTCATCGAGAGAGCACTTCCTTACTCCTATGTGGTCGCTGGCAAGTTCCATTTATCTTCATATCACACTTCTTGGGGCATGAGCACTCAAACTACCATCGCCCGCAAAAGATGTCAGCTTGTTGGTTATAGTTTTTTTGAATTGATGTTCAAAGCGTCACAACCATCTGGTCTTTTGAAGAACACTACTTTCTGTTCGCTCGACATATACCTTCTATTGATGCCTGCGTAAGGTCAATATCAGCTAAAAGCATTTCCAACATTGATGTTACAATCTGAGGTGAACATCGGACCAGCTTCTACAGGAGCCACTTGCAAATTGTTCTCTCATGATTGAAAGCTAAGTATCTACACACAGATTAAGAACTGCGTTTTTCAGACAGAGGGCACTCATTGATTATAATTTTCCGTGATTCGACAGTGGTGGGACTGTGAATTATGAAAGTCCGCATGTTCCAAAAATCGCACGGTGACCATTCTATATATGAGATATATATTTGACAACACCTCTAAATCTAATTCGAAGAACAAATTACCCAGAGACATTTTCAAATTGTTTAATCATGACATATTAGATGCGTTTCTTATTATTTAGGACTTTAGGTTGTTTGATCTGGTCTCTCAGCCAAATATTCACCAGATGACAATCATTTCAACACATTTTTCTGTGTATTTATTTTAGGCAATTCTTCACAACGTCCTCCACATGAATATTAATTAGTTAAATAGAACATTTAGGCACATCACGACGCGCCGATGCTATGAACATTTTCAAATGTGTTCATGTGTACCAACGTGAATTCATTATAAATTTAAATGATTTGTATTAATTATTCCTGACTACGTCGCAAATGCATACCTGCCTACTTACAACTTTTGTTTGTTTCATCCCCATTCAGACAAATTACCTAGCTGTCAGCTTAGTCTAAGGAAACGCGTCTGACAAATGCGCCAAACATTGTAGGTCAGATGGTGTATGTCGAAAAATGTCTACACAACAGGAACGAAGGTCGAAAAATGACAGTAACCAAAATTGATGTCCACATTGTCCAGTCACAATTTTATGGTCACTTGACCATTTGCTAATTTATTAACTATTTCCGTGAGTGACCAATTTTCCACTTCTGTCGTTTTTGTTTGTTGTTTTTTTCGTCTTCTTTTTTGTTCCTTCATCCCCGTTTGCATTTTTGTTGTGCCAAGCATGAATGACAGGTTGTACACACAAGCGTCCTTATTTTGACATTAAGTCGATTGGTAAGAAAAAAAGGAAGCAGTCGACTGCCAAGCCAAGCGGACTACTGCTTGATTAATTGCCTAATTTTCGGTCTATTTATTCGTGTTTTTCTCTTGTATCATTGTATCATTTGTTCGTTTTGCTCGTTTTCCTTCGCATTGGGTCGTCGCGCATTTACATACTTTTTGTGGTTTCATTTTGCTTTCGAGAACATGAATTTCATTGGGCTGACATGTCGGGCGAAACAGAGGTTCCGCTGAATTTAAAATATTTTTATTGCGTGATTGATCGATGGGAATACAGAATCACATGTCCATCCACAAACTATTAAGTTTCGACTTTTAAAATTCAAACACACACACACACACCAGAGACGCATGCGAAGATCTCCATGACGTTGTTGCGCCCCCTGTAAACAAACGGCAGTTCTTCGAAGCGTTCATACAGCGATTAATCGTGAAGTTACTTGTTGTGGGTAAGGCACACAGAACACCGGAACAAGGATTGCTGCCTTCGTCGCTTACAATAGATGTTCACGAAGAAAAAGTCGAACTTTTAACACCAGTGGTGCACTCAAGCGGCAAATAACTGCACTATGAGCCTCCAAAAAGCAGCTGTGTCCCCTACAATGCATTTTACTTCCAGTAAATAACGCATTGTGTTCTTTGCCCACTTCCAATAAAGCTCCTACTCCCATACACACTCACAAATGGCGAACGACGTAAGATAGCATAATCACCGATGGGCATAATGGTGGCATGCGCCCTAATCACGCCCCTCCACCAAAGCTCAGCGTTTTGTTCATCATTTCGCCACCTCTCGGTTACAAAATATTCCCTATCAGCCTTACACTAATTTTTGTATCACTTCGTAGTAGAATTTATTTCCCTGTATTTTGTAGAGGAGGAAATAATGGTCCCGCCCCAAGTGATCGCATGACAAACAGTAACTTTTCCCCTTCCTCGACAACTGCCGTGAGAGTGAGGAGTGCAATCATATTAGATGGGAAAATTAGTTTTGATTCGCTTTTCCCCTCTTACCAACACACATATAATTTGTGTGCCGCGTATTTATCAGGGCTCACTCTTTGGGGTGACATTCGCTGAAGGGTTTCTTGTTCTGCTTTTCATTCCGCTTTTCAATTTGCTTGGATTCGTTGTTCCGGCAAGATGACAGTGTCGTCATGTGGCGCTTGTAGCTTAGGGAAAATTATCATTGGTTGCACTTTAAGATTTGTGTCTTTTGATTTTATGAGAAGTTCAGTGAAAGTGATTTTGACGCATTCAACAAACACGTTTTCGGTGTCAGATTTTGTATGCTTTCTTTAAATCTATTTTCTAATAAATTGTTGTCCAAATATATTGAAAATACTCTTGCATTGTGTATTTTTCGATGATTCAGTTCGCTTTCTGTTCTAAAAAGAGAAACCAATCAATAGGGCAGCGTCAACGGTTTGGTTGTAAAATATACATATTCTATCTAACAATGGTTTCATGGTAATCATAATTACCACATACTTGAATTTAATCATTCAATAACACGCTAAACTAAACAGACAAATTTGCAAAAAACAAACAAACAATTAAACTGCACCCCATCCGGCTCTGCTTTTTAATATCATTTGGTTCAAGAAAGTTCCTTATCATATAATTATGAGACGGCATCAATGACGGCACTTAAACTTTGCAATTCAATGATGTAAGTCACACAGTGAAAGGATAGGTTAAAGAGTCTAATTCCCAGTTGGAATTCAAACAAATAAATTTCACACAGCATTCTTAATATATATTAATAATATTTATAATTATGTTGAATATGTTGATGTTTATAAAAGTATTATAAGAATAATATGAATGTTAGATTTGGAGTTTCAGGAAGAAACTATGCCAATAAATAAAGTATAGAAATTCCAATAGGGTGCAGTAATTATTCTAACCAAGATGGTGCTTCCTATTGCCATAAGCTACGACTTCCGTTTACACACAGTCAAATCGTTGCAATTATCTTTAATAACTTTCGGAGCAAAAATCGTTCTTAATCAGACAATAATTACAAGCGCTTTCACATAGTTACCCATTTGTCTGGAAGTACCCAATCACTGTTACCAGAGGTTAAATTGTTTGTGAGTCCCAGAAGCTTAAAAAACGAGTAGTTCAGAAAATAAATGAGTCCCAACAAATTTTTTTGATGACATTCTCATGTGAAAAAAGAAACTGGTATATTTTTGTTGTTGGAGGTCTATACTATACTGGATCACTCAGACTCAAGACCGGACCAATGTATTGCCAGGCAGCAACCTAAAATACCGTCGGAAGACCAGAAAGTGCTTCTGTGATGAAGGCACCAGCGCTGAAGACCTGCCACCTGATCTAAGCTAAGGTGGGACAGCGACAGCGGAAGTGCTCTGTCGTGTCATCGTCCTCTGCACAGACGTCGCAGAGGGTGTCTTCGTTTATACCAATCACATCTAAGTGTTGTGACTCGTTATTGCACCGGTAAGCCTACAGTATTTTCTGTCAAGGGACAACAAGAATGCCGCTTGGTGGGTCTACATCCTTGACAGTCATGCCAACTACGATTATGTTTCCGAAGATGTCCAACCATCAATGGAAGCTCTAACCACAGACACACAGGTAGTCCCAGCGCATGTTCAAGACCTGGGAAAGTTTCCTCTGCTACTTGTCTAGTAAGTTTGTGGGCGATCTCAGTTCCAGCGAGTTGGTGCCTTGAGACCCATATGAGTTTCAGTGAATTTTAACAGCCATTTGGAACGTATAGCACAAGACCCTTCATTGGTCTTGGAGCCATTCATGAAGATACGACTACATTCCATTCCTGGCTCGAAGTCTGGCCAGAGCCATTCCTGGGTGCAGTAATAGTATTCAGACATTTTCAATGAAAGCGTTCGAGAAATAATAAAGCCTAGTTCACACCTTGTGAATTTATGAAAATGGAAATCTTACGTAAGTTAATTATTTTGTTCTTGAAAAAATGAGTCAAATCTAAAAATAATGAGATTCCGAGTCAAACTAAAGAAAATGAGTCCTTTTGACTCTATAGAGTCCCTTTGGTAACACTGTAGCCCATGCACTTCGCCTACAATTTTGTTATATGGTGCAGTTCTCCTCAAGGTAATGACAAACATATGTTTGAGTAATAATGACTTGCTTATCTCATGTATGCTCTACTACTATCCGGATTCCACTTATTTATTTAATCTAAGCTGCATCAATCGTCCAGACATAGTTCAAGCCACATCTTCATAGTCGACCGTATTACTCTAAAAACCATTAAACAAATTCTTAGCACTCGAACTGAATTGTATTCAATCTTAGGTGAGCGTTTCATTTCTCGCTGCGTAGTGTACCATTTATATTGACTTCAACCATCAATGAATAAATATAAAAACCAAACCTAACCTTCTTTACACCAAAAACGATTATATTTCGTAAGTCACAAACATTTATTTAGCGAGATATGTTTCAAATTCGACGGTTGTATGGAATTGATTGTATTTTCCCACTATTGTCAAAACTCTTTATTCTGAGAGTTAATTTGTTTGTGATGCTCTCCGCGTCTAAAATCTCAGTATGAAGTCTGTCTGCAAATAAAATCGTACAATTATGAAAACCCTAACGACATCGCATAGTTAAATGTGCATCTTACTAGTTGGACCTAGTTCTTTAATATGCTTCTGATTTGATATTACATCTGTAATAAAACAGATGTAATAAAATGAGCATCAAAGAATTATGTGTATTCTGAAAGGATTCATTTTTGTGTTCCTTGTGCATAGAAAAGGCAAAAAGGCATTGCACCTTTTCCTTCCGTTTATCAAAAGGCTAACTTTATTCCTAGTTGATGTGGTCTTTAAACAAGTTTGTTCTTTAAATCATGCATGCGACCAATTGGAAAAAGTATTTCATTGCTTTTGGGTTGAAGCAGCAACCGTTTTTCTTGCAATGTAATATCAAATTCATAGAACAAAACCAGATTACCACTTGAACTGATTTATTTTTTTTACAAAACAAATTATAATTGTGATAAAATGTCGTTTTATTTACTACACAGTTATGGTAAAATAGATACATATTTGCTCTAGGAGTGGCAGCAATTGATTTGAGTCAATCACTTAACAAAATATTTACAATATTCTCCAGGACAATTGCACAAATCTGATATCTCAACCACAAACAATTGGGGTTATGTAAGCTGCTGTTGTTTCACTTAACGCCTGTTTACAATATTGATAACAACATTCATCAGAAATAAATTTAAGTAGGTAAAACTTAAAATGTTGATTCCTCATCTCACCAATGGAGTCTAAAGTGGTATAATTACATTAATTAGTTTAATTGTTGCCTTTCGTTTCTGTTTCCCAGAGGACACCATATTCATAGAACTTCTACTACACAAGTGTGATTATGTATTTTTATTGGTAAATAATTATACAGCTCGGTAACAACTTTGCTTCCTCAAACCATACGTTACCGTTGTGCAGATTGTTAAGATTGCAGTGATTTTTATGTTAATGGTAATAAGAAAACGGATGAACTGGTGAGATACCAGTCGTTAGCATTTCTTTATCGGAACGAGTCTCAAATTCCACTAAGAGTAGTTTACAATCCACCCCCAGGAAGCGGTTGCTGTTGAGGTGAGCACTCTTGTGGTGGGCGCAAATTAGTGATTCCACATAGTAACCAGAAGTTAAGACACGTTGCATGGACTTAATGGTTGACTTAGTGCTAGATCAAGATCTGTATGCAATTGCGAGGAGATGTAGATCCATGCAAGAAATGAATACATGGCACTCAAATGTTCTTCTGGTAATTTCAAAAATAAAAAAAACTATGTAAAAACCATATTCTTCTTTTTCTTGTTTTCTCACATAAAGGTGTGCTTCTTTGTTTGTTTTATGCAAAGCATATCATTCGGAAATGCATATATTGTATGTACGAAACAGCAAACATTTCTAAATCGCAGTGGCCTTAATATTTTTGCAAATATATGCAAAACTAAGCTAACTCAAAATCGTGTTGTTTTTGTTCATTTGCTAACTTAGCGAGCGGTGTTTGTTTCAAAGAAAAAAATGTGCCAAGAAAAAGAAAAGTTAAAGTAAGGAATAAACAAAAAAGTAATCAATTGAATTTCTGTAATTTAAGAAATGTTAGATCTGGTTGTATCAGAAGATAAATCTGGTTTTTGCCTCGTTGCCGAGCTAGCTCCTTGAGTTGGAAAAGTTGCTTCTCCTAGAAATTCAAATGGAGTACCAATGCGATTGATGTGTTATCTACGAAATGCCTTCAGACAAAAAAAAAAAAAAAAACAAGTGATTCTGTTCACACACGTCTCATGTACGCTTTGCAGTTGTATGCTTGTGACGATTGAACTTCTTGCTCTTGCTTTATAAAGCTTCCGTTTCCGAATAGGCCCGTCGTTTTTTGTATATTCAATGAAAATGATGTCGAGTCACTTGTTAAGTTTTCCATAAGTAAAGGTTGGTAATTATTGACTTGTAGTTCCTAATTGCAGATAATTTCAGCAATATTGTCTGTAGAAAATGGTATCGTAATTCCAGCAGAGATATTCGCAGAGAGTTCGAGAGTTCAGAGAAAACATGGTGCTATCACTAACAAGCACATCTATATTGTCTCTGACACAAGGCTGCTCTACTCGTATAGGACTGCTTACGACTGTTACACCAGCTGGCGAACAGACACAGAGTGCACCTCATTTGAATAACAGAACACAGCGGTCATACAGAAAACGAAAGAGCAGACCTACTAGTCAGAAAATTATCCACATCACCACTCATGGTGACACAACCTTTCTGAGGTATTCCCATCACCACTGCTAAGAGCTATCTTGATAATTGGCTTAGGAACATGGTCAACCATTACTGGACACACACGTAGGCTAGAATGTTCCTACCAACTATTTCCCTAAGCAGAGGGAAACAACTCCTCAGACTCACAAGGAGTCAGATTCGTATTACCACAGGATTTCTTACTGCTGCATCAAAAACCATGGCCCTAATACAAGTTGACAACTGCAGAAAGTGTAATGAGGACGAAGAAGCAGCAGAATACATGCTGTGTCACTGTAACTGCCTAGTCAGAGCAAATCATCGACACCTAGGTGGATACTAGTTCACTCCAAATCATACTAAGTTTCATCACGAACTAAGGCTGCCTGAGTGAACTCTAAATGGGAAACACAATAGGGCCATCTGAGGATTAGGCGATCACTTCACATAATACAATATTTTGCATTTGCAAACAATTTGTGTACGCACTTGAATAGTGGTTAACTCCCAGCACTTACTAGTGGGATATATGAAGGAAATTGTTTATTGAATCGATACGACTGTCTAAAATTAAGACAAAGGCAGTAAAAGAAGCTGTGCTCATAATGCGAATAAGGCTCTCCTAATGTCATCAATTTCTCTGCTGGCCTGGTTAAAATACAGATCCTCACAGAAAGAAAGAAGAAAAGAAATAAAGTCTCTCCACAAAAAGCGATTTTGATGTAGAGCTAAGCCTTGAGCACGTGGGTGCCGCTCATATTATTATTATTATGATTGTATAATACAAAAAAAAGAAAACTATACACTCATAAAAATGCATCACTTTATACATGTTCGGACACGTGCCCTAGTAGGCTCAGCTCACGCGGTGTGCTGCACGACAACCTCGGCAGATGCCGTTCTAATACACAGAGATATTACCCTCTGACGTGAGTAACTCACCCGCTCCGTGCGGGCTGAGTTTCACATCCCATAACATAATCATTGCCGATCATATTCTTAATCTGGAAGACAATTGCATACTTCTTCCATTGAATACGATAACTGAGGAATTGTCACAAACTGCCGGATGTGCGAACTGACTTCCGGTTGAATTGGCACGACTGGGCATGTATGGACTTATTAAATAGTTTCCATGCATAATGCTGTTGCCTACGGCTGATTTAATTATAATCTAAGCCCAATTAATGAATGTATGTATATCGAAATGCATTCTTAATATTATGCTTAGCATATCGTGGTGAAAAACCATTCATAAATTATTCACAATCGCTGTGACTGTGTTCGGGGGGTTCCTTGGAAGTGCAGTAATTAAAAGGAAGGAGATGTTACATTGTCGCTCACCAACTGCTCGGTACGAAGACGGGAGACCACCGCCATAGAAGAACGCTGCATTAAAATGCAGAGCGCCAGTCGCCGGGTGTCTCGGTTAATTAACAAAAAAGTCTCTTTGTGCCCCATATGACATCCGGGTGTGACGGGGTTTTTGGCATGTGCCAAGCGTACATTCCTTTTGACGAATAATTCCATCGGCTTTCGAGTTCTGGTAAGCATTTTTGTAATTAAGTTATGCATATATGTTTATTGCTTAGCATTGGTTGAAGGAGTTGGAGGGGATGTGTGAAGATGTGTGCTTCGTTGAAAATCATTTGGAATAGTAAAAATATCCAATCATTTCATTTGATATTGAACTATATCAGTCATGCTCTTGTTTCCTCAAAAAAAACTTGGATGTATGTTTTTTGTTGTTGCGTAAAATGGTGAAAAAATGGCAATTTGCTTAACAGCAAGCATGAATCCACGGCTGCTCATAAAGATGGATGAGGGTTGGAGTTTTGGTGGGGCCTTAGATTTCAACCACATTCGCTCAAAACTGAAAATTAATATATATTTTCAACAATAAAAAATACAGTTCTAGTAGTGATTATCGGTACTTCAAAGCTCAAACTTGTATACTCTTCAGTGAAATACGAAAAACTAAATGAGCCGAAAAATGTTACACATTGCGAAGCACTAAGAACTTCGAATTCGAGACGGACGACGCGTCTTACAGTGCTCATTTGTGCAAAAGTGTGCATGATGACAATTTTGATAAACAACAAAGTTATTCGTCTACTTTTCAAATTTTTAATTTCAGATACAATAACTAAAATGATTCCTCGTCCTAAGCCTGTTGTTACTATTCAATCCTTGAAAGGTTCCTTCTTGGGATACATCATTAATAAACGGTTAAAATTGTAATTATTGTTCCTAAAATAATAATAAAATGTGTGCTTCCTTTATTCGAAATATTCCTATTCTTCTTTGATTGGGGCTGCAGTCCGAAGTGGACCTGAGCCTCAACTAACAAGCCTCTCCAGCCAGCGCTGTCACAATGGCTCGGTTTCGAAGACTCTTCGGTTCGGAGCTGTGGTGTCCATCCGCTCTACATGACCAAGCCATATTAAGCGCTGCATCCGAAGACCCTTAACTAGGTGCATGCCACTGTACAGCCCGTACAGTTCATGGTTGAATCTTTTCCTCCAGACGCCATCAACGCAAACATGACCTAAGATCGCACGCAGAACTCCTCATCTGCTTTCAATAGCGTTCATGTCTCTGTGCCATAGAGCAGGATAGGGATAATCAGAGTGATATATAAAGTAAGCTTGGTGTTTCGAGAGATGGGTCTGTTACTCAATTGCCGCTTGAGCCCAAAGAAGCAGCGAGTGCCAAGAGTAATTCCGCGCTTGATCTCGTTACTGGTGTTATTGTCCCTATTTACTCCACAGCCGAGGTAGATGAAGTCCTTGATTAAACTCTGTCCGAGACTTCGATGTTGATTTTTATTATTATTATTATTATTATTATTATTATTATTTATTAAAGTGTAATAAATTAGAAATTAAGGTCTTAAAATACTACGGCACTAGTTACCAGGGCTTTCGGCCGGTTTAAGTGAACAAATTGACGTTATATGCTACTTTCTAAGTTAACGATCGTGAGTAGTGTATAAACTAATCTTATGTTGACATCCGAGGGGGAAGAGAGTATTTCACTGAGGCTTGAATCTTGAAAGAGTTTTCTTGATAGAGAATTTATTGTTGGGCAATCGTGTATTAAATGTTTAATGGTTAATATGTTGCTGCTTTGGCAGATATGGCAATTTGGGGGGTTGTTTTTGGTGATAAGGTGGCTATTTGTAGTAATTGTGTGTCCAAGACGGAGGCGTATAAAGCATTTGATCATGTTTTTGTCGGTTTGGTTGGGTAGATGACACGTTTTGGGTTGATTGAAGAGTAGTGGTGGATATAATTCTTTTATTGATTCCTGTTTTTTTCTAACCATATTTTTCTTATTTTTCTTTCGATGTCACATTTGTTGTCAATGAAAAAAGTAAGAAGGGGGTCTTTGACGGCGATTTTTGCAGCTTTATCTGCCGCTTCATTTCCCTCAATACCTATGTGACTAGGGATCCAAACAAGTTTGAATTTCTTACACCCAATTAGATTATCCCGTATGTAGCTTATGATCTTGTTCTTGCACTTAATGTTAAGAACGGCTTCAATTGTCGATAGACTATCTGATGAGTGTTTTCTTGGCACGTGCAATTTCTATGGCTTTTAGAATTGCCATGGCCTCGGCTGTGAATATTGGGCAAAAGTCTGGTATAAGGCCCTTGTACTGTGTGTGCCCTTCAGAATTAACAACCGCAAATGCAGTTCCATCTTCGCTTTAAGATCCATCTGTGAAAATGATGTCCCAATCAGGATGTAGACATTTAATTTCATTAAACATGCGCCGGTAGGTTCTGTAATCTGTTGAGTTTTTTGGAAGTGCAGGGAGATGTTGATTTTTGACTTTCCGCTAGACCCACTATAGCCACTTCCGCTTCAATGCCAGCAGACACCTCATAGGCGACTCGCTGTGTTCGTCCAATCAAGTCAATGTCGTTCGCGTAAGCGAGCAGTTGAACAGACTTTTGGAAGTGCCCCTGGTGTTTAATGTTTGGCTTCGCACGAACTTCTCAAGTATGATGTTCAAGAAATCACATGACAGCGTCGCCATGCCCAAAATCTTTTTTAAAATTGAGAGTCTGGGTAAGTACATTACCGACCTTATTGGAGCAGCGAGAGTTCTCCCCTGTCATCCTGAACAACCTGACAGGAATGTCAAAACTAGACATTCTGTAAAGATCGTCTCTATGCACGATGCCATATGCGGCTTTGATACCGACAAATAGCTGGCGGGTGTCGATCTACATCTCTTGAGTCTCTTCCAGGATCTACCGAAGCGTGAATATTTGGTCGCTGGTGGACTTCTCAGGCCTGGAACCGCACTGACATGGAAGCGGACCTATTAGGTTGTTGACAATTGGTCTCAGGTGTTCACACAAAACGGCAGAGATGATGTTGTACGCGATGTTGAGGAGATTGATCCCTCGGTAGTTAGCGCAGCCAATGGGGTCTCGTTTCTTGTGGACTGGACAAACGACGCTGAGATTCCACTCACAGGGGCATGTTCTCCTCCTACCATATCTTACAGATAAGCTGGTGCATGCGACCAACCAGATCATCTTCAGCTGCTTAAACAGTTCCGCGGACAGTCCGTCCGCTCCAGCAGCTTTGTTCGAATTCAGTCTAGATATGGCTTCCGGGGACGGAATTCTTGTTCATCATCGTCCAAATAGAGTGAAACATTCTGGCTGACAGCGGAATTCGTGTCGTCATATTCAACAGTTTACAGAAGTGATTTTTAAAAATTTGTTGCATCGAATGCGATTTTACTACTACTTGTCCATTTTCGTCCCTGCAGGCTTCGGTCTATAACTTCCGGATACCTGTTTTACCTTTTGGTAGAACTTTCGGACCTCCTTCCTGTGGTAACACCTCTCCGTCTCCTTGACCGCGCGCTTCTCATACTCTTTCTTTTTCCTTTTGAGAAGCCGGTTCTCGTCCCTTCTCTTCTGTTCACAGAGCTCACGAATAGCTCTCGTTGTTCGTTGCAGTGTTGCCGTGTAGGCTTGTAAGACGCTCGCTGATGTACTTAAAGCTTGAGACTTTTTGCCAAAGTCTGCTTCGAACAACAAATCCGCCTCCAATTACGCGCTGCCGTTCCTCCTTGTAGCAATCACTTCTTTTGACCGGCCCTTTCCATCAAATCTCCTGGTTGTCGGTAATGTCTGCTTTGTAGCAGACCAGGGCCTCCGCAAGCTCATCGGCTGCACGTGGTCTGTTCAGGGACCTCACATGCAGAACCGAGGCATTTCGTCTCGACTTATGCATAAGCCGGGATAACGCTGCCATCCTACCTGGTTGGGTGCGAACATGTCCCTATATTCGAAATATACACTGATATAATAATAGATGTGCGGCACTAGATTTTCCGAGCCTAGCTTTTGCAAAAATACTCGTGCTGTACAGGCTCTCGATTTACGGTGACTCCGAACGAGAAAGTTTGAGAAGCTGATTATAGACATTTATAGGGACTTTTAAACAGTCCCAGTCGAAAGGTCTAGCTCTGTAAAGACTGTTTATTGTCGCTGGAAAGAAAAAAGGAATCGGTAACTGGAACCATGTATTTTCCACAAGTTCTTAAAAAATCACTCTACCCTCAGAAATTTGCACTATTGCAAGTTTGTTTGACATGAACCTGCATCACAGGATTGTGAGTCTAAGGAATAGAACCGATTATAATATAATAATAATAATATGGGTGGCGCTACAGCCGGTAGGGGGCCAGGTCCTAGCTTCTCAGCAACCATCTGAAGGGACCTATAGTTTTAGGCTGAATCCGAACGGCTTTGCTTGAGAAGCTTTATCTAGACAGGAAATACTCTTTGAGCATTGTCAGTGACTCGAGCAGGAATCGAACCTACGACGCCGATTTTTAGGTCGACGCACATACCCACAACGCCACGGGCCACCATATATATAGAACTGATTACCTTGATTAAAAAAATGCTTCATATTCTTTGTGACTATTCGGCCATTATAGTACTTTGGCGTTTGTACAAAGTCATATTGTCTTTCTGCGACTTTATTGTCTAATTTGCTGATACAAGTCCCATGACATAAGGTAGATAATGCTCAAACGTATAGTTCTATTATATATATATACAACTTACTGCATAAACTTTACGACGTTACCTCACGCCACCCGCATTCTTTAATTTTGGTGATCCTAGTAATAACTAACTTGATCATCAGATTTTAGTTGATTACGTGAGATCACTGAAATTCGAGGATGTACCAAACGGAAAACCAACAACCCATTATTAACTTTACAAAGCAGCAGATAAAAAAACTAAATCACATACTACATATTATGTATCAATATTTTTGTTTTGAGATCGTTATTATTTAGTATCGACTTAACCACACCTGTACTACACTGTCTACACTGCTCAATTACAATAACTAGCAAACACCATGATTCTGGTCATAAGCCCTTTTAAGCCATATAAAATAGCAGGGACGAATGAAATCCATCCTGTTGAGCTACAACCGGGTGCTCTCTCTGGTGGTCAACGTCTTTCAGAACTGCTCAGATCTAGCAAGAGTCACCTTGGTAGCATGCCTACATAACGGCAAGCCTTTAGAAACAGTCATTCACTAAATTAGTGGCATTATAGACATATCCTGCGAAACAGAAGTGAAATAAAGCAGGAAATCGCTCCTTGAATGCTCTCTGCTATACGTGGGGATAACTTATATCTTTACGGTTCTCTGCGAATTTTCACAGAAGAATCATAGATGGGCGAAGGTGAGGGATCACGTGTCTATGCATTCAGTCTACCAAGGTACAGCATAACTATTTTCTTTTCAAGCGCAATCTACAGTGGTTAAGAGCAGATATCATCGATTGTTCAGTCAAACAGCAATCGTCATCTATGAGCGCAGACAGTTTTAACACAAAGATCTCCCTAAATTGGCGACCATATTTCATGAAGCTAGAAAGGGAATTCGTTCGTACTCCTTACGATACAAAGCTAAAAGCATCTAATGAAGCCAGATCACAAGAGTCGAAGATAGTCTATCAGCACTGGGTGCCTTATTTCCAAACAGATAGAAACTACTATTGATTGAAAATGCTAAGCCTGATCGGAATGTGTAGATATCAATTATCGGCGTATGGAAACCTGGAGAAGGCCTTCGACACCGCATGGTTGAAAGGACTTTTCCACAAGCTAAATCTACTATATATTATGCTAACCGTTCCTGTGCAACATTTTCTTGTGCGATCTGATAAGTTATCTTCCTCACGTAAGTGCCGTTGAATACCAACTTTCAGAAGTCGAAACCCATTCTGTTCAGAATGCCGTTGTATAAGGTTTCGACGGATGCAGGATTCAAGAACTGTTTCACAACACTCAACTCGATGCGAGGGTGAAGATAATCTGCTTCATGGCTCCCATACGGCCAATGCTCACCTATAGCTGTCCCGTATGGTTCAACGTGAGCCCAAGCTTGATAGAAAAGATTCGGGTGTTCGAGAGATGTTGTCTTAAGGCTTGCCGTTGTCTTTACAGAACACCAGAGTCCTGGTACAGAAAATTCTACTCCAATGAGGTCTTATACAACAGGGCGAACCTGATACGAGTGTATAATTTCCGGTTGAAGTTGTGGAGGCCATACTGCGAGAGCGATGAACTCGGTCAATAACCTGATCTCCAGGGCTTACTCCCCTCCTAAAGCGTTTATCCATTACGATAAGCACGGTTTGATTGAGAAAGAAAATGCGGTACCCCTTCTCTTCAACATCGTCCGTTCAACCGTGGATGAGGATGATACCGTACCGTCGCACAACGAGCTAAGGGTGGTCTCCTCCGCTTCAACATGGCGAGATGTTCGGGATATTGCAATGCATCATCGAAAACTCTGGTGGCTGGGGAGTGAGGGAACTCTCTCTTCGAATCCTTTAGACTCGGGTTAAAAAAGAGCAGTGCACATCCCCAAATGGGGGAGCAGTCGATCTCTGTCTTACAGCGGTAATGATATATCATTTATGGCCGACTTACATAGCTTGAGGTTTTAAGGTAATGATAAGGTGCAAGTACAAATAATGTGTATAAACAAATATGTGTAAAATAAATTAAGTACTTTAACACCTGTGTGCACTGTATGTATACGCATGTTTATAGTGTACATATATGTTTATTCACGTGTATTATTATAAACACTTTGTCGGAGATGCAACCACACTGATCGGAGAAAGGCCGTATCACCTTTCAGTTTAGGGAGCCAGGCTTTTGCTCTCTCACTTGGTGAACTACTTTAATATCCCTCCTAAACACCACAGATTGGGTTAAGAGATATATAAGTAACGCTATTTCGGTTATCACCAAACCACTACTCATATCTACCTACCAATCCACTAGTGAGTGAATGTGTAATTTGGCCAAGTGCTGTCATACTTGTAGTCGCCTGCAATTAAATGTTGACAAAAATCAGATGGTTGGGTCAAATCTCCCAGATCGATGTGCAAAAGAAATTGAAATATATTTGGTTTTGCATCTTTTCGTACAGATGTATGGTACATCTTTACGTACCTCTTAAACTTGCTCCGAAAGGATCGGCAAAAACTGCATTTTCCCTTCATACTCAAGCAATAGCCACACAAAACGAGCGCTATCTGCAGCCTTGTTCCCAGTAATACCCCAAGAGTCGATGAAAAATTGGCATGGGAAGGCAATAATCATCCGTTTGATAAGATGTATTGGCTCGTATGCCAATGATTCATGGATTAAACATGGAATTTTGATTTTACCCTCGGTATTTTCGGACTAACCCATAAAACGTGCTTAACGCCATAATTTCAATAAACAATAGTTTCCAATTAATTTTCAGCCTGATTAACTGCGGCACAGTACCACAGTGCACAAGTTGTGGAAATTGCTTCAGAGATTGTATCCAATAAGTTGATCAGAATACCTGTGAACTAAGCCGAAGCGTACATTGAGCATTGTGTGACACAGTAAAAAACCTCAAAAACCAGATAAACCAAATTGAATTACCGAAAACAAAAATTAACGTAAAATCCACTAATCAGAGTGTCAAGCGAGCGAAAAATCCAGCGAATCGCTGCTACAAAGGATATTATCGTCATGAATCACGGAAAGCCCGCCGAAGGCCTTCCTCCACTCGCCCTCGGGCTAATTAAACAGTGGCGTTTGCTGTTCGCGGCGCTGATCATATTGACACAAGGTTATTAGTTTTGTGTTTCCCTTCGGAGACGGCCACGACTGCGACGACGAAGACAGCGACGACATCGACGACGGCGAGGCTCTTTATCGGAATGTTCCAGTGTAGGAACCCGTGCTGAAGGAGGCCACGACATCACCGACCGTTGTGGGCATAGGAGATAAAAACGCGAGGTGCTGATTTGAGGACGCACATCGTGGGCTTTCAAGTCGCCGCAAATATTGTAGAGCGGATAGCACCGGGGTGGGTATATCAGCACCTCGTCATCGATGATGATTAGATGGCAGATACACGCACATAGTATATAAGTGTGTTTATATGTATATCTGGTGGTTCCGCGCTACGCTCCTCCAGCGACTAGGGTCCATGTCCAACGCAGTGCCAGCTCGATTCGAGTACGATTACTGGCGTCAGTGCGCCGATGGAATGGATGTAATTTTATTTTTAATTAAATCGACCAGTCTTATTGCTCGATTTTTATCTCTTCCCTGGGACTCTGGTGGCAATGGCTGAACACTCTAAAACGGTGTTGTCTGCTTGTCGGGGGTGGTGTGGTGGGTTGTCTTGATAAAACATGGAGTCATTCATTGGTAAATAGAACTTCATTGTACTGTACTGAAGATGATGAAAAGTGTACAAGAGGGTGCTGCGTGAATGGGGTCTCTGAGTGTGGCGCCAGTGAATCGATTGTAATCGAACGGGAGAAAGGCTATTACAAAGGAATAACCCGCTGGGCGCATACATATTTATAGGTAGGCGCGAATTGTGCACACTTTGTAAGTGGTTCAAGTGAGGTGACCGTCTGTATTGCGTGCGATCATCTGAATGGCGGCTCTAATGTCTGCACTCAAATGTTGAGAAATACTTGACTTACTTTAAGTGATGACACAAGTTGGGTAGAGCCGATAACTTGACGAAACACTATCGTTTGAATGTTAGAACAAACATTAGGGCGGCGACAGAGTTCAGCCAGAAATCGATGATCAAATGTATGTTGTAACTCTAATCTACGGTATTAGCTTAAGCAAATTCTGTTGCAACTGACAGTCATTGGAATTTGTCTCTTTGAATCTGGACAAGTAAAGGCTGGCACTGCAGAAAGTAAATCTGACATAAACACACAATTGACAGCGGATTACTAAAGCTTTCCGCGATGGTGTAGTGGGTAGGTCCGTCGTCGTAAACGGTCAAACCTTCCCTCGAAAAAGTTACATACATTTTTGGTTTCGCCGCTCTCAAGTCACTATTCTATCTAGAAAAAGATTTTCAAAATTCGTCCTTCGAAGTAAGCGTAAAGTTGTAATCTTTGGTCACTTGAGAGAGCGAGCGCAATACGAGTGCTTATTGTAGAAGTTAGGCAATGTAGAGATCGGATTATTGTGATGGCGGTATTTTCAATATTATTGCAAAAGCTCTACAGAATTCTAGGAGTGGAAAAACTTCATTCATACGACATGAAGTTATGTTTAAAAGACTGCTCTATGTCGATTGATCAATTGCTCGACTACCAGATAAAGTTCTTCCAAAAGTTCTGTCTTGTTTTCTTACGTATTTAAGTTAACTGGGATCGATCGTAGTCTAAATTCGACGATATATACACAAGACCACATGCACAAGAATGATTCGTCTATATGTTTATTCCTAGCACCTTTCCTTTACTTTACTTTATTGACTTTCAGATGCTAGCAGACTCGGAAATATTTTCTTTTCTGTCAGTAAGGTGCTTGGTATATGCGTTGTAAAATAGCCTACTAAGCGAAATTACCTTTCCAGTGGTGTAAGCATCATGCCATTCGGTTGAGTAGAACGGTGTACAAGCGTACAACAAAAATGGGCAGCACGTATTTATATATGGATGTAGCTTTGACATCTTATTAATATCCAATTCATTCCTGTTGACATTTGCTTACTTTCTGTTGTATATCCGTAAAAGTAGGCAGCCAGTGCCTTGACTTGCTTTTAGTTCTGCCTTGGAAACAATGAAACAGTGAGTTAGTCAAAGGGATAAAGAGGTCTTGGTTGGAACCTGCAAACATCTCAAATGCCTTCGCTTCGTTCACGCTCGATCAGAGTATACTTCCAAGACAGTGGAGTCCCTTACTGTATTAGCTTAAGACTAATCCGTGCATTGGTTTGAGGTTGATATTGAAATAATGTTAACAACTAATAGTGTTGTGATCACCTTTGGTGCACTCAGCACCTACTCCATAAGGAATGAATCTTGTAACGTTTGCTTTTTAGTACGGTGCTTCAACAAATTAAGTTAGGGTCTGTGTGGTAAAGCGCAGTAACTAAAGCAAAAGTATTATCATATTTCCAGCCGAAAATGAGACGACAATTCATAATTTAATTGACGTCTATATAGACTTGACAGGTACATCTTTAGAGGTGTAGGTACATGTTCCAAACCTGACAAGACTAACTTAAAACGTGAACATTTCAAGAGGAGGAGACATGCTTAAGGCTGGGAGCATGTTGAGAATGGCTAGACTATCCTGTTAACTCTAGCAGAGTTACAGTTTATCGATTTTCAAGTCTTGGGATGATAGATGTTTCTAGAAATTGGGATAGCTACAGAAGACCCATTTTCGGATAAGGTATTGGTAATATTTGAATGTGGATCAAATTAATTTGAATAAAAATTAAATTCAGATAGGTACTCCCTATTTGGTTGCTGGTTTTATGTTGCTGCTCGTATCGCAGAGGACATACAGACTACTTTTGTCTAGCAAGATCAAACCTCTCCACCTCCCGTCCTTCTTATTCGGCTCTGCGTGAGCTTTACACAAAATTGTACGTTGCCTATCCTTCTTCTATTGCATATTCTATATGTATTTCTTTTGAAAAACTATTAAAAATATCAGCTGTGTTTTCTGAAACCTTTATGTATCTTTACAGATAGCTGTTTGAGTTACTAGGTTGTGACTCTGGATGGATGGATGGATTAAAGGAAAACTGAAAAGGAAACGATTCTTTTCTCTAAAATTAAGAAGTAAATATGCACAGTTGTAAAATTGAACATATACACCTTAAACAGTTGAAAAGATAAAATGAATTTAGTTCAAAAATAAAAAAGTGCTCATCAAAGTACCGCCTTTGAATGTGATAAGACAACAATCTGTATAAAGTTAATTAAAGTTAATTAAGTTTTAACTAAACAAATCATGTGATTAAAAAAATATGATCACACTTGTTTCAGTACATCGAGCCATGCGATAGCAAAAGCAAGAAAAGTGATATCGTTTGGACAAAAAGCAGCTAACACCTGAGATAGCAAGACATATTTAACAACCACTTTCGCCATGTTGAATATGTTTACTTCGATTCGCTGATTTAACTGTTGTCCGGTTATCTTTTACGAGTTGTTTGTCTTAATAAAATCGATACCACAGTGGTATGGAATTTAATTTGGAACAAATGATCATATCGTCCGACCAAATGACTCCCACTCAGCTGCGAATAACGAATACGTATCTATTTGGATATTTTGTATAACTTATTAAGTAGAATCACGTGTCAACTTAATCGAACAATGTGGAATTTAAAGCTTTTGTGATATGAAAGTTTAACAGGCGCCAAGCGGCTATTGCTTCATTTGGATTGCAAATGTCTCTTTATTTAGGAAAATTTACCCAAGAAAGATATAAAATGATTTAGCTACAGATTTGGAATAATTTTAATTTAATTAGCCAGATGTGGTTTTAGATGCTATCAGTTTTGGTTTTACTCATTTCTCGTAGAAACGAAGGAGCTTATCAAAATTTAAGTCCGAACGGATAAAAGAGCCCGATTTCATTCTTAATTCACGTTCAGTTCTTTTTATTGTTTTGATAAATTTTAAATTCGACAGGATTGATTTTGGATATCTCACAACCTGATCGGAACACACCAGTAAATGACGTTATTTTTATTATGATCGTACGAAATCTTGAAGGTAAAAAATACGATAGAATCATGATTCTGGAATTAATTGCAGCGAATCAGTCTCAGGTTTGAATGCGCTATTTAGGTTCTCCTCTAGGCATGGCATGGCATTACTCTCACCGTACCCGTGGAAGCTTACTTACTTACTGAAGGTGGCGCTACAGTCCGGGGTGGACCTGGGCCTCAACCAACAAGCGTTTCCAGCCAGCTCGATCTTTAGCTACCTGTCTCCAGTTTCGCACGCATAGTTGGTTGAGGTCCCTTTCCACTTGCGTGCGCCACCTGAGTCGCTGTCTTCCTCTACTGCGCCGTCCCTCGGGGGTGGATTCGAAGACTTTTCGGGCCGGAGCATTGGTTTCCATCCGCTCTACATGACCTAGCCATCTCAATCGTTGGATCTTTACTCTTCTGGCTAAGTCGATGTCGCTGAACAGCCCGTATAGTTCGTCGTTGTATCTCCTCCTCCACTCACCATCAATGCAGACGGGACCGAAAATCACCCGAAGAATTTTCCTCTCGAAGCAACCAAGGGCTGCTTCATCCGCTTTTGACAGGCAGGACTGGGACGATTAAGGTCTTGTAAAGCGTTACCTTGGTTGTTCGAGAGAGGGCTTTGTTTACCAATTGCTTTCTTAGCCCAAAGAAGCACCGATTGGCAAGAGTTATTCTTCGTTTGATTTCAGCGCTGGTGTCGTTGTCTGAGTTGATAGCGGTTCCTAGGTAGACAAAGTTTTTAACTACCTCAAAGTTATATCTGTCTGCCGTGACGTTCTGACCGAGACGTCGGTGTTGGGTGTCGTTTCTTGTTGACAGCATATACTTGGTCTTACCCTCGTTTACCGCTAAACCCATATTCGCGGCCTCCGTTGCAATACTCACAAACGCGCCTTTGACATCACGCTGCGTAGTTCCGATAATGTCAATATCGTCGGCATATGCGAGTAGTTGGACGGACTTCTGAAAGATTGTTCCTCTGGTGTTGGCGTTTGAGTTTTGAACAATTCTCTCAAGAACGATGTTGAAGAAGTCGCATGACAGCGCGTCGCCTTGTCTGAATCCTTTTTTGACATCAAAGGTCTCGGTTAGGTCCTTACCGACCTTGATGGAGCAGCGTGCATTCTCCATCGTCATCCTACACAAACGGACGAGTTTGGTAGGGATGCCAAAACTAGACATTGCTCTGTATAGCTCGTCTCTATAAATGCTGTCATACGCGGCCTTAAAATCGATGAACAGGTGGTGGGTATCGATTTGTTGCTCTTGGGTTTTCTCCAAAATCTGCCGGAGTGTGAATATTTGGTCGATGGTGGATTTTCCTGGCCTAAAGCCACACTGGTATGGACTGACCAAGTTGTTGACGAATGGCTTTATCACACAGTACGGCAGATAATATTTTATAGGCGATGTTAAGGAGACTTATCCCCCGATAGTTGGCGCGGTCAAAGGGGTCTCCTTTCTTGTGGATCGGGCAAACAATGCTGAGGTTCCATTCATCGGGCATGTTTTCCTCCGACCATATTTTACAGATGAGTTGGTGCATGGTCCTTACCAAATCATCGCCTGCGGCTTTAAAAAGCTCGGCGGGTAGGCCGTCAGCTCCAGCAGCCTTGTTGGATTTCAGTTTAGATATAGCAATCCTCACTTCATCCGGGTCGGGTGGACGGAATTGTTGATCTTCATCGTCTCTTTCATTGGGGTTGAATGGTTCGTTCTGCCTGACAGCGGAATTTGGTTCTTCGTCGCCGTTATACAGTCTGCAGAAATGGTTTCTCCATATCCTCAGCATCGACTGTGACTCTACTACGATGTTCCCTTGATCATCCTTACAGGCTTCGGTTCGGAGTTTATAACCTTGACTGGTTGACTTTACCCTTTGGTAAAACTTTCTTACCTCATTCCTGCAGTAGTATCCCTCTATTCTGCCGATCGCGCACTTCTCATGCTCCTTCTTTTTTCTCCTGAGAAGCCGGTGTTCGTCTCTCCTCTTCTGCTCGTAGAGCTCCCGAGCAGATCTTGTCCTTCTTTGCAGTGCCGCTTTGTATGCTTCTTGCTTGGCTGCATTCGCCTGCCGACACTCATTGTCAAACCAGGGGTTTCGTTGTGGTGGCTGATTGAGACCCAGCACATCGGAGGCGGCATCTCTGATGGCTTTTTGGCAATGCTGCCACTAGTCTTCAATACTTGATGTTGGCGGCGTAGGATTTCTTAGAGGTTGAGGGAGACACGATCGGAAAAGGATTTGGCAATCTCTTGCGATTGTAGCCGGCCGACGTTGAACTTCCTCACAGTATTTCTTTGTCTTGGCGGTGTTCCCTTGGAAGCCACTAACTGGAATATTTGATTTCTCTATTGTCGCATGACTTAGTGTCTAACCCTATATGTATTGTCTTCCAGAAGTGATTGGTGGAACATGGAGAGCTATCAGTTTGGCGTCCATTAGCATTCAGATGGCAGAGGTTATTGTGGCTAACTATTGCAAAGGAATGTACATGTTGTCTTAGACCTTACGCAATGAAGTCTATTTGAACTGTATTGAAGTACAAGAATAATTCCTCTTACTTTAATCTTTATAAGTACCAGAACGGTCGTTCTTGTACTTGAGAATAATCAATTACCTGTACAAGTAATAGCCAATGTACTTGCAATTCCTTTGACAGTACCAAGAGCACTTAAAATGTCTTCTTTAATTCCTTCTTTTACTCTACAATTCTTTTTAATTACTTAGAATCATTTTCCCAAATTTTTCTTAAAACTTAATAATCCCCCTCCGAGTTATTACCGTCTCGCGTCTTAAAGAATTACGCCCAGAATTTACTGGGAAAGCTAATTCGGTCGGACGAAACAAAAATGTTTGCTTTTCTTGTTTTATTTTTTTTTGTAGTTTGTAAGTCATCACATGAATGAAACTTTCGTAATATATCAATCTGTTACCGTTAACTTAGCTTTGGGTCGACTTTTCCTTAAAGCCTGTGGGACAAGGCAGCAGAGGTCGTTCATGTGCAGGGTGCCACAGTTGATGTCCAGGACCACGCTTGACTCTAGCACCATGATAAGAAGAAGAACAAATAAAATTTGATCAGGTCCGATTAAAATCAGGTTTTTTGATATGCATGTGATGCATGTCATGCAGCAGGGGATAATCTAAAAATGCTACGAAAAATACATCAGCAACCAAATATCCTTCTAAGCTTATCTTGCAAATGCTTATGTCATTGGAAGTTATTTAGCTTGTTCAAGTAACCAAACCCACCACCCGACCACGTTATTCATCGAAAATCATAGTAAAAATCCCCAAAGAATTACATGCATGTAAGCTAACCTTTTCGGCGTAAATAATGCTTAATTTTGGGTTTATTGTCCGGATGGATACAATTGTTGGGCTATTATATATTCACTTATTCATGTAGATGTAGACTTAATTCAAGTTTTTTGTCTTGGAGATCTGAATTCAATTGAGATTCTGGCTGAGAACTTCTGTATGGAGTGTCATTTTGGTGGACAGCACTAAACAAGGCTGCAAGGCACTCAAACGAGTATAAAGACTGACCTGCCAGAGCACTGAGAAGTACTCTGTCAGACTCACTGAATATTCTCCTTCACCTTCCACCACCGGAAATATTCGGAAAACAAATAGCAGCCAGAATAGCCTTGAGACTGAAAACACTCCGACATCGGCCACTCAACCATTCTCTTAGCGACACTGACCGCCTAATACCCCGAGATATCTTCGAGAAGAAGTTCTCGAACCGCATTCCTTCCAGATCGGACTGGAAATCTGATAGTCAGACGTTGGATGACCCCTTGCGTATTTTCACAGATGGATCGAAGACTAACGAAGCGGTGGGTGCGGGTGTTTATTCCCAAGATCTCTTTGCTCTTTGAAGCTTCCTGATCACTGTAGCGTTTTTAAGGCATAAACCATAGCGAACCATAGAGAGGCGCTGTCATGGCTGAAAAACAACGTGATATCAAAAAGAGATATCACCATCTTTTACGATAGGCAGACCGCTATAAAATCCCTGGCAATGTCTCTTCACGAGATGGCTGAGCATTATAACATTCACCTCATGTGGGTGCCGGGACCCTGTGACATAACAGGATGAACTCGCCAGGTGTGGTACAACCTCATCCCTATCAATAGCAGGGGTACCATCTTCCATGCCGATCGTTACAGACAACCATCTTCTAAAGATTCCCACATTGTAAACCACTAATTGCAAATGGCTAGAAGGCACCACCGGCCTTAAAACAAAAGAAATCTGACCATAACCTGACCTAAAACGGTTACATAGGAGCCATAATGAGGCTCTGTGCTCGCAGGATGGTTGCCCCATATAATGATTTCTGCAGAAGCTGCTTGGATGAAGAGGAGGAAGAAAACACTCATCACCTACGCTGCTCCTGTAGTGCTCTGGTTAGCCGTAGGTTCTTATACCTACGGGTTTACTACCTCAGCGGCCTCAATGAGCTAAATAGCGCCAGCTAAATCGCTTTACTAGAAGCACCAACTGGTTTCGATGTTAGGAGAAGTCAATCCGCGTGGTATCACAATGGGCCTACTCTGACCTAAGTGTGACTGCAATTAACAGTCAGCAACTATAACCAAACCTAACCTAACCTGGTTGAGAACGCAGACAACCTTATTCTGTAAGTATACCTTTGAAGTTTACTGTGTGCACATATGTGAAAAGTACAATTAAAAACTAATTCATCTACAAGCCGTACAAAAAAGTTATAAGTATTAAACAAAATAAAAAAAAAAAGGAATTGTAGAGACGAACAATTGTTGAGTGCTGAAGGAATTAAAAAACACATTTAAAGTACTCTTGGTACTGTCAAGGGACTTCCAAGTACATTGACAATTACTTTTAGAGGTAATTGATTATTTCCAAGTACGTAAGTAATACTGGTTCTTATAAAAATTAAAGTACTAGGAATTGTACATGTATATATATATATGAGTGGCGCTACAGCCCGTAGCCAGGGCCTAGCTTCTCAGCAACCACTCGTGTTGTGCGTGCTACTGTTCTCACACGAGTGCAAGGGACCTACAGTTTTATGCCGACTCCGAACGGCCAAGTTTGAGAAGCTTTTTCTAGACAGGAAATACTCTTGGAGCATTGTCAGTGACTCGAAAGAGGTGGGGTCGTGAAAATTATTTTTGTCGCTCAGAGCTGGAATCGAACCTACGCCACCATGTACTTGTTCTTTTACTTATATATTGCAGGTCTAAGTTAGAATATCCATCCATCATTTGATAAAAGGCATAGAACAAACTAAGGTTACAATGAAACCATTACGAGGTGCATAAACACATTCAATGATCTTTGCAAAGAAAAAAGGTTTAAAGAGTTAGTTTTAAAATTGTTTCTGCTGATTGAAAATTGACTACATTGTCCACATATTGTTGAACGCATCAACAAGGGCACATATTATTCAAAGTCCAGCTCAGAATAATGTCTGTCGTGCCACAATATTGCATCACTTTGTGAGGACAGGGCAGTAACAGAGTTGGTTTTGAAGGGTTTTCCTTTTTTCTTCTTCATCTTCTTCTACAGAAGTCTTTTAATGGTTTTCTTTCCTAGTCTGCCCATTGCGCATCGTCCTGTAAGAACTTTTACTAGATTACTCAGGTTGTTTGTGCCTAGACCAAGGTTGCCTTGGTTCTTTGAAATGTGAGCATTAAGGTTGTTCCATTTTTAGGAGCACTGCTAGCTCTGTGATATTTTATGTTTCTCATGGCAAACTGATGTTGCCCATGTCAAGCTCGTTTGCTTCACAGTTGGCTGGAATATTTGTTAGCACAAGCTTAACACTCAGTTAGGCTGCTTTGTCTTGCTATCTTGTTAAGTGACATAATCCAAAGTCTTGACAATTTTGATCTCAAAAGTGGGGATTCGAGTGCCATAATTGTTGCTTGTCTGTCGGTGTAGAAGGCGATGGTCTCATTCGAACAGCCCCTTATGGGTTTTACAAGTCTCTGGCAGTTTTGCTCTATGGGACTAAAGCTGGACGATAAGCAAAACTGCAAAGTCTTCGAAAGAAAACTTCTACGTTGGATGTATGGTCCCATTTGCGAGGAAAGCGAAAAAAAGACAAAACCGCCAACTCTACCAACCCAGTTTAATTAACAGTAAACAAAAAACTTAAAGTGAGTAGAAATAATGCATTCATGGCAGCCATGTGCTTACATTTCTACTCGCCGTAAGAGATAAGAGTCATGCGTTTTTCACGTCAGTGAATAATGAAGTGTGCTGAAATGTGTAATGTAGTAAACACTATTAACATTCACAGACTCTATCTCGTCTTCATCGAGTAACTGCTTCCAAGAGCCGTGAATATTAGAACGAAGGGCAATAATATGTAAGTACACATCTACGGCAGTGGTTACAATTGTGCAAGTATTCTCTGGAAAATGAAAAAAAGTTATATACAACCAATTCAAATCAGCTTGCGTGTAGCTACAAATGGTACACATGCAACGCATAGAGCGGAATTGAATATATAAATGATAGATGTAAAGATAAGCATCAATAGAGTTATTATAGAGTGAAGGGAATACAAAATAAGTTGGCATATAAACAATGACTTTCATTACTAAAAAATGCAGTCGAAACGATTGTATTAACATCTATAAAGACGTAACCTCGAAAACCTGGTAGTTTTCATGGTCAGATTCGCGGCGTTCGCGTTCAGCGTTTTGTATGTGCGAATTAAACTACCCCTAATACATTCCTTACGTATTTCATTTGCGAAGGAAACTGCTTGCTTTCATTGTGGTTCTTCTCATAGATGAAAAATTAAACCTTGAGGAAATGGGAGGAAAAGTGCACTTATTTCTTTAAAAATGTTCTCTGTTGTGTTTAATTATGTATTCATTTTTACTTTCTTAAACAATTGTATATGTATGCTGTATGTATGTATGATTCTATTACATATATACTTACAAGAACAAAACTGTCACGAAATAAATAATTTAAAGTGGGTCACAAGGTCACAAACGATCTTAGCTCAAATTTGAGATAGAGGGTGATTTTTTAGCTATTATCTTTTTCGCAACACTGGTTTAAACACCTGACTCACTTTTCGTCTTTTTGGTCTATAATTTAACCATGAATCGTCTCACAAACGAACAACGCTTGAGAATTATTGAATTTTATTATCAATATGCGTGCTCTGTTAAGAAATTTCATCGCGCGCTTCTTCCATTTTATAGTCAGTTTAATCGACCCACAGAAGCGGCTCATTTTGGCTCAATGAGTACGTAAATAAGCAGAATTGTCAATTTTGTAGTGAATATCAGCCAGAAGCATTGCAAGAGCTACCAATGTATCCAGAGAAAGTCACAGTTTAGTGCGGTTAATGGGCTGGTGTCATGATTGACCGTACTTCTTCAAAGATGATGCAAATCGTAACGTAACTGTGAATAGTGAGCGTTTCCGCGAGATGATATCCCACTTTTTTTGCCCAAAATGGGAGAGCTTGACTTGCATGACATGTGGTTTCAACATGACGGTGCCACATGCTACACAGCACGCACAACAATGGACTTATTGAGAGTCGAATTCAGTGAGCATTTTATTTCACGTTCGGGACCGGTCCGCCAAGACCGCCTAGACCTTGCGATTTAACGCTTTTAGACTATTTTTTATGGGGCTATCTTTAAGCTCATGTCCATAGAGAAAAGCCCTCTTCAATTGACGCATTGGAAGACAACATTGAAGCATTTATTCGTGAGATACCGGCCGAAATGTTGGTATGCCGAAATTGGACTAAGCGGATGGACCATTTGAGGCGCAGTCAAGGTCAACATTTGCATGAAATAATCTTCAAACAATAAATTATATGGACCGTACTATCGATTCAAATAAAGATTTCATGCATTTGTGTGAATTTTATTTGTTTTTTTGAAAAACTTTCCTATAGCTTTTAAAAATTCACCCTTTATAATCATCCATCCTTGTTACTCGGATTGTGGAAATAAACCGCAGTTTTTTTCTGAAACTTCTGGCTTAGGCCAAAATAATACTCTAACAAACTGTTATTTTGCCACTTCTGCTATATGTAGCCGAAATTTGGACGATTAGCAAAACAGTTGAACAGACTTTCCTTTGCTCAGAAAAACGCATTCTGTTACGGAATGCAGCTATTTCTCAGTCTCAGGCTCCCCAATAGTAAGAGCCATGAGAAAGACGATGATACAAGACAGACAAAGTAATTTCTGTTTCATTTTCTTTTGTGTCCTTAGTGGTTTTCATTAATTTAAAGTTGTTTATTAATATATCTATATATGAAATGTCCAGGATCGTAATTCTTCCTATTATGGACTTATAAGTCTGCCACGTGTTTGATGTTAGCCGAAAGTGGATTGCGTATCTCCAGAAAAGATTGCAAGCAAAGCCACAGTTGCCTGTTGCTTCAAATTAAATAAAGTGACTTTTGGATTTAATGAATAAAATAGATTTCTCTCTTTTCTTCTCGAAAAGTATTGTCAAAGCTTAAATTAAATTTTGAAGACGCACATTTCAGTAGTAAGATGGTGAGATCACCTGGTACCAAAACATACACCAAGGTCGATATGACATGGATATCTAGACTATAATGGTTGTAGTATTATGTCATAATGGTTGGGGACCGATCCACGTTTAATATATCAACCCGGACAACAGAAATTTCAGAAAACATGCTGTATGGCGAATATCAAAGGCCAAATAGTTTCGGTTTCGTTCAATAAAATTGAGGTTAACGGCCCGCACAGCCACCGAAGTTCGGAAGCTTAGCGAGAATCTTGGGGGAAACATAAATAAAAGGTTACTTAGGCATCCGAAAATCGAAAGCTTTGACAAGTGGCAAGAGATGAGTAACGAGTAAAACGTACAGATTTTATTACCATACTACTATGAAAATATTTTCATTGGTTACGAATAGTGGTTTTTATGTCTTCATAGTGATGCAAAGTACAAACATGGGCGGTGGTACAGCTCTTAGAGGGAACCAGGGCCTAGCTTCTCAGGAACCACTCGTGCTGTGCGTGCTAATTCTCTGTCAACAGTGGAAGGGACCATACAACAGTTTATGCCGCCTCCGAACGGCCAAGTAAGTTTGAGACTGAGCACTCTCTGAATCGAACCTAGAAGATTCAAGAGCATTGGGTTCGCTGCACATGTCCATAAAACCACGAGCCCTATGTCGAAAAGTCAAAGCCAGCCTTATAATTATATTACTTGCATATCGGTTAGATTTCAATACTTTGCATATAGCTTTTGTGCTAATACTCCATCAAAAGCACATCGAGCGGTGTACATCTCTAACATCTCTGGGGAATGGAAAAATATGGACAAAAATGTTGTTCTGAAATGATGAATGCTATCTAAGTATATCTATTTCCGTTCGGAGAAGTAGCAGCTTCACATTGAGTACCTTCTATCCCAACTCCCAGAACAGTGTGAAGAAATTTCACCGCCGCGGCTTAAATTCACGATCTTACTCTTTCGGCCGTTACACAAATTTGGTGAGATTTGGAACAAATACTAAGCAGAAAACCGCCTCGGCTTTTCTGATCACAGATCATTCAAGCTGTTTCTATATTGATCCAGCTTGGCCAATCCTACAGGATAGCTCAGCATTACTCCTTCAATCACTCGCGAAAAAGACCCCGAAATACTTGAACATGCAGAATGCACTGGAAATTACCACAATACTCAAATATTTTGAAATGTTTTTGTTAAATACTTTATTACAGACACTTTATTGGAGATTTGGAAATTGTTACACATTTGAATAAATAAAATTAACATTCAAATGAACATCTCCATTCCCTAGACATGTTCAATTTATTTTTTTCTCAAAGCTCATAAATACAAATCCACTCATAATAGAACAGCTTTATAGAGAGATTGCTTCTTGGCTTAGGATATAACATTATGAATGTGTCTCAAGATAAACTGAGAGCAGTGTTGCAGTTTTTGACCTACTATCAGGGCAAATCTTACGGGAATGTTATTTCTTTAGAAAAAGTGAAACGAAAATTCTCTACTCTAAAAAAACATACCGCCTAATACCCCAGGCTATCTCCAAGAAGAAATCGCGATCAGTACACCTTGCAGATCGGACTAGATGTCTGAACGTTCTATGATCCTTTGCGTATTTTCACAGATAGATCGAAGTCTAGCGAAGCGGTGGGTGCGGGTGTCCCAAGATCTCAACATTGCTATTTATTTGAAGCTTCCTGATCACTGGTTGCCATGGCTCAAAAACAACGTGATATCAACAATTGATGTCACCATCTGTTCCGATAGTCAGGGCGCTATAAAATCTCTGGACAATGTCATAATCTACTCAAAACCATCCCTTAGTTGAAGGCTGACTCTTATCGAGATGACTGAGCATTTTAGCATTCGCCTCATGTGGGTGCCGCGACACTGTGACATACCACGATACTGTAAAGCCGATTTACTCGCCTAGTGTGGTACAACCTCATGCCTATCTATTACAGAGATACGACCTTCCTTGCCGGTTGTTATACCCAACTATCTGCTAAAGATTCACACAATTAAACCCACCAATGACAAATGGCTAGAAGGCACCACCTGCCAACGAAAGAAATTTGGCCATCACTTAATCTAAAACGGTCAATCAGTCTACTTAGGCTCAGCAAGCAGACACTAATGACTCTCATTGGAGTAACAACCGGTCACTGTGCAATTGGCACTCATGCTCGCAGGATGGGCTCCATATAGAGACAGCAGAAGTTGCTTGGATAAAGAGGTGGAAGAAAACACTCATCACCTGCTCTGCGCCTATAGTGCTCTGGCTAGTCGTAAGTTCCTACACTTAGGGGCCTACTACTTCAGCCAGCAAAGGCCAGCTAAATCTGTTCACGATGTTAAGAGAAGTCAATTAGCGTGGTATCACAATGGGCCTACTCTGGCCTAAGTGTGACTGCCCTTAGCAGTCAGCCACTATAACCTAACCTAACCTTGGAAGAAAGTAGTACGTATGACCCCAATATCAGATGACCTTACTTACACCATACTTATCTTGTCCATTATATAATGTTAACATTTGGGTAAAGAATGTAATAACTAGGAACTTTAAAAAAAACTCTATCAAGATAATTAAACAAATTTTATGACTAGTGGTATGCTGCTTTTTTAAGCAATTTAACTAAAAATGTTTTAGCCTATGGGAGCTCACTTGTATACATCATTTGTCAGGTATGTCGTTCGTGTAGTACTTTTGGCTTTTGAGTTTGCTTTGGCTATGAGTCTAATGCGTAGATGAGCCACTAACCCAACAAGACACCGCTGAATTGGTCAGAATCGTAGACAAATGTTTTAGATTTGGTAAAGCATATTCATTCTTTCTTCAGTCTCTGTTATTTGCTTTTGATATTTTCCTGACATTTCACCGTATGCAACGTAGAATTGTCTTCAAATGGTGATTAAAACATCTTCGACCTTTGGTCGGTAGTATAGACGACCGATTTTCTACCTCATTCCATATTTCTAAGCAGGTCATTCTTGGTTGATACTTATATTCAATGAAAGTGGTGTAAAACAATGTCAAACTTATAATACTGTGCGGCTTCTGATTTTATTGTTAACATAATTAATCTGTGCCAACAAATATATTCAATCATGTTTCGATGGTGCTTCACCGTTCGAACAGTAATGACAGTAGCTTATACTTGAAATCATGTCCCGAGGCGAACTAAATACAAATTTGGGCAGCAAATTTTACATGGTAATCTTATAAAATTGTTGTCGGTATTTGAACGTGGATGTCAGTTTGACGTATTTCCTGATTGCAGTAAGTGACCTAGCTTACATTAGCAGTGACACTGTTCGCCCTCATTTCTTTTTGACCCACATGATCCACTAAAGGAATGGCAGAGCGAAAGCACGCACGAAGGATCTTGAGGGCACTCGATAACCCCCATCGACTCTTATTCATCAGGACCTATGCCAGGCGCAACCAGTCCAGGAATCGGTAGAGCCATCTTATTCTGGGTCTGCCAACTGGTAGCCTACTTGATGAAGTCGCATTCAAGGTCCGTCTTGAAAGTGGTGATGAAGGGGATATTTGTGCCAATTGACCAAATCATCAAAGCATAGTCTGTTGAGTCGGAATAAATACGCTAAATTGACTTTGACGATTTTTGAGGTTGTGACGTTTTTAATTTCCACAAGTGGGTCATAGATATAAAATTTTCCCAAAGTTTCTTCTCAGTAAACCAGAAATATATTTCAAAAATCGGTACTTTGACTAAATATTGACATTCACGTGTGCAACTTTTCTCGTCATTCGACTTAGAGCGACTTGCACTTTAGTGATCCATACCATTTTCTTTCGCATATACTTTGTGTCCTCTTTTTGACACGCTCAGCAATCTGTGCACATTTCTTCAAGGAAAATCAGTTTAAGACCCCTTTCTATTTCCTCGCCAATGAAATACATGCATACATTTATTTTCTCGTTGCATATCTTTTTTTTCTTGTTTTCATCCATGCTTATCCATAAGACATCTTACATCGGTATATACATGAATATATTCTATCCTATCGAATACACTCGAATGTGGCTGTGGAATTTATTTTATTTTTATGGCGACAAACTCCAAGTGTAAGATCTAGAAGTAGACAATATTCAGTGGAGTCTGAGTTCACCTTTCACTTTGAAGTTAATTTAATTGCATCACCTTTACGATACTATCGCACATTTTTTCCACGAAGTCAATCTTTGAACAAGACACAACAACAAAAACTGTCTCTGTGTAAGCCTGCAATTTCAAGATCTATCAGTGCACACCAATTAAGGCAAATCAAATTAACGGCAAGAAACATCCAACGATGATGGCCGACTGATAAGCTGCTTACCGTCCAGAACACAAGTCTGCAGTACTCATCAGCACACGTATTCAGCTCATGCCCACTATTCCCCCACTACCACTCCCCCCGAATGAAATCATTCATTTTTTGTTTGTTTTTTCTTTCTTATTTTTTTTTTATGTTTTGCTCTTGATCTGTAAACTACCAACCCTTACACGACAATGCCGGGCGGTCCAACATTGCACCCAATGCATACGGGCACCACCAACCATTACGTTGCTTGCTTACATGCAGTACTTGGATGTTGGGTAACTGGTTTTTAATGTAAACACAGCCAACGAACAATGGCGTACAGAACCTGCACCGTCTTTAAAGACGGCTGTTTTGCCTTGCGAAACAGATTCCAAGATTTTCGATTTGTAGATACCGAGCGTATTACATGGTAGGGGTTCCCTCTTTTACAGCCGTGATGCTGATGCGGCTTCTGCTCTACCCCCAACTGCACTCCTTGCCGCGGTAACATCGAAAATTGGCTGGATCATACTAAAACGCGCGCGTGGAGCTACTCCAGCTGCACGTTACCTACCTGTATTTCAGTGTGTCTGTACATGGCCAGGCCATTACATCAATTCTCAGAACTACATGTGTACCTACAAGAGTGCAGAAGTAAAGTACTTTGCCACCACAGCTCTGGTGGGTTGGAACCACCCAGGCCCCATCCACTCACCCCACTCATGGCCGAACCGAAAACCAATTGCATGAAGCTACCTCCACGGTGTACAATGCAATCGGCCATCACTTGCGGCTTCGGTGTATCTGTGTGCTCAGGTACCACCATTTAAAAACTGGAACCGGTTTAGCGAAAAACAACAGAGACGAACAAAAAAATAAAAAGCTCCTCCAAGGGGGTGGCAACAAATGAGACGGAGCTTTCGTCTTGCCCGGTAAATGAAAAGAAGTCAAAATAAAAACAAAACATTAAAAGTGGTCTTTCGAATTTGAATGTCATCTTATGATCTGTCGAACGCATCTAGTAATGCGGCATCATCCCGTTCGCTCTCGCAATCGGCGAGTACCTGGTTACAGTCAGTCGGTTACACCTGGAATGGAAAAGCTTCGCTCCATGGAATGTGGGAGTGGAAACGACTGTGGCGTGTGTGTTGAAAAGAGCTCGCCAGTGTATGTGCGCCAGAGTGAAGTATCCCCTTTTTTCATTTTTCCATTTTTTGTATTTTTCGTTTCAAGCTTTGTTTTTTTTTTGTTTTTCTTCTTTCTCTCTGTTTACTGTGTTCATTGAAGTGCCATGCGTGTGTGCATGCAGACGGAGAATAGTGTACATACCGGCAGTCGCATTAGATGGGGAATGATCCAAGAACACTTGTTCTGTGGATAGAGGGCGCTACTACTCTGTTTTTGTTCTCCGCAAGTGTTGGTTACGGGCACAGCACGGTGACAATAAACGCGGCGTATACTTACTTGATGGCTAGCGCTAAATGCACGGTTGACCAGCGGAGCCAGTTTTCTTTGGTTGTTTCGATGTTTAGCAGATGTTTACCCGTTTTTTTCGCTTAATCGTGTGTGCCGTTCCATTGGTCGCTCCACAGTGGTTTGGGGTGATTTTGTGCCCGTCCGCCTTTGCTTGACTGAAACGTTTGCTTCGCCGACGCTCCAACGCACTCTGCGGCCGATATTGTGTGCTTTTTTGAAAAATCATTTTTATCTTTTACATTTTGTTTGATTCGAGCTACAGTGGTTTGGTTTTTTTTCCATTTGTGATGGTGATTGTGAACTTTTTGGCTTAGCATCTGGCACAGTGTAACTAAGTGCAACACCAGTCGTTGGTGCATTGCCGTCGCAACTGATCGGTGGTGGATTACGACAATTTGCATGCGACATTCTGTGTAGCCCGGTCTAGCACTGCATAGAAAGTACTTTAGTAGTGGTGTTCAACACCACCACGGTACACGAGCAACACGAATACTTTGACATCACACGTTACAAAGTGGAACATCTTCACGTTTCAACAACGACGACGACGACGACGTCGACAACAAAGCAGCAGCAGCATTAACAACAACACAAGAACACAGTCATATCAGTTTTATATCGGTTTTATGAGCAGAGAGCAAACATACTCTACACTTTGTGTAGTAGTTACACCACAGTTGCTGTTGCTGTTGCTTCTGTTCAGTGCGAGTTTTGGTGGTACTTAGCTGCGACTCCTCTAATGACAACCAATCGGCGGTAGGTGTGGTTGAAGCATCGTACATCGTGCACTGTCTGTCTGTCTTACTACTCAGCTGCCGCCCCCTTTAACCGGTCTGTGTATAGGAAGAGAAACGAAAACAAAAAACAGAATACAAAAACAAAAACAAGGAGAAAAAAATAAACGATGGAAATTATTACAGCGCCGCTGTTTCACTTGTAATCGGTGTCGTTTGGTCGGTTATCGGACAAGCGGCAAGTTGATAAATCTGCTACTGTAACGCGCGCTTAGAATTGCCCACCAACTACGAGCCAACGTCGTCGGGGTGTGAATTTTTTAGTTTGGGGTTGTAAAAATTGAGCTTTTTTTTCCATACCGCGGTAAATTGTGAATTCTGCTGGATTGACGTGAGTTTGTATCAACTTGTGCTTGAGTTCTTTTCGGTTTTTTTTTGTCGTTTCGGTTTGCGATTGCAATGAATATAATTGGGTTGGCTGTGTGTTAATGACAACCATTTACCCTCAGTTTGAAGTGTTGCCGCTCTAGCTGAATGCTCATCATTACGACTGTAGTACGTACGTCAAGAGTTATTTCGAAGCTATATTGAATGATTGAGGTTGTGCACTACGACATGTCACATTTTACCTTGAGAGGTTCACCCAATAATCAGGTATGCTATGTTAATTAATTAAACAATTTTTGCTTGTCCAGATGAAGGGCGACGGAATTTCTATCATTATGCGTTGTTATAAGTATCTACATCAAATTGAAATAACTCAAAAAGAAGTATTTGGCTTGCATCTGATGATAACAAAATATCTGTGAGCACAGCATTTGTCAGGGCCTTTCAATGAAAAAATCAAAAAGAGGTAAAAACAACTGGGTACCCATGGGTCTTAAGACTTACGCATAAACATAAATATCAATGTATGTACATAAACGTGTAAACATACATAAACAACAACAAAATACGCGACAAACATATGTAAATAACAACGCTTTCAGTTAATTATGGCGTTTCATGACAAGGTCAATGAAAAAGCCCATGCGTACGTTTTTGCAAGCAAATATGTGTATATGTACATGTCTACATCCAATTGTAGTAATCATCATTCGAAAAACAAATGTATGAAAGAACTCCCTCCGCACACAATTCGCACGAGAACGGGCTTGACTTCAAGGGTGAGCAAAGTGTTTTAAGTGCATTAGCAATTTATTCCAAGCAAAATCAGATTTTTGCCGATATTGCACGTCTTAAGTGTTATGTTTAAATTCACTTAACTTTCCTTCCTGGTGCAAAATAATTCTATGTCTGTGGGTTAATTTGAAGGTTTTTCATTCTTTGATCGCTAAAAACTTTGAAGGTTATTCGTGTTCATTGTCTGGGTGTAAACTATCTTCTTGTTCATAAGCTCAAAGTAAATTTGCACGCATCTTAAATGAACAATAAAATGCTATCTATTGAATGAACTTCACACTGTGTACACACTTATACCTAACAACGTGGTGTAATATTCACCTACCTAAGTAATATTTTTCCAAATTTCTATTCTACCGATGGAAACTTGAAAGTTGTCAACCAATCGCTACGAGTTGCGTCTATTGTTTGCCTGCTTTTTATCAGTGAAATTATCGACTTTTTATTCCAATCATCTATTCAATATAATTGATAAAATAATCGTTTGTTGTTGTTCTTTTTTAAATCAATTTCTACGGAGAAGTCGTGTAACTAATCATCATTTTGCAAGGCGCCATCAATGAACTTTCTATTTCTGGTTAATGGAGCAAACATAATACAGTGCAACATATTATCAGAGCGCAAATCTAACGGTCTATGAATTATACTGCTTCGTGATATTAAAAAATAATTAATTTGACGCATACCACAGCATCTTTATACTTTCATTAAGCTTTTGTCGTGCATAACCACTCAAAGCCACGCTTTCCATAGCATTAATGTAATTTACAAATTTGAACATTGTTTATCCTTCAATTCGTGTGGAACACACAGCACGAATAATTGCTAAATAAAACGCACTCTACTGGAGTTTTATCAGATTTATTAATAAAGTCCAGATTAGAAAAAGGTGTTCAAAAAAGTTATAATATAATATAAAATGATAGCCCTATACTCGACATTATTTCATTTTCGTTTCAAAATTGTGGCTCAAAAATCCTAAAAACGTTAGTCGGTAGTGATAAAAAAATGCTTCGGACGATTCATACAGACATTGTATACAAGAGGTAAGCGAACGTCATCTTAGCATAAAAGAGTTGTCATCCACCTTCACTTCTGTAAGATTAATTTAAATCATATCCAACGATCATTTCCGATATTTGGAATGAGGGCAATTGAGAGTAAAAGTCATGAGTTTCGTTCAATCGCGAGACTGATATCAAACACGGCATAATTTTGAAAATATTTACTCTAGCACCTGCTACAGCGCGCCGTCTCGTTCGGATTCTTTTATAACAGTGCGAAAGCGTTGTCAAAAATAATCAAAATTTGGACGACGTACACTTGAAACATCGAACGTAGTGAGCATACACTGCAACTGTGTGTATTAATAAATTCTGACGCATTGAGAAATTAAAGTCTGTACACTTTCCTTTAATTTTACTGCAGAATGGCCGTGGCCGTATTGTTGTAGCGTGCGTCTACCCCAACCACGATGTAGTAGGTACGATCCCTGGCCCGTCCGACAAAAAATCACCACCTCTTTGTGGTCACTGACAATTCTCAAAAAGTATTTCCTGAAAAGCTTCTCAAACTTGGCCGTTCGGAGTCGGCGTAAGACTGTAGGTCCCTTCCCTACAACACGAGTGGTTGTGTAGAAGCTAGGTCCTGGTCATCCACACATATTATATGTTATTATTATTATTAATAAAATGACGGTTCTAAACCGTTTCCAGTTGAAATAAACCCTAAATCAGTAATCTTCTTCCATGAACATGATTTCATTTTTGATTATATTTATTCGAATTTAAGAACTTACATACGTACAGTATCGGACACAGTTAAAGCACCCAAAAAAATAGAGACGTGCGTACATTGCTTTAAAAGAAAAATATTTTACCTTGTAATTGTTTAAAAACTTTAAGAAAAGTTTCTGTAGATAAAGATAAAATATGTTCTATTCAGTTGATATAACGAAAAATCTCCATAATTTAAATGTATCATTCTTCTTCTTCTTTGATTGGCGCTACAGTCCGGGGTGGACCTGGGCCTCAACCAACATGCCTCTCCAGCCAGCACCATCTATCGCTAGTTGCCTCCAGTTGCGCACACCAAGTTGGTTGAGGTCCTTTTCCACTTGTGTGCGCCATCTAGTGCGAGGACGTCCTCTGTTGCGCTGTCCCAATGGGTTGGTGTCGAAGACTCTTCGGGCTGGAGCTGTGGTGTCCATCCGCTCTACATGACCTAGCCATCTTAAGCTTTGGGTCCGAAGACGCTTAACTAGGTGCAGGCCGCTGTACAGCCCGTATAGTTAATGGTTGAACCTTCTCCTCCAAACGCCATCAACGCAAACAGGACCAAAGATCGTACGCAGAACTTTTCTCTCAAAATGTATCATACATACTATAAAAACAAACACTACCATCAAATTGTTTCCCAGTCGAGTCGTTTTCACTTAACACCTCCATGCCCAAATTAGTTCGTAGTGTGAAAGCTATCCATTATCACCTCTCCGGTTGAACTTGGATTCATACTTTTGCAAAAGAAACCTTGATGGGTATCTAGTTCATTAATTTATTTATATACTTATAAATTGCTTTATACCCCTTGTTTCTCACAAAACAAAATCCTTAGATTTAAACGAAAAAGCTAAGTAAATTCTCTACGCCTGCACAATGAAAATAACAACGTTATTAACGATGAAATGGAATTGTTGTTAATTTATTAACACTGTTTACTTGAGATTCAAGAAAATATCGTAAAATATAAAACACAACGCAATAAAATTGTTGACTTATTGTTGGGAGATAAATTTCGTTTGTTATATGAGTTGCTTAGTACTTATTTCACCTGCAAATCAGAAAATTTATTTACAAGACAGTAATTAAGACGATCACATCAGTTTCTAATGAGACACTTATTTCGTTATAAATACATTTCTAATGTCATTTTTAAGTAAACACTAAACGGGTTTACTATATTTTCACGAGCCATTGATGATGTCAAGAACTTCACGTGTGTTTCATTCGCACAGTCAATAAAGTAACATGTATATTTTTAAGTTCAAGGAAATAGGTAATAACTCGTTTAACGAAAGAACTTCTTTTGTGACTTTTCATAAGTTATTAGCAATAAGATAAGACGTTTTGTTGAAGGACCTCTTCTAAGAATGTTTTTCCCTAAGTTTGTGGGTGAAGTGTTTAAAAATTGCTAGACACATGTTTATGAGACTATCAAATAATTTATGATTATTTTCAAATGAATTAATGTGCCCATTGCAATGCTGAATGTCCGCAACTATATCATTTCAGAACTCTAACTAAATTTTAAATAAATAAAAATGTGAAACATTCATATCCAAAACTAACTCCAGGAAAATTCACGTACATATTTCAAGTAATATGAATTCATTAATCACGTCACTGACCTGGGATATGTTAGCTATCTTGCGTTGCAAAGTAATTTTGAACAAATCCATTGAAGTTAGACCCGGATCGTGAATTTTGATTTCAGAAAATCTATACGAAAATAACCGAGATCCATAAAACCTATCGATAGCTTTGACAAGTCATTCTAAATCTCAATCCTAATAAGTATATGATTGCACATACAGTGGGTGTCGGCTTACGCTATTGTTTGAAAAAGTGCTGTTACATAAAGTTAGTCACTATAAAAGAAGGCGCAATGTTCGTTTTTAAGTTATTCATTTTACTTGCTATAAGCCATCTGCAATCGGACACGAAAAGTTTAAACTTATTCTCATCGGCAAATATTACATCTTTCCACATACTGCATTTTTTTCTATCTTTGTAATCCTTAGCAATTTTTTGACGAATGTTGTGGTTGCGCTAGTATGGAAAAGGGCTATTTTTTTACCACTCGACCTTGAATCCTTCTGATTTTTTTTGTTCTGCGAATAGTAAACTCAATAACATGCTTTCCACATCCAACCAACATCTGAATCAAAATCTTAGGTCCACTATGAAGTCTGTTATCTTCAATGGTTCTAATAATTATGCGTTCGTCGGGTCCTGATAATTTGTGGGATTTCTTTAACTCGACACGGCCTTATTTCCTGAACCGTCTTATCAACCGACCATTTTGGGCTTCTTGTCCAATAACGCAGCAATTTCATTATATGCTTCACTGTTTAAGTGCTGGCCTAAAACCCGTCTTACAAGCGTTCTTTCCTTTGTGGCGCATTTTATTTTGTTTGCAAATGAAATTTTTTTACATAGTTTCTTGCATTGCAGATAATTATGATTTATCATTCATTCGAATTTTAAAATATAAGCAGTTGTTAGTTATGAAACACCATATTTATGCATTCCGCGACAATATTCTTTGGTCCTTTAGTCTTTTGACGCCAAACACTTTGCGCTATTTTGTAAGAATTAATGAGCTTTTCGGAAAACATACGTCTTTGGGCACGTTTGGGTTTTTTGCATTCCCTTCATATACCACCAAATATATACCATATTCTTGGATATTCCATGAATATTCCTTAGTAATCAATACAATTTTACTTTTTGTAGCTTGTTCGCCATAAGCATCCATAATTAATCAATGACTTGCAGAAGGGGTTTTCTTTCAAAAAGTAACCATATCCAATGTCTGTCCATAAATGGTCCTAATAACCAAAAGCCTATATTTTCCAGGGGACAGACAGTAGTTATTAGAGTTATATTTGGTTTGGGATGTACAGTGGCGAGTCATACCCACATTTGCCGCAATTACTCTATGTACTGTCGCAAATTCTGATGTAAGAATTTTTTGCAAATTAAATACTGTATTTGTTCAAATGCGTGCTAGCCGTATGTTAGTTACGAAATATTTCAGTCAAATCGGCATTCAACAACATTTTCCCAGAATTATAGAAAAATTTGAATCCAATCTCCCATTAAACAGGGACAATCGGTACCGATACGTACCGAAAGAGAAGTCTGAAATCAACTTAAATCAACAAATTAGTTTGTTATAGTAATATTAACATAAGTTTATAAGAAATATTTAATGAATACATTTTGTAATAATTGTTAACAAACAGTGGACTCTCACGAATATGAGAGGAAACAGAAGTGAAAAGTGGGTTGAATATGGTATCGCCGGGAAGCGAGAATTTGTTCATATTGCTCAATATTACTTGCCTTCATATAGGTGACACTGCACTGTATTTATTTTATCCATATAAATTTTCCACAAAAAATGGCCATGGTGGCTGGTCGCATTGTGAGTATGTTCGTAGACTCCAAACTCGATGTTGTTGTGGTGGCCCGTGGCGTTGTGGGTATGTGCGTCGACCCCAACCTTGACGTCGTAGGTTCTATTCCAGCTCTGAGCGACAAGCGACAAAAATAATTTTCACGACCCCACATCTTTCGAGTTTCTGACAATGCTCAAAGAGTATTTCCTGTCAAGAAAAAGCTTATCAAACTTTGCCGTTCGGATTCGGCATAAAACTGTAGGTCCCTTCCACTTGTGAGAGAACAATAACACGTACAACACGAGTGGTTGCTTAGAAGCTAGGCCCTGGCCCCTACGGGCTGTAGCGCCACTCATATTATTATTGTAAACTCGATGTTGTAGGTTCGATACTTGGTCTGTGCGACGATAATAATTTTCACGGCCCCATCTCTTTCGATTCACTGACAATGCTCACAGAGTCTAGAAAAAGATTCTCAAACCTGCCCCTACGGAGTCGGGATAAAACTATAGGTCCCTTCAATTCATGAGAGAACAAATGAAACGAAAGGTTGCAGAGAAGCTAGGCTCTGGTCCTCTACGGGCTGTACCGACACCCATATTACTATTATTATAAATACAAGAACAATGAATGTAAGTTAATATAATGTTAAAAATGTATGTGAAGCAATACCCTGAATTTCTCAAAAATCATTTCTCTTTCTAAGTGATCCGCCGAAGATCTTCGATGGTGTCTTGATGACCTTAAATTATTTTTCTTTGCAAATCCCTGCTTACTTCCCTTTTTTGATTTTATATATCAAATGGGTGTCCCGAAAACGCAATTCAATGAATTAAATGGAGAACACAATTTTCAGTCTTTAGATTGCTATTGCTTGTTTGTCAGTATGCTCCAGTGATGCCTCAAGCGCAACTGCAGCCGCCCAACTTTCGTTATTTTTGAAAATGGAAAAAATGTTATTTCATCGCGGGATACTCTTTTCTCTATTTCTACTAGCTAAACTATCAACTTTCATATAGTTTATAGTTATCAGTAGCCAATCTAAACTGAATAAAATATTTCTAGTAGTTACAAACTGAAGATGGATGAGCCCTTTTTAGAGAGTACACAGGAGAGTGGTTAGGAATTATTTGAAGCAAGCAACAAAACACTGCACTACGCACTTCACTTAAGCTCGCGTGGCATTCATTTCATCCGTCATACAATAATTTTGCAATTCTTTACCAGGCGATTGAAAGTTAAGAACAACCTCATGAGGGCATGTTTCCTTCGAATCACTTTGAACACTAAATTCAGAATTACTCCAATGCGAAGAGGAGTGTTTTGCCCATAACAAATACGACTTAGTGCCTAGAACCGACGTTCATTCATTCATTCGACCCCGGGTCATGTTGTTGCCAAGTTGTTTGACTTGTGAAAACAGCTCCAAGGGCTGCTTTGCATTCATTCTCATCTTTTTCAACTTTCAGCCAGCCAGTGGTAGTACAAGAGTGTGTGTAAAACAACACCTTAGCTGGATGTGCCTACTGCATAAACATCCATTAAGGACGAAGGCGGCACATCACGCAAGCCTTATAAATCTCGGAGTGGGTTTACAATGTTCGCAAACAACAAGTAATTAATTTTACCACTACAAGGCCTTAATGGCTCCTAAAAACTTTCAACTTTGTGTTGTTTTTGTTGCCAGTATCGTTGATGGCAGTGGTGCTGGTGCTGGCGATGGTGATGGTGATGATGGTGCTGCTTCTGATGGCGGTGGTGGTGGCAGGGATTTCGTTGTTGGCTATGTTTTTGGGGTGCCATAAATGTAAGACTCCATCGACTACATGGCGTTATGCCACAATAGTAACTTTCCAGTTTGGTGGAACACCGAGGACGATGACAACCATTGTAGCCTTTAGGCATATTTCATGGGGAATACCCCCACACGGTACATATAAATCCTTTGCTCGCATAATCATCAGCGATCACGAATGATGAACCATAACGGTGAACAGTATTCCCAATTTGAAGCGCTGCAAAAATGTCTTCAGCTCCCACCAATTAAATCATGGGCGAGACTCAGGGAGCTGTGATAAAATTATAGTGTCAAAAGCTATCAATACCCGGTAGCTGGGTGCGACAAATGTACATCGGTACCACGAACACACGCCTGGTTGAGAGCTACCGCGCACATCACCTCCAAAAGTGGATTAGTTGTCTGTTCTCTGTACGCTGATAATATCGGACTTTGTTAAAGAGGTTTTGTAACACATTTTTGGAACGCATTGTGCTAGAAGGCATTGTAGCTGGAGCAACCAGCTGTTTATCACTACTCGGTGTACCTGGATAATTGGAAAATTTGTGCCTTTTTTCTGCGATAGCGGATGTCGTTCTGCGATTAGTGGGGACGACGGAGGCACATTTGTGTAGTGGTTTTGGAGTATTAGTTCATGTTTCCCATTAGAGGTGCGTGCTACAGTTGTCGTACAATTTGTGATCGAGCTAACATAGAGTCACTGTTTCTGGTTGTGTGTTGTAGCTTATCGCGAGAAAAAAACATTAGAAAGTTATGGATACATGAGAGCGGTGGGTATCTACTTAATTGATCACTGATGTCATGTGTCAACCGTGTTATGAGGATGGAATTTGTTCGTTAATGGATGGTGCGTTTTGTGTTTTACTTTGCAATCTCCCACCGTGTTTGTACATACAATCGCTAGACAGATTGTCTCAAATCCATTTAAAACGTGTAATTAGTTTATGATACTATTTGAGCGTGATTGATATGTTTCTGAACGAAAACAAATTTAACCTTAAACCGAGACAACTGTCGAGCTTGTTTCATTTTATGAAATGAAAATAAAAATTGACAAAAAGAATTATTTCGGCTGCCATGAATGATTGAAGTCACAAATGGAATTGAGATGTTATCGAAGGATGGCTTGTTTTATTCGAAAGGACGCTGTGTGCAGGCATCAATCAATTTGCCGCGACTTCGAATTCAATGGTGTGCAGCCGAGATTCCCAAGGCTCGTGGTAAATCGTGGTAAAAATAGGCCTTATTGGCGGCGTGAGCTAACCAAGTCCTCAGTGTAGAGTGTTCATGTTGACACCAGCTGTTTGCCCCGTAGCACAGGACTATGCTAAAAAGCATATGCGTTGCGCCTCGGTGTCTCGACACTCTTACAACAGCTTGCGGCAGGTCTGTTTCGTTGATTGCCAACTGTTCACTTAGTTGCTCTACTCAAATTTGTCCACAATACATTTAACAATAAACAAGACATCACGAGGGCAATGAATTCTTCCGTAGAAATTCCTTGGAAAACCATTTAGTTTAAGGAGCTTTTTTACCCCACGCGATGGTTTCAGAGAGTGTCATCGATTAATAACAGTTTCAATTACGATTAGAAAAGAATGTGGCTTCCGTAGGAAAAAAGAGATAATAAAAATAAATAACAAGTGATTGAAGATACGAAAAGGAGTGCTATCGATAGGAGCAGCTTTCCTAGGACCTTTGGCGATTGAAAGTAATGCCAGTGCAGATACGAAAGCGGGTCAGTGCCCTAAGTGGTAGAAGCACCTTCATCTAATATTTAAAGCGATACATTCTGTAAACATAATACTCCTTCACACTCCTTCAAAATATGCTGTCAAAAGCCGCCTTGTCTGCTTTTGTCCTTTGGGATAATCTAAAAAAAAAAACAACTAAAGACTAACTCGAACTGGCCAGGCACAGTCGCAAAGAATTAAATCACTAGGTATAGCATGTAACTCGAGATGGGTGTGTCCGAAGTGTGCTGGACAACCAAACGACCGAAATGCTATTCAAACTTAAGACCGCCTCTGGCCTCCACAACGAATTATGATATTTAAAGTATCACAATGAAACCTATCTGCAAAAAATGCATCTTAAATTTCCTTTCCACAACACAACTCAGCTGTGTGCTCCCAATCATCCTCAACAAAGTGGTCAACCATAAAACGAGTCTCCACTGTGAGTGTTAAGCCAAATGGAATTTGTCTAAATTGAAAATTAATTTTATAACGCGAAATGAGCGGCCTTTCAAGTTAATCTATAAACAAGTAATTGTAGCGTGGCGAGAACCAACACGCAGGCATTTCCAAACCGCACAAAATGTCGCTTCTATAAGGCAAAGACGGCTGGCTGCGTTGGTTGGTTGGTCCTGGGTTGAGTGTGTTGTCCCCATCATAATAATAAAATGTCGAATTTAAAAGTGGTCATCAACGACCGCCGACAACGATTGCGAACAACTCTAAGCCAATTAGTGCCGAAACGAATGCCGGCCACTTGCGACGAAATCTGACACCGCACCGGGCCAAAAGCAAGCGGCACGGTGCTCGTACACTGTGAACTTTGAGGTTCCCAAACATGGCACAACACTTAAGCGTCTGAAAACGGGTGGTTAGTTACGTACGTGGGCAGCAGAGAACGGCAGGAGGACGGGTGTTGGCACTGAAAACGCGAAAATGAGAGAAAAAACGTATGAAGAACTGACCAAAGAAATATACACACGTGTGCATGTAAAACTTACCACGAAGACAGACCTTTTCGCACTTTTACTTCTCCAATGAACTGAACACACGAATCGATTTTCTCAGTGCGATCCCAATTTGTACACTGATCCAGCGAAATGGAAGCCAATCATTTCGAAGCCTCAAATCCGCAGGTATGCACGGAATCATGGACAATCGGAGAACGGAGAACGAATTTCCGCCAAATCAGTCAAGTTTTGAAAGTGCTAACACCGACTGTCAGATGAATGTCCACGGCGACGACATGCAGCGAAAGTGGTTCGACACGGTTCGTATTTCTTAATTCTACATTTTCTGCAGTGCATACACACCGTGCTTGCACTTGTATCGTGTTAGAGTGTAACCAGATTGGGAACAAGCCACCACCGTTCTGCCACCAGTTCCTCCACGTTCTCAGGCTCGCGCGACAAATGCAGAATTTGTCTCCGACGCAGCCTTGCATGTTGGCTGCGATACACTCGATCCCCACCCACCCCCTCGAATGATGGTGTTGCGAGGGCGAAGTGATTTGTTTTCTTAAGGAGGCAGCGGACGGAATGGGCAACCGGTGTAACTCGAGAGGTTTGTGTCTAATAAAGTGGCTAGACTACATCGGTTTAAATAATTGAAATTATTGGTTCAACACTAAATATGCCCATAAAATCGAAGTGTTACTCGAATCAGGTTTTGTAGTCAAACTCAAGGGCGGGCAATCGTGTTGTATTTGTTTTTGTTTTTGTTTTTGTTTTATTCACTCTTTTTTGCAAAATATGGTGGCAAGGTGTAAAATTGCTGCATTAGTCAGGATTAGGAAATGTTGATACATACTTAGGAAAACAAAATTTGATACTTTCGACATTAGCTGAAGGTCATGTACTTTGGTGATTATTGGTGTTGAGTGTATGCGAATGTAAGGATAGATATTGTAGTAGAATTGTCCACGTTCTGCTTAGAGGGTACTTTCTCACTTTAAAGACTGATGTGGTTTTTTCAATGTGAACTATACAGTACATTGCACTTTTGGATGGAGAATCCGTAGATTTATGTATTTATTTGATTATTATATTAGGACGTCTTTGAATATAAGCTGTGTAGGCTTACAGGTATTAATGCGAATGGATTTGAGTCCATTGTTGAATAAAAAATTAGTTCACTATGGCTTACTAGAACCAACAATATGCATGTATTGTACGCATATCAGGCGGTTCTTGCAATCGATCATACTCATATCTTATGTCTTGTCAATGAAGTGCTTGCACCTTTCTTTGTTCTGCACCTTAGTCCTCTTTTCTCGAGTTAGATATTGCTTAAGGCTGTTTCGGCGGCATTGACAAGCATAGAAGTAGACATAAAATGCTTTGGGCAAGAGACATCACATCTCCCCATTCCTGATAAACTTTAATATTGAACATAATGATGATGGGGTCTATGCTAGATTATGCGGTCTAATTTGAAATTTGATTTTTTTGCAAGATGTATCACAGAGATGAACGTTCGAACAGAATATACACATTGACCGCAAAGGCGCTCAAAGCCGGCAGCTTAACCAATCTGTTCCAGCATTGTAGGATTTCATCTACCGTCATCTGATGGAGAAGTAAAATATGCTAACATCAGCATGATGAACATGGTATGCAAATTCAGTCTTCATTCTCTGTTTCCCTTGGATCAAATTTAATAGTGATACGAAAATAGTTTTCAACTGAGAATGGTTTTATCGGGCGTGCTGCACCTCTGTACATATATCTTCTATCTTTTAAATTGACAATAACAAAATTTAAAAGAGTAGTAAAAAATCGTCTCAAATCGTACAAAACTCGTACAGTACAAAATATAATGCATTTTATTTGTTTTAATGTTCAGTCGGTTATGTTTATTTTTCCTCCTTGTGTAAATACTTGGCTGAGGCCCAGCTTCGTCCTGGACTGTAACGCTATATGTGTCCTTACTAGGCTCCGGAATCATTAAAAGTCAGTGGCCCGTGGCGTTAAGGGTATGTGCGTCGACGCCAACCTCGATGTTGTAGGTTCGATTCTTGCTCTGCGCGACAGCAATTATTTTCACAAAGAGGTGGTCTTTCGAGCCACTCACAAATTGCTCAATGAGCATTGTCTCTCTAGAAAGAGCTTCTGGCCATTCGGAGTGCTCATAAAACTTGTAGGTCCCTTCCACTAGTGAGAGAACAATAGCAGGCACAACACGAGTGGTTGCTGAGAAGCAAGGCCCTGGCCTTCAACGAGCTGTAGCGCCACCCATATTACAATAAATCGTTATAGCGACAAAAATGAAACATTGTGTATGAAATAAATCCAGGTACTGATAGGTACTGAACTGAAAGGAAGTAAAAGTTCAGCAGCTTTTTCTTTTTTTATGTAATCGAGTTTTCACTACTTTTGTTATTAGGACTATTGCTTTTATTGAACACAATGAATTTCTGTACTCCATACAACTTGGACATCACAAATAACGTACTAGTTTCACATTGAGCCACTGTATCCACTCACAGAGTATATAAATTCTATCAAATCAGTCCCTCAATTGTGGCAAAGGAAAACTGCTTACAGAATTTTAAAAGGCCAGTAGGTTGTTTTAAGTTAACCAAGACCCAATAATTTGGCGGTAGGTCAAGGATATCTGGAGTTTTTTTCTTATTTCAAGTGGTTGTATTAGTGTTAACCCTGACAGATAAGTTAGATATTTATTTCTTTACCAATGTTCTACATCTGGTATTTGATTTTGCCTTGCTTCGATACTGATGCGAGGATCAAATAGCCTGTAGACCACTTAAGTCAAGTAAAAACGATCGCAAGACGGTAGGGGATGAAAGGGGCATTAGTTCAAGGACCGTGGTGCATTTTCCGATGTCGGCAGATCCTTACCAAAGTTCCATGTGCCTATGGCCTTGGAGTATGTCTTATCTCCGTCGTCGAATAATAGCTTACGCTGAAGTACCGAGCTGAATGTGTACACCCCTCGATGATTAGAGGCTTAAACATATAAAATATTCTTATATCAATAACAGCATTTGAGAAAGCATGTGATACCCATCCATATTCCAGAAAACTGTATAAAGGAAGCAACTTCTAATAGCGCCTAGAGCTCTGTAGTAATTAATTAACTCAATTCATAAACAGCTGTTACTTGTAACAACCCCTTAAATTTCGATAAATAATCTGTCTACTCCCATCCCGTGTAGTCTACAAACACTCGTAAGCCTTGCAATCTTTTATAAAACCAATACGAAATGGCTGTTCTTATCTCTAATCAAGCCAGTCAGTGTATCCAAATTAGCATCACCAACTATTCGTGTGCACATCAAACGCAAAAGCGAACAATTGCTTCATACGTCCAATGCACTCAACACATAATACCTTGCCCAAAATGACTGAAGTTTCCCGACCTCTTGCAGAGTCATACGTTTGTGTCAAGTTGACTTTTCGCCGACAGGAAATTGCATAAATTAAATTTGGGCCTGCCACAAAAGCGGTTTGTCAAGTCAGCCGCTTACGTTGCGTGCAGTCCTTTATCCCAAAATTCGCTTATCGCATCCGATCCTCGTTCCCTCCCTGTCATGGATTTGACTTTGTGCTTGGACCAGCAGAATGCCGCTCAAAAAGAAAATACAAAACAGAACCAGAACCCACTTTGTCCATACTCGAGTTCAACAAGTGACAGAAAGCAATAATAATCGCCGTCTCAAGTGACAGACCATTCATGGATTTGGATTTCATTCATTAAAACCGAATGCGAACACCTCTTTCAGTGGGTGAGTAGTAGAGTTGTGCGCTGTGCGGTCGGTCAAACGATGCGGGATGGGGTGGCAGATCGGGCGCATTGGTGCCTACGGGTGTTAATCGTGTTTAATTGGTGTCAACCGGGTGTTTGACAATAATTATTGTTATTTTGACAAAGTTCCGTTTCATTAAAGCCATTGCTGCGAGGTGCAGTGGTGGCAAAACATGAATACGCAAGTAACGCGTCAGCCATTGTGTGTGCGTACGATGGAGCATGGATAATTCATTTACGGCTGACGATCGGAGGTATACTGATTTTTTTTCATTGATTTATTTTTCGTTCACACATACATATATGAGTGTGTACTGGCTTTGCGTTTTTTTGCTTTTATTTTTTTGATGACCCAGCTGTTGGTTGTATGGCATGAGCCTTGTTTTGCGGACTTATGAATGAAGTTGTACTTCCGAAATAACAACCTTTTGTGCATTGTACGGCTGAAACTTTTGCCTTTTGCGGAATTGCTTAATCTTTCACTTCAGCTGAACTTGCTGATGATTGGGGTTTCCGACAAAAATCAGTCTGGCGGGGTTATTGTACGAAATAAAGTCGATACTAGCAGGGCTGAACAGGAAATGTGTATCAAATTTATTGTTTATCACGTAGGCGGGTTTTTTTAGGCTGATAGAAAGTGTAAATGTTCAAACGAATTTGAGAGTTATGATATTTCAAGTCTATAGCTGCTTACTTTCCAGCAACTACTGCATATTATCACAAGATACCACAATTCGATTTTTGAATTAACTTAGTTGTCAAAACTTAAATACTCCAAAGAGTGAATCAGGATAAAATTCTCTGGTAGTACTTGACAACAGCTTGCCTTAGGAATCAAATAATCACCTCAGTAGTCACAAATACATTTATGTGTACGTATTTTCGGAATGAAATAGAAAATCCATTACATCTTGACAAAGTAGTGAAACAGTAACGCAAATCTTTACTGTCAGTAATTCTTCTTCTACGGTACGGTTCGCCTTAATATAGATTATCGGTCGTCAAGCAGACACAGACGGACACACTTGAGTATACACCACAGCCCTGAATATCGAAGACATTCTCGGATTGAAATGGAATTGCAATTTCAAACTGTTCTGCCATCACTACCACCTTCTTCACTAGCCATCAACATTGCCGCCGTCCTGATCGCCTTATATAGGATACCAACGCTGTGCCAGTCAATTTCAAATTTGAGGTTTTCGTTTTTGGTTGCCTTTTGCTGCTGAAAAGATTGTCCCGATTCGATAAGAACACCTCGGGTGCGAGGTTAAAACAATGGTTCATTCATGTCGTCGAGACTCCTATCTTTCATTCAAGAAACACTCTGAGACCAAGAGTGAGTTTTCTGTTTTATTTTGCTTTATTTCGTATTTCTTCTCCCTGTGCCGCGTGGTCACATTAGGGAGGCGATACATTCATTCATCGGTCCGAAATCCCCATCGAGTAACAGCAGCCACGTTTGATTCACAATCTTTTTGAACATGTCAACGAATTGGTGGGGATGAAGCGGAATGGCTCTTTCGTTTGCTGGATACCTTTGTAGTATTTGCGTCAATGATGCCCATCTTCACGGTTCCTTGGCCAGTGGTTTAAAGGAAATCTCACGAAAATGAAAAAAAATGGACATGAAAATAAAAATGAACAATCTGTCTTGGTACATCCGGTCGCAAAATGCTGCTATCGTCGTCACCTTTTGCCGGCTTCAAAAAGAGTAGAGTTTTGTTTTTATTTTGGGAACTGCAAATGCGGTAGGTAACACGTTTCCTAGTCGTGTGATGCAACCGCCAAACCAGAAATTTTTCACTGCAGCTCACCAGAAATTTTAACACTTTGCCGCATGGAGCAAATGTCGGACAATTAAAATTGCAGCTCCACAGTTTAATACAAACACACTCGTTTTACTTTTCAGCATCTTATTTACTTTTTTAAAGTTCAAACACATTGTGTATCACAAAAAAAAACATCGAAACATTCTGTACAGATTCATCACTATTGACATGATGAACGCCGACTTAAATTTCATCGCCAAAAGTACATTATCCAATATTTTATCACTTCAGAATGCAGGGTGTTGTCCTTATGATCAACACGATATCACCGGGCTGAGATTCGTCACTCGATTTAATGCGAAAACCTTTCATTGCTTTTTCATATGGGTAGCCACAGACCAGGTTACTCTTGAAAGCCCTCACCTGCCGTGCCTTGGCAATACTATTACGGGACGTCAAAGAAGACACCAGACAGTGAATGTCACGAACGTGTTTGTAAGAAACAACTTTTTGGCACAACACTCGGATTATTGAAAATTGACCATATGACAAAGTTGATAACATTCCAGAACCTTCACGACTGCTTCTGCCAGGGTGTGCCGCTGTATGGAAATATGCTAATGAGAACTGAACACCTGTGCGGTATACGACGGAAATACTAAAGTAGGTGTCAACACTAAAGGGTGAACTAATAAACAGTTAAGGATCGATTGTATCGCCTGTTGAATATCAATTTTTGTTTCTTCTTCTCCCCATCACGTGCTGTACGATCAAATGAAGTTCTATATCTCTGACGAAACTCACAACGAGGCAATTCAAAAGTCAAAGCAGTCACCACGCCTCGCTTCGACACTCATTCCCCCCCTTTAGACAAAAGCCAATCGAGTGCAATTTAATTCACGCAATAAACAAAACATTAATCTTAACAAATGTTTATTTGAGGGCAAACACCGCCTCGCACAGCAAAGTACTCCCAGCAACAATGCCATAAACCGGGCATGGTAAGAGAAGAAGAATGAACGCTATATCGGTTCGTCTGCCAGGAGAAGAGCGGACATGCAACAAAATGTTGTTGTGCCTTTTATCGTGCGTCGTTGTATTGCACTTGTTAAATTTTAATTTACGAACCGATTTAGCATTTAATTGCTTCTTGCGAGCGCACTGCGGTCCGTGGCCTCCACGGCCATAGCCGGCAATGGTCGGGCGCCATATTTCAATTTGGCTTCTTTTATTTTTTTTTTTTTCGCTGACCGCTTTATCGTGCGTTATATCGAGGAATTATTGCCCGATGGCTACTTAGTGGAGTGTACATGCACACGACACAGCAACACACACACCCAATGCAGAATACGGTCATGCTTAGGGTGCAGCTGGTTGCATCCGTGCGGCAGACTGCCAGAGGACCACCTGAGTAGGGATATGCATTGTGGGGGCGATAATCTAGAGTCGAAACGGTTTTTCGGTGATATTTTGGATCACTCTTTTGTCATTGTGACCAATGGCAAGACAATAAATGCCGTTTGTGAGTTGTATGAAGAATTATTCTCTGATGCACAATTTATGCATGTGTCCAATTCGCGTTGGAAGCGGGTCTTGTTTGAATCACGGTTGAAGAGGTTATTGCGATTGTGTTTAATCGGTTGTATTAGATATGTGATTGATTTCTATTGGCTTTGACGTTCTTTTTTCGTTTTATTGTTTTTCTGTGCCTTGTCGTCGGGAGCAATGTTTTCAAAATAAACCAAGACACCGATATCAGCATTTCTAATTTGGTTTAATTAATGTCAACTTATACTTTCTTTATGCGTATAAGGCGTCACATGTATGTTCACATTATTGACATCCCAATTAGATTCTGGTCTTCTCAACCAGAGAAGCAGTTAATTGCTAAGTGTGAGCGACGTCTCAGTTATAGTCAAGGCTGCCAATCCACAGTGGAATATAAGCATTCATTTTTCTTTTTCATTTTGGATTCATTTTTATTTACTAATTCATTGCAAACTTATATACTAAACAAAAATGCTTAAAAACTAGTTGGACGTAAAATGGTTCTATTTCTAACTTACTGGCCATCAGCGGGCACTCTAAGCTAAACTTAATCTTATTCTATGTCTTTCGACTCAACCTAACTATACTTGTGTTGAAAATAAATGATTTTAAATGGAAAAATTGTATGTTAAGAAGAGCTTAATAACTGAACGGACTTTTCTTAAAACTTATATGCTAACTTACATTCTACCTTGAAATAACTTTAAATTACTTAACTTAAGAAAATATAGGGATAAGTACACTGAGTGTACCAATGTGTGTACCTATTTTTTTTTTAACTACCCTACGATATGTTAGTCGGCCATAGGTTGCGGTTTCTAGATTTCCATCTAATCCACTGTAAGACAGAGACCGACTGCGCCCCATAAGGGAGTTGGAGTTCTTTCGCTCCCAAGCCACAAGAACTTACGATGTTGCAACGCAACATGTCGCACATCCCGACTCGAGACCGCTGTACTGAACCGGAGGAGGCCCTCCTAAGATCGTTGACAACGGTCGTGGTTGAGTCACCCATCCACAGTTGACCTGGCTTTGTGAAACAGGAGCGGTACCGCATTCTTGTCTTGTATAGTATTAGGCCGTGATTGCCAAAATGTAGAAATGCTTCTGGAGGGACGAAGCCACTATGACGTATCATTTCGTGGTACTGTGGGTTGGGGTAGTAAGCCCCGTAGATCAGGTTATTGACCGAGTTCATCGCTCTCGCAGTGTGACATCGAATCAACTTCACCATTAAATTGTCCACTCGTATCAGGTTCGCCCTGTTGAATAAGACCTCATTTGAGTAGAATTTTATGTACTGGGGCTCTAGTGTTCTGTTAAGGCGAAGGCAAGCCCTAAGACAAGCCCTCTCAAACACCCGAAGGCATATAAGCGGGACTGCCAATGTATGCTTGACCGGACACATGTGGGTTAGCCAGCCATAGGATGGTAATATTATACATAAGTACAGTTAGCATATCCTTTTCATTAGAGAAAGCCGTACTTCCGACGAAAGCTTCCAGTATTGAGTTTTATTGTCGAACTTCGTGGTCTCTAAAAAGTTTTTTGCAAGCGTAACTATCGAACTACCTACCAAGGCATTCATCCTTAAGGCTTCAACCACCTAAGTGCTCATAATTTATTTTTTGCAATAATATATGATATGGTATTAAGAAGACGCTTTTCTATTCGTCGCCACTCCTAGGTATGAATCCATTGCGCGACTTTATTTTATGGCAATACGACAAATCACTCGTCTGTTAGCAATAGACCAATATGCTCGACTCAAATTTGGACCCGACGAAACATCAATCCCTAAAAAGTTTGATTTATGAGCCGAAATAAAAATTGTATAGAGGCTTACAAATAAAAGTCCTGTGTCTTTTGGCAAATGTGAGTTGTGGTAGGGAGATTAATTTCCATCATTTCTCTTCGGTAGGGGATTTTAAAATGAAATGAAAACTAAGCGATACATAAATGCAAATCTTAAGTAGGCAAAGTCATGTACTTTTCTATAAATAACACAATAGTCTAACTAGAATTTAGGTTTGGATGTAAAACGAAACAATATTTCTAATTATTTCTTTTAGTAAAGTTTTTTCAAAAATATTTGTCTGAATGCGTAGATATGGAGTGAAGAGCGTAATCAAGTTTTGCCAAAAACAGATGGTCAGAAGCCTTGTCTTACTTTGGCCCTGAATCCCTGAAAGGTATATTTTAATCATACTTAGGCAGAGCATGTTTGGAGCAAGTGTAGATTGTGGAATACGATCTACGCTGTCATCTTGATCAGTTTTGGAAAATATTTAGATAATAATTTCGGTATCCAGAACTGCAATGACAAAAAACTCTAATATTCACCTTATATCGAAATTAATTTGTTAATATTCTCCCCATCATATGGTGTGTCTTATATTGAACATATATGCTCTGTTTAATCCGAAGACCATTGGTCTCTCCATTTGGGATTAAATAACTTTGTGTCAGTCGTCTGCGGTTTTCTTTCATGTGATATGTCAAAATTTTTCAAAACTAATGTGTGCCCAATGATTAATTTTTACCCATTTGAAATAAATCCTGCCTAGTTTCCGTCAACAGAGCACCATCACATACATTTTAATTTGAAGACTAAATATTTCTTTTTGTTAAATACACACACCACTTCAAATTCGTCGTCCAATACAAAAATGTAAAAAAATATAAATAAATAAATGCACAAGTTGTTGAAACACGATTGCTGATCGACTGTCTATTTGAATTTGGAAACGACTACCAACACTCATCGAATGGGGCACAGCAGAATCCATTACTTCAAAATCCTTCCTTTAGGCATTTACGTGGGCAGCAGATTTATTGCTCGGTAAAACAAATAACCCATCAAAAGTCAAAATAGTCAAAGAGTCTTCCTCCACCAGGTAAGGTCCACTCAAATGATGAAAGTGTAACCCATCGTCACATAGATTATGACAACTTCATCTGTACCTGACTTATCTCCCTTGGTAGCATCATTGATTCTCAATTACTCTATGCAAATGCTGTTTGACAATGGTAAGGAAAACTAGAGCCCTCTCTAGGCACCAGTATCCACTCTTCCTTCGACGCGTTTCACTGCACTTATCACGCACTTGGGTCCCCATAAGAAAAATATCCATAGACTCGAAGGCACCGCAATTGGGACGTGTTAAGTGGTGGACGTAGTTCTTGAAAAATCCGCTTTAGGTTCTGGCCCATCTCAATGGGGTACTCGCGTATCATCGTTATCCATACTAAAGAGTGGATGAGGGCCTGCAGCCAATGTGTACGTATGTATGGTACAAAGTGTGACGGTCAGGTTAGCTGCTCGGTAATAACCCGTTCGCATGTGTTATGATTGATGATTGAACAAGAAATTAAATTAATAATGTAATCAGCTACTTCGAAGATCACCTGCCCCGCTGTTGGTTGCTACCTACTGGCTGTTGGCTGTTGGCTGTTGGCCGATGGCAGCTGATGACGATGGTGGCGGATGCTGCATCTTATGCAAAGTGGAAGGATGTTTTGCTTACATTAATGTAATGAGCACTTCTGGCAGAGGCACTGTTGCCTGTGGACTGCTGTTGGGCATGGTAACTCCAGATCAGTAGCACAACCTTTCGAAACTGGTAGCTGATGTTCGCTGTGTTTTGTAGTTGGTCCTCGGTGTGGTATGCCTCCCGCGTTCCATTGTAATTTAGTTTGAAACGTGCAACTGAAATTTCAAGTATCACTTGACGAATGAATGAAATTGATTCTGTTTGTAGTGTGTACATAAGATGGCATGTCGAGAGTGTAGCTTTACAAATAACATTCAGAACATGACAGACGGGATAGACTTTTATTGAAAAACAGTGGAGATCGCAAATAGAAAATTTTTAACACGAGTATGAGTAACTGCCCATTTTTTGAAGTTAATTGTGGGCTTTTATTTTCAGATCACATTGTCTTCCAATCGTGGTCCCTTATTGGCGTATTTAAATGAATTAGAATTAACATTTATGTAAACAAGGTACATATGGGTAAGATCGCAAAGTGACTCGTTCGTCAGCAGATGTATGCCAACAGAAAACGTTCTCTGCATTCGATTTTGAGTCTCTTACAAACTCTTTCTAAACCGAACAGGATTCCTATCAGCAAGTCGACCAGACAAGTAATTTGTATGCCAGCGAAGGCAATAAATTACTGCTACCGAGCGCGGCTTCTGGTGCCGCAACGCAGCAAGTCAAAGCAACAATCCATCGATAACACGTTCATTTGGAAGTCATCCCTATTTGAAAGGTCGGACGGTATAATAATTAACTTCATTAACCCTTAACGCAGCTATCGGACATTCGAGGAGATCCCACTCTATTCGTTTGTTTCTTCCCACCTTCCCTTTCGAGAGTACGGTCAAAAACCTCTCTCTGTCATCAGCGGCGCGGTGGCGGGCCCCAGCTATCAGACCGCCACTACCTACTGTAGCTCCCGGGAAAAATTATTAATTATGTTTTCTATCCGCCTGTCATTACTCAACGGTAACAACTTCAACGTGAGATACCAAGCGGTCACTTTGGAAGAGGAGGACCCTACGCATTAGCACCAACCGGGTGACTAATAATGTGTGGGACTCCGTGAATGGCAGCAAATTGAATGGGCATGAATTGGAAAATGATATCCAAACATTTCGACGAGATAGAAATCTAAGACTGAAATGAATGTGTTGACGAAAACAAAGAAAGACAAGAGAAAAAACACAAGAATGGTCTGGCGGAGAGTTAAAGAGGTAGAGCCGTCATCACGTCATTACAATGCCTAATTAAGGGACCGACACAGAGCGTACACATGGCCAAATGTGTCGGTCAAATGTCGTGTTTCCACTTCTGAAGTAGGAACGTGACATGTTGCCTTCAAACCTGGCCTGCATGCTTTATGAAAACTATGAGTACTCTGTGTTTTTATGACGTACCTAAAATGAAACAACACATCGTGAAGTCATTTTCAGGAAATAAATTCCAATATTTTCAGTTTGTCATTCATATCAAATTTACACCTGCGCGTGGTACGCCACAGTTAGAGAAGTAAAAAATCGAAAGCTCAGTCACAAATGACAACATCTTGCGTAGAACATAAATGTACATATATTTCTCCTAAACGTGTGGATATGGTTATGAATAGAGAGAGAATATTTTGATAGACGTGACAACTAGCTGGGAGGTGAACACTTGGGCTTTCATTTGGTAGGAACTTCCTGGAAATTCTGCTGATCAAAGGCAAATGCCGCCACCAACAACCAAAAAAATCATCATCCGGTCAGTACAGCGGCAAAAAATAACCGGAACTTGATTTGGCAACAATGCAATGTTCTTCCTGTTTGTAGTATGCCGCAATAAGCTCGATGAAATACCGACGAATAAAAGGAGATTCCGAACTTCATTTCTGAAGCTTGCCGAACAAATTGTGTTCGTATAAGGTGTGAGCATGTAGAAATCGATGCGGACAAACGAACATGCTTGAGACTGAAACGAGAAGGAAAACATTTAATGAATTCTAGGAAATCTGTGTCGCTCCCAGCGAAAGAGTTTCCTAAACTGAAGTTGAAAGAACAACCGCAAATTGTCCAGAACGAATTGAGTGACTTGAGAGAGTCACTGCTATGTGTATAGTTCGGACGTGTGAAAGGACTGACCATAATTAATAAGTCCAGACTAGGTTAGGTCTTGAGCTCATTGTACTACTCGTACATGAGGGATCAGGAAGTGAAATCAAGTACATCATTGATTTATTCCACTTAACGGAAACGACCACCTTTTAAATAAGTACAAGCGTAAAATCATGAACTCATTTCGCAATGCTTTTGAAAGTTTTAAAATATTTATACAACCTACGAAGTAAAATATGCATTGACTATAACCCTTTAGTGGAGGTGAGTTATTTCAAAGCTGATGTGGAGGAAGTGACAGTTGGCAAGCAGTTATGATCGTCATTTCGATATTTATGCATCACAGTATCACGGAAGTATGAGTTGCAATTGGTAATATGCTGTTTTATAATTGATGTACATACATAAGCTAATCGGCCTAGACAAACGACAAACCGTCAAGGGAGGCAATTTGCGGGTCCAATAAACGATATTAAATGTTCTTTATTGAATAACCGATTTCTTGAAAATTGATTGATATGGTTGCTATATGCTTCTAGAACTGTTGCCATTCAACCGGAGAACAAAAAGGTCACTATTCAATGCCCTGCTACTCTACGTGCCAACCATCAATGAAAGTGGCGGTAGATTTAGGTACCAATTAGGCATTAGCAGTATCAAAATCACGTGCTAAATTTAATGAAATGCTAAGCTATTGCTCAGCAGTAGGCGGTGTGTTGGTCAATATGATTACACAGCAAAAGAGTGGGACGCAAAATCAGAACAGACATTATGAACATTGTGAACACACTTATACCTTTTATATACTTTCCCAATTTGACGATGTGAAATGTGATTGCGAAATTAAATGAAATATGTTAGGGATGGGAATAATGCAATAATACTGACTTCAAAAATATGGATTACATGAAGCTTATGCCATAATACACACTACATAAACATGTTGTAAACTTTTCGTTATTTCTGTTACTGTGTCTTCAGATATTTATTTTAATAATAATGAAAAAATGTTCACTTAAGTTCTTAATAATCTTTCATATTAATTTAGCATTAGCATTTCACACGCTAAAAATGAAAAAAATTATATGCTAATTAAATTAAAAAAAAAAAAAAACAATAAATTCCACTCCTAATGCCCAGAATGAATCAAATTTACGTTGAAGTGAAAAAAACAACGTTTGAACACTGAAAATGATTGAATCCTGCGTACATTAAGATAAAAATGGTTTGGGCTGCAGTAACTGCGCATCTGATGACGACCTTTGCACTTTTGTATTTTTCAACTGTGGGTAGATCTTCAATGATCACATTCCCGCTGCGCTTAGCTCGTATCTTGATCCACTCAGGGCCATAGTCATGTCAAAAGAGACTATATCGAGCAGAACTTAGTTCATTTTATTTTGATGGTTGACTATAGTTTTAACTTGTTTCTTGTATGCATTGTAATGCAAGCTTCTCAACTGTATACTAATACTTTTGCTATTACTGCTTTAGAGTCTGCCGTATATTTGTAGACTTAGCTTAGCTTTATTACACTTCGATCTGAGAGCAAAAATGCATCTGTCCAATTTCAGAATTTAATACCAAAACAAATTCTAAGCAAATATAATTATAGGCATTACTCAAATAACAGAGACTTTTATGACCAACTAGAGTACAAGAGATGATCTTTACAAAAGCAATACACGTCGCTTTCCCTGGAATTTATTAGGCAACCATTATTCTGGTCAGAGTCGATATTAAACTGGCACGATTATTTTGTAATAACTATTTAAAACGACGTTATTCATACCACCTCGATAATTAATTCATTACAATTTGAGCTAAATTAAGTCACGACCATAATTAAATTAAACTCAAACCCCCATTACTGTTAATGTAAACGAGTCCAACCAGAGTTCCTTGATCCCGGGTCGGTTCGTATGCTAAACTAACCAAAACCCACCCGCTACACAAAGGATCCTTAATATTTCTCTCTTCACATTACTCAAATCATCAGACAGATAAATTAATTATTTTTCAATAGAATGACGGCAATAAACGTACACACTTATCATCACCTCATCCAGGTTATGACTAATTTAACGACCCTCACAGTTACTGTGAAATGCCACCGGCTGTCGAATGGACAGACGTTGTGAAGATCTGTTAAGACCGCTTAATTGGAATGAAATTCCCGGTATTGGTGGACACTTTTTTGACACGAAAAAAAACTGGCGTTTCTGCTTTTGTTTCTGTGTACTTGTATATCTCATTAATTAGCATTTTAATGCATGGCATCACGGTGGCAGGCACCTCTGCTGCTGTCGTCCTCTCGTGTACACCCGTGACAAGCAGCGCTCTCATTCGGGCATATCTTGTTAATTCATCTCAATATTTCATTTCTTTTCCAGGTACGCCTTTCGCCGACGTCATAACAATGAAACGTTCCCTTAATACAGCAATATAACGATCCAGAGATTTACAGCCGCCACAGAGGGCAGAGGACGGCGAGATCCTAAATACTACAATAATGGGGCTCCTAAATGGAAGCGTATAATGTAATTTTCCACCTGCTTTATGCCTCAATTATGTGCGTGCTAGGAGTGCTGAAGGTGCTGGCTATCTGGCCGTTGTGTTGGCCACTGGCGACTGGCAATTGAGAACTGTGCACCGATGCGCCAGTGCATTCAGCTGGCATCATCCACCTTCAGCGGTCATTCAGTCTGTCTAGGCACTGAGTGCATTGCATTTCAAATTCGTTAAGTCACAGTCGAAGTTAGAGGCTCGAAAACGACATGGTGGTGGGCGCGCGCATGTGTTTTAGTTCACTTTGTTTTTGTGAATTTATCGGAGCCTCTGAATAAAATATGTAAGCCGTGTCCACTGGAACAGAAAACATGTTAATGAGCTCCCGAAAGATACGGTCAAGAATGTTACGCGCTGGGAAGTTGTGGGAAAGCATTTGGTCAGCGCAAGTACATGGCATTAAGGGCCCATTATTGCATCGTAATGAGAGGAGGAGGTCACGTCGCACTGAAAATCTTTACATTTTTTTTTTCATTGGTTTCTCCAGATCGAGGAGTCTCAGTCGGCCTGATTTGTATCGGTAATGTGTCAGAAATTGTCGGTTGAAACAACTCAGAGTCGATCGTGTTCTGAATTCAAATGTTAAGAATCTCCATCGATTGTCGGGCTTGAAAGAAGAAATAGGAAATAGGGTGACTTGGGTGCTTTGATAGTTGTCAATTGGATTTATTTGTCGCAGACGTGAGCCTTTTTTTCATGTTTTAGTGGGTGTAATTCTGTGTACTTGGTTGGTGGGCATTCACAACATCATTGCTTTGGTATTCTGGATATTGTTACGTAACCATAGCTGTTATGTGAATTATGGAGATGAATATAATCGGCATTTGGTAGAAGGACAACAGCTATGAATAACATTTCAATGAAAGCATTTGGTTTCTAGTGTTTAATTTAATCATTCCGATACATTTTTCCACGTACGTCATCAACACTTATTTACACACTACATGCCCATTTGTGTTATAATAATTTATGAAACTTCCAACAATAGATCATTCACGGACTGTGTACATATTACTTGAATGAAACAATTGATTTTCTCTAGCACAAATGCAAGGGCGTTAAGATTTTAGAGTAAGCATTATGAGAGCACCATTGTTACATCCATACCGTGCTTCATAAATAGCGACCGAAATGAATAATGCTCCACCAACTTAATTCTAGTCAGCAACTCTCACGAGCACTTCTTAAGTAGATGTAAATTCACTGATAAGAATAACAATAATAATGGTATGATTCCCGCTACATTCTAGTGACTGAAACAATAAGGTGAGCGGGTTTAGCTTCTGTCACTCGTCTTACGCCTGCTATCCTTCTCTTGTACGAGGGACCCACAATTTTATCCCGACTCCGAATACACACTGTTTCTAGTGTCACTAATTCGAAAGAGATGATACTGTGAATTATGAGTGTTTGTAATGTCGATGATTAAACCAAGACAATCTAGCGTAGCCCGTGGCGTTGTGGGTAAGTGAGTCGACAATCGTAGTAGGTTCGATCCTTGGCCTGCACGACATAAATAATTTCCACACCTTTCGAGTCACTGACAATGCTCAAAAAGTATTTCCTCTCAAACTTTGCCGTTCGGCGTCGGCTTAAGACTGTAGGGTCCTCTCCACTCATGAGACAATAATAGCATGCACATCACCAGTGGTTGCTTGCGAAGCTAGACCCTGGCGCTCCAGGGGCTGTAGCGCCACCCATATTATTATTTTATATTAATCTAGCGTAGCTAACACCGAACCTTAGGCTTCGTCATCTTTTTCTTGTGGAGCTACAGTCCGGGGTGAACCGGGCCTCAGTCAGCAAGCCTCTCCAGCTGCCTCCAATTTCGCACTTCAAGTTGGTTGAGGTCCTTCTCCACTTGAGTGCGCCATCGGGTTCGTGGTCGTCCTCTATTGTGTTCGGGCTGGAGCAGTTTTGTCCATGCGCTCTACATGGCATAGCTATCTTGGACGTTGAGTCCGTAGGTGCCTGACTAGACTCATGTCGATGTACAGCCCGTACAATTCGTGATTGAATCTTCTTCTCTAGGAACCTTCAAGGCAAACAGGACCAAAGATTGAACGCAGAATTTTTCTCTCTAAGAGACCAAGTGCATCTTCACGCGCTATTAAGATAGTCCAATCTTCCGCGCCGCAGAACAGGACAGGGATGATCAAGGTCTTGTATAATGTGAGCTTGGTCTTTCATAAGAGGGCTGTTCTACTCGATTGCCTCTTGAGCCCAAAGAAACAGCGGTTGGCAAGAGTTATTCTGCGTTTAATATAGGGACTGGTGTTGTTCACACTATTAACTTGGGAGCCAAGGTAGATGAAGTCCTTTACTACCTCGAAGTTGTAGCTGTCTATGGTGACGTTCTGACCAAGTCGTCGATGTTGTGTGTCGTTTCTTGATGACAGCATATACTTTGTTTTGCCCTCATTCACCGCTAAACCCATTTTTGCCGACTCCGTTTCAATACAAGCAAACGCTTCATTGACGGCTCGCTGAGTTCGGCCAACCACGTCAATTTCGTCGGCGTATGCTAGCAATTGCACGGCTTTTTGGAATATCGTGCCTCTAGTGTTGGCGCCTTGCCTAAAACGTTTTTTGACATTAAAGGTCTCAGTGAGTTCGTTACCGACCTTGATGGAGCAGCGAGAGTTCTCCATCGTCATCCTGCACAACCTGACGAGTTTGGCAAGAATGTCAAAACTAGACATGGCGTTGTATAGCTCGTCTCTATGAACGCTATCATATGCGGCCTTAAAGTCGACAAATGGGTGGTGGGTTGTGATCTGCATCTCTTGGGTTTTTTCGAGCATCTGCCGTAATGTGAAGATTTGATGATTTGGGTACATCAGGCTTGCCTCTAGTAATTTTCATGGAAAGAGAAATCTTTTGAAGTGGTTTACAATAAGTCTGCACTGATAACGACCATTTAAATGAAGTTATTTGCATTGTGTTAATTCATCGTGTTCACATTATCAATCTGTAATATCTTTCAGCGTCTTCTTCTCCATTATTGAATGCCACAACAGGTTAACCCTCATAAATAAAGTATGTATGTGTATAATTATTACCAGCATTGATGCGTCACAATATGAAACTCAATAAGTGGCTTGTAAACATTACTAATGAATTTGTTGTGTACACTCGTAACTCTAGAAAGCTGATCTTCACCAGATTCCAAGCACATGCTTATGCACAGTCGGAGCCGTGGACATTTTGATTTTATTTTCTTAACATAAACATTTAATCGCACACTTCACGGCAATGAGATAAGAGCCATCCATAACAAGCTCTGATTAATCACTTCGCGTAAATGGTGAATGCGACTTCTTCATGTTCAGAGCAGATCTGAAACTCGTATTAAAATGTTTTGACTGATAAGCTCAGTCCCAAGTTAATTAATTAATTTTCCTTCATCCGAAATGGCAGTGATTACGTGCCAACAGTTTGCAATTGCCTCGTTCCTGACCGATTAGTTACGCCTCCAGTGTGCAGTTCTGATTACTTAGCCGTCTCGCAAGTTGACCCACAAAAGAGGAGAACAAAAACCGATGTGGTTTCTTAGAACGGCCGTGCGTATTTCCCATTTTAATTTTCCCATGAGAGATTGATTTTTCCATTCGCATCCATTCAAGACATCAAGACATGCAGTCGTAATTCGCACTTCATGGATGCTGACAACGAGCTACATTGGCAAGAAGTAAAACTCAGTACGACTGTGGTAACGGTTTGCAAGGTGCAGTACTAATTAGCTCAGTTCCGTTCGTAATGGAGGCTTTTACCGACAACGGATTGCTATGCGTTAATTAGTAAAAATACTTGTACGAGTAACAGGTAACAAAAAAATGTGTGATCACACTGACGGGTAGTGAGTATAAATACAACGTGCAACGCGCAAACCGGTTGACTCTCATTTCCATGCAGAGTGTTCTGGAATTGAATGTCTGATTAAATTCTGACGTACATGTGTAATCAGGTGTATGCACTTGAAAAGTCTAATTGGCAAATGAACAATATTTTATACATTCCGGAAAAAATTCCAATTGTTCTCATCTATTCGTCTAACTTATGAGCTATTATGTGCGGCTATTCAACACTTGGATGGGTTTCAAGCGAAGCTGTTGTGATTAAAGAGCAATGTTTATTCGAAACTTCCTATCAATGTGGGAATGTAGTTTGAAACTCCACGCTAAGATGTAGAGCTAAGTCAGGGAAGTCGCTAGTTCGAAATAGAGAATAGTAACGACAAGTCACCAAATTACAAACGCCTACATAATATGTTCTTGTTAAGTCGCTCTTAGTGCAGGTATTACCATAAGTGGTCTGAGTAGTGAAACCACTCCGGAAAGTGAAGTTTGAGTACGGAAATCATGAGGCTTACCCCAACCTCTTTTGTGGTTCAGAAAAACTTAAATCTCGAACTTCCGTTTCATAGAATAGTTAAGCATATTTATTGTTTGGTTTGATGTTATATTCTCGACAACTTCTGCGTGATTGGTTTCTTGGTCGTTTCATCATAAAACAACAGGCCATTTCCTTTTCAAAACTCAACACAAATGTGTAAAAATGTTGGTCAAATGCACACGAAAGTTTGGTCGCGGGCTTTTGAAATGTCACCCAGTCTCTTCGGAAAGGGTAATCTAAGGGTAATCTTGATGAGCTCTTGAATTTGAATAGTTGATTAATGTGCCTAATGAGGAAATCCCAGCTCCATTCGACGATAGATATAAAGTCAATTCTATGGGCTGTCGAGCTCGGAACATTCCGTCACCAACCGCCGCTACTTCGGCTTGTCAAAATAACAGGATATCGAAACCCCTGACTCGAAGGACCGAAATCCTCCTTCAAACTACCTTGCAAACTCCGACCACATTAATGTAGATGAAAGGTGGCCGACAACAGAAGCAGCAGAATACGCTTGTATGATGGTGTTTGCGACGAAGATATAAGAGGACAAAACACAAACTCCAACTCCAATCCACTAGAGTTTCAATCACTCAGACGATCTTTGAACTTGAGCCTTCCGACTTGGAGAAGAATAAGACCTAGAATCAGAATTAGAATGTTTGAAAGGGTTGGCGTGGGAATGGATCCAATAATCAACGCGGCCCATGATACACAGAATACAAGGTAATATGTTTCCGCGTCCTATTTTTCTGAATATGACGTCAGTTGTTGACCCCAGATTAAAATTAGTTATATTCACATTCCAATCCAAGCCATGGATTAGTAAAAATATTTTTTTAGGTGTAAGATATATTTCAGAATATGGTACACTAGTGACGCCACGCAGCTTTCACTCAAATGAGCACTCGAATGAACATATTACCTTGCATTCTGTGTATCATGCCGCGACCTCAGATGGATGGAATGGAATTGTGATTTCCCCCTTTAAATTTCACGAAGCAAGCCTGAGTCCATGATGAAGCTGAGTATGTTTTCGAGTTAACTGGCGGTAATATTGTCAATAGTTGCAGATTGTTTCCGCGTAGGTGTCGATGACGCGTCCTGACTAGGCAGTTACAGTGACACACATTCGGAAGGTATCATCTTGTGTTAGGCCGATGGTTATAAGATGTGTGTTCACTAAGCGGTGTCCAGTAAGGAAATCTGTGGTTTTACCAATCTGATAATTTGTGATGACTTGTTTCGTACTATTAAGAGAAATAGTTGGAAGGGACATTTTGGCCTGTCTGTGTGTGCGTGCGTCCAGTAATGGTTGGCCATGTACCTGAGCCAATTATTTACATAGCCTTTAGCGGTGGTGAAGAGTAAGACCTAATCGTCGGAAAACACACCATCATCCATGGTTGCTCAGGCTCAGTGCATCCAAGAATTCAAATCTTTACAATATAAGTGGCAAGCACTGATATATCAATTCAAATAAAAATTTGAAAATGTTTCCATTTTTTTTCTATTTTTTAACAATTAAAAACGAACGCTTAAAATGTACACCTGTCTCGTAACTACTGCACAATCGCTATTTTTCAGTAAGTTTTCACAACTGTGTATGATGAGGTTGCACAAGCGTTGATTATGTACCACAGAAAGGGATGCGAATGAAACATTGACTGCTCCACCGTCTTCGCATTCATATTGTTGCCAATACTACCTTAAGTCTTGAACAAAAGCGTTCCTCGAAACACATCAGTTTTGAGTAATCCAACAACAATTTCGATTATCATACATATATCTATAAAAATTCCAAAAACACTCCATTTCGATTTTTCCATTAGATGTGTCCATTAAAAGAGATTTTGTGGTGCTGCTGATTTTGGATTTCTGTATAAATTTTAGTTGAGAAGTCGTGGTGCGTGCATTTAACTTCTTACCATTGGCGCACGCACTAGGTAAACAAATGCCTGGAAACTCAACACAGGCGACTCTGTGTAAACATGAAATCAAAACAATACCCTGTTCAAGTTGATCGGCTACGTTTGACCAATTCAAAAATCCTTAAGGCAAATTCTCTTCTTTCCCCAGTGCCATCGGCCAAATATGCAGCCATACTAGCAGAACACAATTTCAGAACTTCTCAGCCCAGTGTTTGTCTTTAATCTCGATGCATGTCACTCATAGAAGAAAGGTGCTGCGACACAAGAAAAACAACACGCATAGTTCGATGTTTACTGTCATCTCTGCTGACAGCAGGACAGGACATCATTCAGCACCGTTCAAGAGGGCACATAAAACTCAATAATCCGTTAAATGTTGGTTGGCACAGGCAAAGTACAAACAACTTCTCAACACCAAGTGAGTGTAACGTGCGAGTGAGTGTCTTCTGCAAATAAGAACAAACGTCTTGAATAGACCCTGATCGGTTGGTGATCGCAGCACTCGATCGTACAATGTTCGCCGATCGCAGATGGCATTTGCGGCTTCTTCCCTTTAAAGCTGCACCTGAGTTGCCGACAAAAGCAAACAACTACGGCGCTCTTAATGGCAACTAAGTGGGCATGGTGCAAACAGAAAACACTCGATCAGACTAGCAAACAGTTTTACCAGCGAATTAGTAACTAATGTCCCATGTGAGTGCATGGCTTGGATTAGAAAAAGTTATTCGACCAGAGCGTCGCCGATGATTTCTAGGCTAACACAACACTGATATGGGGAACTGCTTTTGTTATCCCGTGACGACGCCTTCACCCATTGCGTTCAGCAGGGCGCGCGAACAGCGCGAACAGTGCAAACAGACACCTAACCTAACTCAGAACATGAATTATGAAACGGTTGGCCGACAAAGAGTTATAGTTGTAGCACTCTACAACTAGGGCTTTATTGCCGAGTTACACGCCATCTTAAAATCCAACAGCTTTTCTTTTTTGTAAATTACGTACACGACTTTTACCGAAAATGAGCATGCGAGCGTGCTATCCGGTAGAACAAAAATACAGGTAGAAGTAGCGCTGTACCGCATGGGTTTTGATAGGCTATCGTAATTTATGCAGATTAGAAGCGTTTTATTTTAAAAGAACAGATTGGTGAATACAGAGATGCCTATCACATTTGCGGGGGATTAAGTGATGTTGTTAGCGAGTGTGTTTTGTTACAAGTCCAGTGTTATTGTGTGTTCTTTAACGATGTCAATTAATCAGAAGAATTCGTTTGCTTTGAACAGAGGGTGGGAGCGTTTAATATGTCTAATCTTGAGTCAGAAAACAGCAACTTTTGATGTTGTATTCTTTCTTTTCTCCACCATTACATGCAAGACTAAGAGAAAACACAGAACTACGAAGAGGGGCGATCGCCTTATATGTCTGTTTAAGGAAAGAAACATCTGCGTGATTGGGCGAACATGAGACGAATGATTGGGTGATCATAGGCAAATGGCGTTAGGTAAGGCTCATATATAATTTAACGATAAAAAAATCACATGACGACGATATAGTGAGCACCAATTGTGTCAAGTCGGCGCTTTTGCCAAATTTGCTGTTTGCCACCAGTTTGCACATATAGTTGGCTGGGGTCTCTTTACCCTTGCGGGCGCCACCTAATTCACGGTCCTTGGATGATTTGAAGAATTACAGGGTCAGAACATGGGTTAACATCCGCTCTACACTGGGCTGCTTGGTTGTTCCAAAGACGCCTTCGTTGGATTTCCAATTGCTTTCTTGGCCTAAAGAAGCAGCCATTGAAGAGTTATTCTTCGTTGGATTATAGCGTTGGTATTGTGGCCTGACAGCAGTTCCTAGGGAGACAAAGTCTTTGACTATTTCCAGGTTTTATCTGTCTACTATGACGTTTCTCTCGTGCTGGCAGCCTAACTATGTATATTTGGTCTTTCCCTCATTTACTGTTAAATCCATCTTCACCGCCTCCATTGCAATACTCAGAGAAATGCAATTGACAACACGTTTCGGTCCGCTAAAAATGGCAATATCGTCGGTGTTCCTTGAAAACATCTTTGAATAATAATGTTGAAGAAGCCACATGACAGCGCATCACCTTGTCTGAATCCTTTTTGAGAACAAGTCATTATTGATTTTCATTCTCTATCGAGAGGAAATGATCGCACCAAACGTCTTGTGTTAATTGCAGAAAAAAGCCACTACAGTAATAGACATCACATCAAATAGGTTGATGGTGCTAAGGCTATGGAGATAGGTTTTAGATTATTTCCTATATGATTCTTCCCGTCATACGGTGTGGAGTGTGGGCGTCTATTTCTTTTTGGACAGTAACACATAGGATGCAGCATCGTGCACTAATTGTAAAATATATTGGCGATGTATTATAATCGATCGGACCGATCTTAAAGGCTCCTTGGACACCAATCATGAGAAGAACAAATTTGTCGATGCTCGACGATTTCTATTTACGATCCTTGGAAAATGTATTCTTTGCGTCGCAACGGGCTAACAAACCCATGGGCTTATCTGAATTGCTCAAAATCTGTAACGCGTTCTTTCAAAGGGTTTTCATCAATCCCTTGCTGGAGGTGCGTGTGTGGAGTCTTGGCTTTAACATTTCTTCTAATATATATAAAATGAATACATATGTTTAAGATAATATCACATAATTGTTCAAATTTAGAAGGAAAAGCCACTAAAAACCTTTATTAAATTAATGAAAGATACAACTCAATTCTTTATGATCCTTTCAAGTCACTTAGCAAGAGAACTGTGCAGACTAATCGGTCTGTAACTTACGACTAGATTAGGGTCCTTGCCAGTTTTCAAGATTGGAATCACCTTGGCAGTTTTCCAATGGGTTGGAAAATGTCCCAAAGTAAGACAACAATTAAACAGTTTAGTCAACTTATTGAGAGCAATATGTGGCAACACCATTTCATCACCATTACTGCCATTCTCTAAAGATTGATGTCTGCAGTTTCCAATAGCATATTTAACTAAAGAGTTTTTCGCCTCCATCTGGATCTGCAGATGTTTCTGTGCTTAATAAATTGAAGAATGAAGTATGGTAGCAGATTAGATGACTTTCTTAAATTCGTTCCCTTATTCTCTCAGCATTTGTAAACGTACTCACGTTTTGATCTATATGGGTTTGGCTGTTATTTTGAACTAAGCAGCTATCTAGCTTCGAACGTATTGAACTCTTATATAAGCTCCAGTTAGCATTTTTCACATCATAGACAGAAATTTGACATTGCTCTGGGGAAAGAATAGTACTACATATTACAGGTTGATGATCGGAATTGAGTTCATGAATTGTTATAGAAGGAGTAAAAAGGTCTGAAGTATTCGTAACAAATAGATCTTATGTAGATGGGTTCTAATCAAGTGGAGTCTTGAATTTAAGCAGATTCATGTGGATTGATGTTGAAAAAGCATTCGACATGGAGTGGCAATAACGTTTAATACACAAACTCCACATCCTTAACTTTCCAATCCACTTGGTAAAAATTGTTTCATCCCGTTTAACTGGTCGTAATTTCATCGTCTGTGTGTATAACAGCCGATCACAAGTTTTCCCACTTGAGGCAGGTGTGCCTCAAGGATCAGTACTTGCTCCAAATATATAAAATATCTTTACTCACGACTTTACATTATCCAACAGTTATGAAGTTGGAATATTTGCGGACGACACATGCGTGTTTGAGTCAGATACGTTGGGATACATCATAGTAACGAAATTGCAATCTAGCGCAAATGATATAGAAGAATATCTTAATAAATGGAAAATTAAATTAAATACTTCAATGACTTCGATTGTATTTTTTACTAGAAAAGAAAGGCTTTTTTCCTGCCAAGCAACATTGAAACATATCTTTAATCCAGTACTAAATATCTGTCATCCAGGGTACACCTGAATAGAGCCCTAAGCTTCAGCCGTCATTTCCAAGAAACAATTAAAACATCACTATTTTCGTGTATAAGTCTAGAATACCCTGTATGGGGCCAATGTGCAAAGACCCACATACAAAAATTAGAAATCGCATATGATAAGCTATTGAAAATGATGTTTAGCTTACCCTGGCACTTTTCGACTCTCACTGGTATTGAAGCTGTTTCTTTAAGGCTGACAAAATTATTCGAACGATAAAAAATGTCTTGCAATCAATCAATCAAATTATTTACCTATTTATTAATAATTTTATTATTCACTTAAATGTGTCTACTATCATTATATGTATACTCTTGTTTTATTTTCAATTGTATCAGTTAAAAACAGCACTTCCCATCCGAAGTCCTTTTTAATCTTACTCATATACTATTTATTTATTTTTTCCGTACATAGGCTTTTTGTTTTGATTCTTATAAAGATTGTTAAAAATATATAAATTGTCAGCAGCAAGGTTATTAACCAAATTTCTGTGAATCGTGCAATATTAATGATAATGTAAAACTAAAACTTGTAATGTATTAAGGCAAATTTATGTGGAATTGATATTGATAATTATTGATTCCTGTTAAGATATTCCGTCGATTGGAATGTCCGTCCACTCCCTTAATGCGCCGACTATTATGCTATATTATCTCAGTTCCATCCCAGGCACAAACAACATTCACAATTCGCACATCATCTTTGGAATCCTGACAATAATTGAAGTATTTTAGATATTGTTTGCATCCACCCGTGACAGAACTTCTGCATAAGCTAGACCCAGCTGACTGTCAAGGCACTGATATTATCGACGTAAGAAGGATAATAATATGAATATATACCACATACAGATGGTATTTTAAAAGTGACTCCGATTTTGAACGCACTTTCTCATAAAAGTAATACTCTCAAAGTTTGAGCGGGTACGACGTAGCTGTATCTAGCATACCAGTGAATAATCCTCACTTATCGATTCTATTTAAAAACAATACCACTGACTTACGTGTCAAATACCAGTCACTCATATTGTTGCCTTATCAAGCTTCTTCGTCAGCCAAACCAAACACTTTCAGTAGAATTCCAGGAATGAATCTACCTAGTCATGCCTTTCTGTATGTAATTCCAAAATAACGTATGTCTTTACGCATAAGATCCAACGTCCAACAAAAGTAAGTAAGTGGCATATTGTCAAAATTGTCATGATCAGAACCCCCCAGAAACTATGACTGAGCCAATGCCATTATCATGTTAATCACAAACAATTGTCATTCACTAAATGAACACAGTCGAAAAATGAAAGAACAAATACTGCAGAGGCACAATTAAGCATTTAGACATATTTGACGTGTGCAGTAAGAACACAAGCTCTTTAGCAGAGCCCATACTCGTAAGTAGCCGGTCCCCATAGCTACATGAATGTAACACGTCACTGAATTAGCATCAACGCTTAAGTGTCCGAGGTGTGTGTTTCGTTTGCGTGTACGGACGTACGCGGCAAGCACTCAATCCCACGTCGACGGCAGATTGATTGTGTCCATAAAAGGTGCCGAGTGGTGCTGAGTTGTGAAGAACTCGCATACGAACGCACGCAATTCCACAAGTCCTGAGATAGAAGTCATCGCGCGCCCCCAAAAAGGTGATCGCAACAACAGTGCGGGTCTTAATTGATTCAGCTTTTGTTGTCCGATGATGTTGCTTTTTATGTTTTGGTGCCGATACATCAAGAATTTGCACGATCGACATCATTCGGCACCATTCAATCAGCAGAAACAATTTGATTTTCAGTCTAGGCAGGTAAAAGCAATTAAAAGCCATCGCCTGGCGGCTTTGTTCCCGGCGGGATCGAACGCAGGTGCCGCTGAATTACCTGTCCGCAATTGACGCAAATGTATGCTCGGGACTCAATTAAAATAATAATTAATTAGTGTTAACCGTTGCCGCGAACACCCAAACGGAAATGTTTCAAATTATAAGCACGCAACAGTATACAACGAACACGATCGCCTTTCAAATCGTACAGCCAGCGGCGCGGCATGGCGACCAGCGACGAACAGCGTTGAACGTCTTGGTTGCCTTTATCTTCGTGATCGCCACAGTCACTGTGTTGTTGTTTCGTGCAATACCGGAAGTTGCCATTCTTGTCATGTACTTTGTGTGGCGAGAGACCTCTTAAAATCTCGCGTGCGGATTCCCTTCGTCTGACTCATAGCGCACACTGGCAATGCTAACGTCAAGGGTTGGATGCGCTCAGCATGAAGTGACAATGTGAGTTCGACTAATCCATTCACCATATGATCACGTAGCTGCTGGTTGATCACTCAGTGTGCCCCCCCGCATACGACAAACGGAAGGCCTCACAAAAGGCTCATCGAAAACGTGATCGCGCATTCGACTAAGAGCCTCCACTATTAAAAACATGTGTTTGTTGCTGAAGACAAAATGCATTAGACTGTCGTTAGATTGATGCAGCGAATTCCAAAGGGTCTCATACAGGGTGCAAAGTCCATTTATTCCCTGCCAATTAATTAATATGCCTTGGAGTTGTTATTGCTGACGCGTATGCTTTGTTATGTTCTCGATGTTGTTAACTTCGCCTGTACAGGGGTTCAGTACAGGCGGCTTCTGTAAAGTGTGGCAAAAGAGTAGTTTGTTTTTTTCTTTTGGATGGATGGATTATGACAAGATAAAATATAAAAAATCAGAAACCTTTGCATTGATTGATAACAAAAATATAAATTAAGAAAGTCTAATAACATAGTTCGCTATTCAGTCAACTGCACTGATCGAGAAGCACTGTGAATCGGAAGATCATCGGTCTATTAAGAAGCGATAAGGGCTCAAATGTTTAATAACGTTTTTGTGGGAGATTGCAAGCCAAATAAAATTATATTTTAAAAGATCTTTCAAAGTGATACACAGTAATATACAAATAAATAAGAAAACTGAAGCAAACTCGACACTGGTAACACTCTTTTTGCGACTCATTTCAATCACTCATAAATATCCACTCCCCAGTTGAATTCTGCGAACTAATTTTTGGTATTTGCCTTGAGCCTGCATGTCCGTGACTACGTGTTGACGATCGATTGATTCTCACTTAAGAATCGACATTGTTGTCAAATGCCATCGTGTATTCGCGAGTGACATGCTACGCGTTTTAATGTCTGTGCCCCCAGTCGGCTCTGGCTCATTGAGTATGCGCGTAGTCAATTAACCGGCAAATAGTGACAGTATTTCTAATTCAACCTCCTTTTCTATGATGCGACCCCGCTGCTGGACTGATGTTTATTCGAAAATTGACTCATGAATTTGTTCACAGAACATGGACAACATCGAGAATTGGTGTTTAGTCAATTTAGCGAAAACAACAAGCGTCGTGCAACTAAATCGTCTCAATGTTACTGCATATGATTTGTATAAATTAATTAACAACGCCAAGACTTTGACGTGCTAAGTACATGCGTACTGTTGCTATATGCCGGTATGCCAGTACTCTAGTAGTCCCTTTTGACCCCGTTGTCGACTGTCTGGTCAATAAGTTAATACTACATGTATACGAATCTGCTTTGCATGAAGCGGCTTGTGAATAGGAATGCATGTTTATTCAACGAGCTTAATGACTGCCGTGCTGTTCTGACGGATTACTGCATTTCCTGAAGTGTCTATTACTTGTTAGTTGAGTTTTACGTTTGAACTGGTAAAAAATAGAATACGATAACTTTTATGGGAAAGCATTGGTTTTTGTTCTTATATCACGTATGCGGAGCAATATAAAACCATATTAGAGTAAGGTATTTATGTGTTTGAGTTCAAAATAAAAAAAAATCACATCAGCTAGAAACATCAATTGGATTTATTATAGTTTCAGGTAGTGCGCGGAAATGAAGTGATTACTAGAATTTTATAGCTATATGTATATGAATGAGATTACTGTATTATCAAGTCTCTTTTCACACTTTTCTCAGTCGCTACATTGAGGTTCGTAAAACGTGCACTAGAAGGTTAGGCAGACAAAGATTTAATACACTTAAATCGTTTTACAGTTTTTTGTGTATTCATTCTTATGGTCTATGTTATGCGTCGTGTATGTTAATTTCGTAACTCTTGACTTGTTTCTTGTCCAATGCATTGCAAATGCTTTACAATTATTTGAAGAGCTATCAGAAAATTATTGCAGAATATGCAATAGATCCTCCCAGAGATCCTTGAGTCTCGTATTATACAAACTAGTAATGGCAACATGGGCGGCGCGGGTAGTCCGAAGTGGACTTGGACCTTTTCCACCAATACATATTTATGCTGAATGCGAACGAAGAAGATTGAGAAGTTCTTTGAATGTGACATGAGCGTTGGACATGACTCAGCCATTAGGACACCGTGCACCATAACCATGCGGAAGATCTTATCTGTAATCAATCCAAAGAAGTTAGCTTACAAATTGCTGTTAGCTGCAAGCAGCAGATGAATAGTTCCAAAACATAGGATCAAATGTTATGTCTCGGAATCAGTACAAGGAAATTAAATTTACACTGCCTTCTGAAATGATCGGTTGAAGGCTCTGATTGCTTCGTTTTCTTTTAATATATTAATTTAACTTAGCCAGTGCAGCACATGTTTCATATAAGATGACGATTGAATCAGTAGACATCACTTAAACGTCTGTTAATATCTCAAACTGCGCAAAAATGTATGTATGCTTACTGTGTAGTTCTTCTTTGACTAGTAATCGCCTCTAATCCATGTCAGTTTTAATGCTTTCGTCGACTTTATAAAGCAACGTTGAGTGTTTAATGATGAGCCATTGTGGGAGACTATTTTCATTTACCTTTCACATATTGCAGAAAACTGCCTCTCTATATTATGCTGGCGCCTAGGGAACGATGTAGCTAACGAACAATTTTAGTGAGGTGAGAGACACTGTACGTCGCAGCAAGCAAAGCTGCATCGGTGCATGCTCGTAGACATGACTTGGTCTCGAATACGTCCAAGAACAGACTGGTTGCAGTAAACTCTGCCATGTGGCATAAAAGCAAAGACACATTTTTTCTCATATTCATGTGTGGCAGAAAAATGTTGCAACAAAATAGGAACTGATTTGCATAAGCTAGAACCTTTGTTCTCTCGCTTTTCTGGTTCAGTGTTGAGCTCAGCCATCGTTCCATCAAATAAATATCCTTGCGGATCCTATATTTAGCGTCTCCTCTTTGCCAGTGCAATTTTCCTGGTCTAATCTTATCAAAATTCTGTTGTAAGGTCATCTAGAAAAACTGAAAAGAATATAAGCTTTCGCACTTCTAAACTTTACCTTGTTTTATAAGCGGGGATAATACTGCTAACATTTAACACTTCATATAGTTATAGTTAGTTCGGGTTAATCTTTAAAACCTTCCACAGTTTAAACGCTTTGTAAATTAGGGCATGAGAACGTTTGTTATTATTTTTCAAAACATTAGCTTTTGCGAAGCTTCCAAGTCTTTCTGGTATTGACTGAACTGTTTTATAACGAGCACAGCCAACCAGAGGTGAGTTTCTAAAAATTTGGACTACTAGCATGGGAGCAATACATTCACTGGATTGAACAGAATCGTTGTTTCATGTCGTGCGATGGCTCCCGAATTCAGCTCACTCCAGTAGTGAGGCCCTGACTCCAAGTACAGCGCAGTATTAAATGCTTTTGTCCTTTTGTCCAGACAAATTATATTACTCTCTAGGCTACACTTCTTTTATCTGTGTGCAAAAAATTGAGACAATCCATGTGCTACTTGGCGCGTAAAAAATATAAGTATGGGTACAGTTCTCAGAAGTGCAAGAAGGAAGTTCGAAAAAGTCATACAATTACGAATATACGGTAGGAATGTATCCATTTTATGAACTTTTTTTGATTTTTTTTTTTTTTTGCTATACATATTAATTATGTTTTCTGTTGACAAAGAAATGCTGACCTTTGGAAACTGTCTACATTTTACCGGAAAATACTTTATTGATGAACAAACGAAAGATGTCGCTGTGAATAAGCGCAAATAGAACTGTACCCATATGACTGATATAAATGTTCCTTTTGTTATTTTTACTTTTCAATTTAAAAGTTATGTTTTTTGTTGTTAGAAAAATGACAATATAAATTGGAATTGATTTCTGGATACTTGCGTGACAGACCAACTCGCATTGGGGTAGCCAACTACTCCCAATTCATACTTGTACACGTATTTTGTAAATAGTTTCCACAAGGTAGCTCATGGTCATATCCTTAACAAATTTAGTATTTTCCAGTCCACAGACTTCAAACATTAAAAAGAATCAAATACTCGATTAAATAGATGAAGAATCGATTTTTAAAAATTACTCAAACCCAAAAAATGTGTAAGGGACTAGAAAGATTATTAAACCAAATCAATAAGCAACGTCTTTATATACATGAATGCATGCATGCAAAATCAAAACATATTCATTTCTTAAATTAGGTTATTGGACTGTCAGCGAAATTGGTAACATACTCACTAAATAAGACACTAATTATTAATGGGAAAGTAAAAACGATCAGAAATTGTTTGCTGTGCAACATTTAACATTGCTGCCATTTGCTTTTGACTCAAAGTGCCATCTCCATCCAATATCGTTTGCAATTCGGCGTCTTCAAACTTTGTTTGTGGTCTTCCACGTTCTTCATTTCTCACATCAAAATCATTATTTCTGAACCGTTGAAGCCATCTTTTGCAAGTTGCTTCTGATAGAGCATGACCACCATATGCCTCGACAAGCCTTCGATGCGACTCTGCAGCACTTTTCTTCAAATGAAAACAAAAAATTAATGCTTTCCGCAAATCATCACTTTCTGGTACAAAATTCGACATTTTTAACACGATGAAAAAATATGATTTTTTCTGTTCAATGACTTGATGTATACTAAATATTTTTCACAGATGTCATTGCAAAAAAAAAAAATAAGGACTCGTTCACAACAAATGTTCCCTATCAAGACATTTGTATCCTGACGCTCATTGGTAGACCATTTTTGGTATATTGTTATACCCATACTCAGATTGCTACCACTCATCGCCAACTCCAGTAGTAGTGCCTTTAATTTGATCCCAACAGAAAATGTTAACTGGACCAAATTTGAAAACCAGAAAAAAGCATATTAAATCTGCTTTCACTGAGAGCCGAACTACTGACCTCTCTAACCAGCGCAGGTACTCAACCAGCTTCCGCCATCCAGCCATTGTTGTTATATGTACATATTTATTTCTTACTCAATAATAGCTTGGAGATTTTTCTCTTTACCATACTCTTTCTAAACCAAATATGACTCATATCCAGGGGCATGTGCAGAAGTACAAAGTATTCCGCACGAATCAAGAACTTGCTTTTTGTTTTCAGAAGGTGGCTCACATCTGCTTTGAGTAAAACTTTTACTTTTTCTTATAATTACCTTACACAGTTTAGCTTACTTTAGTTAAAGGTAACAAAAATACAAATTGTTTATACAATTGAGACAGTAAATTTATATTTTAATCCGCAAGTCACATTAAATTCTTTGGCAAGAGATTTCATGTTCTCAATACACTAATTTTTTTTCACAAAGTAAACCCCTACATTGCCCAGCACCAATGTTCTTACCAGTACAGAGTCAACGTTATTAACGGTTGATAAATCGATAAATTTAATGTCGGATTAAATGAAAATATCCAACGCAACAAAGGCAAACACATTTATTTTCAAACAACGATGCCGAGCCAAAAACTGCATGTGTTTTAATCGTGTTATCCTGTGACCCTCTGAGAACTTCACACATGCATTTCCAATCATCTGCTTCGACAGAACTATAAGTGAGCTCGAGCTGGTAAACACTGATGTTTGCCAACAAATACTCACCACCAACCGCATAGGATATCTAAACGCACACAGTCAAGCCCCAGAATGCATTCATGCTCTAAGCAAATAATATCCTTTCGTTTCCCCATTTCAAATCGTTTAAATGAGTATTACAGATCGTCCACATCAACATTGTCATCGGGATGTCTCTAGCACGCCATGTGCGGAAAATGTGAAAAACTGAAATCGAACGCCATGACATCATAAATTATTGATAATCACATTTTGTTTTGACAGGATGACTTTTTCAATCGATCCACATACTCATACGCACACGAGATGTGTCTGTTCAATGCGAGACCGTCCAAATAGGAGATACAAAACTACACAAAGGACACCCATCGAACACAGCACACAATTTATCGAATAACATCAATCCTTATGGGTTCTGCATTTCCGGTTTCGGGACAATATCGCAACCATGCACTTCCCGATGCCGCATCATCCATATGCAAACACACAAGACCACACAGTGCAAATAGTATAGGATGGGTGCCGCTGGGAAGTCACAAAGGAGACAGACAATAAGCCCACCACAGGACGACCCAAAGCATCACCAACCATCTAAGTGGACTTTTTGTGGTCGTTTCTAACGAGCGCATCAAACACAAAAATCTGTACAAATATTTAGAATACAAATACAATGCTCGCCTATGAATCACAGCGAATTGATTGTGCTGTGCTGAACAGAAACGGGAATGTCCTTGAGCGCGCGGTCACTCATTCATCCCTAACGCCGATATGCATTCGCTGCATGTGCATCCGACCGGGCATGCAAGAGATATCCATACCTACCTTGCGCCATTAGTTTGTCTAAATTGTCCTCGCAAGTAGCCAAAAGCCATCACAGGAAATCGCAGAATCAGTGTTCTCATTGATTTTTATGTTGAAGACGGTACCGCCGTCCATGTGACCAAAGTTATCCATCCAAGGCTTGCCTTGGGACGAGAGGGCTTTTAATTCGTCGCAGATAAGATTTTGATTTTCGAATTAATGACGTGCGTCTGGTGAATAGTGTAGTGTCGTGTCGTGTCCTCAAGAATTGTATTTGTGGCGGCGAGATGATGTTGTTTCTCACAAAATTTATTTTTATGGCTCGCACATATCAGGCACTTAAAATATTTTTTGAGACGAACAACATCCAACAACATGGAGATGATAAGAAGGCTCGGCTCAAGGCAGGCAACCTTTCGACGGATGTCTTGTGTGTCGTTTGTGCCGGGACCGTGCCACAACGAAGCGTCGGAATAATCGTAATGGGGGCCCGTTTGTGCCGAAAGACAAGGTACCTACTCGTATTCTATTTATGTTACTACTGCTACAAGAGATAACGACTTTTCGATTTGTGGACTTCAACGGTGAATATATTATTCATGGTTGTTCATTAGTTTTCACTTTGAGAGAAGAGGTTGACGTCGAATGTCCCGATTGGACAGTAGCTTTCCTCTCAACAATTGATATCAGCCTTTGTTCAGATATTAATGGGTGTCATTTAAATTTATCTGAATCATAATGTACGACAATTATGCCCATGTCTGCTGCATGCAGAAGCTGATGGGTGGCATGAGAGACTTTTGTTAGTTCTTTTAGTTTGATCCATCATGAGAAGCATTGGATTCCTTGCATTTGTTCACCCTGTCATTATCCATTCCTTCAAGGAGCTCTTCACATGAAATGTTTTGACTAAAAGACCGGCTCTAATGAGGCCTAATGAGCTCGATTTCGTTGAGTGTTTAAAGATCGACCAGAATGAATGTACGTGGAGCTTATGTCCAAATTGGTAGAAAATGATCTTGAAGTATCATCGTCGACCATTATGCTGTTGGTTTAATAATAAATTTGTCTTTTTAATTCTAATCGTATGTATTGTATTTGATGGTGTTGTGTGGAAGAAACGTATATTTCATCGTCGGTATACATGGCCGCCACATTAGGCGTTGAATCCGTACAAAGTCTGGCAATTGATGAAGTAAATGCGCCATAGGTAAATATCATTATGAACAAAGGTCTGAACGCAAGTCTTTAAACATTAAATGAAAATACCTTAATTTGCCTCTGAACATTAATGTTTTAGTTACAAATAGACAGAACTTAATATAAAATTCGCTAGACTCCTGTCGATGTACAGCCGGTACAAATTGTGATTTGAATGCTGCACATTTCTAGTTTTCTGCAAATTTGTTGGCTACCAGATTGAAAAAAAACGCACACGGGTTAGCAGCGTTTAAAACTGGGTTTTTATCGATTACGACTCTTATAAAATCATTTTGATGATAACTGATCTGTATTCACTGAAATGACGCGATCAGACTTCATAAACTTACTCTCCTGTTAAATGTTCCATATAGAGAAGATTCCGATACATAGACACCACATATGTATTCCATCTTCGTCGCATAATAAAGCTTTTCCGTTTATGATTACAATTTCCATATCGATTCAATTCAAGCAACTTCATCGTCATTTTGAGCAGCTGGAAAACAGAAAAAACAAAACTAACGCGTCGGCAATTGAATTGCAAATATCCAACACTTTGCCTATAACAGATTTATCACCACACTAGGCAACATTCACATACTTCAAATCTAGAGTACCCCCTAACATAGACTTATTACCAACGATTGATTCAAGTGAACACAGTAAATTAATTTGTTGAACTGAATTCCTCACATAGCACGAACTAGCTGTCAGCTAAGGAGAGTATCAACAATCAATTGGTCGTAATTTACCTAATCATTGACGGCATGCTCCACGGCACGCTGCCACCGCCTCTTATAAGGATCGCCCTCAGAATGGATGTATTGCATCAATGATTGGGAAGCATCATCGTCATTGGGCGTACAAATTTGAGCAGTGTGGATTGCTTAATTATAAGGGCAGTCTCTGCCGCATAATGGCGTAGAACGTGTGCCCAGAATTACCCATCCTCAATTAGTGTTCATGCTGGCTCACTGACAATGATGGCGGCCGCTCTCAAAAACGACGAGACACAACTCAGCGATATGATGGACTTGTGTTTTTCTAATTTTAAAATCCATTTGCTTTCATTTTTGAAATCGGATTTTCCAATTTAGACGGACAATTGCTTGACGTGCATGAGTGCATTGTCATCTAAGCGGATCCCGTAGATATTCGAACAAAACTAATTTCACACATTAGGTGCAAGTGAAAAGCGTTTAATCTGTCAAATTCCTTTGTGCAGCGGAATTTCTCCTTTGTTGGACATGGGAAGCTGTTGCAGAAATTGAATGTCCTGTCGGTGAAAAATTTTGCAAATTAACAAATTTTGTGTTTGTTCGTTTTTTTTTGTCCACCCTAATTGAGTGCATCAATGAGCCTAGCGTTGTCCTTTTCCTGTTATTCCTTGCTCCTCAAATCTATTCCCATGCATATTCACCTATGCCAGCGTGTGCGTGTGCATATGTGTGAGTCATGGGGAACATACATACTTGTTTGGAAGGAATTAAGAGTGAAGACGAGAAAAAAAAGTAGAATAATAAGCAAAATCCTTAAATCCTATCGTCTGATTCGTTGTGCAGGCTGTTAAATGGCCAAACGGACGACCGTATGCGTGCGATATGTTCTTTTTGTTCGGATATATATGACATGTGTTGTTATTATTGAATTATTCGCATAATAGGATTAAAACATTTTCAATAGGGATTCCCCATCGACAATGCATGCTCGTTGGTTCAACACCAGTTACTTTCAATTCACCAGGCTTAGTAGATGGCTTGCTACTGTTTGGTGTTACTTTTGTCAGATGTGAGAAAGGATTTTTTTTACTACCGTTAACACTTTTGTTGGCATATTATAAAATATTAACGTTCATGAAATGTGGTCATAGAACGCATGTAAATAATGTATAATTTAAAAATTGCGATCACTCAAAAGTCTATCCACAACCAATATTTGGACTTGATCAAAGGCAATAACACATATACCTCGGGGCTCTTCTACAGAACTAAAAACTGATTTTGTAAAAGCTATAGGAAAGTTTTTCAAAAGAAAAACACATAAAATTCAGACAAATGCCTGAAATCTTTATTTGAATCGATAGTACGGTCCATATTATTTAATGTTTGAAGAATATTTCATGCAAATGTTGACCTTGACATTTTGGCATACTCTTTCCAACATTTCGACCGGTATCTCACGAATAAATGCTTCAATGTTGTCTTCCAATGCGTCAATTGAAGCGGGCTTGTCTGTATAGACATGAGCTTTAACACAGCCCCACAAAAAATGGTCTAAAAGCGTTAAATCTAGGCGGCCAATTGACCGGTCGCGAACGTGAAATAAAATGTTCAACGAACTCGCCTCTCTATAAGTCCATTGTTGCGTGTTTTGTGTGGCATGTGGCACCGTTGTGTTGAAATAAGTCATGCAAGTCGAGCTCTTGCATTTTGGGCAAAAAAAAGTTGGATATCATCTCACAGTAGCGCTCACCATTCACAGTAACGTTACGATTCGCATCATTTTTGAAGAAGTACGGTCCAATGATGCCACCAGCCCATAAACCGCACCAAACTGTGACTTTCTGGATACATTGGTAGCTCCTGCAATGCTTCTAGCTGATATTCACTCCAAAATTGACAATTCTGCTTATTTAAATACCCATTGAGCCAAAAATGAGCCGCTTCTATGGGTCGATTAAACTCACTTTAAAATGGAAGAAGCGCGCGATGAACTTTCTTAACAGAGCACACATTTTGATAATAAAAATCATTAACTAGCAAACGTTGTTCGTTTGTAAGACGTTACATTATAGACCAAACTAAAGATGTTTGACAGTGAAACAAAACACGAAACGTGAGTCTGCTGTTTAAGCTAGTGTTGCCAAAAAGATAATAGCTAAAATATCACCCTTTATTTTTGGTACCTCATTCGGGATTCGTTGCTAATCGTTGAACCATTTTATGAATGAGTTTGGAAACCAATTAGGCTGTTTTGACGCATTTAGACTATTCACAATAAAAATACGTGAAATCAAAAAATCTTCGAATCCGAATCTGTCGAGGAACGAAACAGTGGACGCCCCCGCTTAAGGTGGCGCACTCAAATGGAAAAGGACCTCAACCAACTTGGCGTGCGAAACTGGAGACAGCTAGTCAGAGATCGCGCTAGTTGGAGAGGCATGTTGGTTGAGGCCCAGGTCCACCCCGGACTGTAGCGCCACACAAAGAAGAAGGAGAAGAAATAAAAAAAAAAGTTAAATATTGCGGCAAGGGTCTTTACTCGGCTTTAAAAACGTAAAACCATTTTTGTGAAATGGAAAAAACTTCGGGCTTGTGTCGTTTTAACTAGCAATCCTTCTGCGTACGTCAAAAAATTCTGCTGAAGATTGTTTGCATTTGCTTGTAAAAACAAAACTATCCTTCATCACTTTTTTTCCAAACCGAACAAAACTGACCTTGGCTTGGCAATAATGCCACTACTGAGTGCTAGTAGTAGTCTAGACAATGGCCGCCGTTTTACATCAAGCCTATATGGCTTACAAAAGATTCTGCACGTGATTCTCTCGAAATCTCACAGCGGATACTTGATAGGATTCATGTTCTGAAGCCTATTTTTTATGGAGAAGGATTGCATCGTCCATTAACGGCTTGAGGGCCTACTTCAAAATACCCCTTCAACAGGGAAAACATTTCCGTTCTAAATCGTAAGAAGAAAAATATTTAAAAGATCAATAAACAGATTGAACGCAAATTTTTGTTAAATTATCAGAAATGAAACAAGATTGAAGGCAAATTTAACATATTGAATACATTAGCGAAAATTAAGTCACAGTTTACTTCAAAGAACAATACTCAAAATCTCACAATCACGCGATAAGGAAATGCACAACCACACAGTGAAGCGTGTAATTCAATCTTTACATCTTCACTTTCTCCATGATTTTTTGTGCGAATACGTGTTTTCGTTCCATTAAAGACTGTATCACGTGCGTTTACTTATTCAAAACAAATGTCGCATTTATTGAGGGCACTAAATAAATTTGACTAACCGATTGAACGTGTCACTTATTCATTCATTTTTATTAACCCCAAATTGTTGCAATTTACCTCGATTGCTCAGAGTGAGGAGTATCAAGCAAAATGCTTATACGGTTCTGCAAAGACTCTACGGGCATTGTCTTCGTTGGGCAACCGTAATTGTTGGTGACAAAATGTTGAATTAAGAGCACACACATCGTTTATTGTGTGACGTGATTTCATTTAACCGTCAACTCGGAGAAGCAAAAATAAAAAAAAAACAAAAATCATATGTACATCACACATGCAGTATCGCATATGACACACATATATCATTTAATAAACGAAATTGGTCGTGAATCAGAAGGCGTGACAGAGCCGTAATTTTTATAGGAACCTTAACGCAGTCAAAACGGTATTCGTCCATAAAATCATTTTCATAATACATACACACGTACATACAGAAATACAGGAACACAGGCTTATAATATCGAGCTACTACGCACGGATCCTGCTGACGATAGCCGATTTTCCCTTCATCCCATGCCATGACAGCCGCATGTTGTCTAGTTTGCGGAGTGGGTGTGTGTTTGTGAACGCACCCGAGCGTGATCGCTTCCAGTTAGTGGCGCATTTAATTCGAGCAAACCTCGAATTTTTAGCCCTACACACACCCTACGACCGTTGAATACATTAAGCGTTACAGCACAGCTTCATGGTGTATCTACATGTGTACGAACTGCTGTACGTTTGCCGGTACATATGTATATCGATCAAACACGTTAAGGGAACAACATCGAGGTAACGAAAAAAAAAAAAAATACCCTTATGCAATAACAGTAATTGTCGGCCATTACTCGCGCCAGTTTATTAATGGGCGAAGTGAGCAAAAGGTGCGCAAGGTCTCCTTTAGGGAAGGGGGCATAACCAACAATAAGGGGAAACAGAGAAGGACCGAACATGGACAAAAAAAAAAAATGAAAATGAAAACGAAATGTCGTGGTGTTTAGGTGTTCGCCTTGGATCTGCTGTGTTAATTTGTGGCTCTGAGATTCAATCCGAATGCTATTAGGGAAGCGCAGTGACAGACACATAGATGTGAATGCACGAGAAAGACAACGGCAGCGATGACTATGACGCCTAGTATTGGATTGGCATAACCCTCTTGAACCCTCTTTTGTTCAGTCAACAGAGTCAGCCATCTGTCCCGCTCCGTATCTATGTATCTGTTGTGCGTAACTTTTATATAAATATTACTCTACTTGGTACTATTAACGGATGATGTTGGCACAATAAATAGACACAAAGTGTGGCAAAGAAGAACGGATTTATTCTGCTGCACACGCATGTAAGCATGATCGCCATTTGTTTTTTTTTTTTTTTTTTGTTCCGTCTGCGAATACAATTACCAAACGAAATATGTACGCTCTTTGGTGTCGCTATTGAATTAAAGACGTCATGGGACCGTGGAACAATAAAACAAATTTGTTTTTAGAAAGAAATAAAAAAAATCCATACGTTCACTCACATGTGTGTAGAGTGTATTGTATATGCCCGAAAGCCCGGCGAGGACAATCGCATTTGTTTTACCGAAGCTATTAGTTCAGACCATTAAAGTTTTTCTCTCACGGCTCGTCACCATTGGAATGAACCATTTCGTGAGATGGATTTATTTTTTTTTTAAATAGTTCGACGATTTTCGTTCTCCGTACACGGGCTGAATTTAAATCTTTAAAAGTTAAATATCGTCCGAAATTATTTCATTAAATACCTTTCAATGTTCGTTGTTGCTGTTTAGTATAGTCTTCGGGCGATATCCGACAAATTTGTTCAATTAAACTATAGAGACAGATTGATAGTATATAAAATCGTTATAATTAGGATTTAATTGCGTTTATAAATCTATTGGGACCCAAGGGTTTGTGTAGCGCTATAGAATTGGGCGTCCGCGAATGAGATGGGAATGCTCTCTGGGAATTGTCAGTTCGATAGAGGTGTAGTCGTGAATTATGGAAGTTCGTGCCTAGAATTGAACCTAGGCACCCTGGGTAGAGATGAAAGCAAGCACCCAGTAAGCTACGACACCCATATGCATAGTTCCTTAGTGTCGCAATTTTAAAAATTGATCGTAATTTAGACTTGATAGTTGAGTATTTATTTATTTACTAGACAGATTATAATTAAAATTAGCCACGTATTCGGGCCACCAATTGCGAAAAGCTACAGCTAAGGGTTATTCCTGAGAAGAGACCTTCCCCAGATGTGGGGGAATGCTCTCGAGATTTTGAACATTTGTACAAACATATTTTGACTACTGACTCCTTCGATTATCTTGTGCATCTCTTCGACTGTGTGTTTTTTTATATTTTTTCAGTTGATTCACTTTTGAGTGGACAATTTGTTTTGCATTTTATATAATTTCAAGCCCGACGGGAGATCTCAACTTACCAATCACTTTTGAACTTATCGAGCGTTTCTCGTTGGTGATTTTGACACTTCCTCGACACACGTTCTAACTGAACTGAACAATGGAGTGGAGAATTTGTTAAAGCTTTTAAGAAGTTTTATACTTAGGTATACATACTTTTGAACATATATGAAATACAGTGAGTGCGTTCCCTTGAAAAGTTGCATTGATTATCATTTTGGAAACATATTAAATTGCATCTAGTTTCTCTCAATTATTATAATCATTAGCCTCATCATACATATACATACAGATGTAATAATTATGGAATTCAATTTCTGCTTGAAAAAAATAACCTCACAAAGGACAAATTAAGGTAAAGACAATCCTTAATGCAAGGAATGGAAATATTTCTTCCAGGAATTGGTTAGCCTTCTCATTCTGGCTGAAAGTAAATTTGATTCAATCTAAATCTAGATTTCATTGAATCTTATCGAAATGCGCTCATTCATTTTAATAAGGTTGTGTGCGCGGTTCACTTGCAATCAGAATGTTGTATGGTTGTAATTTCAAAGGAAATAAGTGCACATATTATATAGACATTATATACAATATATTAGGTCTGTTCCCGTACACAAATTAATCAATAATTTCAAAGGAAATAATTGCACATATTATATAGACATTATATACAATATATTAGGTCTGTTCCCGTACACAAATTAATCAGTACAGAACAGTAAAAAAATTATAAAAATCTGTGTAAGTCTGTTCCAATACGACAAAAATATGCGTTTTATGTCGATACTATGTCGCACTCTTGAGAGTGTAAAGAATTTCCCCACTCAGCCCATTTTAGCCCAAGAAAATTCTGTAGGTAGTTTGTTGGTTTTCTGTCAAATCAATTGATGTGTCATAAACTCGAATATAGTTTTGGTGGTTTTTCAAACGCTTTGAATTAGTTTAAGTTTTTTTGTTATTTTTGGAACAAGTAGTTAGTAAGAATAAAAGCCAAATGAAATTCGAAGGAAATCCTGCTTTTTAATTTACATGTTTTGCTGTAATATTTGATATATGGTAACCCTGACATCATAAAGAACGCAACAAACTCTTAGAAAATGACAGAACTTACGCATTTGGTTGAATTGCGTTCCCGAACTTTCTTTTTGTTTTGCTTCTCTCTGAGAGGATCTTACCTTCACTCTTTAAAAATGACAGTCTTCACTATTTAGTGCAGAAAGTATGGGAACAGACCTATCATCATAAATTTGCTGTCGATTTTTCGAATTTTATACATTTGAAATTAGGGTTGCTCGATTGCTTTCGAAGCTTCCACTAACAAATTCGAAAATTTTACACGAGACAAATGAAAAACTCAATATATTAAAATAAATAAATTCTTTTATTAAAAAGTAGTTACTAGAAAACATTGGTGGCCCGTGGCGTTGTGGGTATATGCGTCGACCCCAACCTCGACATCGTAGGTTCGATTCCAGCTTTGTGTCCCAAAAATAGTTTTCACGGTCCCACCTCTTTCATCAAGTATTCCCGTCTAGAAAAAGCTTCTCAAACATGGCCGTTCGGATTCGGCATAAAACTGTAGGTCCCTTCCACTCGTGAGAGAACAAAAGCACGCACAACACTGAGGTTGGTTGAGGAGAAGGCTCTGGCCCTCTACGGGCTGTGGCGCCGCCAATATTGTATTATTATAATCACTTAGGACACGTATTAGGGCTCTTCCGTTTGATTTGTACACAGACGTTCGTAGTTGAGCAAATTATCGGGTTTGGGGATACCAATTTCTCTCTCTTTAAGTCCTTGGTGAAAACTGGTGGAACAAAAAATAAAGTTAAATATTTAATCTTGAATTAATTTTATAATTATAACTATAATTATAATTATTCCCAAACACTGGTTCTTGTATTCGATTCATACATATGAAATTTTCTTATTCACAGAGATCAAAGCAACACTTTGAGAATCCTTAATTAAATTCAACAGATAGTTCTATTTTAGATTTGACAGTCTTCGATTTTCTGCCACAGAAATTCTTGCAGCTTGAATGAGCTCTCTCTTCTTTGAAAAAGTACGAACAAATTATGTTATAAACGCCTTGCGACAGTTTTTCGGTAAATTTCACAGCAATTGGAACGTCTCTTCATTATTAAAAAGTTATGAATAACGTTTTATGAATTTTTAATTTCGCATTTGTCCCACCATATATGAATGTATGTATGTATTACCAAAATTTTGCTGAGCAGTGATGCTGAGCTATCCTGTAGGATTGGCCAGGCTGGATCAGTATTGAAACACCGTGGATGATCTATGCTCAGAAAGGCCGTGTTTTGTGTCAAAGCGAAGTTAGCAGTTTTCAACTCAGTATTTGTTCCGACTTTTCCCCTTGGTCATGAAACTTGGGCAATGAAAGCTGCCGAGATGAGATTTCTCCATGCTATTGTGGCAGTTACTCACCAAAATAGGGTAAGACACACGGAGAGCTCAGTGTCAAGCAGCAGCTATTTCCCTGAACGAAAAAGGCTGTGATTTGATGGTTTGGACACGTGGCACAAGGTCCTCATCATCACGTCTTCCTATGCGTGCCTTAAATGCTACTTTATCAAGAAGGACGCCAAAAAGTCCAAATACTCGCTTGTTTGCGCTTGGCCTGATGAGTCTTGATGAGTTGGAGTCGATGGCGGATGATTGAGTGGCCTCGATTCATCTAGAAAGAATAAGGTTCTGAATACGGTGCGTTCAAATAAAGTGTTTAAGAAAATTCATTACATATTGAACCATAATACAATAATTGCTTAACATATATCAAAGTGATGTAAAAACCGACTATTTTTTTCTGACCTCGAATAACAAAACTGAAAAATATGATGTCTCGCGGTACGGTTAAATTTATGTCTGAAATCCATGACATCTCCGGCAACGCTATTTTGAATAAAGAATAATTATAATGTGATATGTGACTTGCGCCAAGCGGAAATCAAGGCAGTTGCAGTAACCGAGGTTGTTACATTTCCCGGGTCACATTTTTTAAACAAGAAATTGCAGTCAGAATGGCTGTAGAGATAAAGGCAATATAATAAAAAAACAATTTTTTGTAATGAGAGCAAATCGTTATTGTTTTTAGGATTCCATACATTTAAAAAATGCCAACTCTTATCATATTACTCTCTTCAGCCCATTTTGAACAGACATATGTTGAATGATCGAACTATAACTTCAGACTTTCCATTTATGATGTCTTCATTCAAGATACTAATATTGGGAAACATTTTCACCAAGCACTTTGGTAATCAATACCTTTATCCTCAAGAAAGGCGTAACGACAGGTATGACGAACCAAGAGGAGAACATGCAAATAAAAACAGATGAATAAACGCCAGAACTTGCAATAATCGAGGTACCTCTTTTGAAAAGATGCAGTTATAGGATCAAGACGTGTGCGACGACTTTAGTGTTGTGTAAATCGAGGAGTTGCGCCAATCGAGGGTTGTGTAAATCGAGTTTGTACTGTAGATACCTATTTTTGTATGAACTGAGCCTAATACAATTAGTAGTCGCTGACAGAAAAGTGTATAGAAATATACTTCGAGTGGCGTTATAGTCTGAGGTGGACATTGGTTTTTTTTTCCAACAGTTAAAGTAAACATGTTTTGTATCGAATATTTGCCCCATATCATTATAGGTTCTTCTTGAAACCGTTTTAATCAATTTGCTTATCTTTTAGATTTCCATGCATTGCCATTGGCAGTTAAATAAAGCCACATGAACTAATTGAGGATTAAGAAAAAGATTATATGTACTTTTTTATCTTATCTATCAAATTATATTAAGCTCGTTTATCAGACGCACATTTATTAATTCGAATTTTTGAAAAATATACTAACTAAGTATGGTATATCTAATAGGTACATGCCTACACAAAACTATATACAATGTATGCATGTTTATAGGCAACTAAGCAAATCATGACTAATTTTGTTATCGATGCAGTGACTTCCAAGTCATTAGTTACATAACGTATGAACTGAAACAAAGATCAGCTCTTTATTTTGAAGTATTTTCAGGAAAAATACAAATTCTGGAATTCTTGTTATTGGTGGTCTCTGTATGATTGCTTGGTGCCATGTGCAGTTGAATAATGTATGTTGCAAAAATCATTCAGTATATCCCGCAGAAACTTATTTCTGTTAGCTGTGAATGTATCAAGCTGAATAAAATGCAGTGCATAATTTAAATACGCCATCCCAATGAATGTAAACAATCATAAGTCTCGAGCAATCGCGCGAATACATCGATTTCATATTCCGTTGTTCTTCTACAGTGAATAGAACTCGCTGTAGCTTGCTTAAGAGGGAGCACTCTTTGTACGTAAATGACCGTTGATATTGGAGTTTCTTGTAAGTTTTTAGAGTCAATTGGCACTTTGGTTCGATAATGCATTTCGTAAATTTGTATATACGGCAATTTATTGTGTACTGTGTAGCAGAAATATTTCCAGTGTATTTTGATTTGGCTCTATATTTACGTAAATGTCATACTCTCAAGTGGTACTCAGTTTTCTGCCTGCGATAAGAATTATAAACAAAGCATAACTTACCCTTTTCATAAAAAAAATCCTTTATCTTCTAATTAAAACTACTTGAACGCCTTTGCCGATACTTTGAAATACATTCATATCTTTAGGCGCCGGCCCATAGAATCCGTTGCGTGCGATGCGGTTTGTCAAAATGTTGTCAACTCATAAGGATAAGCTCTAATGGGTAGGAGAGAGACAGCAAATGTGTTCCACAAGTGGAATGCATCAGGACGGATGATATTGGACAACTTTTAACTTTTGTTTCGATTGACAGATGTCTCCTTCGAATTTCATGCGGATACTGTATTGTCTTAAACAGACTCGTAGGAATATATTTATTTACTTTTTACTTGTTTGATTTTTTTCATTACACATGAATGCAATGTAGTTATTGTGTCGGCGCTTGGGTCGCGTAAAGACGATATATTTCACCAGCGATGACATCTATACCCCTCTAAATAATGAATTGTATTTACGGAATTTTTTTGCCAAACTTCGCCGACTATAACAGTCCTTATTAATTTGGGTCTGCCTACATTCATCACAGAAAAACATTTGATTTTCGATTTCACCCTCTTGCTTCATCGTTTCAAGGAATGTTCAAGTCCACAAGACCTAGAATTTTTCATTTATGTCGCTCGCTACGCGATTGAATTTTATCATGCGATAAGTAGGTACTCATAAACATTAATTGCCCTAATTTTAACCAGGCCGTGGATTTAATTCTAATTTTGTATTCAGGATGAAATTATTTATTTTTACAATTTTTTTTGCAATGGGAAAACCGAAAACTAGCGCAGGGCTAAGGATAAATTAAAGCAAACCCTCATGAGAATTTGTAATTATGGACTTGCAACATGTATTAATGATTCAAATGACATAACGTACGCCTTCAGGATTGATTTAACCAACTGAAAGGTCTCCGACCGAAAGTTATCTATTTCTTAGTTCAAATAGCTGGTTACAGATACTTGCTTTTCGTCTCGCACAAATATCTACCATTTTATTTAACAAATATTTACAGTAATAAAAAAGTGTTTCGTGCAAAAACTGCACAAGAGCTACTTTGATCTTCTTGCCCCTGGCGAAGGTGGATAAGCCGATTAGCACAAACCTTACCATAGGTATCCGCTAAATATGTATAATTCTAATCTCCAAAAATATTTGTCGGATTAACGAACGCATTTTCATAATATCTAATAAAACCGAACCGAACATCTATCCATACAATACCAGCCAAAAACGAGACAACAAACAAAGCAACAGCAAAAAAAAAGAACTGCTTAATACCTAAACTTCTTAATGAAATGCGTACATTTATCAAAGGACATTTTACTTAATATTAATAAGGATTTCTCTTGTTGACGCTAGTCGAACATGCCGTAAATTCTCTCTGCTGTTGTACATATGTAGACGCATTGTATGTATTACCCTCAACCAAAAGATAATGGAAATAATAATAATCACGTTACTACACAGAAAAATAAGAAAAAAAAAAGACCAAAGCAACATCATCCCTCTTTTGCGTTGGTCATAAGCCACGCCCTTTGAGAAACAAGAATGAAAAAAGCATAAAAATAAACGGAAAAAGTAACACAGAAACAAACAAAATTGATGTCCTTTTCCCATAGTTTCCACCTAGGTGTGGAAAAAGATTTTTCAATCTGCAGACGTCCCCCAGCTAGCACGGGCTGGCACTTCTGGGCGTTGGGTGTTGGGTGTTGGGTGCTGGCTGCTGCTTAAACGCAGCAGTGTTCCGCTAAATGAAACGAAATAAATAATTTTTTTCCTCCACCCGACCACAATGTGCGTAGATACCTTCGTATGCTGTAACGTGCACCCCATCCGACGATTTGGCTCACATACACAGAAGCGCCACTACCTTCTAGCCACCGCTATAAATCATCAAATTAACAATCCTGAAAACAACACTGATACGAATTAGGGGTGGCTATAAAACGAATACACGAAAACAACTGTGCTACAACACAGCAGAGGACGACCGACGGGGGTAAAGAATAACGAATAACTTGATATTGTATTAGATCCACTAACCCCACGCCGCGCGCCAGCTTCCCGACCCAACCCCCTTAGGCATGCGGGCTGCCAACCCATCAGCCCAACCCCACTGCGTTCTTCAACATATCCCTTCCTTGAGACACAACAACACAACCCCATGATACAAAAAAACCAAAACTGGGAGAGTGAACCAAAAAAAAAAAACGAAACAAAACGAAAACTTGAAATAAAATAAAATAACGACCACGACTGCGATAAAGGGAAAAACAACACACAAAGCGAACGAAAAACAAGAAAAAATTAACACAAAAAAGCACAAGAAAGACACACAAACGTAGGAGCCGAACAAGAAACGAAAAAAGAAGATGAAACAAGAGAAAAAAAAACGAATTACTCCACACTGCAGAGAGTTTGTGTCAAAAGAACACGACGTTTAAAATAGTACACCATCTAAAAGCATGTACCCTTGATGCCGGAGGGGTTGTTGCCACCGACCAAGACGGGCCATACTGCATCGAGCAGCAGCCAACGACCAACCCGGCAGAGCCAGGGAGTGAGCGAAACGACCCTAGTCCATACTACACTGGTATGTACAACTTGTAAAGATGACGAGCAGAAAGCACACACGAGGAACTGCGAAAAACCAGAAACACAAGGAGCAGCGACAAAAAAAGAAACAAATCAAGCTAAAGACGACGGCGACGACAAAAAATGAACTCAAAAAAAAAAACATGAAAACACACACAGTGCACAGTAGAACACGAGGAGAAACACAACCATGTTCATTCCATCCTTTTATCTCCTATGTACAAGGATATAAACTGATCCGTCCGTACAAATATCCCTCTCTCACTCGCCCGGTTCGCTTGTTTTTTCCACTTTTTCCACCACCCAACATACATAATGTTGTGTAATTTTGCCCCCACCCCTGGACGAGACCAACACTAGCTCCAACAACAAAGATTGTAGTGTACAACAACAAAAAAAGAAGTATCTCCGCAAACAAAACAAGAAACAAGACGACAACAATTTTTCTTGTGGCATCCTCGGTCCCGCTCGCTCATTCCCATTTGTATCTATTAGATTAAAGTACGTGTCGTGTCGCATCGCAACCATTGGCTGCGTATCGGTATCTCTTTTGCACCCGTATTCCGCCGAATCCGAATCGGTGGGGTTGTGTTCTGTTTTATGTGCGCCTTCTTTTCCCTGAGTTTTTCGTTTTTTTTTCTCTCTCTTGTGTTCCTTAGTTTCTCTGGCTGTGCTCTTGGCTCGTGTTGTTGTTGTTGGTGTAGTTGATTGTGGTGGTGGTGTGGTGGAGTTATTTTTTTTCTTTCGACGCCCGTACCGTGTATTTCTTCATCTTCGTCCAATTACACACATTAACGCAAAAGAAGCAACAAATTTTTTCATGTTCATCTCTTTCCCCCATCCATCGGCGACGTAGCTGACTAGCTGTAGCTGTAGTCAGAGTCAGAGTCAGAGACGAATTCTCCAGCGATTTGCGGGCAAGTGGAGTGGCGACGACGTCTGCTTGAGAGTGTGTGCGCAATGGACTACCCTCCCTCTGGGCTGCACGTTGGCCGTGGCGGCAACCACGGTTATCGCTTTCTCTGTGTGTAGTGTGCTCACTGCTCACTGCTCACTGCTCGCTGTTCAGCTTGGTAGTGTAGTGTGTTTTCGAATGCAATTTGTTGTTGCTGGCATGTTTTTCTTATTCGCCTTGGCGGAGAGCTGATTTTTTCTCTATTTTCCAATACGAATGAGTGAATGTGTGTGCGTTTGGTTGTGAGCCAGTGTAGTTGTGTTTGATAATTGGAAAGAGGGGAAACAAGTTGATTTTTGTGTTGTACTCTTTGGTCGGTTGTTCGTTCATTTGTTTGACGTTTCGTGTGTCGGACTGGATTTCGTATAGGATTGTGTTAGTCTACTTTCGACTGTTACGCGAATTGTTCAATGGTCGTGCCACTCGGTAGTTCGTCTGAGTAGTTCGTATCTTTTAGGCTGCAGTTGCACGTAATAAAAAAAATACAAAAAAAATAGATTTGTTTCTGGTTCTCGTCTTGCCTTCATCGATTTGTTTTTCGTGTGTGTAACAAACCGCGGTGACCGATGGGAAAAACTGTTGATGATCATCATTGAAGGCGACATCAAAAGTATCTCATTCCCGTGTGATCGTCGTAAACGCCACCGCATTGATGTTAACATTCTCCTTCAACCTAACCAAGTTAATACCTCATCAATCGGTGTTTAGTGACAAATAATTCAACTTCGGCCGGAATATTGGTTGTGGACCTGTGCAAAATAATTTCAAAAAAAATTTAATTTACCAAAGTTTGGAAAAGAAAAAGAATTTAAATATATTTCATTTACGCGAAAGTAATGAAAGAACATCGTGAGTGCGTCCAGTAATGGTAATGGTGTGTATTCCATTGAATTTAGTTTAGTTAAATGATTTATAAATGGATTTAACGGATACGCACGAAAAAAATCAGATCAATTGTTTGTGATTTCAGTGTTAACTTTTGCATGTCACATCTCCGACGCATTTTAGCGATTTGCAAAAGTTTCATTCTTTGATATTTCTACTCAAATATTGGATTTTCAATCGTTTGGTGTATGGTAAATACGAAAAAACAACACTATTTAGTTATTAAAAGAGTGATATCTTCGATTGGCAGTAGTTTCTATCGCATAGGCTAACTTCTATCGGTTCAGTTCTATGAAAAGAGTTTTCAAATTGCCGCCGCTATTTAGTTCGAGCCTTTGAAGGCGTTCAGTTCCAATAAGACGTGCTTTGTGAAGATTTTGCAAGATTGATTCATTTGAAGAGAAGTGCTTTAATTGCCACAGGACAACGTTCCTTGGATATGTGCAATAATTATTTAAATTATTTGCAATCAACTTCGCCTCTAAGCGAATTATAATTATCCAGCCACTTTTGTTTTTTCAAATTTTGTACATATTATTTATGAAGGCAACAACTCGATAAATACTATGCAAAAAGAATTTGACAGCTTTCTCGTGTTATTTCTGATTGATTAACAGTCAATTATTTTGTTCAATACGCCGGCGGTCGAATCGAAATTTGCCCGAACCGGCTTGTCAAACTCGTGAAATTGAATAAAATACGATTATGACAGTTTGATGCCAAGTAGTCGTAGAACAGCTAAGGGTCCCTGCAGATATGTTACTTATTTTACATGTCATTGTTCTTATAATAAGAAACTAATTTGATTCCACTTGGAATCTTATTGATTGTATCTGTGTTCATCATTCTATCGACAGATCATAGGAAAAAAAAAACCTTGTGAATACACTCCTGCTCCCCGAGAATGTTTACAACTATGCCTTTTTTTATGAAGTCTCCGAAATTTTATACTAATAGCTGATTTTAAATGCTAAATCAAACTCTCAATTCCGCCTTCACCATTATAGACTTAGAGAATCAATTAAGGTTTTGTTAAAATAGAAATACCAACACATAAAATTTCGAGAAAGAAAAGATGGCGGAATATATTTATTGAACATTTTATGACATTTTTATGCTGTCAATCTTTCAGGTTTTTTCGCGCTGCCATCTTTCTTGATTGAATTGAGTTCGTTGTCGTTGTTTGCAATACGAAACACGTGTTTTTGTACTTAAGAGTTTGTTTTTATTTATTATTTTGCTTGAATTTATGAGAGCAATATATTTATTAAAATGTAATGCTATTCTTAAGTAATTACATTTATTTAATATAATTTATTATGACCGGTAACTTGGGAAAGGCTTCATGTGGCCGGCAAGTTATCAAAGGAACTGGTTAATATCTTGGAATAAAAATGTATCGAAACAACTTTTTCTTCAATTTTTTGTTCAGAATTTCAATTTTAATTCGTTGTACGATTACCTTCAATCACAATCAAGTATATTTTTGAAATCAAAAGAAAGACAAAGTTGCAATGATTGTTAAAAGTCCCAACTTGTGTAGTAACATAATCTGTTTTTATTTTTACTCAACAAGTAATTTGTGGCTTAAGAAAAATGCATCATCTATAGTAAGGCTTGTTGGATGCATGTAAATTCAAATGAAGTGGAACTGGAATTATATTAGATTATCAATAATATTTATTGAATTCATTTGACATTCAATAAAGATGACAATAGTTACAGTACAATTTTTTCAGGACATTATAGCCCAATTATTAATTACAAATGTAATTAATATATTTATTTGTTCTCAATCCTTGCAAAACACCTTACAATAGCAATTTAAAATCAATATTGGACTTTCGACACTGACCACAATTTGATCGAAATATGTTAAATGCATAGCATAAATGCCCATTCAATTACATTAAAGAACCACAGTCATAAAAAACATTTGCTTAGTAAGTCCCATCTGGATAGTCAATGATATCATCGTGCTGCTCGCATCAACTGAAGCTTCACCTTTCGTGATATGCTTGTTTATACGCTGAAATTAAACTGGGTTCGTTAGAAGAAAGCTAAATATACGCTTGTCAAATTGGTGTTTTATTGTAACTCGTGGTACATTAAATGGGATCACTCAAATTGGTCAATTACGATCATCCGACAACCAAAAATGTAATCCCCAAATTAGATACTTTTATCCATATAGTCCTTACTTGTGATTGACCAAGCTTAACAGACTTGCTACTTTATTGTTGTTGTTAAATGAAGTCCACTCCCTTGTACCTTATCTGAGAGAGATTGTAATTATTTTTAATGTGTGACAATTACCATTTAATGCGTGTCCAAAATGTTCCAATAATGATTCGGCACAACGTCTCTAAACTTGTTAAATACCGAAATAAGCTACTTCATCAATTTTTAACTTGAAAATATGTACTCAATTCCATCTGTTAACCAAACAGGATGTTGATTTCGGAAAAGTACCGATGCACGTTTTTTGTTGGCCTCAATAACTTCACTAATCGACTGTAGTATCAACTTCTATGAAAACTTAAACTATCGTCTTTCGTCATTCATATCCGGATTAATTAAATATAATTCGAAGAAGTCTGCCATTGTTTGTGTTTTATTTGAGCTGTTATATGTAGTCAAATGTCTTGGCATGGGTCTTAGCAGTGTTTATACTCTGTCTTTCGTTATTTATTTGTGTTTTGCAAATTGGGTGGCCTGTCCGAAAAGAGTAGATCCCTTCCCTTCTCAAAACTTATACAGAGTTGTTAACTTACTATAAACAAACATTTTGTGAGTGAGAAAAAAAGGAATTGCCTTTCTTGTTGATAAGTTAAATTATGAGTCATATTCGTAATGCATGTTGTTTCCTTTGAGTTAAGGTTAAGCTGGACACAGGCTTTACCGCATTTCAATTCTTATCAATTGAACTTTCAAAAGTCAACCGAGTTCGATATCAAATAATTGGGTCACCGTCGACGCACAAGCTCAAATTACATTAGTCGTGTTGTTAAAATGTCTAGATATCAATTCACTTCTGTACATAATGGAGACTACATTGGCAACATGGCAACCAATCGATTGTTTAAATCTTTTCGTGTTCATCGATAATTGGCAAATGTTCTTGTACATTTACCAAAAACATGTAGACACACTTTCGTTTTTGTTACGATACTGATCATACGAGTGATACCAGCGATTACCTCAGCTTTAGAAACCCAATTGAGTCCAAAAACATAAAAACATGGGTTTTTTTTTTTGTTTAATTCTAGTCATTAACACAGATTTCAGAGAGATATAACTCACGTCAGTTTGTATTATTTTTAGTGCTCTTGTGTTAAAAATAAAAACACATGTGTTGAATAAAACAAAACAAAAAAAAAAAATAATCGAACACTCTATCAAACTTTAAACAAGAAATACAAAATTCAGCAACAAGAAAACACTTTCAAAAAACATTTGTAGAACATCACGAGTAGTTTGTTGTGTCAGGGACAAGATTTTAGTGTAAAGTGCTGTGCAACAGCAGCAGCGCCGACGCCACCACCATTTCCATCGCAATCACAATCACCGCGAAATGGGAGAACACATGTCCAACGACTTGTCTCATACAGGTACTAAGTGAACTGGTGCATGCCGAGGGTTGTGCGACTATGGCCATTAAATTAATTTACTTAATTGACTTTCAATCAGATTGCGACGTACATGAGAGTCACAAGTTGACATTGTCTAGAGGAAAAAGTAATACACCGTTCAGTTCTTTGCCAGAGTGAGTGTCAAGTTGTGAACCCCGGTGTCACAACGGAGTAGCCACCAAGATCCAATATCTAGTCTAATCGCCGCAATTAAAATCGATTTGTGACATGCGGACGACATGATCAGAAGCAAAGTAGCCGACAGTGTGTATTTTAGGCTTGACATATACACAAATCCCAGTCAGTCATCAACTCTGTCCGGAATCCAGCAATACAGTGTACATCATCAGTTAAAAGTATTTATGATAAGATTACAAGAAGCAGAAGAAAACCGTACGAAGGAAGGACGACGGCTCACACTCAAACACCTTATCACGGTTTATCACTTCCATTTTCCACTACCATTTGATTAGTTTGCCACGAACAAATATTTAATCCGAATCCAAAGTCAAATCAAACCATTTGACTCACCCCACTTCACGGTGCTGGAAGACAAGCAGGCTGCGTTTCAAGAACTTCACTTCACATTGCTTGGCAGCACTCTCTTTCACGGGTGGATGAGTGTACATGACAAAAATGATAGGCGAACACGATTGTGGATTTGATTTGTTGTGTTTTGTGTGTTTACCCGCTTTATCCACAAATTGATTGTAACAAAGCGAAACGAAGTCCAGCGGCGGCAAAATGCCTCAGAAAGCTCATCAGCGAGAGAGATAGAGAATGGTTCCAAGTCGTACGATGTACAGGAGCCACTTGAAGAGTACAAGTCCGGGTGACTTACCCCACTATCATCACCAACGCTGGTGCTCTGCAATCACCAACAAGCAATGGTAGATAAAATCGTCGCTCGCGTGTGTAGAACACAAGAAAAGCGTCAACGCGTCTCCGCATTCTGTCCGTCTGTCCGCTGGTCCCCGTCTACCAGCCTTCTGTATGCCTGCGTGTGTGTGCACGAAGTTGGGTTCTTGCTTTTTTTCTTTAATTCAAATCGATCGATCGATCGGCGTTGTCAATCTGAACATGTTGTCGGCGTTTTTGATCGGAGCGCTCATGTTTTTGATTAAATTCAAAATCCAGTTGACATTTTTTCAAACTTGGTTTACTGCTTAGTGTCAGGCGTAGAGGGAGCAAGATAAGTTGTTTGTTTGTCCCCTCATATTGATTGTTGATTAGAAAGTTTTTTTTTTTTGTAATGTGTATATGTATGTTTCTCTTACCGATTGCTGTCCACCAATAGTCATATCATCTAACCATTGCACCCTTGCTGACAGATTAATATTATTTTGATTTTTTTTTGTTTTTTGTTTACAGAACGCCGTTTCATCGAGTCCATCATCGCCACCATCCGCTGCATCTGCCGCTGCCACTGTGCCAGTAACGATGGCTGTTACATCAACAGTGCCGCCTGGGGCACGCAGTGCGTCGCCTTGTTCTGCTGCGACTCCTTATGGCCAACCAAACAGCCGATGCTGTGATAGTGGTCGGACAATCTTTACTGATCCGATCACCGGACAAACTGTGTGTTCGTGTCAATATGATTTGTTAAATTACCCGCGATTGGCAGCTGCCGGTGGACTTGTTGCCGCCACTGGTCCTGGTGGTGTTGCGCTGGGCGTGTATCCAGAGGGTATGGCTGCATATCTATCTGGGATGGGAGCTGACCAACCGCCGTTTTATGCGAATCCGGTAAGTTATATATTTTTTTTTTCCATAAAAACATCTTCTAAAATAGTTCCCTTGTGTACATTTCACGGTACAAAAGGCAACAATTGATTCACAACAAAAAAATCCATAAAAATAGTCATTGTTTATTTTTGCAATGATGTCGACTCTCCATAACCTGAGTAATCAGCAGGAACTCCATAAAACATTTCATCTCCAATGCATTCATACAAATCAACAAGCAAACATACAAGCCAAAGAATAAGTGTTCTCATATGCTCGTTGGACCTTCACGTAGTCATCGTCCGAAGATGAAAATTTTCTAAATAAATTCTCTCTGATGCATGGGCGACCACCAGAGATGCAATACACGCGCACCCATTAATCCTTTCCGAGCACCACAATGAGAATATTTCGCGTGCGTTCGCCCGCTCCTTCATCCTTTAGAACTAAGTCGCCAGTGGAGTGTCGTCTGTATTGCTAGCTTAATACCATCGCAATGACATGGGATGTTGACTTTGATGTCATATTTTATTTGCGCCTTATGTGTTCGCGCGCTATACCGAGTAGACAATAAATGAACGAGGAACGAACCGACCACAGCAGCAGTGCACTCGCCGGGGGTGGTCAATGTGGTGGCTCCAGAGGGAACTGAAAAATGACAGTCATCTTTAATGCTGTCCCAAAGAAATGTGTCTCCTTATTCTTCGGACACGCGTCTGCCGCATCCTTTGTTACACTCTGTTTATATCTGTGTAATTGCTTGTTTACATTGAACGATTTTGTGGTTGTGTGGGACCGCACGCAGTGCCGGTGAAGAATTTCATGGGAACTTTTCACTTTTCTGTTTTTTTTTTCTTTTTCAAATTCGAGCGCAGTGTGTACCTGGTGTACCTGCAACTGCACTGGCTGTGACACTTTTACTTGAATCGTTCCCACAATCGTAGGCAAGCCTAATCAAAACATACACAGATCAATTGTTGACAGGGCGACTACAAGAGGAACAACATTTGGAGACAAATGGACCGACAGACACACAGAGCCAAGGAAAAACCAGTCAGTCCCGTTAATTTGATTCCCATAAAAAACAAATCTTAATGACAAATTCCAGCATGAAAACTTAAGTGGCGATTAATCCATAGAGAACAACACACAAAACATGCAAATTGTAAACACCCACTTGACATTGTTGACGTGAGATCTTCTCTCCGCGCATCCATCGGTGTGACAGTTCAAGTCGCGTATATGTACATACGGACTATATCGCAGCAATGGTAGCTGGGCACGGTGTTTTGTTATCGCCTATTCAAAGCAACACAAGACGTCCCATCAATTCCGATGTCACTACCTCACTACACTTCGTTGTTCTAGGGTTTCATCAGACCGATCGATGGCACTATCGTCGCCAGCTCTCTTTCGAGAAAATCACCTGGGCAGATGATCGTGCCTATCCGGCGTGTTTGTTTCCGATCTCTGGTGCGAGACGGCAAGCGGAGGAGAAATTTGAATTTCAAATCGCCTGACAATCGGATATTGGTCGGCGAGAAGCGTTTAATTTGTTAGAAATCTCAAGTTTAATTAAAGCGCCTAAGCGACAGAACTTGCGCGCTTCATTAATCGATTGGTGGCATCTAACTTATCTCCAGATGAGTAAAGTGTATTAATCTTGTTAGAAGCAAATTGGCATGCCCACAAGTGGTATGTGCCAGCCAGTAGTGGCATAAAACCGGTTTCGGTTTTTCTGCAGATTAAATTCTCTGGAGAATGTCAGTGCTGGTAAAAGTAAATCCCTTAGCCATGTGCGACAGCGGCCTAACATGTGTCCTAATTAAAAAGCCACTCTGTGTGCACTGTGCTTGTATCATTGCCCGGTATCGTTGTCAGTGTCAGTGACTCTGAAAACATGTCATTTCGAGAGTTATATCACATCACAGAGTCTGTGTCTTCTTCACACGGACAATGCACAGGACTCTGGAAAGTGTATCGCAAACTTTACGTGTACATCGGGCCATTATTCCCCGAACGATGACCGTGTGGGGAGTGGTTGGATGGAGTGCTCAAAATTTCCATTGAAGGGTTAAAAGTTTCGACGTTGTCACTTTCTAAGTACATCAGTGGTCGTTGAGTGAGGATGGGCATGTCCTATGCATGGTGGTAAGCAATGATGACTTTAACATTCCGTACACATGTCTGGTTACACTTTGGCAACAAAGATTCAATCCTACACTCCTCTGCTGTTAGTCCATTGGGTGCAAAATGGTTTGTCTTTCCGGAACAATACTATTCAACGGATGTTCGGGGCAGAAAATCTCAACACAGCAAATGTGAAAATTGGAAAACTGAGGAAACATCGCCACAAAGACCTTTTACCCATTCCATGTGACATTGGTTGGCCACAGATTGATGAAGTTACTTGGGAAGCCAGACCTTCCGCTTTGTGCATTTCATGCTTCGTATACAGGGGATGACTTTTGTTTGGTGTTCTCTCTTTTTTTTTCCCTCCTGAAAGCAACCTGATAAACGTCTCTTGACTGGCAGGAGAATCGATGGACTGTGGTGATGGGGCGCATTGCTGATTTCAGTCGCAAGTCGAATACCTTGCCTTGTGATTAATTAACAAATTCAGAACATGAAATGTTTTTATTTAAATGCTTACAAAATGAAAAATAAATCAATCGAAAAACTCTCCAAACAAAACGGGCTATCAAAATTGTTCGTGTTTGACATAATGTAAGCAATCATTAACACTGGTTACTTGTTCGGACTGATAAGTCGTCCCATATGATGATGCTGTTTACTCAGACCACACATTCTCGCACGCACATACACGTCGCCAAACAATCAATTTACGGACCGTTCAACACACAGAACAGACAGATCATAGAGGTCAGTGATAACCAACTTGACATTTACGTAACATCAGCGCTGCGGGGCTTGTGGAAGCGAGTGGGTCCAGTACTCGCTCTGTCCACGCACAACAAGCAGTGATCGGCAAATAAATTCGCCATTATCCATTATCGTTAATCCGTTGGCAATTTATGTATTTTTTGGCGGCTGGACGATCTCTATGGTCGGGTTAGGCAGCTACCGTGATCGTAGTAACAACTGCAGTGCAAATTCAAATCACGCAATATTGACCATAAACGTAGGATATGCTATCGTGTACACCATATAACAGTGGTTCGAGGCAACCAGGTCGACCAGTATATCATTTTATTTATGCATTTCTGTATTCTCTGGAACATGTTGGTGAAAATTATTGTGCCAACATGTGAACAGAAGCCAGTAAACAACATCTCAGTTGAACGCGATAAATTCTCAACGCGCTAGATACGAGCGGTCAGTTGAACAAGATGCAGCACAAGCACAAGCACATGCAGAAGCAGAAGCAACTCGATGCTGTTGCCCACGAGACCAGCTACAGGTAGCCTCGTATTCAGAACCTATGCACTGATATGGTATTCTTCATCGTCTGGCCGGAAGGTGCTACATATAAAGGCGTAAAGGGGGGAGACAGAGTGTGTGGAATGGGGGACACATGGTGCGTTGGAATTATTGATGCTCAACGTCTTTGCTGCAAGAGCACTAACCATTTCCAGTCACATTGTGGTAACAATGCGTGAGCAGAGCTGTGGAATGAGCTAAGAGCACAGTTGGTGGGGGATACCTTTGTTGTTCGGTTGGTTTTGTAATTCTAGATAGGTGCGATTTGCAAAATGTCATGTTCGTCATTGTGCTTGAGACCATAATTTGTGCGGATAACGTTGCGTAGACTGTCATGAGGGCTTAGCCATTCTTGTCGTTATCTCTTCTACAATAACATCATCTCCATCAGTTGTTGTATTGTATGTCGATTAGTTCAGTTCAATAAAACACAAACAGATACTTGCTTCACTCGAAGAGATAACGTACAGAGGAATTGCGCGTTAGAGAAAACACGAAGTCCAATTGTCTTGTTGTCTCTCTGCCAACAGATTCCAACAACAGGGAAGTGTCAAATGGGCACTTTTTTATTATCATGTCTCAGCAATCATTTAAAATATAATTAGCATGTCATATTAACTGCGAATAACGAGGAGTAAAACACAATGAAAACATGAATTTTTTGTTGTCTCATTCCGAGCTATGGCGGCTCGGCGTTCCGCTGTTCATCATTATCTGTGGATCTTTGTCACTGTTTTTATAAAGACAGTACAATATGAGTTCAGAGGGCAGCTGTGGTTGTTGTGTTGTGCCTCAAATCTGAAATTAAAATTAGTTCAAGGATTGAATGATGATGAAATAAGTATGATTGTTAAGCGACAATCGCCTGATTTCAAATGATCTCTTTACTTTTGTTAAGGCGTAGATTTTTTTTTCCAGAAGTTAGTTACAGCAGAATTTTAATTTATTTTCTTCCTCTTTCCAGGCCGGACTTGATCTTAAGGAAAATCTAGTCGGAGGTGGAGCGCCTTGGCCTTACCCCTCTGTGTATCATCCTTATGATGCAGCTTTCGCTGGCTACCCATTTAATAGGTAAGTTCCACTAGCATATTGTCATGTTTCACAAAGTGTATGCATTCCTCACTTGAGAACAAATCAATTGGCACGTGGCATACCTTTTTCATTTAAAACATCATTCAATCTCGGGCGTCAGAAATATGAAAAATCTCATACACTCATCACAATGTGATGTGGAGTGCAGCACATTATGATTGTTCTTTTGCCAACTGCGCTCGGAGAATTTTAAGTTTTTAAATTACAAGTAATGGAACTGATATGCGATACCTTTCCGTGCTGGGTCCAAACTCCTAATTACCATTGAATTTAAATACAGTCACGACAACGCACGTTTTCAAGGAGGTTTTTTTTTGTAGGTGCTCAGCGCTGACTTGCATAAATTACTGAAAGAACGCGCTTGACGCACACACAGGACCCTGTTCGTTCAATAAGGGAACGACGCGACACATTACCGATTTTGGCATACCAACCGAAAATACTACACTACCATATGTTGATGCATTGTGTCGAGCCAAGACGAAGGGAAGTTTGTTTTAGACAAATAACCACGAATGATGGCGCCATTCTTTGAGAGCACGACTTGAGGGGTCTTATTCCTAGATACACCGAGTACTTCTATGAGGTGACATCTATCGCGAGTTCAATTTCACTCGCTCACGCAGAACAAGATCGGCGACACACGATCCTACCATTGTGTCTGCGCGTCGTGTATTCTGCTTTTAATCCTCAATCGGATATGTCACGACATAACAGGGAAACATCAATAATTAGAGATCCAAACATAATGATTTGTGGGCGCTGAATGTATCGGAGACTGCATGGAACTGATCCCTCTCACTTGGTCGTTCTGTGTGTTCTCTATGAGGAACAACATCATTCATTTTGGCGAGGAATACAGCAAACAGAACTGTGTACATGACACAGCGTGTGATTTATGGTATCTGACAGATACATCTCGTAGAGAGGTTGTCGCAGCGCGGAGATTAATTGGACGTATTAACTGTGCGATCGATTTGATTCGCAATGCTCGCCGTTCATGGTTACATATATCCTAGTTCTTGCTACATTCTGAGACAGGACTTGTTCACTGCTCCGCTCCGTACTGTGTAGAGGATGTTGCGAGATGAATATCGTACCGGAGATGTTTGCGAACAAGAAAACTTGCAATTGCATGGATTTATCAGGTTATCAATGGAAATCAAATTCATGTTCAATTGTTGTCCCCAATTCCTGTTATATGTATTTCCCCGGACGTCATTGCTGGCATTGCCGGGGTAAAGCCAGAAGAAATGCTAGAGAATTTTAAAGAAGCATCAATACTGAGAACGTAAGAAACTTTTTTCGTCATAAAATTAAACTCATCACAATCGCTATGATGCTACAAAGCTTCCGAAAATGTTTACAGCCTGGCCACCTAGTAGATAGCAAGACCATAAAAGAATAACAAACCTTGTAAGCGGACAATCGTGTACAATCGTCATATACCCAAAAGGCACGGCTTTGAGACTATGCTCTCTTCTGGGACAACATTCAATTAAAACCATTTAACAGCAAATAATTTACCGAGAAATATTGTCAGCCCGAAATGGCAGCTTTACGACGTGACACACCGGACTGAAGCAACACAGTAACACATAACACATAACATACATATAACAATAACAAAACATCCAAATTTAAAAATCCACTCCTCGCGCCAAGGTGCTGACAACAATGACAACCGATTAAAGTTTATTTCATGCGCCTTTGTTTAGTGAGCGGTGAGCGGTGAGCGGTGAGCCCGCGTTCTCAGTGGGGGATCGTCGAGGGGGAGGAAGCTACGCGGATAAAAAAGTTATGAATTGATTTATGCAAATTAGTGGCTGAGGGGGCACTCCGACCAAAGTTGTAATAACAGCTTCCCGTCACGATTCCCTATGGCATTGTCCGACAGGCGAAAAGCCAATCAATCGGTTTGCCCGCCGCCGATAATGATCGCGGTATGTCGTGATGGAGTGTGTGCCGGCCAGGCCAAGAGGAGACACGGCCAGAGATGTGTGAGTCTTGCTTTTTTGGTTTTCGTGTGTCAGATATCCTCACAAGCTGCGTTTGTCGAAAATGAGTAGCCAAACAAATATTTGCACCTATGTGCTGTCCCGCTAAGCAGAAGTACAACAACTGTCAGTGCAGGTGTTGGATATCAATTTGTCTCTCGAATTCGCTGTGTTCAGTTCAGGTGGCAGCAAACTGGTTAAGTCTCCTCCACACACAGCAAGCAAATGCCAGAGTTTCTGCTGCCTCTCTGGAAAATGAGTTAACCTTTCATGTTGTGAATTTATAATTTGACAACACAGCGAGAGCTGCATGCGTCGTTGACTACGACCAGCCAACAGCAGCACCAGCACCATCAGCTAAAGTAAAATCAGGCACCACATGTATGCAGTTTACTGTCATCCACCGCAGAATTGGGGGGGACAGCGGCAGCTTCTATATTGAATTACCAAACGGCTTTGTCATTGCGTGGGCATGGATTGTCGTGGCCAGGAAGGGCCCCATCATTGGTAGCAAATTTAATTTCAATATTCGACTGAATGTATGGAAAAAAGAAGAAATGTTAAACGCATCCCACTGGGCGATGGTGGTGGTGGTGGTGGTGGTGCTGTTGACGGGGGTTTGAATGCGATGTGCCTGCACAGTGGAACACGTGTTCGACACTGACCAACGTTTACATGACGTGAAATTGCTGTTACTGTCCCCAAATGTCGAAGGGCCTCCACCACTATCGTCGCCGCAAAAAGCAATGATAAACATACTCAAACACAAACTCGCATGGCGTACAACAATGGGTGTAGTGCTGGTCCCGGTTGCCGTTGGCTACGCCGTGTGCTGGTGAAGATATTAAAAAGCCACAAATTGGCGTAAATGGCTACCATTAAATGACCAAACCGTTTGGGGTTATGCGTGGGGGTGGTAATTAAAGCAGATGCATCGGGTATGGGCTACAATTGGTGGTCACTCGGGACTGACCAGAAGCAGCTTTGATACTTTTCCGCACCAGCTCTGCGGGTGCCTGAGCGCATATCGATGCGGTTTGAAGATTATTCCTTCGAGTACGCAGTTATGTGGCAATTGAGGTGTCTACCATCCAGAACATGAGCGCACACATTAATCTAATAAATTGCTTTTCATATTATTTTCTTTTTGTTTTTTGTGGTTGGATGAATGTGAAAAAGAAAAGGCAAAACCAAAAAAAACTCCAACTCCCTCTGACTGCAATTGGGGAAAGAGAAACTTCAATTCCGTGAAATTGGTCCTTACAACCTGCTGACTTCGCACGAATGTCGTCGTGAAGTGAAACGCGAAAATAAAATAAAAATCGTTCCTTCCCGTCTCAGAGCCATTTCTCATTATGGTCGGTGCTTATGAATGAAAAACTCTAATTGAATCGTTTGCACGCGCTGCGATTTTTAATCCGATTTGTTCTCGGAATATGTATATACCAACATTTACATACGCATGTAGTTTGTCTTTATGATCCGAATTTTTTTTTTGTTTGTATTACAGTTATGGCATGGACTTAAATGGTGCTAGACGCAAGAATGCTACCCGCGAAACGACATCAACCCTTAAGGCATGGCTGAATGAGCACAAGAAGAATCCATATCCCACTAAAGGGGAGAAGATCATGCTGGCCATTATAACGAAAATGACTTTGACTCAAGTGTCTACGTGGTTCGCGAACGCTCGCCGAAGACTGAAAAAGGAGAACAAAATGACTTGGGAACCGAGAAATCGCGTCGACGACGATGACGCGAATGTGGATGATGATGATCATAAAAGCAACGACGATAAGGATATAGGTAAGCAGTCAAAGTTCTTTTAGAGACAATAATTCTTCTTGTACGTATAATACGTTGTACGTCTTCCTCCTATGCTGAATTATCAGCCTATATCAGTGTAGTCATCATAAACATTTCAAAACGTTTATTTTTTGTTTTTCTTTTTATTTTCTCTAATAGATGCCAAAGACTCTGGTCTGGGATCAAATGAGGACAATGATCGACAGTCGCATCGACTGGATATGCTGGATCGGCCGGAGGGAAATAACAGCGAATGGTCTGGATCGCGTCCCGGTAGTCCCAATGGTTCACCAGAACTGTATGATCGCCCCGGCGGCGGTCATCCACTCTTCCATCCCGCGGCGTTGCATCATTTACGACCTCCGGCAGGTTCACCACCCGATTTGAGTCATCACCATCACCATCCCCATCATCCCGCTAGTGTTAGTACTAATTCAAGTTTGGTGTCCAAGCCTAGAATATGGTCACTCGCTGATATGGCCAGTAAAGACGGTAAGGACAGCAAAGACGGTTCTGGAAGCGAAGGCGGTGGGAGCGGTGGTGGAGGGGGATCAATGCCTCCTCATTCAGTCTATGGTCATCCGCATCAACATTCGTCACCCGGTAAAATACTGTCACCACTACCTGCCCGCATAACAAATTACTCACCTTACGTAAGGCCAGATTTATACCGCGGCTTTTACGGACCAGCTGCTGCGCACCTAAGTGGGCCCTCACAAGAATTCCTCGAACACCAAAGATCGTTTAGTGCCACTCTGGCAGCACACAATGGCCTCAGTATGAATCCGTTGCTTTGGAAAGCGGCTGTCTCATCTGCCGGCGGTGGTCCACCATTTGCACCGCTCAGTTTAACAACGAATAATCATCATATTGCGCCGCCATCAGGTGCATCACCGTCTGCCTCTAGCACATCGTCATCGATTGGTTGTGACGCTCCGCCACCAGTATCGTCAAATCAGGGCCACCAGGGACCTAGTTCGAGTCATTCGACATCGTCCTCATCATCTGGTAAGCTTTCACCGCCCATTAACGTAACATCATCGGGGTCTGGTCAACCATGACCTCTGCCACTGTTATCACCCCCAACACTACGACCACCACCACCATCCACAACATCAGTAGTAACCACCTCGTCTTCGCAGCAACAGCCACACCTTCAACCGAATCAATTATCCGCATTTCGATCGTTGGTCGCGTTTCGCGAACAGCCCAAGCTGACAATTCGACCCTAAACGGTGACAGATACAGACAACTTTTTTTGTTTCATCAAAAAGAAATGGAAAATCTTTCGGACAATAATTTACATGTGATTTATTTGTATTTCATTCGAAAATACATATTTAGGTAATGGACTTTTAAAATGAAAACAAAAAAAAAAAAAAGAAAGCAAAATTTGAAAAAAATAACAAAAAATTAAGCAAAAGCTACTTGTCACCAAGGCCTCTCTTTGAGACGTTGTCCTTATTTCTCACCCTCGAGCCCAGTTCGCGGATTTAACTTATGCAATCAGAGCTTATAGGACGTAAATATTCACAACTGTAAACTCAAAACGAAAATAAAAAATACTAGACTAGCAAGAAACCAAAATTGTACCATAACTAACCCCGAATAAAGTGTATGTATCTCCCCAAACGCGAGTGATTTAGTTAATTATAGTTTTCTTTTTCTTTGGAATTGTATATTTTGAATTTCTGCAGCATATAAAAATTATCAATTGTAATTTTGTTTTGTTTTTGTTTCAATATAATTGAATTCGATTACATTGGGCATGTGTGTGACCGCACAGCATGGAAAGTTGTATGTATATATTAGCGACTAAGCGACAAAACGCTCCACTCTGTCAAATTGTAAATTCATCATTTGCACCCGACTGTAAATATTAGACTCCTAAGTGGAACATATTTCCATTGATATCCTGCCTGCCCCTCTTTTTATCCAAAGCAGAAGAAAATTCAAAGAAAAAAAAAAAAAAAATAAAACAAAAAAAAACGTCGACATATCACGCAGAGCATATAGGGTAGAGAAGGGGCAAGAATGGTGGAATGTGGTGGTAAATTTCGTACTCCTCAAGTAAATCAGCAGCGACATCCTTTTTGTATCCTTTGTTAGTTTTAAGTTCAACTTTTTGTTCCTCTTTTGTATTAATACTAAACAGTTGTTTATTTTTTGTTTGTTTTATCTTTTTATTTCTTAATTTTGCTGTGTAATTTGGTTGTCTTAGTTCTAAATGAAAATTATATAAATATAACTATACGAATATATTTACAAAGAAACAAACACACACACACAGAACAGTGAATTGCACATGTGCGTTATAGCGTGGAGTGAATATGTAAATTGTAAAACATTTATTGAAAAAAAAAAAGAAGAAAATAATATAAAATTACAGATAAGCAAACGATTCAATAGAATGAAGACGAATGTGATCTGAAAGTATGAAAGGCGCGTGCCCAGTGTGCTGGGCGTGGCACAGCGGTCATAACGTAACAGTGTACTATAAATGCATATATATGCATGAGTTTATATATATATCCATGTATATTTATATGCATCTATATATATATTAAACTGTATGTATACACAAATTAATATTAGGTATTATTTAATTGATAAATAATGGATAAGATGTTATCACTAAGAATAATTAATAATAGAAATGATAATATGTTAAAATTATTATAATTGTATAAGAAACTACAACAATGATAAAAACAAAAAAATAATTGGAAAAAAAGAACACTTAGTTGCAATAATTAAATAATATTCCCTAAATAAAGGAAACAATTAATTAAAAAATGAAAATCCATGTAGCTTTCATTTCATTGCCACTACAGGAATAATATCTGCGACAGTGTAAGTATCATTTATGCACATCTTTACGAAAGTTTCAAGGAGAAGGAACATTCATTTTTGTCATCATGCATGGTAGAAAATCAGCAGCGTTGGGGTGAAGGTTCTTTTCGGTGCGGAATAAGGTCATAGTTTCTTTTAAGTTTTGAGTCTTAAATTCGGTTTTTGAAGCTGCATAACAGATTGAAAGTTAAAATCAGTTGCAATTGGAGTTTCACATTCAAACCACAAAGGACAACAAATTGAACAACAGATCACTTTCGTAACATCTACGATTGGATTTTAGGCAACACAATGCATTTCAATGAAGTAGAGTAAACTGGTAAGTAAAATAGTTTTCTGGACACTCTAAGGTAAGGCCAAACGTCCGGCTCAGGAGGGGCGATTTAAGGTAAGTCTAATTTTATGCAATGTTTTTTGTCTAAAGAAATGCTTACACTGGGTTACGAATAGAAGTGAACAGATTAAAAAACATGTGATTAGGAAATAAGGTAATAACCGCACATTAGTTTTGAAACCTTATAAATAAAGTAATCTGCCCTTTTTAGGTATTATCTTTTTGGCAACACTGGTTTAAACAGCTGACTCACGTTTCGTGTTTTGTTTCACTGTCAAACATCTTCAGTTTGGTCTATAATTTAACCATGAACCGTCTTACAAACGAACAACGCTTGCAAATTGTTGAATTTTAGTATGAAAATGCGTGCTCTGTTAAGAAAGTTTAAAGCGCTTCATTCATTCTACATTCTTCTTCATCGACGAAGCTCATTTTTTGCTCAATGGGTACGTAAATAAGCAGAATTGTCGATTTTGGAGTGAATATCAGCAAGAGCTGCAAGAGCCACCAATGTATCCAGAAAGAGTCACATTTTGGTGCTTGGTGGCATCATTGGACCGTACTTCTTCAAAGATGATGCGAATCGTAACGTAACTGTGAATGGTGAGCGCTACTGTGTGATACTGTGATGATATCCAACTTTTTTTGCCCAAAATGCAAGAGCTTGACTTGCAGGACATGCGCCACATGCCACACAATACGCCCATCAATGGACTTATTGAGAGGCGAGTTCGGTAAACATTTTATTTCACGTTCGGGACCGGTCAATTGGCCGCCTAGATCGTGCAATTTAACGCCTGCAGACTATTCTTTGTGGGGCTATGTTAAAGCTCATGTCTATACAGACAAGCCCGCTTCAATTGACGCATAGGAAGACAACATTGAAGCATTTATTCGTGAGATACCGTCCGAAATGTTGGAAAGAGTATGCCAAAATTGAACTAAGCTGATTGACCATTTGAGGCACATTCAAGGTCAACATTTGCATGAAATGATCTTCAAACATTAAATTATAAGGACCGTACTATCGATGCAAATAAAGATTTCATGAATTTTCTGAATTTTGTGTTTTTTTTAACTTTCCAACAGCTTTTAAAAAATCACCCTTTATATACAGTGGATTCTCCCTATGTCCGTCATATATATCAAAATGTGTATTCAAAAATATGATTAACGATGTTAGAGAAAAATTCAATTTAGAGAGAAACCAGAGTATATCTGAAGGTATACAGCTGCGATCGACATTAAGTAATCGTTCCAAACAACGCTACCGACAGTCTCTCCTCCTATCTACCTTCATCATATCCTCCCACTCAATGAGGGATATCTCCCTTCTTCTTAACGAGCTGCATTTTTGAAGCTTAACTGGATCGGTACAGAAGAACCATAGGACATCTTTTTTTTATCCATGAGACGTTCTTAATTGATTATCCGCCGGTGGACAATTGAACAGGCGATGTGGACGATGACGACTACCACAATCTTGTCTGGTACATGCCCGTGCTTATCAAAGTGGAGACAGTGCACTGTGGAGGGTACTATAGTGCGGTACTGCGATTTGGTGTTCGATGTTGTCAATTTTTTTGTCGAATGTTTCATCAAACACCCGCATATCGACCTAGATGAACGAGCTTAATCCCAGCTTGAACTGCACCATCGTGGCGAACCATAGCAGCTTCGCTCTCGCAGCGAATTGGTTGTTATCACATGCACCGACTTTTTGTTGGGAATCAATTTAAAAAGGTCTCTGTTTCAGGATGTTCAAATATTTATCTTTAAATTTATTTTTTCCGTCCGTCAGCTAGAGTCATTTTAGATGGGTGTGCATCTTTGCCGATCTCTAATTCAACAAGTAAATGAGTGTCAAATGCTTGCTTCACAGTACACTAAGCGTTGTTAGGCATTTTCTCAGGATATTTCTTTTAAAGTCGTGTCTCCTGTCAGCTTTGAAGTCAAATCACAAAAAATTAATATATAAATAAATATATAAATAAACTAAAGTAGAGAAAAACGCCAAGAATGGACGGATATGTTTATCAACTCTAGCGGTAATGTGTCTTCTGACGAGGTGTTTTCTTGATGAATATATTTCCTAAAGAAAATGTGTTCTTGCAAAAACTTAGAAATAGTATAAATGTAACGCTGAGGCGATCGTGTCTATTTAGGCTGTCATCTCATGCCTTTCATAGTGTCCCAAGGCATCAAGTGTAAATGTTGATGTTGTGCATGACATCTTGTGAAAGTAGATAGGCGTAAGGGTGGTAGAAACCAGTGATGCTCAATTTGTGCGAAACTAATTTTAAATCGTTTTTAGAATACATTCTCTGAAAGGTTAGAGCTTAGAATGTCTCAGCGTCTAAACGTCTAAGCATCATACACACAGTCTTATAACGAACTGAAGCTACAGTTGAACTATCCTAAACGTATTAATTTGTCAGCTAACAGCTAGGCAGTGTTAACTATATTATACTAAGGAAGGCTACTTTTACAAATGCTTTTTTCGACAGCAAGCTTTTCCACCTTTTTGGCAAGAGAAGTGAGACGCAAGAAGATTTCCAAATACCTTACTTATACGTACGTGAAAAGATTTTCACATCTCTTGCCTACGCGGTGGAAAAGTTTACTGTCGAAATTAGCGTGTGTAAAAGTAGCCGAATATGAAAATCCCATGAAATTCACCCGACAAGCTTCACCCCACAAGAAGTGTACACAGTATGGAGTACGGTTTAGACCCAGCCGCTGAATACAAAATTAAGCCAAATGTTCGTGAAGTGAATAACAATAGAAAACATACACTGGACATACGACAATAAGCACATCGGTTATGATCTGTGATGAGTTTTAAAGACTCAGCGACAAAATATCTCCTCCGCGTGAGCCCTTTATCAATGGCGATATGGTGATACTGTAAAGTGCTTGCGAATGTGACCAAGAACCACTCCATTTCCATTGAAGTCAGGAAATGTTTAAACAATTTACAAGTGAAACAGATGTCAGATCCATCGTTTGCATGACACACCTTCACAGATGCACTTAAATGTCTGTACTGTCATTGTGAAGGTTTTGTCTACGCTCCAGTAAATAAAAAAAAAACCCATCGCTCAGGAGTGAAGTCGTATCCCATCAAAAAAAAAAAAACTCTTGTGTCCACTTTCACATATGCATACAAATGCAAATGAGTGTGCAAATAATTTAATAACTTTGTTCCCATGATTGCAAGCTGGTACTACTTAGTGCTTATGGATAATTTGCATAATAGGGTGCGGCTGAATTCTCTTTACCGTGGAATAAAACCAACTGCTCTACGCACAAAACCAATTAATTCCGTCAAATCGCTGATTCGAATCGCTCCTCAAACCCCAATCCAAGTCGAATGATTTAATGCCCCGGTGACTACCTGGAATTGTTATAAACATGTTAAACTCATCATAAAGTCAGCTCCAGTGGACATGACTTGCCACACATGAGCGATGAAAGAACTGAGTTTGTGACATTTTTATTTTTTGCTTTGACTTGATCCCCAAAAACCGTCCACAGGACAGAACATTCCGTCGTATGCTCCGGTGTAGCCACGGTTATAGGTTTCAAACTTTTGATCAATCTCAAGTGTTTCGTTTGGAGAATTTTAAAAACTCAAAGACCCTTAGCATCGGATAACTACATAGACTGCAAAACACGCGCATATTGTTGTTGATACGCAGAGGGAGCTGCTTTGCGATTTGATTTATGAAGATCAAAAAGGATGGCCTCTGTCACGGTGGGGAAACATATTCGACCGCAAGTTCGATGTGTTCCCAAATCCTTACAGACGATCCAGACACACTTTGATGATGTTGTTTCCAATAGCGAGTACACATTAATCGTGGCAAGATATCGGGTGAATCTTTACAGGAATAACATACATTTCTGCTTTCGTCACACACAAAGAGTTATGACAGCGGCATTCCATTCAGGCCGCTTCACTTGGGAAGAGCAATCAGCGACGGCAATAAAAACCGGAAAAAATCGCAGAAAAAAGCACTCCAAAGAGTCGAACAACAAATATGACGACATTTTTCGTTTCGATTATCATCATTTAGTATTATGTCGTTGGGTTGTAAATGCATGTTCATTATGTCTGTACCGGACGAAGACTCACTTCTTCGGACAGAGTAATGTCTTGGCCTGAATGGGGGTATACACTTGTTGTATTTACACTGAGTTGTTCCTTGTCTAAGTTTTAGATTTAAATGTGCCCTATAATATTTTTTTATTAAATCTATTCCTTGAGCTTCCTAGAAAGCTTGGCAGAGGCATTGAGGCGGTGTTTGGAAAAGTTTTGAAGGGTTATTCAGCCTACGCAAGTATAAACCTTCCACCGACTATCTGGGTAATTTTCTAGTGTCTTAAAGCGTTCTACATATGTGCAATGTATTCGTTGCGAAAGTGGATGTTGGTGTGATGGACTGCCAGCAAGGACGTCGGTTCCAAAATTGGATAAGTTATGTGAGAACAAATGACTGGAGCAGCGTGCCCAGGACCGTCACCGGTAGAAGGCAGCAATTGCTCTGGCTAGGTATATAATTTGATTCACTGTATCGTAATAAGATTGTGAATATCTGTACTTGGATTGACAGAAGTTTTTCTGATTCCAACCGGCTGACTTGTTAAGCAAAATAAAGATGGATACTGAAACGAGCTTCCACGTTATTTTTTTAATTTTTTTTAAAACTTAATCATACTATAATTGGTGGTCCTTAATTGGTGGTATTACGGCCACCTTGACTTCCTGATATCTTGGGATATTGGAGCTCTATATTCAGGTTTGTCCACATTCGATCGAATGTGTGTTCGAACAATCGGTGCCAGACACTATACTCATTCATAGCTGATTAGATGTGTTAATGTTTAGGTGGTAGGAGTAGAACCTTATTCCCATGTTCGTATTTCGTCTATCTGCAATAATGTCTAAAACTCTTCAGCGACGAAAGAAAGGCCTGACATAAATTGCCAAGGCTTTTATCCGATGACTAAGTATGCTAACTCATCTTGGCTGGTATTCTCATCAGATCACTCTTAAGTCTGATTTCGGACGCAGATTCTGTCACATGCACTCATTTTCTAGTTTTACCACATGAATTGCACTTTCTAAGCTTATGTTCAACAATATTGGTATTCTCAATATTTTTTCTACGCAACGTCTGAAGTGTGCAATCTGATATCCGTTCTTCAACCAAGGGGTGTAATGAAGTATACGTGATTATTTCGTTTATTCTTATGAATTCTTCACCTTGCACCCAGTTAAGAAAGTTTTTGCGACTTCTGCTCATATCAGAAAAATTTCAAAAATTTAAAAAAAAAAAACAACTGAGCCTTTAGACCATACACACATAGAGATATGTGTAACCGGCTATAACTTCAGGTGTTGTATTTAACTCTTAGCCTTTATACGATCAATACAACTTAGCAAGTAATTGTCTCGGCTCCCAAATGGATTTTAAATCTGCAAATTCAAAAAACCTGAAGTCATACTACATGAATGTCAAAAAAAATATGTGTATTCTGTACAAAAAAAAAAAGAAATTCTTCAGCCAGATTCGAACACAGAACTTGCAAGCAAAATGTGTGAACAACACAACAAACCCAATCCGCTAACAGACCCGATTATTTTCAATGTTTTTGTTTTTGGGTTTCACTTACATCGTATAGGTGAATGTGTGACATACTTACGTGCATTCTATTATAATGTGATTTATAGATAACCTTACAAAAAAATATCAGGACCACCTCTGTTCCTTAACCAAGTACACAATACGCCGACTGAAGCTGATTAAATATTCATCGAGGCATCCAATAGTTTACTTCTACTCTTGATGAACAATTTGGTGCACAGACTGATTTCACCCGTTAAACAAGAAAGGCTCGTCTGACACAAATTTAAAAATCGAATCATTATTCGATATACATGTATTTTGTCTCGTCTTAATTTGAACGTCAGTCCATGTCGATGAATCACGGTAAAGTGGAACTTTGCACTGTAAACGCAGTTATCCACCGTGGTCCGTGGATCATAAAAATCGCATAATAAGAAAATTATGAATGCATAATCAATCAGAATTGTCGGTGATTAAAGGAGAACATAAATTTCTATCTGTCACTAGATTCATCGTTTCGTTCTTCTCTTGATGTACTGCTTTCGAGTTTTCGATGGAACGCTCTGGTACAGCAGAGACACCGCGGTATCAAATAAGGGGCTGAGTGCTTACCTTACATTGCGTACAGTTTGGCTGACTGCTCCATCGATCGAAGATTGAAACGAAAATTTCGTGAACTAATCGGTTTTTGTAGAGAACGCAAACATACGTCAACAGTAATTGAACGTGACCGACAGTAATTGGCCGATGAATTGAATCAAGTTGTCAAGAGATTATTGATTCGACATTTTGCGATACTTTTAGCGAATCATGTTATGTGTCATGAATTGTTGAATCATATTCGAGAGCCAAATGCTTGGCATAGTGCACTTTAAAATATGTTACAGTATTTACGTGCATTAGCAGATAAGATTAATTATGAGAAAACTAACGAAATTGCTCTCATTACACTGTTCATTTACATGCCTGAACCTCATATGAAAGATATTGAACATTGAACGAGTGTGATTATCTATCAAACGGCGATTTGTTACTTTGCTATAAATTAACTTTATTACTGGACCGAATGTCGCATTATCTGCGAAGTCGGAAGGCAAATTGCATTTGCATTTAATAATTGCAGGCGCCACAGTTTTATCAATCAATTGCAATACTGGCGGTAGACTCGGAACAGGTCTAAGGTTAATTGAGAACTCATGTTTCAATCAATTATTGTGTTGGATACATAAAATTAGAGACTAAGTCGAATTATCCAAATAGTGTTTACATTGTTATAATTAATGGATGAGGTCATGTGATCAGTACCAGAACTCAGCTGAGAGAGTTTGGAATAGAAAATCCAATGACAGTTACTTGGAGTGAGTGAGGCGATAACAACACTTGCGGAAGTTAAAACATTTTTCTTTTCAAACGCTTCACCGAGATATTGATTGAGATATACTAATTGATCGAAGAAGGATTTCGAAGTCACTTAGGGATTTGCGCGTCGCTTCATTATTTCATTGTGTCTTGTTCAGCAGATTTTTCTTTAGTGTGACAAAGTCCGACACTGATTTTGAACTTAAGAAACTCCTAAGGCAAATCCCACTTGTAGTAAATATAGAAAAGACGAAACAACCACAACGATATTCTCCATATCGTCAAATATCATCGCTAAATTCTACTCTGCATCATTTAAGGTTCCATAGGCCTGCTAGGTGGATCGGGGTATCTAAGGTTCATCCGATTTAAGTAGGAAAGCAATTTAGGCTTTTCTTGAATTTGTCTTGATTAAAGTCGGAAAACAATTTGGGCTTTTCTTCAATTTGTCCTGAAGCTCTTATAATAATAATAATATGGGTGGCGCTACAGCCCGTAGGGGGGCAGGGCCTAGCTTCTTAGCAACCACTCGTGTTGTGCGTGCTATTGTTCCCACACGAGTGGAAGGGACCTATAGTTTTATGCCGACTCCGAACGGCTAAATTTGAGAAGCCCTTTCTAGACAGGAAATACTCTTTGAGCATTGTCAGTGACTCGAAAGACGTGGGGCCGTAAAAATTTTTTCTGTCGCTCAGAGCTGGAATCGAACCTACGACATCGAGGTTGGGGTCGACGCACGTACCCACAACGCCACGGGCCACCACTAAATTTATTATTTAAGAAGCTCTTAGATCATTGAAAAAGTGGGCTCAAGATTGCGAACAAAGGGAGCCATCCGATTTTTCGATCTCCTACTTACTGTCTATGACTTGGAACAAACGCGTGTCAACTTCTTTTTAACCGTAGAGTGAACAGCAAGGAAGATGTTGACTAGAAGTCTTATGACAAAAATTTCAGTGTCCTGACAATGGGTATGGCTTATGTGCTACAAATATACATGTATTATTTCTATTTGCAAAACACTGCAGTAGGGATGAAATTTCCACCAAGCGGCCAGAATCGCTTGTTAACTTTAAGTTTGAGCTTTGAAGTCTCCAGTAAATATGGTGGTTCTGGGGTCGATCACCGAATTAAACAACTCACGGGTCCAGCTCTTTCGTGTGACTAACAACCTCATGGAGTACTCTAGATATAGATAAAGTTTTTTTTTTAAACTTCTGAGACTGAGATAAGACAGTAGCTTCCATAAAACAATAGCATGCCCATACGAGTGGGCGCTGCAGAAGCTAGGCATTGGACTATCTCTCCGCAGTAATGTTTTATAAGGCGATCCACCAAGTCTATCAAGGTCCTGAATATAGACGATATTAAGTTTAGAATCAATCTTGACAAGGACAACAAGTTTAATTATGATTGGCTCACATATGTGTGTGCTTCTATTACTCTCACAGCTAAACTGGAAGCTCAACATCCAGGAAAGTGTCAAGAAAGCCTCTTTTGCCCTTTTTAGCTGTAAAAAAGCCATTTGATGCAACCACGCATCACTCACCGGATTTTCACCTCTATTGTCAGACCGACACTTTTGTATGGAGTCTCAGTTTGATGGACAGCACTAAGTAAGACTATCAACTGCAAGGCCCTCAACCGATTACAAACACTTGTCTGCCTGTGCATTAGCGGAGCATTGAGAAGTACTCCTTCAGATGCACTGAATATTCTCCTCCAACTGTGGAGCCTTGAGTCTCAAAACACTCCCACTGTGGTCCGAATTCAATATCGGCCACTCAACTATTCTCAAAGAATTAACTTCCTTCCGAGCACACTGTCCGCCTAATACGCCAGGCTATCTTCGAGAAAAAGATTTCGATCAGCATTCCTTCCAGATCGGACTGGATGTCTGACAGGCAAACGTTGGATGATCCTCTGTGTACTTTCACAAATGGAATTGAAGACAAACGAAGGGGTGGGTGCGGGTGTATATTCCCAAGATCTTAACTGCACCTTCTCCTTGAAGCTTCCTGATCACTGTAGCGTTTGGTTTCAGTAGCGCTATGGCTTCAGGCAAAAACCATAGCGATTAAAGATGCGCTGTCATGGCTCAAAAAAACTATCAGGGAATAAGTCACCTTAACATCGCCTACAAAATTTTCTCTGCCGCTCTGTGTGAGATCAGTGCGGTTTCAGGCCTGGGAAGTCCACTATCGATCAAATTTTCACATTACGGCAGATCCTTGAAAAAACCCTAGAGATGCAGATCGACGCCCACCACCTATTTGTCGACTTTAAGGCTGCATATGGCAGTACGCATAGAGACGGGCAATACAACGCCGTGCCTAGTTTTGACATTCTTGCAAACTCGTCAGGTTGTGAAGGATGACAATGGACTCGCTGCTCCATCAAGGTCGGTAATGAACTCACCGATATCTTCAATGTCAAAAAAGGTTTTAGGCAAGGCGACACGCTGTCATGTGATTTCTCCAACATTGTACTTGAGAAGGTCGTGCAAAACTCACTCGCCAATACTAGAGGCACGATGTTCCAAAAGTCCGTTCAACTGCTAGCATACGCGGACGGCATTGGCGTGATTGGCCGAACTCAGCGAGCTGTCAATGAAGCGTTTGCTTGTATTGAAACGGAGGCGGCAAAATGGGTTTAGCGGTGAATGACGGCAAAACAAAGTATATGCTGTCATCAAGAAAGGAAACACAACATCGACGTCTCGGTAGCAAAGGACTTCATCTACCTTGGCTCCCAAGTAAATAGTGCGAACAACATCAGTACCGGGATTAAGCGCAGAATAACTCTTGCCAACCGTTTAGGCAATTGAGTAGCAGAGCCCTCTTCCCAAAGACCAAGCTCACCTTATATAAGACCTTGATCATCCCTGTCCTACTCTACGGCGCGGAAGCTGGGACTATCTCAAGAGCGGATGAGGAAGCGCTTGGTCTCTTCGAGAGAAAAGTTCTGCGTTCAATCTATGGTCCTTTTTGCGTTGAAGGTTCCTGGATTCAACCACGAATTGTACGGGCTGTACAGCGACATGAGTCTAGTCAGGCGTCTACGGATTCAACGCCTAAGATGGCTAGGCCATGTTGACCGCATGTTCAACACTGCTCCAGCCCGAAGAGTCTTCGACACCGAACCAATTGGACAACGCAATAAAAGACGACCACGAACCCGATGGCGCACTCAAGTGGAGAAGGACCTCAACCAACTTGGAGTGCGAAATTGGAGGCAGCTGGCTTAAAATCGTGCCAGCTGGAGAGGATTGTTGACCGAGGCCCAGGTTCACACCGGACTGTAGCGCCACAAAAAGAAGAAGAAGAAGTCAGTTAACATTCACCTGATGTGGGTGCCGGGCACTGTGACATACCAGGAAATTGAAAACCGATGAGCTCGCCAGGCGTGGTACAACCGCGTCCCTATCAATTACAGGGGTACCACCTTCCATGCCTATCGCTACAGCCTACCATCTTCTTAAGATTTACACAACTAAAACCACTAATGACAAATGGCTAGAAGGCACCACCTGCCGTAAAACAAAAGAAACTGGCCATCACCTAACCTAAAACGGTCACTCTATCTACTTAGACTCAGCAAGCACTCATTAAGGACCCTCATTGGAGTCATAACCGGGCACTGTGCAATTGGCACTCATGCTCTCAGGATGGGTGCTCCATATAATGATTTTTGCAGATGCTGCATGGATGAAGGGAAGGAAGAACACACTCATCACATACTCTGCTCCTGTAGTGCTCTGGCTAGTCGTAGGTTCCTACTACTTCAGCGGCTCAATGAACTAAACAGGGCCGACATAGACCAGCTACTTCGTTTCACTAGAAGCACCAACAGGTTCCAGTGTTAAGAGAAATCAATCCGCGTGGTATCACAATGGCTTGCAGTCAGCCACTATACCTTGCCGGTGTGGAGGAGTGACCAGTTATGCTGATATCGAATGTGCATATAAGGATAATAAGTGCTCACTGATTCTTGGATTGTCGCTTTTGTTGGCAAAATATACGTTTGCTTCCATTCCATTCATATTCACTAATGAATTCTAGAGGAGTAATGAAAAGCTAGCGTTGGCCACCCACACTTTTTGCAAGCGCTTCAACGCAAATCACAACACACCCCAGTTTGAAATGCTGGCGGTGTCCGATTCGGAGACGAAACATCTACTTAAGAATACAAATGAATTCAAGCGATTAAAGCTCGATTAATTACAATGCATTGCAATCAGTACAACAGTGGTATACGGTGTATACTCATCCCGCGTATAAACGCCCTTGACGTCGTCTGATATTGCCAACATAAGGACGCATGCACATCGTTTCACATCTTCAAACATAAATATTACACCAAGGTGTTGAGAGGCAGTCACTGCAACGCCGTCGCCGCGTCTTGTTTTTGATCATCTTCCCAGATACTGACAACAGTTCCGAGCGATACCAATAAATCATTCAGCATTCTGCGGGTGCTAGCCGGTTGGCGGTGGCATGGTGTTGGTGTTGGTGGTGGTGCTGCTGCTGTTGGTGTTTCTGTTGTTTTTGTTGTTGTTATTGTTGCCACTTTGCCGATGATCCACAGATCAGGCTGTCGACGACTTGAATATTAAAAACCACGTACCAAGGTGATTCTAGCGTCACTCGCTGAACGCCAAAATCACTTGCCAACCAAATACGATTCGGTTCCGCTGTATAAATAGAAACTCGCACCACTCTTACAGTCGTGAGTGAGTCGACCGACGACCGACGTAGTTGCAGCTCACTCACAATCGCGTACGCCCGCTTGCTAATTTCGAGTTTTATTTGATTTTAATTGCACTTAAGTAGCAATGAGATCAAAGTATGAGATGCATGTGAATCCAGGACGGCTTACTGTTGGCCTGTTGGCTAAGACAACACGCGTTTCCATATCGCCCATCTGTGGCGCTTCCCAATGATCCCGATGATGAAGTGATATCTTCCTCAATGAGGTGATTATTTCTGTCACTGCTGAAGAAGCGCGTGGAAGACGCGGCGAAACGCGGCGCGGCAGGGCGCAGCGCACATCGGGGAGTGTACAGAGCACAGCAGAGAGCTTCTTCGTTTCTGTCGTTTCGCAATGTCGAGAGTAATTCGTTCGGTGATGCTTCAATTTCGCGCACCACACCGACACTGGCTGTCAAAATGATGTTTCTTTTGGACAGAATAAATGAGTGCGGCCACCACCCCCTTATTAGGTTGATTTATGATCTTCCGGAATGTGCGGGATTTATGTTTATCCGAAACGAGTTGTGTTGGGTGATTGCACTTTGATCAGCTAAATTGGCGAGGAGTGCGTCAGAGGTGTCCAGGGCAGGAGTGCAGCACCCGACCGCAAACACCATGTTCATGTTGGAGAGGATGGCTTAGCATGCATATCAATTGCGGACTGTGCGGTGGAATTTCTCGCCTAATGACAGAGAAACACATTTGATATTCACAATGCATAGGCAAATCGGATACTTGACGGACGGATAGACAGACAGTGTGTAAAATCACTTCACTCGGATTTGAATATGAGCTATGGCCTAAGGGCCAACAACTGTCAGGCGAAGTGGCGCCACGGCAAATGCCTGCATGTGCGTCGTCTGCATGAACATGATATTATGGTAGTTGCCTTCCTACTGTGTGTGAGTCCACAAGAGATAGAACGAGTGCAAGTATTTCGGACTCGGTTACAGGTTCTTTGTGATTCCGATGACTTAATTTTGGTTTTTGCTACTGCTGTTGACGACGGCCTTTGGACGCATGTCCATACTGGATCAAATGTTTCGCTTTTGGGACATCTCCTTATGGACAGGACACACAAGAACTACGTGCTCAGCATTTCGAGGAACGAATTAACAATTTCCTCACTAATTGATCGCAGATCGCTCGGGATGGTGTATGCTGTCGACCGTGGTGGACTCCTTGCAGCGGAATTTCGATCACAGAATCGCCAGTCGGAGCAGCGACTGACAGTCGGAGAATTATTGCATGACATTTGTACATGGACTCGATATGTTGCGCCGATGGAAATATGAATTTATGATTTCAGATTTGGAACCAATTGAATTTATAATTTGTTAGTGGTTTTTTTTCTGTCGAACGAGAGTCGGAGGCATTCTGTCCGAAAATGAACACAGTGAATACAGTATTGGAATTTTGATAGACTCGATTGTCGGGGCAGTGTGTTGCGATCGTGGACAAATAAAGCACACATAACTTTGTCTTGAAAGATTGCTTTGCGTCAGAACTACTCTGCAGTTCCTCTTATGGCATTATGGGTGTTTTTAATTACATCAAAGCGTTCGCTTCGATTCATTAGTTGGGACTGCTGTAGTTTCTAATGAAGATGTTCGGAACCTAAATGGCAAAAGTATGTCTTTGAACACGATGTGAGTGCTATCTTCTGTGTTTGCTTGATAGTCATGCTTTATTTGAACGTGGGTTTGGTCAGTGCTATAAAGAGTTTTATTACAATGAGCTGTGGAAGTGACAAGGTTGCTTTTATGATTTGTGTAGGGTCTTGTTGTGTTGCATGTTAATTCTGTAAATATTGAAATTCATTCAATGTATGCTTGTACACTTGTAAACTTTAAAAAACATAGTCGACAGAGGTATGTTTTCCGCTTTCATTAAATATTTTCCTTTTTCGAAAATTGGATGTTGAACAATTACGGTATTTACTTAGCTTTTACTACTAGGAATGTGCTGCGCCAGATTTAAACGACTTACTCATAGGAAGGTGCATATGTGAAACTGACCGAAATTCACAAACAAGCATATCTGCAAGTGCCATATGCCAAGACGTCTGATATGTCCAATCATTGAAAGATTCGATGGCGTGTATTTATTGATGTAAGCTGCTGCCTATCCCTATGTATGCGTTGGTGGCGTCTGGAGAGAAGATTTAAGGAAAATGCTGTACGGCGGCATGCGCCTTGTCAAGCACCTACTGGTACAAGACTTAAGATGGCTAAGCCATGTAGAACGTACGCACATTACAGTTCCGGCCCGAAAAATTTTAATAAAGAACAATTTTACAAAGATAAACAGCTTTCTATATATTTCTATATCTTCTTCTTCTTATTTGATTGACGCTACAGTCCGGGGTGGACCTGGGCCTCAACGAACATGCCTCTCCAGCCAGCACGATCTTTCGCCAGCTGCCTCCAGTTGCGCACACCAAGTTGGTTGAGGTCCTTTTCCACTTGTGTGCGCCATCTAGTGCGAGGACGTCCTCTGTTGCGCTGTCCCAATGGCTCGGTGTCAAAGACTCTTCGGGCCGGAGCTGTGGTGTCCATCCGCTCTACACGACCTAGCGATCTTAAGCGTTGGATCCGAATGTCGTGGTATCACCTCACATAATCTTTACAGATACCATCAATTAGTTAAATTAATTAATGTTAGAGTAGGTTGAAAGACATAGGATAAGATTAAGTTAAGCTCAGCTCCCCGCTGAGGGCCAGTAGGTTAGAAGTAAGCAAATTGTACGTCCAACTAGTTTTAAGTATTTTTGTTTAGTACTTAGGTTGGTTATAAATTCTTAATGAAAATTAATTAAAATTAATGTATGATTGAATTCAATATATGATTGATCAATATTGGATCGCTATCTGATGCGACGAAAACAAAATATTTTTTTTGGACAGTGGTGTCGTTATGGTTCCGAATGAAGTGGTGAAAAATCCAGTGTGTACCACAAGCCATAGAGGGCCAAGTCCTACCTTCTCAACAACCACTCGTGATGTGCGGGTTATTGTTCTCTCAAGAGTGGAAGAGACCTTTTGTTATATGCCGATTCTGAACGGCAAAGTTTTTTTTTCTAGACAGCTATTTATACTCTTCGAGCATTTTCAGAGAGAGGTGGGCCGTGAACATTTTCGTCACCAGGACTCGAACTTACGCACGTAGGTTGATAATACTGGATACCCAAATTGAGCACAAGTGCACCAATTCTACATAGGCAAGGAGGAGGAAAAAAAGCGAATGTGCACTTTCTTTGTAGTTGCAGCGAGCTCTCCTCTCGAAGAAGCAGTTCCGTAGAAGACTACTGCGTTAACAACCAAGTTAAAATAAGTCGCATTAGTGCCATATTCATCGCTTTATCAAAAGCACCGACCAGATTGAAAATAGATAGAGCAGGTATAGTCTGGCCTAAATGTGACTTCTGTCACTGCGACATAATCCAACATTACTTAAAGTTGGTTCCCTTACCAACGACTATTTTTGACTAAAAACTATTGTTAGATAGAAAACTTCGCCTGATTGCAAACGTCAAAGAGTCAGTTTTGTGTCTTAATTCTCAAGGTGATGCTTTTAGTTGTTTTTTTCTTTTCAACGATCATTAGATCGAAGATCAACTAAAGTCGTGTGTCCACATGACTGTAAAAAATCGAGCTCGTTCCCACGAAATGCTTCGCAAGACTCTGTTGCTTTAGATTACACATAATTCCTTTGATGCTGTTACGTATACCCTTTAAGACTCAACAGACTGGTTGCCGCCAACAGCTTCTGGCCTCCTTTCAGTGTTTCATTTTCTGTGTAAACACAAAATACCATCCAGAGATTTATTCATTTAAGAAATAACACGTAACAGAATACTTCAGATGAAAGCTTATACGGTATGGAATTAAGGTTTACGATAACCCTGATTCGTAATCAGATACACACATACATGTGTATATTCCTTATCGATATCGTATTGAAGTCGATATATCATTCTGAAACCAATTATCTACCGCCAACCACTCAAGCATCTCATCTCAACTGCAGAAACATAAACGTTGTAGATCACTATCTGAAATTAGTCAGCATCCTGTTGACAAAGACGAGAAAGACGAAGAACAACAGCTCGTTGAATCACCGAACTAATGACAATTATAATGTTTATAGCCGTTCTGTTCCTGTGTCACTTCACACAACGAACCAGGTCCCCCCAAAAACACAAATAAAAAAAAATGTAAACGCATACGACCAGGCCAAGCAGATACCATAATACGTGTACATGTACCCATACTCACAGTTATCGGCCGTGTCCGCCACAGCTTTTAACGACGACGCACGATGTAATAAATTCAGGAATTAATTAATTTTATTTAGGCAGAGATACATATTTCCCTTTCGGTAGTGGCCGCGATCAAGCGACACGACCAACTTCAACTCGGACTCCAATTCCAGGTCCAGCTTCAGTGCCAACTCCAGCTCCGATTCGAAATCGGGAGGACCAAACCAAACGAACGCGACTCGGGTTATCAATTCGAAAGCTCATAAAGATGTCATCGTCAGGCGAAGGTCACCATGACATTCCTCAGTGGTCCATTTGAAAAAAACTTAATGGACATCTGTCAAAGTGACATTTAGCAGTGACACTAAAACAAAAGACGTCCCCACCAAGGGCTTCAACATACACGAACACATACTCACACAAAATAAAACAGTTATTTGAGCCGTTCGAAATTTATTACACCGATATCGGCTTTGTTTTGTTTTATGGATCTTCTGCGGCCACTGTCTTAATTGCCCCGCTTTATGGCACACTCATAGGTAAATATGTATTTAGGAAAAAATTAATCGCCATGTGGATAAAACAGTTGTAGAGTGTGTTTTTACGGCCCCAAGTATCCGGTCCAGTCGTTGGTGACCAGTTCGGTATGTAAATTTCAGGGGGTTCAGAGTGGCTCAGAGGGGGCTGGTCAGAAGCCGCGGTGTGGATGACGAAAGGGAAGATACCACAAGGGAAACAGTCCCTAGTCTGGTTTTTAGTTGAACTATGTGTGAAAAAGGAAATGTTGTAAATCGATTACTGTGTCAATACAAAACGATGGGAAATGACATGATGACTGGGAAAGCCAAAATGCGAAAAAAAGATAAATCACCGAAGATATCCGCAACACTGCCGGATATTGAAAACTAGGTCGACGCCAATTAGTTGGGCCAGTAACAGCGGTAGTTTGTGATTGAGGCCAATAGAGCACAATCTTACAATCAGTTGTTGTTGACGGCTAAAGATGTGTTCACATTCTGATTAGAGGTGAATAATAGCCGAGATTTGACGAACCGTTCGGAGCGAGATCGATCGATCATCGGGATTAGAACGGAAGTGAGACTGCTCCCAGCCTCACCACGGAAGTTGACAATCAACTTTGCATAAATCTGTAAGTTATGCAAATAGCGCTTAGGGTGATCTTTTTTGCAGAGTGAAATATCGTAAAATATACTTCCTGTGGCAAATCATACTATGACTTGTCTATGAGTATCGTGAAGACAGCGACCACTTTCGACTGGGAGGTGACTAATTGTGATTTTGTTTAATTAGCGGTCAAGCGGAATTTCGTGCCGTTGTATTGAAAGTTCTCCAGCCCTTGACCATTTGGTGAGACAACTTTTCTGGTTTGTTTATTTTGTTGAAAAACATTTTCAGATGTGTCAAAGTTTGATATCAAACATGCAACATACAACATTATTTTTGGCCACAATTTAAGGACAAGTTTTTGGTTTTATGTGCTTATGACTTCTTTTGACATGTATTACATAATAAAGCCAAATGTACGATCTAATAGAACATTGAACATAATCTCAGAGTCATTCCTTTCGAACGGCAATTTTTCTGAAAGCCAATTGACAGAATTTAATGGAATTCAATCTCAGCTCCTGCAATATGATCTTACTGTATTTTTATACTCAAGAGACGTTTCTTAAACTTAAGACTCATCAAGGACAACGTTTTCGGATTATGTTTTGCAGCCAGCTCAACACTGCCAGATTGTAGTTTGTCCCCACCTGTACTCCAGAGCGTTGGTTTCACCATGAGACAAATTCACTTCCGCACTCGTACAGTTGCAAGAGTACTTAAAGATCTCGACGTGCACAAATCCGCTGGCCCGGATGGTATTCCCCCAATGCTTCTGAAGAGGTGTTCTTCGCTGGCAAAACCACTGCGTAAGTTTGTTCATCTATCCTACTCTACTCTTCAGGTCTCTTTCCGAATAGATGGACAGCATTTGTCCAGGCCGTCGCTAAAAAGGGCGAATCTTCATCAACCACCTCGTACCGACCCAAAGCACTTACGTCCCTTCATTCTAAGGTCATTGAAACGCTGATAAATCGTCAGCTTATGAAATATCTTGAATCACGGAGGCTTCTTAATGACCGACAGTATGACTTCCGCTTCCAAACTGGTGATTTGATAACTTATCTCACAGAAAAGTGGAACCAATCTTTACACAAGCAAGGCAAAAGCAAGATAGTTGCGCTTGATATTTCTAAAGCATGTGACAGAGTTTGGCATCAAGCTATTTTGTCGAAAATGCGTGCTTATGTTGTTGATGAATCTCTGCTTCTATGGATTAGAAACTACCTTAAGAACCGTTCAATCCAAGTTGTTTTGGACGGATTCAAGTCTGATATTCACAAAATAAATGCTGGTGTCCCCCAACGCTCTGTTCTGTCTCCGACACTCTTTCTCATTTTTATAAATGATCTCCTGTCTGCCACTTCTAATCCAATCCACTTCTTCGTTGATGACAGCACCTCAGCTTTTCATATTCGCTCCAAACTTCACGACCCTGCCCTTCGGAGTAATATTGGAACGGCAGCGTATGTCAACACATTGAATTCCGATCTGGACAGCATAATTAACTGGGGTAAGAACAACAGAGTGGAATTGAATGCTGTCTGCTGTCTCTAAAGCAAACCCCTGATAATCAGCCATTATCCATGAATGGAGCTTGTATCGACGAGACTGGAAAACTTTCCATCCCCGGTATGTACATCAACACAACACTTAGTTGGAACGATCACATATTCGAGGTCGCCAAAAATGCTGCGAAATGTTTAGGTTTCCTTAATCGATGCAAGAAATACTTCACCCCCTCTGATTTGGCTTTGATCTATAAGGCGTATATTCGCCCTAAGCTTGCGTATAACGCTCATATCTGGTCTGGCGCCCCCAAGACCACCCTGCACCTACTAGATTGAATCCAAAAGCGAGCGATAAAACTTATAGGAGACAACCATGTCGCGGGTTCATTAGACTCGCTTGAACATAGCAGACGTACCGTGTCTTCTTTGTCCGTGTTTTATCGTTATCTTAACAAACGATGCTCAAGTGAGCTAGCCAACTGCATACCTCCTCTCCTAGAATTCACCCGCAATACACGTCTCGCCAGGAATGCACATCAGTTTACCCTTAAGCCTGCTTTTTAACGCACAGTGAAATTTAAAGACTCGTTTTTTAGCAGCACCACACGAATATGGAATGCTCTTCCTAGCTCAATATTCCCCATAGATAACAATCCGCAGATGTTTAAGACCAATGTACACAGGTACCTCCTCTATCTCTCTCCCTCTATATCTTCGGCCCGTGCTGTGCCTTGACCCCGGACAATTAAAGGTATTAATAACCCATTGAGCACGCGCAAATTATACAAAAAAAATATATATACCGTCTTGGCATCAGACAGCTGAATCGAGTTTCTGATCAGTACTTTCACAAATAAGCCTAGTCAGCCTAGTTTACCATAAGAAAAAGTAGTACGTAGTAGTTTACCAGCCAAATTGTACACAAATTGAGTTAAATATTTGGAAGCATCTAGAGAAACCAATAGTGGGGTGAGTACAATTTTATATGATCTTGACGGTATTTCTTGCTGTTCCTTTGTTGATAGAAACTCCAACATTCAAAGACTCGAAAATCAAAATAATTATGTACAGAGGTAAGGCCTCAACTTGCGAGAACACAATAGACACAACGCAAGTGGATGCTGTAGCCGCCAGACCCAAGTTAACATCGTATTGTAGCACCACCTGTGAACATTTATACCTCAATATAGACAACAGTTGGCTGTATTGGTGCCAACTGTTGTTTATTTGCAGATGACTCACTGAGATATGCTATTTCGATGTCACCACAAATCCCCACATGGTGGAGCGAAGTTCGATTACTACACCAAATTGGATATCCGTTTTGATGCTGGGAGATTGGTTAATGTGGTTATAGAGGCTTGTCCAAGACGGATGAAGATCAGCAGCCAAATGTGGGAGCACCAAGATAGTGATCCCTAAGCGTATTGAAATAACAACGGACAAAAAGTTTTTTGGCGTTAACTTCACGGAAATGCACACAATACTGATTCCTGAGAAAGTCAATCCGGGTTTTTCATCACCCCTTGATGCATAAGCAAAAGGGGTAAGTCAGAGGAGAAAGCTGTAACTTTACAATTATGCAATAATCGAAAGGAAAATGGTGCCGATGTGTATCGGTCTCACCTTCGAAAGGGACTGTCGAAGTACTAGAGCAACCATAAGCCTTACAAAGCACGCATCATCGCTTTGCTACAGTATCTTGTGACACTGTTTATATGGTTCAAGACATCAGCAACCACTCTAAAAGGTTTATCGAGCGAATAACGCTACATAAATGTTCCGAATCAGTCTGATTAAATGTCTCACCATTGGCTATTACTAAAGAATTGGGAGTGATGCGTAAAAAAGATTATATGGGTACATAAGTTATATTGACCAACCGGAAGTCTTGGCAATTCATATAACACATCTGCTCTTCATATGTTTCCGATATAAAACTTGACTGATTTAATTTACATATCCAATAGGGGGGCTATCAAAAGCTTGTCATTATCACTCAATCTTCATCAATGTGACGATCAAAGCAAATAAAACAATATGCTGATGGAATGACAACTTTTGAAACTGCTAGAAACTGCTACCCGGTGAAAAGTTGTCTGTTACAGTCAGACTCGTCTTAACAAGGTGATTTTTAAGACATTTCCTAAGCATATGTCTGTTGAATGAAATTCTCAAAGAAGTGATGGTGCTTGTACCTGTATATTTAGAGCATCTGTTACGTTGTTTATTGCAACCATGTGCAAGTTAAATTTGCCAGTGCATTTCCAGTCTATCGATTCCTGATATTCGGCATTATTTCAGATTGATAATGGAAATAAGGTCGTGTTGGCACGGGTCTCAACTACTTTTGATGGATTAATATTAGGTACGTTTTTTGGTACGCGTATGTTCGCTAGCTCACCTAGTAAAAAATATCTTTATGTTTTCTCTTGTATTTAACACCGCCTTAGTTGGCGACGGTTTTTTCTAACTAAGGTAACTTATGCGGATACAACATTGTTATTATTAACATTTTCTCCCTACATTATTTAAAACCATTCAACAATTTTTTTTATTTCGGACAAAAATGATTTATCACTTAATTTGAGATTACAACAATTAGGGTGTTGGTTCATACGTGCCTATGTACGTGCACGATGATGTACATTGTTTAATTTAACATTTTGCAATAAAAAAGCGGCAGTGTTTTTTTTAATATCCAACAATGGCCAATCTTAATAGCGGGTTGTTCAAATTCGTTTGTCCGTGAGGGTTCTATTCGGAGACAGCGATACATACACGTAAAAAAACGCAATAATATAACACACAATATATACCCTTCGACTTTATTTTATATATAGCGCGAAAGCAATTCTGTCGTTAAACGTTTTTTTGCGTACAACATCCTAGAAGGCACACGTTGTAAACGGCTTTTACCTCTATTTAGTTTAAAATGTACCAAAATATACGTATTAGCGTGTTTGCCAGCAGAAAAATTTACTAAATCGAATAAAGACATAATATGAGAATTATTTGATTAAAATTATGTGATGCAACACCTCCTTATGTGATGCCCAGTTGATATCTACACCAGATCGCTGAGTTCTTAGGATCCGTTATCTATTAAATGTCCACCAAACCTTGGGGGTGAGTTTTTGTTTGCGTCGGTGCGCAAATACTCACTTCCCTACGCAAGGGTAACTTTTCAAAACAACGGTCAGTTTTCATAACCAACATCTTCACCATACACTCCCGAGATTGCCTTTGATACTCTTAAATGTTTCTTAACGCGGACTTCCAAGTGGACATATATACCGTAGGCAATTTTCACTGGTTAGATCTTAGGTCCACTAAAACGGCAGCTATTTTTAATCAATTTATTAATTATGCTACTTTAACTCAACACGGCCTTAGTTCCTGAACCTTCTTACGATGTCAATGACCATATTAGGTTTCATATCCAATTTTGCCCAATTTAATTATTGCTATTAACAAATAGTGATGTAGGAACGATATTTTCAAACTATCATAAGAATCTGAGCATGGTATCTATGAGTTTAACGACAAAAAGAAATGCAGATAAAAAAAGCGTATATTAATGAAGGTAGTGTTTTCACAGTTATTTGAGTGAATTGAGTATCTCGTGGGAAAGGTAGGTGATTTTTATTCAAAAAATTGCTAATTTCGAACAAAAAATTAAGAAATTTTCCAAGCTGAAAAATAATGGTTTTAATCCAACCATATGGTTTTGACTTGTGACTGCAATTTTTCACAGAATACTAATGACATCCACCTTACACATGTGAACATCATCATCATCTCCAGGCCACTCGATCCCCCGCCATCGACGCTTACATATCAGAATTCATGCCAGGCGCAACCAAGCGAGTTTTTGAACTTGGTGCAAGCACATCGTCCTGAGTTTGCCAAGGAAACGACTTCCCGATGGTAGTTTTAAACACGTCTCGGAAGACGTGATGTTGGAACCATTCATGCCAGTTGTTCAAAACATCGAAGCATAGCTCTACCCGTTAGCAGAAGTAGCTGCTAGACATTGAGTTCCCGCGTACAGCCTTGTTTCTATCACGGTAAGTAAGAAAAGAAATTTAAGTCCCAAAACAGCACGAAAAATTAAATGAAAATAGATGAGAGTTAGAACAAAAACTGAGTTGAAAACCGGTTACTTGGTTTTGACACCGACCTCGATCCTTCCCATTAAAATTCTCCCAAGCTGTTTCAATATTGATCCAGCTTGCCCAATCCTACAGGAAAACTCAGCATTACTGCTCATACCACTCCTGATGTTCCGTCTGGAAAAAAAAAGCAGAGGATCATCAATCCCACACTCCTGCAGAACACTCCAGAGCATGCATTGAGGCACTCTGGCGTATGCCTTCTCCAAATATACAAAACATCTGTCCCAAGCCTTATCGAGTCGAATTCTAAAAGCGAAAAGCTGATCGATAAGACTTCTGGCTGAGCAAAAGTCACAATTTGTATCTACCATCCTCGATTCGATCACTGCTCTAGAGCGCGTCTATAACAGCTGAGCGTGGACTTTAACCCCCTTTTTGGAGAAACAATTACCCCTGTTGCCAATAGCTAGGTGTCTTTTAGTGCTTCCAGGCCATCTGAATGACACGAGAGAGCCTTAAAACTCCCTCTTTACCCAAGACTGCATTTCTGGTCGGATTTCGTAAACACCGACGGATTTGGCCACTTTTAGCGATTCAATCGCCAAAATGACTTCCTCCACCGTTTGACTATTCTCCGCCCTAATCAATACCATGGATCTGCCACCTTCTGCCTCATCTGCCTTGTTTGGGATTGATTAGCTCCGAAAGTGCTCGTTCCATCTGCGTGAGATATGTAGGACAAGCGAGCGAGTAAAACAAACAGAGAGAAGATGTTTTACTTACGACGGTTTATTGAAATGACTCGAATATTACATTACAGGCTGTATTATAAAATCATAAAAAACGGTATGCTTATGGAAAGATGGTGTGAGCGTGTTACCTATAGCTATCTCACATTATAGATTTGTTGGTGAATATAGTGTGTTATTGCAGAACACTTACAGTAGTGTACAAAACTAAAAATTAAAAAATTAAATCCTAACATTTTGCAGATTCTTCCGAGTGGTCAGATATTTATGTTGATAAACACAAATATAGAATTAATTATAATGACTAATAGAAGGTCTAAGTGCCTTTAGTTCATACAATTTTCGACCTACGATCCATCAACCATTTTCTTGATGGCCTTTTTCTTGAAGTTTATGCGTTTGAAGCGGTCAATGATGAACGTTTGAAGCTGATGCCAATGTTGTTCTCCATTTATAAAAGTAATGCAAAACGGATGTTCTGAATACTACCAATATGTTGATAATGAATATATAAAACGTGAATGAATTCGTTTATTTCCATCAGATTTTCTATAGATTTTTAATTATTCATGTTCCATGAACTTTCAGAAGAGATTCTGAATTATATCAATATATGTATAATTGTCTGAAATTTTGAGCAGCGTATATAGGAATATTCAGCGGCATGCAATTGAATGTTCACGGTTGACGTAAGTTGGAATCAATTGAAATTTTTGATTTAAAATTTTACATAGCACATAGCAACTAAATGCTTGAATTTCTTAAACGTACATACATGTACCGAATTTTTGAATCCATATGCACTTAAGTCTGTCTACATGCATCTTTTTCGTCCGTAGCTAGACTAGTGCTATGCTATATGGGGCCCTTTTAGGTTTGGAAAGGGTACAAACGTCTTTTATAAGATTGGTAATAAAACGAATGAAATGGAATCTGGATTTTATGCCCCATTTTCAACAAGATGTGCCACTAATTGGATTAGATGCACTAGAAAAACGGCGAAGTGTCCAATACCGTATTAGTTGTCCTGATATTCTACAACATGTTAAATTCTTTGTCCCGGAAATAAATCTTCGATCAGAGAAATCTGTTACTGTTATCAAGCCATGCCTACAATTATGGTCTAAATGAACCGCTTACTAGATGTATTCGTATTTTGAATTTCGTTTTTGCAGTAGTATATCGACTTTTAAAAAATCAATACAAAATATTTATTACTTTTTATTATGTTTTATAATTTGCTTAGGATTTATTTATTATTTAATTATTGCTAGTTATTATTATCTTTAAATTCTTTAATTTTTTTATGTATGTAGTTATTACGTATACCATATATTATTTATTTCCGTTTTGTTGATTGTTTAATTTGATTCAATACATATTTTGACAACGTGTGCATAATCAGTAATTGTACCACTATTAAGTGAGCGTCAAGGTACAAATGTCTCGATAGGGAACATTTGTTGTGTTTGCTATGACATCTGTGAAAAATATTTAGTATACATCAAGCCATTGAACAGACAAAATCACATTTTTTCATCGTGTTAAAAATGTTGAATTTGGTACCAGAAAGTGTTGATTTGCGGAAAGCATTAATTTTTTGTTCTCATTCGAAGAAAAGTGCTGCAGAGTCGCATCGAATGCTTGTTAAGGCTTATGGTGATCATGCTCTATCAGAAGCAACATGCAAAGATGGTTTTAACGGTTCAGGAACAATGATTTTGATGTGAGAAGTGAAGAACGTGGAAGACCACCAACAAATTGAATTGCAAACGATATTGGATGGAAATGACACTTTGAGTCAAAAGCAAATGGCAGCAATGTTAAATGATGCACAACAAACAATTTTTGACCGTTTTTACTTTCCCATTAATAATTAGTGTCTTATTTTCAAAAAAAACGTTCATTTCATACCTGTACACATGGTATGTTTACTGTCCTTTCAGCAAGAATCAAAATCAAATTCGGTTTATGAAAAACCATTATTATTTATATATTACGCTCTTAATTGATTTCTGAAAAACTTGAATTATAATTACATTTACGGATAACTCTGGATAATTTGTGGCAAATTATTGGCCCATTTCGGACATACAACACATTTTCGTAGTATCGTCAGTGTTCTTCCTGTCTGTCTGTGCCTGCTGCCAAGATCATATTAAATCGGCTTTCGTGACTCGTTTTAAATAATGTACTATTCAAGTGAAGAAAAAGGCATGCTTTTTACAAGATGTTGTTGGTGATGTTTTTTCCGTGTAAAAATCTGTTAAGTGCGATCATTATCAACCATGCAAAACCACGTTTCACAGGAGAAATTGATGAAATTGGTAACCTTCTTAAAATGATTTGCCATTGCATATTCGATTTTGTTTGTTAAATCACTAATCAGATGTTCAATCAATCATGTTTATATGCATACGTTCCGACATAGAATCATTCATTTAGCTGAATTAGACACGAAGTTGCTACGTTCGGCATTAGATTCATCAAATTTCCAAATTCATATACATGTGTATATATTTTTTCATAATTCGTAATGAAAACCCGGAAAGTATAGCCAAAGAGCAAGAGAACAAAAAGCAAACACACAGAAACCGTCTTCAAAAATAAATATATAAAGAAAAATAAACCATGTACCCTTCGAAATCTTCAAAGCAACTGAAGAAAAGAAGTCACAAATGCAATTAATTAATTCGAAGAGACGTCAGTGGCGGCAGCGGAAGACGCAAAATACGACTTTGACATGACAAATGCAATTTTCTGTCACCGTTTCCCTTTGATTCGAGACACATCGAGACGAAGAAGACGCGCTGACAGGAAATTATTGTTTTGACAAGAGTATCTGGGTAAAAACACTCAGTCCGAATATGCTAATAAACTGGCTAATATGATCGTTACGAGCGGCCTCCATTTATCAAATACGTCAAACGCGAACGATTCAATAATGCGAAATGAGTAGGTTCAGCGCTGAATATGCCACAAAACTTAATTAAAAATAAAATTCCACAGTTGAGCCACAGAGAGGAGTCAATAGCAAACCAAACAATCCAGCAACATTGTTAGGAACAGAAACAGAAACAGAAACAGTTCAGATCGGCGGAGTGTATATGTTAGATACGGTTCCTTGGGCAATGCCATCCAGCCAAGAGTAATCTCTTCACACTGCCACAGTGCCAGAGCATATCAAATTCTTTGTGCTTCTCCAAAGAGTCATTAAGTTGAGTTTAATGTAATGATCGTCACGATCACCGCCTGGGGATTTGAATTGATCATCACCATTACGATCACTGTCAGCGTCGACTCCACCGTCGCTGTGGCCGTCGCCGTCATCGTCGCCGCCGTCGTCTTCGTCATCAGCGTTGCTATCCTCGTCGCTGTAGTGATCGTGGTCGTGTCCGCCGTGGAGCACCCAATCTGCACAGCATGAGTAGCTGTGATTTGACACCCGAGCTGACAGTTTAAATTGAGGAAAATTATTAGGCCAAATGGATCCTCCTCCGATCGCGTCGAAAACACCCGCCCATTGCGAGCGTGTGTGGGCACACATCTGTTGTGCGGTACATAGTACAGTGGAGGGTGGAATGCGCCGGTTTTGTGGCATTTTGGGCTCTCCCCATTCCATCGGTAATTTTGATAAGTTATGATCGAGGTGTGAAAAGATTGTCTCTTTGCAGTGATCAGTGATCATGGGGGCTGTTGGTTTGGTCGTCCAGCGGTGTGAGCTTCTTTTTTTTCAGATTTTTGTTTCGTTGTGTTTTGTTTTTGTTTTTTGTGGCGTTGCCTTTGGGTGTGTGTACGTTTTCGAGGTATTCTCGCCGCATACGTAATCTGAGAGGCGGTAAATTTGTATTTCCATTCTTTAGCTGCTTACTTAGCACACCATTAGCATTAAATTAACAGCAACTTAGCTCGACTGATTGTAATCGAAACGAAAAACGAATCGATTCGGATCGCTTCTGCGGTGGCTGGCTCTGGGATTGCTGAGTTATTGGAACCTGGAGTTTTTGGACGCTTTCAGATGCAAATCAGTGTGGCATTTTAATTTGTTTTTGGTGAGCACATTGTGTATTGTTTGGCTCAGTTCGTGCGCGATCGGGTACGTAACATGGGAGAACATGTGTTGGTACGTTTTCGTCACTGTTTGTGGGACGATTGATGAGTGCTGAGCGGGGAGCGGAAATCGGGAGGATGTCGTGTCGATGTTACAGAAAGCTGTAAAGTATCGAATGTTGTCTTTTATGTGATTTAAATTATTTTTTAGAGCCAATATTTCAGGTCAATTTAATCGTTATTGAGTATGTGTTTGGGGGAATTCATTTGGGGAATTGGGAGAAGAACTTAATGACTTGATGTTGATAGTGTCTTCGGTGCGTGGTTGAAAATAAAACACGTAAAACACTGGTAGCTGCTGAATGCTAAGCAGTAAAGTTGTATCGCAGAGATACATGAATTCGATCTCATACAGTAGATATTGTATTTTTGGTTGGTTGGTCCTGAATGGAATTTTGCGGTCAAATCATTATGTCTTAATTTATTGGCGCGTAAATTGACTTACATAAGCATTCGAATCGGAGGTATCGGATGGTAGAGAAAGGCATCGATATGCAAATGGGAAAGAACCGGGTGAAGCTTGTCTAAGTGGCGAACGGGTTTTTTTCTTTTATGTTTAAGAATGCGCTTTTAGATAGTTGGAGTTAATGACTGATAGGAAGGCGGAATGAACCGAAACGAGACGATGAATTAGGTGTGAAATCAGTTACACACCAATATGCGTTGGTTGACTCAATCAGACGGTCAATTGGCTTTGTGTTTTTCGAAGAGAAAGCGAAATGTTGGCGTTGGAAAATCAAATGATAGCTAAAGGAAATGTTTGGGCTGAAAGAATGGGAACCCAATAACAACACTACACCTTTGCATTATACTAGCTGAGAAATGGGAGCTTAGAACTAGAATTCCCACTGAAGTGCCAACAAGAAAAATATAAAAGCAACACATGATTTAGCTTAAGTACTAAGAAAATGAAAATATATGTATACTCATGTGCTCTTATTAGATACTACGATGTTTGAAGTATTTATGGACCGATTGTGATTACTTGATGCGATTTACTAATTGCCTAACTAGCTGACGGCTCGAAAATATTTCCAATTTGCTTTTACCGTAATAAATTATGATTTTGAGATTAGCGGGCGATGCTTGGATATTGCCGTATGAAACATTTAATATTTTTACTATTTTTAATATTTTTACTATTTTTATTTATATTTCAACTAGATCAAGAAAAAATGGGATCGATATAAAGTCACTAAAGTCTCTAGATACATGTTATAGGCTTCTTAATGTGCCCATCAACAAATTGTTGGAAAAGAGATCATTTAAATTTAGAGCTCCATGTCCGTAAGGAGAATGTTTTTAGAGGGGTGACGATTCAGTTTGCTCAGACTAATTTAGATTGTGCTTTGTTTTTTTTCAAATATGGCAACATTTTCGCTGGAACGTCTCGTTTTTGAGTTATACCCGACTAGCTATCGAGCCATTTGATTACATTATCATTTTTGGGTAATATTTATAAAGTCACGTACATGTACCGCTGATTACAAGAGCCGCTCAGCTGATCTGGTAAATGACCCGAAGTCTCCAATCCAATCCTCCCTTCTATTACTTCGTGTACATTCTGTGTCTCACATAATTTTCCTGTTTTTATCTATTCGGAAAGAGCTAAAAGCTGGTGCAAAAAAAATTGTATGAGTACATTAAGTTAGCCGAGGCTGCATCACCAGCAACAGTTTGTGAAGGCGCTTGACAAGAGTGCGATTTTTTCAAAGTTTTCAGGATTAAGTGTTTACGGAAAAATTTAAAGCTGGTATACACACACAGATTAGGCAAATGTTTTTATCAGGGTCTCTGGCATTATCAGGTGCGGTGGGACTCACGTTTAAAAACAGACTACTTCTGGAGTTTGCAATAAGATCTACATAAAGTCGTTCAATCAAAGAAATCAATCTCCCAGTGTTTTTTTCCACAATCAAGGATATACATTTACTAAATAACAGAAAAAAAAACAAAGGAAACACATTTTTTCTTGACCAGTAATAGACGTGACAGCTAAGCTGCTAACTTTTCTGTGTCTGAGGTCCGTGCGAAAATGCTGTTCCCGAATTTGTTTGTATTTTTGTATACGTTGCCTAAAATAAGTGTAAATTTAACTGTATTATCTGTATCCTTCGTTGTTTGTATCGTCGATACCACGTTAAGCCGCTTAAAATCAATAACTGATGACACAGTGTGGAGCCAACCCACGCACCCTGCCAGCCATAACGTTCTCTAGCTAGCTATCACTCTTCTGATTCTGTTCATGACCTCTGTAGCGTGGTCTCACCAAATAGAAGCTTACATAAACTAGTTTACTCGACGGGACCTCGTGAATGTATTTCTGTAATAAACAATAATTGTATCAATCGCATGTATTTACACTGCGATTCAATTGCTTGAAGGTCTCTATGGTTTAAAGAATACTTTGAGATCATGATGAAGTGCGTAGCCAGTGCGTGTTTCAAATAAACAGGAAAATGGTTAGGAGAACAACTAATCATAAAACCACTCATCATTACAAAATCGAACTCTTCAGCATGACAGGTAGACCCGATTAGCGAGCAAAGATATACAATTGCACAGCACTTGGGTAAAAATGCTAATTCAGTGACACAACAGATTCTCGAATGACAAAAATATTAACATAGTTTTACTTCAAAGAACCTGCCTTCACTTCCACAACATATTTCACATTTTATTGGTGATCAGTGGTTGACAATGGGTTTCATTCGCATCCCTAGGCTGTTATAACTATCTTTTCATCGTCTTGCTTTGCTAGAAACCCGTGTTGATGTCACCAGTAAACACTAATTTTCAAGAGAAAACCAACAAAATCCACACTTAATTGGTTCACATCCGGGTTCACCTGATTCGGAATGGAAAAGCCGTAATGAGAGAATGCTTCCCACTTCTCACCCACTTTTCAACTCCTCCTTAGTTTTTAATGAATCTAATTAGTGATCTAAAAAGCATGACCCTAATGAGCATTGCACCCACTTCCCATCCTAACAAAACCTGTGTTCAATAAGTCACTTAAGTCCTTCATTGTTTGAATATTCGATCGGTGAACTTAAACATTCCAAATACCAAACAAAAGTCTCCTAATTCTCAAAGACTTAAGCTTGAGGAGGTTCCTGCTTTCCTGGTTTCTTAAGTCATGTGCCGTTTACCGACGCAGGGGCGTATGGTATTGTCAAATTAACACAACAACGAGAAAGCGGGTGATTTGTTTTATGACCGCGTAGAAAGAGCCACGATTCTGAGGCATGATCCCGAATTCCGTGGATATGGAGTTATAGCCTTTTGATTGCCTATAACTTCGAATATCCATCCCACTGTTTTTATTTGTTTGCCTTCCCGCTGAGAATAGGAAAGACCGATTATCACACGACCGAAGCAATCAAATAAATTCGACGATCAACGATCGTGTAATCACCTGCCGTTAGTAGAGAGAATCTCAAGAAATGGCTTTCAATTCCTTTGGCATCCGTTAGCGCATGCAGCGCGACATTCGATGGTGTTTATTCGAACCAAATAGAACCGCCGCACCGCGCCGTGTCGCTGGGGATTATAAGAACTCAGGCTGTGAACGGTGATTCTAATGGAGCAATACGGTCCTAGTCGATCCCACACGAAGAATTTGAGACGAAGGCATAACCAGTAGCGCGCATGATTACAAGCGGGGTAACATTGTGTTGTCAAGCGATTTCGAATTGGATCAGATTATTGTGTTGGGCGGAACAAAGGGGCACGCTAATCGGTTTATATGGGAATACCCATTAACGATTCTGGCCTTTGTTAATGTCGAGAGAAGGCTTAGGACTGATTTAACCACGATGTATATGTGAGATATTTTCTCCGAATGCTTTTGTGAGACTTCTTGTTGGAACAACATTATTTTCGATTGTGTATCTTGGGAGAAGAGGATTTATAATCATCAATTGTAAACCGTTTACCGGCCACATACGTAGATGTGGAACCTAATTCATATTTGATAGTAAGTGCTTCCTCCTTAATAACTCAATTCGATGTTGGTGAAGACAACGTAACGATTCAATGCGATTGTAGGCTTGATCTTCTGGCTGTACGGTTGTGATGTGTTTTCATAAGTAATATCTGTATATGCGTATTTCCCGTTTGCCCATTGACAGACAGAAGAAGCTTAAGGTTGAACTTCTCAAAGACTAAGGTAGAAGGCAAAAGAGGAAACATTTAAAAATATTTAAGTAGAAAGGTGGAGGTAGATCAGCTGGAAAAATGTAAAAAATATGCACTCACAGAGGATCTAGGAGCGGATGAATTTTTTTTAATTTTCTTAAAATACTTTTAGTCATTGTGGAACATAAGTAAACGGGTAGCTGTGAAAACTATGTACACCCAGGCCTACAGTGGCATTCGAATAAGAAGGACATCGGTACCGATGACTGACCAGAGCTTTGTTTTACTGTGACAACGTTCATAAACTCCAATTTTTTTTTCGAAGAACTCTAGTGCACAAATAATTTCATGTCAATTTGAAATTGCATGTCGACTTCGAACAAGAATCTATCTCTGATTTAATTTTTGGAATAAAAGGTCGTGTTTTGCACTAAACCCCAACTCATCCTAAAGTTCTGATCAAGGGACGTATAGAGACTATTTCCATCGTAAGGCGATACAGTCTTGAATGGACAAGAGCTTCAATCGATAAGCCTCTCGATTTAAGTAAGAGTCGAAGCAGTATGCTGTTGCTTAGACAGCCAGTTGGCGCATGGACATTAAAAAGCACAGTCTATCATGGAGCAGCATATTTAGAGGATGAAATAAATGTGCGCTACACTATTGCCGCTGGTCTAGAGACAACGATAATAATAATAATATGGGTGGCGCTACAGCCCGTAGGGGGCCAGGGCCTAGCTTCTTAGCAACCACTCGTGTTGTACGTGCCATTGTTCTCACACGAGTTGAAGGGACCTACAGTTTTATGTCGAATTCGAACGGCCAATTTTTGAGAAGCTTTTTCTAGACAGGAAATACTCCTTGAGCATTGTCAGTGACTCGAAAGAGGTGGGGCCGTGCAAATTATTTTTGTCGCTCAGAGCTGGAATCGAACCTACGACGTCGAGGTTTGGGTCGACGCACATACCCACAACGCCACGGGCCACCACGCTATCAGCGTCAAAATATTAAAACAAACTTTTTATCATTCAATCATTAAAGTAAATTGATATGACGTCTAAAGATTCATATTAAGAAAAAATATGACGGACATGACGGACGGCCACAAGGAAGTTATAAAGGTTCCCTGAACAAGGATCCTGCTTTTCTTAAGCGTGTATTCCATTCCTGATGTCATTGAACACCTAAAACATATTAGACACCACCCAAATCCCGAATTTAATACCATACATAAGTCAGCACAACCAAACGTATACTATTATAATTCTCATTCAGCAAAAATTGAATGTCCCCAACGTTCAATGGGGATGAATCAGATTAGAGTCGGAGCAAGAAAAACACTCATTACACACGTTGTTCCCGAGTGTCGGTTCCTGTTGGCTTAGACGACCAGGACCATCTGATACAAATGACGGACATTTGTCCAAAATCACAGTCTGCTGTTCCCATTAAATGTTAACCGGTGTAAATTAATTGTTCTCAAAATTTACATACACGGTGCAGATACTCATCAGCAGGTTGAGTGATTGCAAGCAATTTCGCCGGAGATCACAAGCGCTTTTGTTTTTCCTTGTATGTCATGGATCGACATTAATTATACGGGATTCTTCTTTGGTAGATGAGACAAATGAGTTAGTTGCTCGCTGGGAACATGCCAGCCAGCCAGCCAGCCAGACAGCCAGCCAGCCCATGGATGGATGCATGTAACCATGAAATCATTGTGTTGTTCGAAGTGTGACAATGTGTTTCTAAAATTATTACCTTGATGTTGTATTCGCTTATGCAGAACACTCAGATTATTCCTGGAATTGAAGTAGTTCAGTAGCTCAGTTTGAATATAGTGAAACGGATTTTTGAATATTTTATTAGTACGTAGGGTAGCATGTGGGTTGAAGTTCATTTACATGCAAACAAAATTCCACAATGTTCCATTGAATCGAAATTTCTTTAGACTGGAACGTGAAAACAAAAAGGTATTTACACGGCTTAAGTACATTTGCATCGCTTGTTTTTCAATTGTACGTCTTAACATATATATAGATGTCTACTCAGGACTAACATCTTTGTACGTTTAATCTTGCAAAAACAATTGAGGCAGAAAAACACTTTTGAGGAAATACATACCTATGATAAATATGGATAATTAATAATTAATAACTCGAAAATGTGTGATGGTAACGTGTGACAGATTCCAATTTTTTTGTGTAGACAGGGAATTAAACATTGGAAGTCTTACTACTTGAGAAGAAGAAGTAACAACTGTTCACAACGCATTCGAGAAGTAGAGAAGGATGTTTTGTGATATATTGTTTCATTCAACATTTGTCTTATTACGTCCAAGCTATGGAGGTAGGTGGATAGGTATGTGGGTGCCGGTTTAACTTTAGGGCCTTCTGTGTATCTTTTCGGCGTACATCGACTGAACAGCTTTTAAGTCGGAATTTTTGATGACATGGTCTTTCCTACCGCTTGTAACCCGCTTTTCGATCTGCTTCAACGATCCTGCCATTGTATCTGATTTAAACTCTTCGCCGGGTTGTTAGTCAGCGAGATGATTGCCATATATTTGGTGATGGTGTCCCGCTTGTAAGTGTGGCAGCATAGCTGTATCTCCAACTTTTGGAGGGAAAAAGTCGACTTTTCTGAGCTTCATGGCCCACGAGACTGTACTTATGCAACGGAATAGGTCGATAAGAGCGAAAAAGGCCTCGAATGGCGCAGTTGATGTTGTTCAAAGACAACCTTGTTGGTTAAGAACAGTGAACTCCGAATAGGTCGAATTTTCAACATTAGTTCAAGTTAGAAACGACTTAGACTTCGAGGATGTTTTTGAGAAGAAGAAGAAAAAAATTTCGAATAAGTGGCAAACTCCACTAAGAGGGAGTTAACTGTTTGTGAGATTATATTTTTTCTTCAAAGCTTAACACATTACGAGAGAAAATGGGTCAAGGTGTAAAGCCAGTATACCATACAGGATTTGAGACCCCAGATTTTTGCGTGTAGAGGCCCACATACGCTTCATTCAGACTATCCTCCAAATGACTTTGGAATCAGGTATGAGGCCTTGGTCTTTTTCCGTCTTTAAGACTCTGAGTTCAACTAGGTTTATAATTGCACAGATGAAGTCAGGAATGTGTTTCTTCCTGATAAAGAGCAATATTTCTGTCTGTGGCTAGTTGTTAACTAACTTAAATCTGTAAAGTGCTGTAGGGAATTCATACAAGCAATTTCATAAGAAATGAATGCCTTTGCCAACTGAAGTCCATCAGATAGACAGAGAGTGAGCCACATTCGTTCAGCTTTCTGCGAGATGTTGCAAGTATAACTCACAAATGTAAATGCTTATCGTACTAAATCTTTAAGCCGGTAAGAAAGCCCTTAGCAGCATTGTGATCGTATTTTATCGCCTCTTGTTCAAATTATCTGAAACACGAGAGAGCTAAAAATGGTTTCTTAGCCAAATTAACATAGTTCGCCTCCCTGGACCTACAAATTTGAAAATATCTTATCTGAAGCCTATAGGTGTGGTTGGGATGACAATAAAGCGCAGAATACTTCTTGCTAATCTCCACTTTTTTGGAATCGTACGTGGATAAGAGGCTAAATTATAGCATCTGTGCGGAGATCACGCTAAAGCGAGATGCTGATTGGTTGAGGCCCAGGTCCAGGTGAATTCGACTCGACAAAGAAGTAAGAGTCCAACTCACTTAAATTCGAATCACAGTGTGATTTGCTCAAACAATTTTGTCGAATCGAGTGAAAAACATTCGCATTATTGTAAGTAAATGCCATTGTTCTGACAGTGAGTCAGTTGGTTTATGGTCTGCAGTTGTCACTGATCCATGTGAGGCGTAGCTGGGTGTTGCGATCAATTAATAGGGCGATAGACCAATGGAGTCTGATTTGTTGTTGTACTATAATCAGTTGGCCATAAACTCAACCCAATTTAATGCATAAATATCTTTAAATTATTTTGGATAAAACGCACCGCGGAGTTACCGTTGGTATTTGAAATTAGCTATTGGATAATGTATTAAAAATTCAACCACAAGTCGTTGTGGTATAGTGTATAGTGTTCATGGTAGCCTAAATAAGGATTCAAAGTGTGCTCGCCTGGATTTTCTAATTTCAGACCTTAATTCAGGTGTAAGCAAACACGATTGTTATTTATCTATTTTTGTTAAACACCGTCAAGCCATCCAACGCATTTCAATGAAGTCACTTTGCATTTGTAAATGTAGACTTTATTTTAAATCTGGGATTACCCATTCAAGCATACGCTTAATAAGGTACAATATTCCACTCCAACTTCTAACTTCCAACTTTGTAAACAAGAAAATCAATACACCTCTCTGAGCGTTTCCTCTTAAGCGCAGGATGCCAGCTCAACCATAAAACGCTTATTCGCAGATAGCTACTTGAGGGTGGCAGTCTCGCCCCTGTTAACAACAACATTACGAGATGACAACGAATATGTATCGCATGTTAACTTCATTAGAACAACTTGTCAACCCTTCTTCTCGGAGCGCACATAATTGTAGAGAAGGAATTCCGCACCCATACACGTGTGTGTTGTGCCAGTATTATGGCAGCTTCACGCCATCAACCCCATACGGACAAGTTTAATTATTCAGCACTTACTACGTATGCACCGTTCACAGATTTTAGTGTTAACTTATCGTCATCACATCGACCCGTTGAAGGGGAAATTATCTTTGGCGTGTTTTAATGTGTCTTTCAGAGTCAAATCCTGTTTCAGAGCAGCGCATGGAGAACACATCACTGTACACATGTGCTTAACATAGCCTCAAGTGATATGAGATTGAAACACACACATCGTGGAACGTGACAGGAACCTCTAACATATACGCCTCTGGGATGCCACCGATTTCAGGATGCGGAACTCTTTACTAGTCGTTGTACGAGTATATCCTTGATGTTTGGATGTTATTGCATGGCTTGTTCAACATCGAGTCGGTATTCGCGTAGCTGTAGATTAGTCACTTTGATTACACTTTGTTTTTGCATCTTTTGAAAGATTACCTACCAGGATGGATGTAGGGCGGTTAAGACAGTGAAATTGTATGTGGATGGCATCGCCGAAGAGTCAATGGGCTCTCGAAAAGGACGAGGTTAGGGTGGCAACCAAAGCTTAGCATATACCAATGAGAGTCCATAGCGTTACCAAACATTTTGTCTGAAGGATGAAGTTCGGAACAAATTTGAACGAAATTATGTTGTTACGGCTAAGCTGATGGAGAAAAGTAGAGGAGGTTAGAAAGGTTTTCGATTTGATGATTAGGCTTTGCAGAGTCTGGCTCATGTGATTGTCGTTGTCTTGAATGCGATGCAAAATGCTACATTCCTTCACTCTGCTATTCTGCTCTATGCTAAGACTTTTTCTTGGATTCTGATAATTTGTGCTGATATCAGAAATATTCGAATCGTTACCGTAGCCAAACGTTTTAAGTCGAAATAAGTTTGTTTGATTTAACCCCAGCGCCGTTTTTGTAATGACCGATGACTATCTTTGGGTCAAATTTATTAGACTTAAAATCGTTTTTAGCAACACAGCTGGTGTATGTTATCATGTCCCAGTCATATCATTGAATTGACAATTTAAATAGAATAGAATAGGTATTGCTTTTTTATAGTTGTCTGAAAATATAAACAGAACGTGTTAAGCTAAATTGGAAGGAACTCGTTTGAATGTGCGATCTCATTCGTTTTCCAAATCAAGATCAGTCACCATTTGCCGTTGGGTCATATAGGGAGTTGCACATCAGTGGTAGTACCCTTATAATGGGTGTCATAATCGATATTTAAGTGTACTGCCACCCCTAAACTAATTAAACCGCTTAACTAAGGCGTTAAAATCAAATCATCCGCAAAAGCTTCTTCTTTAAGTCGCTGCTCCTCTCTTCGTCATTGTCAAGCTGTTCGGATTCGGATTCACAATTAAATATCTCAACAACATCTGCATCTGTGGGAAACTCCGACATCTCTCTTTCAGTACTTCAAGCGCCCACTATATTTTTCTTTCAATATTTGAGAATGTTTGTTGTTTTACTAGAACAAGCGAACGTTTTTTATGTTTATTAGTGTTTATTATGATATTTATTATAGTGACTACAGAATTGTATACATTTTTTAAAAATTTGGTTGGTAAGCTAATCAACGGTTCGAAGTCCACTCCTATTTAAAACGAGTATTCTCAAGTTCTGGTGTGGTGTGTGGAGTGCGTCGACCCCGACCTCGACGTCGTAGGTTCGATTCCACCTCTGTGCAACGAAAACAATGTTCACAACCAGACCTCTTTCGAGTCACTGACAATGTTCAAAGAGTATTTCCTGCCTAGAAAAAGCTTCTCAAACAAAGACGTTTCGTTCGGATTCGGCATTAAACTGTAGGACCCTTCCACTCGTGAGAGAACAATAGTACGCACAAAGGAGTGGTTGCTGAGAAGCTAGGCCCTGGCCCCCTACGGGCTGTAGCGCCACCTATATTATATTACATTATTATTCTCAAGTAAAGTCACAGTAAGGCCTGGCTAATCAGTCAATGCAAAAAACATGCTACCAGACCTGACGAAGTCTTTGAGTTTCTGCGAGGTTACATCAATTTGAAGAAATATGTAAGTATTACCTATGCCTTACCTTCCTCTCCTTCTTGAACCAAGAGACTCGGATTCAAAGACCCTCTTTGCTGGAGCGTTGTTGTCCATGCGCTCGATCTGGCCGAGGCAGTGTAGTTTTCCTTCCGGACTACATCCACATCCTGTTACATCTGCTGTAGTTCGCTGTTGTGTCTTCGCCTCCCTCGCAGATGGCATCATAAATCCGATGTAGAAGTTTTCTTTTTTCGAAGGCACCAAGAAACAGCTCTGCAATCTTGCTTAATGTCCAGCTTTCGGGTGCAAAAAGCGGGACTGGCAAGATAAGAGTTTTGTAGAGAATAATTTGCAAGTCAAGAGAGAAGACATTCTACGTCGGATCTTTCTTTGATGTCATTCGTGGAGTATACGTTTGCCCCGAAGTACACTGAGTCCTTTACTACCTCGAATTTGAAGCTGTCGATTGTTATGTTTCGGCCTAGCGGGTGTGCGTCGGATCGTTTTTTGACTTACAGCAAATATTTTGTCGTATCCTTGTTGACCATAAGACCATAGCATTTCGCATGTTCCTCAATTGTCGTGAAAGCGTCCACAACGGCGCGTTGCGACCGCGCGACAGTTTCGATGTCATCAGATAAAGATAGTGCCATCCGTGTTTACAGCTGCCCATCGCAGCTTCTCCAGTACCAAATTGAAGAAGTCACACTACAGCGTATCTTATTTCCGAAATCCGGTGCAGGTTCCAAAATGGTGGGTGCATCGCGTATGTGTTAGCATGGTGCGACAAAACCGAATAACTCATTACGGTGAATGCTGTCGTATGACTTTTTACACTTCTTCTTTGTGTGCCGCTACAGTCCGGAGTGGACCTGGGCCTCAACCTATAAACCTCTCCCAATAGCGCGATCTCTGGCTAGCTGTCTCTAGTTTCGCACACCAAGTTGGTTGAGGTCCTTCTTCAGTTGGGTGCGCCTCCTTAAGCGCGTGCGTCCTCGGTTGCGTTGCCCCACACGTTCGGATTCGAAGATTGTGATGTCCATACGCTCTACATTACACATTACCTAGCTATGGTCCGTACAGTTCGTGGTCGAATCTTCGTCTCCTGAACCCGTCAACACAAGCAGGACTAAAGATCGGACGTAGAACTTTTCTCTCAAATAGACCAAAGACTTCTTCATCCGCTATCGATATTGTCCATGCCTCCGCGCGGTATAGCAGGACTGGGATGACCATTGTCTTAAATAGAGTTAATTTGGTTCTTCGAGAGAGGGCTCTTTTACTCAATTGCGTCTTGAGCCCAAAGAAACAGCGCTTGATCTCAGTACTGATGTTATTTTTACAACTTACTCAGGACCCGGGGTAAGTGAAGTCCTTGACTACGTCGAAGTTATAGCTGCCCATTGTGACGATCTGTTCAAAACGTCAATGCTGTATGTCCTTTTTGAAGAAAGCATATATCTCGTTATGCCCTCATTCTTCTTACACTTACATTCATTAAATATAAGAGGGTGATTGCTATCTTTCATATCATTCATATACCATAATATATGTCAGTGCTACCATTGGGTTCAAATTCCCGTCTTCATTGCATGTGCAAACTTCGATTAGGACTGCTATCGCTGATCTTATAGAAACCATTCTGCTCACTTGGCAGATAGTATTGTATAGCCTGCTTTCTGAACAGGGTCACTATACACTGTTGGACGGGTAGACTCCATCGTAAATCTTATTGTTGTGGCGTTTCGCTCTCGCAGTATTTTCCTTTCTAAATTTGTAATCTTCTCTAAGCTGGTCTTGGACATTTTTTTCCATATTGGGAAGCTGTACGTTAAGACTGCTTATAATAGCTGCTTTGTCTTCGTATCAATGAATAGATGTGATGGGAGCTTAGGGTCAGTTTCGACACCCGTGAATTTAACGCTTAGATACTTTACATTTTTGTCTGCTTATGTTTGTGCAACGTTATGGATCACTATCCTATATTTGACTGGTCTCATTAACCACCGACCTTCTAGCATTCATATGAATATCCCACTTGGTGTGATCTCCCGCGAAGATGGTCGAAGACGGTCGCAGCTTCCACTCTTGATCAACTTCCGCCTTGGTGCTCCGCTCAGCTGATTGACTGGCTTCCACTTGAACTGAGAATGTGCTAGAATGAAGATAGCTGAAGAGTATGTTGTAGATAAGACTCTCTATCCATACCGTGTCGAACGGTTACGGTTAGGAAGTGGGCAACGTTGACTGTTGAACTTCATCAAAGTAGAGCCGCTTCCCACAAAAATATTAAAGGGATCTGACAGTTTCAATACGATGAGACTTGAAAGAGATTTCCTTAGTCATCTTTCCTTTTTATTGTAGCTGTAGAAATCAGTCAATTTTAGGAGAAGCTGCACTTTTAGCGGTCTTTAATTCAAATTGCAGTTTCAGTTGTGTACAAGATAAGCATACTACATTCCTACATAAAATCACATGTGAAGTGAATAAAAATAAATTAAAGTAACTTTAAGAAAGAAAAAAGAAGGTGCTAGGTATAAACCTTTTACGGAAATCACCACACCGTCGCTCTGCTCAGCTGCGGTTGCCTTTTTTTATGCCAAGCATTCATTCACTTCTCTAGCGACAAAGGTGTCAATATTGCATTGTTCCCCACCGAACTTGCACAATGGCCCACCAAAGAATGAGCATTCCTTCGAGACCAAGAACGATGTATATGTATTAAAGAAAAGAAAAAAGAAATTGGCGACAACCTTTCCGCTGCCTTTCGCACCGTGGACCTCAAAATTTCCTCATATCCGGATAGCCTTCTGTCCCTTCTTATCCACAGTTCTGATTTGCCATGGGAATCACAGCCGCGCCGTGCCGCGCCGTTAGCACAAAGGGACCGGACAGAACGGGTGGCTCATCTGACAGGAATTGTCGCGGCTTTGATTAATTGGTCTTGGGTGTTGATTCCTCCACCTTAGCTGTTGTCGTCGCTGTTGTCGCCGATGTCGACGTCCGGCGGCCGACTATTGCACAAGCAGCAAACGGGGTTCGTTAAATCTGGAACCCAGGCTAAGATCATCATGGCTCGATCCCACCGCTGGGGCAGACATCTATCAAAGTCGTTATGTTTGCATTTTATTGCTCAATGGGATTGGGTTGTTTCGATGTTTGTGCCTTTTTTTTCCTTACTTTTTGCATCTAAATGAGGCAGGAAGGGACCTGAAAATCGGATCAAACGAGGGCATGCCTGCCCGTTGACCAGCTCCTAAGCTGGTTGCAACTGGAAAGCTGACGCTGACAATGTTCGAACACTAAGTCGGCTACGAAATAAATTCAAATTTAATTGGCAAGATATGATCCAACAGCGCGATTTCTTTCGTCTATCTGCCAGTCCCGGCCGGTCCTCGCTCTCGACAGAGTTTCTTGTTTCTGCTTCTGCGCCAATGCTTAATTTACACCAATTCCTTCCCTTTGGCTCTCCCACTTCCCGTCCTTCCCTTTCCCTATCATCGTGGCGAACTCCGGAGTATCCGTATCGGATACACATCCACCCACGTGTTGTAAGGAGACGAAGAAAAACAACTTGTTAACGCGAACATGCATGCTTTGGAATTAAATTCGAGGATGTTGCGACCTCGATCCTCGTCGAGTGTGCTTTCCCCCTCTCTAATAATTATGTTTACACCGAGGCGGCTCGAAAGCCCATGAAATTGGTCACTGCCATCAGACGAGTAGCCCACACGTCCTGTAGCAGAAACGTGTGACTCGAATATGTCGCATTCATAATGTGTTCTGGCAAATGACGTATCTTTGATCTGTTGTTGGCTACGTTGGGTTGTTGCTTACCTTAACGAATGCTGGTTAGCGATGGCGAAGCGAATTTAGTACGGAACGGAACATAACAAAGGAGTTACACTTCCACTCTCTCCGAGCAAGACACATGTTAAGCATGGGTGGTTTGAGGATCAAACATACACTGATGGGGTGCACTTGGGGTGAATTCTACGAGGACCCCCAAAGATTGTCGCTTTTTTCCTTCGAGCGATACATGAAATGGGCGGATTGTGCGGGCGAAAAAAATATCTCTCGGTAATCCGGTTCCGTGTACAGCTGATGTTTTGTATTTTAAAGATTCCCCGAGAATGGCAGATTTCCAATACCGGTGGCGGTGGTGGCGCGAAGGAATTTGCGTATCAGAACAATGGATTTAAGCCTTAAGGAGCCTGCGACACAGACATTGTCTGCGACAGTCATTTGTCTTTCAGAGAGTCTTATTAGCATATAGGTGGCATATTACCTCAAGTAAATCAAGTTGGTCGGTGGTCTTTGCGAATGAACAGAGAAAGAGAGATCTGCGGAAAATACTCGCCTCTTGCTCGTCCGAAGCAACCTTCCGATATCTTCGGAATCGGATACACATAAATAAGGAGCTACCGACCATGTGGGTAAGTACAGTTTTTGTTTTTTGTGTTTTATTTTGTGGTGATTCTTGAGAGGGATTTGAAATGCTTCCAGAGCCTTTGTCATGAATAAAATTTTAGGACACGATAGATCCGACAATATGTGCACGACGTGCCCCTGCTTTCGAACAAGACATAAGTCGCACGTAAGCATTATTCGGGATGTTTTCAAATCAATTGTGTTGTTTAGAATTCATAGCCCTCGCTCAGATTCGTGGGAGGGATGATTACTCAGGTAGATTCATTGTTACTGCACGACGATCGGCATAAAGGAAAACTATAAAGACGTAATTTTTATAGATACGACCGTAAATCATGAGCATCGATTTTAATATCCTCAGTGTAGTGACAGTTAAAATGCAACTCTATTCAGGCGTTCATGTAAATTGGTGTTAAAAGTGTTTCGGTGGGGCTATCTGGCTAATAAATCAAATTCCTTCCGGTTCTTGTTGCTGAGTTGGTCGTTTTATGAGTTACCGCAATGGAATAAAGTGGTTCTTTATTGGAGGTATAAAATGGGGGGACATCCTTTTTAAGTCACGGGCTAAAATATAAATAAAATATTAATTCCAGTTCGTTAACACAGGATCTGGCAAAGTGCCCCATCAATCTGGACAGTCTAGTCCACCAATCACCTTCTCTGCTCCTGTAGTGCTCTTGCCAGTCGTAGGTTACAGCACCTAGGAGCCTACTACTTCAGCGACCGTAGCGAACTGAATAGTGCCAGCATTGGCCAACTAAAAAAGCACCAACCGGTACCAGCGTTAGGACAAGTCAATCCGCGTGGCCTAAGTGTGACTACCCTTTAGCAGTAAGTTACTACAACCTTACCTATCCTACCCTAACCTAGTCCACCAAAGTGACTTGCGCAGCAGAGGATCGACAAAGCTTTTCCATTTCTGTGTGAACGCTAGAAATATTATTTGCTTCTACAATACGCTTTCAACAATAGCTTATAATAAATCATTCACAGATGTGGTAATTGAATACAAATGAGAAGTGGAGAATCTTCTCTATATTCGAATTCTCTTGGTGCTACAGCTACTTCGGTAGTGGTCTTCCTATTATGCTATTAGTAATCGAGTACATTCCATAAAAGACATGCGAGTCTCATCCCCTTTGTCGGGATTATTTGCTGGCCCAAGAAGATGCAACGCCTTCCACGTAAACAAAAAGCTCAATGATGCAAAATCTACGTGTCCCCATTCACCCTTAGTCACATTCCATCAATAAAAATCGCAGATTTTAAAGTGCCCCATTTTAAAGTGTCTCAAGCGAGTTGAATGCCACTAGTAATCCCAGTCATCAGCCAAAACAAACAACAAAATTGTTAAATTTATTGGTTTTCCATGATTGTATGTCCGATGATCAAATTGAATACTAAACAGTTCTTAATTAGGGTTGTATATCTGCATTTCTTGCTGCGGACATAAACTTTGGATCTTCTCACCTCACGGGCCAGATCGTGGTCGCCGGCCATGACATTGTTTTATGAGACTTACAAATTCTCATTTTATACTTTCTTTGGAATTTTCATTCAATTCAATAGGTCGGTGGCGACGCTGACGAGGTCGGTCTCATCCCCTCGGTTTGGCTGCCATGTGCCAGTCGCTTTGGCGTGTGGGGCTGGCGAGACAAAGAGAAGTGAAAGACCGACGAGACCAATGTTTTTTTGGTAGAAAGCCGAGGGAATGCTCGCCGTCAACTGAGTCCAACATCACGAGTTGCGTGTTGCCAACGGAACGGAGTGCCCAAGCCTGGTTTCCGTTTGCTTCGTGTTATTCGGCCCGCACCGCGTTGAGTTGTAAATTTTCAGCACAACAACAGCCGAGATTACACAGTCGCGATAAGCAGCGTTCAAGTGTGGAATTTTGATTTGGCCAATTTTTATTCCATTGGTTTTCGGCCACCTCGATGACTACTACTACAGTCACCGTCAGAACAACTAACACCATTCAGCGCTGGTCTCGGTGGCTTATCTGGCTCCCAAACTACAAGCCCCTCGTCAGGTGTTGTTTGTCGAGGATGCATTTGATTTGAATGGCCAAGTGGCTGCGCTGCGTTCGTCTCGCAACCGAACGCGAACCCAAACGGGTGATGGCGAGATTTATCAGCCCTGGAACGGATGTGCGGTTTCGAAAACAAATAACACATCCTCCGCTCTCTTGACCATTCATTAATTCTGCCTTCTCGGCCAAGATTCGGTCCCTCCGCCTGAGGTAGTGGCTGTGTTGGTGCCTTACGTGCGCTTAATTGTGAGGAAGCGATAGAGGACAGGCTGTCTGTCTGGTCGGCTAGAAGCTCGTTGAATATGTGTGCATTATGGTAATATCACACACATGTTCCTCTCTCAATTAGACGACTCCCAGGAATGTAAATGAAATGCCTTTGCATGTGTGTGGTCGGTGCCCAGCATGGAATGACACCGAAGATTTTCCTCGATCGGAGTGGATAAGAAACTGCACAGAACGGAAGGAACATCCATTTACGAGATAAGTCTAGGAGATATGTTTGTTTGCATGGGAAGGAGCAGCGAAGGCAACAGGAAACCATGCGACGGTGTGTAATTGCGTATGACAGTCTGAAAAAGGGAAGATGACGATGCAAGTTGCACCCGTCACCTGGTGAGATATACTGTATATATTGTCGATTTTGAATGCAATCATCAACCACTGCGAACACCTCCACCGTCCCCACAGTAACTGGGAGCACAGAGGGAGTGGAGATAAAGTGCAACTTAATATGGCAACGACTACGACACCAACAACGACATCAGTGACTGATTGTTGCTCAACAGCGGTCCCTAACGCGCTGGTCTAGGCAAAAAGTGGGTAAGCTCGTGTACTCATAATGCGATACTCCGCTCCGCGTAGTCCGAATTCGATACAATACGCTGGCAAATTCACACGTACACGGTCCAGCCGGGTTCGGTTGTCGACTGTCGGCTATGGGAAAATTTAATTCTAGGAAAATGTACCGGAATTATGTGGAAAACTGCAAGAGTCATCAGACACCCGAGGAACGCGCGCACACTACACTGCCTTCAGTCTGGCGTTGAGGTTTCAAGCACCTGAATTCCATGTGGGCTGAATGGTGTTTTACCTTGTGTCGTTTAGTAGTTGGCTTGTTGCTTTGCTACCTCTTCTGGCAGAGGTGCGACCCAGGAACGGGATTATTTTTGTTGTGTCTTTTTTTTCGTTCTTTTTCGCTTAAAGATATCGTATTTAAAGTGTTTTGCCGGATTTGCATGTGTACAACACGAGCTGTGACACAGAACGATAGCTACCCGATGATATTTCGAATTATAGATGGGATTTGTGAATTAGAGTTTCACTCAAGCACCGAGGAGCCACAGAAATTGGAGGCGTATCTAGTTACGAAGATTTTGTTTTTGGAATATTTTCCAAGTCTCCCGTATGTGGCGTACCAGCTGGTGATTCACGAATATTTTGTGATATTTGTGCGGGCACGGCCTCAGTAATTCATTTTTGTCTTAGATCAAATTGCGGAAGGTTAATGAGATTTTGACTTTTGGCACTTCAAGGCCAAAGTTTTAATTTTGAAAATAACAGCTGGGTACACTTGAACGTGTTTCGTAGGTGGAAACAAATCATACTCAGCCTCACCACAATCGATACACTTTAATTGGCATTGCCATTCTTCGGTGAAAGAGTCAGGTTACATTTGATTTCCAAGACCGTTTTTGATCGAGGCGACTGCAAGAGCTATTTCAGCACTAAAAATCCTCAATAATGTGCTTAGGTATCTAAAAATTTCGTATCAATCCGTGTCAAACCAATAAGCTTTGAAGCTAAATCTTAGCTGAATTCTTAGCCCCTAAATTAATGGTGGTCGATATTTGATAGATTGAATTGGCTGACTGCCATTAGGGCCTTTATTAGGCCTTAATTAGTTCAGCTTAATTCTATTGTGCTACCACGTGTATCAATGAATGACCACACCGCAAACCAGTTTGTGCTTCCAATAAACGGAAGAACATGGCCGCTTCTCATGTTACATATTTAAGTCAAGTTATCAAAGCGCAATAGACTCTCGATAACGTGAACAATTAAAAGTAAAGTGATTTCTCGTCTATTTTTTTCTCTATTCTTGCAGAAAGTTTTTTAAAGAGTAACGAGGAACAAACTCGCATGACCAAATCAGAAACTGCACCAGCCGTAGTATTGTATCAAGAACAAGGACTTTTAATATAAACGTCTGGCGCAAACAAATTACTGTTAACCAGCAAAGAAGCAAGCATTTTTGTTTACCTCGGGGCAAACGTGAACTCCGTGTGGCCCGTGGCGTTGTGGGTATGTGCGTCGACCCCAACTTCGACGTCGTAGGTTCGATTCCAGCTCTGAGCGACACAAATGATTTTCACGACCCCACATCTTTCGAGTTATTGACAATGCTCAAAGAGTATTTCCTGTCTAGAAAAAGGTTCTCAAATCTGGCCGTTCGGATTCGGCATAAAACTGTAGGTCCACTCGTGAAAGAACAATAGCACGCACAACACGAGTGGTTGCTGAGAAGCTAGGCCCTGGCCCTCTATGGGCTGTAGCGCCACCCATATTATTGTTATATAAACGTTAACTCCACAAACGACATGATAATGAAGATCCGACGAAGAACCACCCCTGGCAACAGATGTTACTTAGGTTTGTCGCAACTGGGGTCAAAACTCCTGACTCGACGAACCAAAATCATGCTTTACAACATTCCTATTTTGATAGTCCTTCTTTATGGAGCTGAAAACTGGACTATAACGGTAAAAAACTGCAGAGCAGGTCCCGTCTGCGAGTAAGGTAAATTAATGAGAAGACACAACAGCGAATTCTAAGAGCTGACTACATGTGGATGTAGTCCGAAAGGAAAAATCCGTTGACTACACTGGCTCGGCAACATCGAGCGAATGGACAACAACGCTCCAGCAAAGAGGGCCTTCAAATTCGAGCCTCCCGGTTCGAGAAGGAGAGGAAGACCGAGCCTCCGGTATAGAAATAAAATCATGTTGGATGCAAGACAGCTTGGACAGCTCTGATGACTAGAAGCAGTGTAGCCAGGACCGTCAGCGATGGAAGACACCAACTGCTCAGGCTCAGACCCTTCATGGGTCGTCGGCCTGACAAGTAAGTAAGAAAGTAAACATTTAAGAGATGACAAGCAAAAGAAAAATCATTCCACGTTATCGAGGGTCCGTAACAGGATGAGAGAGTACTCTAGTGTACAATGCTTTTTTCCTCATCATAATCTCTGCAGGTCCTGCAGAAGTCGTTATAGGGGAGGCCAAGTCTAGAGGGTTGAAGTCGAATGGCGCAATACTCTGCTATGAAGCCCTACTGCTTCAATAGATCAGGCTAAGCAATCGTTCCGGGTCTAGATTGAGGTCTGGTTAGAGATCTAGATCGTTGAATGTCCAGACCGCAGTTCCTTCTATGCGATATTCGGCAATCATAAGGCATTAGCTGCTATTTGTCTACCGATAGGTCTGTCTGAGGTAGGTTGGCGAGTATGTTCAGAGCAGTCTAGAGGGTTGCCCTAAGTGCTCTGTTGATACATTCGCATTATTAGGTTGATGCTGTAGGAGAAAATTTGGGGGCACAGCACAAAGCCTTGTTGATATGGGATTTATTTCTTATTTGACTGTAAAGTGAGCTTAAACTGCGTTCTGCTTACATTTATAGGAAAATCCGTCTTCGGGTCAATAACCTGATCAGATGGTGGTTGGCTAATGTTTGAAAAAGATTTGTGCACAGGGAGCTTTTTAGAGTCGTTGATCAAAACTTTAAGAGTGTTAATTGTTTACAGTGAAGAAGTTAATTTTTGATACAATGGGTTCGTCAATAAGCAAAGTGAGTTATTGGTAGTTATTGGTAGGTATACAAAATATAATCGGTATATATTGAGTGTGCTACAAATCGATAATAAAGTTTTTGTAAATTTCTAAAATGGTTTGCGTTATATTAAAACAAAAGTCATTGGAAAATCCTATAATTGATTCTATTTTTAAATTTTATCAAATTGCCTACAATGTTCTTATAGAGTGCGACAACATACAGCAATACAGTTCTGACTATCGATACAAATAGCCAGAAGACCATGCGTGGTTGTAATCCCCATTTGCACCCCATCACCTTCTTACAGCAATTGCAGTAATAGTTTCCAGTTCAGCTTCGTGTCCAATATAAAACCTACAAAATTTTGCACTACCTTTCATCTACCTCAGGCTTGACAAGAAATTTTGAAAAACCTTTAATGGCTACATTCGTTGTAGAGCGGATGAATTTCCATTAAAAATGTGAATTCACTACTGGTTTAATCGAGGGCGTTCTGAATTTCGTTTGATCCATTAAACCCTGTCAACACAATATGTCAAATGTCCCGCTCATCCAAAATTCAGTACGCTACAAGAGGTATAAATACAATACATCTTGGGGCGATCTCCACTGTCTTCTCTTTTGTTTGAGATTCACTGAAACGTGACTCTCCCACACCTATCTCTGCTTTTTTTTTATCTACATACATGTGTACCATATACGTGCTCTGGTGTTTATATTCCTTATGAACCATCGACACTGTCTAATAGAATCTTCGTTGATCCTAATTCTATATTCGAACAGTAGCATTGTTGGGGCTTAAGCAATACCGCATCCACATCAGAGAGCCCCAATCATGGCAATACCTGCACTTAATCCGATTGAGTTCATCTGTATATTAACTCTAGGCCCGTTGACGATGGATACACGGAATCTACCTCTTCTCTTGCACATTATTGCGCATCGGTGAATATCAAAGATCGGCTAAAACATTTTCGACATCAAATTGTGATTAAATGGAATATTCCACGGGAGGAATTTATCACCGCTCAGGGGGAACAGATACACAGTGAACCAGACAACACTTTGCTAAGACGGTTCCCAATTAGGTAGCGGATAACGTATGCAAGTCGATTTCGTTACATGAGTACTGTAATCGTGGTATGCAATGGCCATGTGGGAACTTACTCATTTGAAGTCCCCCGAACCCGAGCTCTCGGTAGAGAAATAACTTGTGAACGTTTTAGTTCTCGACTTGGTAAGCCGCTTTGTCTATACAACTTTCTCCGTAATCCTATATGGTAATGATTTGATGTTGATGAAGTTGACTTGAGGAGTTCTTTGCGTTTCGATATTTTTTTTTTGGTTTTCTCTGAAGAGATTTACCTGCACCATGTTCGTATGTTAAACAATTAAAATCGTTTGATGGATTGGAGGATATTATTTTCACACAAAGGTATGTAGTGTATTGTAGACGCACGGAGTATACAATTGAGTTCGACGTTAGAGCCTGTCGCGATGTACATTCGAAAGAGTCACTGATTACTCCAATAGTATATGTATATGCTCGCCACCATTGTAGCCATGAACATTTAACTTTCTATTCGGACTGTATAGTTTGTAAAGATCTTTTGATCATGTTGAACATAGATCGTTCCTTACATGGCCTAATAAGCAACACCTGTGCTGGAAAAAGAGTGAGTTAAAAATGACAAAAAATATAGTACACATATTGATTTCCTTGAAGTGGACTTGAGACGGGAAGACGTAAGCATTCAGATGTCGAGTCGTAACTAATTTGGGCATATACTAAACTGCTGGTGTTTACACAGATGCTTTTAGCATATTCAACTCTTTCAGATATCGCTATTCGAGGTGTTGTGGTATCAAAAATGTGCATCTGAGCATATGTTGGCAGTCATGCAGTAATTGGGGCTATTTGTTCGACCAGTGTCACCTCCAAGATGTTCGGGAAACGTGGCTCTGAGCTGGCTTCGATGAAGGAACTAGCGTATACAATTCGTGTGGGTCCCAAGTCACAGAAACTTTATTTTAGTATCCGGACATAAACATCCGTTCACAACGGCTTTACTGATCCAGTTAGCGTCACTGGGCAGTAGGTGAATACACAGCCAAATTAGGCATCTCATATAATCAAATCACACACCACGCCGAAAGTGATAGTCATATTTGAAAGCAATATGAAATCAGTTGTGTATCCCTTCAGTCTCAAGATCGAACGCTACTAAGATGTTCGCATGCTCATGAGAATCTCAATTAACCAAACCTCAACACCAAATACGTTATGTACGTTATGTTATGTTTTGTCTTGCAGAAAGTAATTTGGTGAGTCTTGTCTTAAGAAAATACAGAATACTTCGTCACAGCGCATGTTCTTACGCACCCTTGGTCAGCCTTCTTTTCAACATCATTTCAACTTATCGTGGCTTCATCAGCATGATTGTGCCACACATCTGGCTTATATTGATGACTTCCTTTAATGTTTACTGCTGAGTGTTATTCTACTTCCAATTACTCACTTTCGACATGCTAGAGAAGATCGTGCAACTGTCAGTACTAGAGGCACGATTTTTTAACGGTCAGTGAAGCACAGAAATGTATCGACAATCCGTTTGATGGTAGAAGTGAACATGAAAATCAAGCAAACGTTATTTCGTCACAAAAAGCAATTAAATGTCGACGATGGCTTGTTTTCGAAAAAATGCCTTTCTCGGGATCTGCAGTACCTAACTGAACATTCAGAATCGCTTGACTCATCGGTCGTATGTACCGCTGTTACAAGGCCAACATTATCGCAAATCAGGAGTTTTAATGATCACTGGCAAATGGTGTTTTTACAATGTTTTTACCATTTGTTATAATTCGGTTGTTTTTTGGCAAGAAATTATGCCCATACATGAAGTAGGATCACTTCTGCTGCAAAATTTAAATAGGATAAAGACAAAATTAAATGACTGGAGTAGACGCCAACAATATTTTTATGTATCACGGATTCGACGGGAATGTTTCCACAACACGTCCCAACGTTCCACACTACTTTGGGAAGTGACGCCCACTGGTCACACTACCAATACAAAACCATTGAAATCCTCTTAAGAACAACTGAACTACTTAGCAACTGCTGCTGCCAATTTATCACACAACGATTGCATTTTCCAAAATATTATCTTTTGGTATTAAACCCTTTAAAGGGGCGCATCCCTTGTGCGTTGAGATTAGAACACGCAACATCACGTCTTCGCATAAATAAGGCCGTCATTGCAACACACATTACCGCTAAGTTATTGTCATACGTTCTTTTTTTTAAATTTCATATATTAAAACTGATTTTTTTTTTATTATTGAACTCTTTTACGGTGTACCTCGTCGGAGTGTATGTATCTCAATATTTCAACCCCTTCCGCAAGCGTATGGCGGTGTATAAAATTGTAAAATGAAATTTATGACCGTGCCAGCATGTGCTGAAAATTGCTCAACATTGACATCGATGTCGACAAAATTTTGGAACTAAACTTCGAGCAGAAAGGATTTTTGGCAATTTCCAACCAATTTTCAACGAAATTGGAAATTTATTAAGTGCAAAGTGACACGAAACAATGGCGTCGATATGCTTAACAAACTTTTAAATGTGCCAACTACACGAGAGCGTTAAGTTTGCATAACAATCGGTGCGCCATCTGTCGCGCCCGTGCCGAAGGTTTTCAAATCGTAGTGCTGTCGAACAGTGACAGGAGGAGGAGAGAGAATTTCAAATCTTGCTCTGACCAAATTGTAGTGTAATATTTTGGGTAGGGCTTTGCTGGTAAGTACATCACAAAGGCTATCGTCATTGTAACTAAGGATGTGCTATTCGGAAGCAAGTCGTTTCTTTCACAGACGTCAACGGAATGGGTTGAGGTCTTTCTGTTTTCCTAAGCAACAATCGGTGGCGAAGTCATTCCGGGTGGTGTGTGAATTTATGATCCTGCGCCTGCAATAAAAGCTGAAAAGTCTCATATCCAACTGCTTAGAGGGGTGGAGGTTTGACAATAAACATTTTCTTTTTTTTCTCTCCTTCCGCCTTTTGCCAGTGAGTTTTGTAAAATTTTCAAAATGTGTATGTATGTTCTTATTTTGCGCAAAAATGTGAGGAACACGGTGATGGTTGTGCATGCCACCGGAAGGCGGAAAGGGTGTTTCCATGTGTCGGAGGGTGATTTAATTTTATTTTTATGTTTTCTTCCTTCGGAAAGTGGCAACCGGCATGAAGAAAGAGAGAGGAAAAAAAACTGCAAACGGCTATAATTTTAAATTATCACAGAAATTTCAATTACATTCGGGAGTTGTGGACGTTCTTGGGTGGAGATGCATGTGTCTGCGTTTTTCCTCTTCCGTTGAGTGAAAGGGAAATCATGCTCCATTAGGTCTATATTCAGCTGTGGCAGCTAATTTTCGTTTGTTTTGATTTAGGGATGTGGCAAGTGGTCAAAAGGGTCGAATGATTGAGTGGTTTTCTAATGGCATTGCAGTATATTTTTTTTGCTGTAGTAGTTATGACCACAACAAATGGACGCGTATAACGAAAATTGGTCACGGGGTGTGGGAAGTGAAAACGGCAGAATGATAGGTACAGGATACTTGTGAGAAAAATAAAATCGTACGCCGCGTTTTGGTTATCTTGAAGACTTGTTGCAGTTTGTTTGGTTGTAGGATATAGACTAATCTTGTCAGTAGTTAGTCCCAACCCTCTCCTATGACGGCGATTGGTTTTGGGTGTAATTCCGATTTCATTCTACGATAGGTAAGTCATACGAATTTAAGTAAAATGTGGATGTGTATTCTGTATAGTGTATGAGGTTACGCAAGGAAATCAGGAAATACGAAGTTCGTTGAGTAAATTACTAAATATAGAAGATTATCAAATAAATGAGAAGCAGGTCTCAACAGTAATTTGACAGACAGGTGATTGATTATTTAGCCTAGTCAAACCGTACAAACATCAACAAATATGGGCTTCATTAGACGTACGTAGAAATGAGCACGAAAGGATTTTAATAAAAATGATATTTCCTCGCTTTTCCCTACAGAGCCTTGACGTACATTTGTACAATCCTGTGTTCAAGTGGCATTATCTCTCCAACAGTCTTATTTTTTTTCTTATATGCCTCAATTTTAACTAAACAATACCCATGGTCTTTCTCAATCAGCATTCCTTCCAGATCGGACTGGATGACTGACAGGCAAACGCTGAAAGATCCTCTGCGCATTTTCGCCGATTTTCCGATAGTCAGGCCGCCATAAAATGCCTGGACAATGTCGTTCTACTCTAAAACATTCCTTAATTGCAGGCTGTGTCTTAACGAGATGGCCGAGCATTTCAACACCAGGAAACTGCAAATCTGAAGAAACTCGCTAGGTGTGGTACAACCTCATCCCTATCGATAGCAGGGGTACCGCCTTCCATGTCGATCGCTACAGCTTACCATCTTCTTAATATCTACACAACTAAAACCACTAATGACAAATGGTTAGAAGGCACCATCTGCAATCAACAAAAGAAATCTGGCCATCACTTAACTTAAAACGGTCACACAGTCTACTTGGACTCAGCAAGTCCTCATTAAGGACCCTCCTTGGAGTCATAACCATGCTCGCAGGATGGGTGCTCCATATAATGATTTTTGCAGAAGCTGCATGGATGACAAGGAGGAAGAAAATACTCATCACCTTCTTTGCTCCTGTAGTGCTCTTGCCAGTCATAGGTTCCTGCACCTAGGAGCCTACTACTTCAGCGGCCGTAACGAGCTAAAAAGTGCCAGCATTGGCCAACTAAATGGGTTCATCAGCAGCACCAACTGGCTCCAGCGTTAGGAGAAGTCAAGCCGCGTGGTATCACAATAGGCCTACTCTGGCCTAAGTGTAACTGCTCTGCAACAGTCAGCCACTACTACCTTGCCTACCTAACTTAACCTATACCCATGGTCCAGTTGAGTGTTTAGTTACCAAGTTATTCGGATAAATTTTTATCACTGCAACATTGAAAGTGATCCAGAAGCTAAAGGACAATTTAAATATGTAACTTTAATCTGTGGAGAATTAGCCCATGACCAAGCACTATTATTGTTAACAAAAGATAAAGATCCAACAAAAGAAAAATGTGTGAATAAAATGTAAGTAGTCCGGAGCAAATGTCAAATGTCACTTCTCTTCTTGAAACCATTTTACTAATGCTAAAAATACTCGACACCGGTATCAAAACTTATCAATTCGTTTCATCTCGAATTCAGCACCAAAATTATTATTACCGAATACCGATCTCTTGAGCGATTTTATTTCCTGTGTTGAACAATCGAATGCTCGGGGGGCTTTTAATTTCAAACGAAAAAGCAATCTTCCTCTTCCGTGAATTGGCGGCCATCACCGAGTCCACCAAGATGTTTATGCTATCGCCACTCGGAGTCGTTTTACTGCCTTTTAATCGTGACTTTCATCACAGCGACAGTAAAATCGTTTTCAGGAATAACTAAATATATACAAATCCAAAAAAAAGAGAACTCCAAATTGGAAAAATCGGCAATAGCATCCATAAATTAAAAAGTTTAATAGCAAATATAATACTGACAACAACAGCAACTGAACGTAAACAATGCGGCAGCGGACCTCATGTGCTGGGATAAGGCCCACCATCGATCAAGTGTCAAAATATTCAATTCCTTCGAAACGTGAATGGAGAGGGAGATGTGAATGGAGACAACAGTGAACAGAGCGGTGCCCGGTTTCGGAAAATTTAAACAAACGGGAGAAAGAATGAAAGTGTTTCAATTTCATTTTGGGGAATTGAGAGAGTGCGTCGCATTTGAATAATTGTGGGAGATGTCAAAGTGCCATGACTGTGCGCCACTTACAGTGACAGTGATAAAGAAAGTAATTTGAGATACTTTCCACTTGCGCTCTTGTGCAGAGTTTATTGCGATAATATCTCCCCGGAGACGATGCCTCCATGGCGTTATCTGCTTTGAGATGTGTCAATATAAAGAGGCTGCTCATACAACGGTATCCGTGCATTTTTTTGTCCACACAGACAGACAGTATGTAGCGTGTTTGCGTTGACAGGATAATGAAATCTCCTGTGCGGCTAATATAAACTGTTCGCCTCCTTTGCATTGCTCATAAACGAGACGAATAATTCATGCACGTCTTCGAGTCAAATTGTCGAATCCGAGACCTCCGATCGCCTTGGCAGGAATCATCTGAATATGGAAATGTCCTTTGGCTTGTTTGCTTGCAAATCGCTTAGCGAATAGGGGAATAGGAGAACCTAGTCGACCGGAAGTTCTTTTGGATGGGATTCGACTTCCTTATACAAAGTCGAGTGAGAAGTCCTAGAATCTAAGTGCAAGAATCCTAATCGACCAAAAATATTATCCTAGCATTCCGAAGTGTGGAGGTATTGGATGTCAGTGTGAAGGGATGGTGGATGAGCGGAGTCTTATTCTTAGATACTTTCTACACCCCTAAGCGCACTCATTGGCGGTGGCTTTGAATGCTCGTAAAACAGCATGACAGGATAAAGACGTTGGTGTGGGTGAGGTGGTGGTGCGGCAACAACACCATTCTGCTGAAAAGAGTGATTTCGCGTTAATGAATATTTCATTTGAACGTCTTATAGCCGAGAGGGATTTTCTCCGTGGCTTTCATTTGTTTAACGATTCTCCTTCGTCGCTGTCGTCCTTTCGCAGCCAGTCTCCTTCAATTGTTTGTTTGCTTACACTCGCCTGAGTTGTTTTGCCGGATGGCCATGTAGATAGCCAGCCCCTTCTCGCGTCACCACCGAAGGGGTGGTACAGTTTATTTCGAGCTTAAAAAATGTAAATTATTGTAAATGTGATCCAGCGCGGTTAGATTGGCTGTTAAGAAGGATTTCAAAGAGTCTCCGGATTAGAAGGAGGCGGCTGTTGGAGAGTATTAAATTAAAACAGTTGCGTAGGGATTTGGCTAAAATTATTTTGAATTAATTTTCGGGTTGAAGGACCAGCAGTTCTCTTGCCCTATTCGTTGTGCGATTCCAAGATTGAGGGTTCTATGAATAGGGGGCAGGGAAAGCTACCAAGAAAGTTGTTCGTTGTATTCCAATTACATTAACTGTAATCTTTGTGCGGTCAGTGTGGATTACTGAAGTACTCAATGCAGGGTGAATGTGAATTAGATTTGTAGAAAATGACGAAACTGGTGAAACAAACAATGACGTGGAATGTAATACATTTAAACAAAGCAAAAGGGGATTAAGGCAGGCTTTGATGTGAAACGCTTTGTGGAGAACCAAAGAAGCTCAGACAAGATATATATTACGGTATTAGTACATATTTGGGCGAAATTAAATTCAATTATAATTGATCAGTATTTTACTGATAAACGCTCGTAATAACGCATATTTCGGAGTTTAAGTCCTAAGCTTATTATCATAAAATCAGTTTTTGCAGACAATAGCAATCAAGAACAACCTAGAAGACTACATCAGTAAATCACTAATCTGTTGCACAGGATTAGTCGTGAGAGGTGTAACGTAAGTTTACAAAACGACAGCCAATTGAGTTTTAATGCATGAAGCGAAACTTGAAAAATTACAATTCAAAAGCTGGTCTGAAATGGCATCCACTTTTAAGGAAGGAAACACATCTATTTTATGTCAGGGCGGCACATAGCGTGCGAGATGAAGGGCCAAACTTCTTGATATGGGACTAACATTCATCGTAGTCCTAAATATGTTTAGACTTTACCCTTAGGTCAGCTGAAGCCGCCATTGATCCTTGGCACTGTTTCCAATTATCACGGCCATGGGTACTCATTCGTGCGAATTTTGGGCAAGTTCGGTCTGCCTCTCTTTCCCGAACCGTGAAATCTCAATTCAAAGAACCTAACTTAAGTAATCAATGTTTAATGGATTTTTTTCCGTCTGGGCTATATGCAGAATTTCTAGAACCAACTCTGTCATACTCCTTATCATGCATCTTTCTCTCCCGTCCAACAAAACTGTGAACATAATATTATTGTTGTCCCTTGTGTAGTTCACATCACGCTGCACTGCCTTTTCCAGTACGAGATTGAAATGTGATCCCAATTGAAAATGCAAGATTCAACTTTTTGGAGATGCACTGTTCGAACTTGGTATTAGCGGTAGATGCGAACTAAACCAAATATGTGACGTTTTCAAAGAAGGACATACTCTATGAACTAATTGATCTCAATATCACCATATGCGGATTTATTTTCGAGGAAGTGGTGTATTTTATTTACCTCCAAGCCCAAGTAAAAATTACGAATACCGACAGTAACCAGATTAAAGCAAAATAACTCTTGCCAATCGCTGTTTCTTTGACCTCATGACGCTGTACAGCTAGATGACACCAGTAGTATAAGTAATAAAAACTGATTTTGTCATATAAAACTCTGATCATCCCAGTCCTGTGCTACGGCGCAGAGACATGGACGCTATTAAAAGCGGATGAAGAAGCTCTTGGTTGTTTTGAAGGAAAAGTTCTGCGTGCGAATTTTGGTCATGTTTGCGTTGATGGCATCTGGAGGAGAAGATTCAACCACAAAAACAACTGTATGGGCTATACAGCGGCATGCAGCGCTGTAGCGTCTTCGGATCGAACGCTTAAGATGGCTAGGTCATATAGAGCGGATGGACACCACAGCTCCGGCCCGAAGAGTCTTCGATACCGAGGCCTTGGGACAACGAAATAGTCTACGTTCCCGCAGGGCGCACACAAGTGGAAAAGGACTTGGTGTGCGCAGCTGACGAAGGATCGTGCTGGCTGAAGAGGCATGTTGGTTGAGCTCCAGGTCAACTCCTGACTGTAGCGCCAATCAAAGAAGAAGAAGAATCATGTCATGTACATGCGCTCGTCGCGATCCCTTCTAAGCATATGACATGGTCACATCCGCAATAAGCCAAGTAATAGAAGATAGCCTGTGCAATTGACAAAACAAATGTCTCGTAGGCTAAGACTCATTATGTAGTAAGGATATCAGATTAGGTTAGGTTATTGGGCTGCCAGCGAAAAATGTCAGCAGACTTAGACCATTGTTTGACCGAACGGCAAATAATGATGAAATCTATAGAATTCAGTGCCGTTGAGTACACAGTTTCAGTTCAGCGAGCAATATTTATATAATTATAATTAATAAAAAATCAAGGCGCAGTTTCGCACCGGACTGTGGCGCTTCTACTGGGGGAGAATGTTTACGGTGCATAACGTGTATAGTGAGGTGACACAACTCAATAGATCTTGTCGTGATCCCGTATTCGACCATGGCAAGAGTTAATGTCACAAGGGGCTTAGAAATCGTTAAGTTACAAATCTATAGACTAGAAGCTCATCAAAGAAGTGTTAGTGCAACACAAGACGCCACGCTGTTCGCTGTAAGCTGTAAGCTCGGCAAGATCTTTCACTTTTCCTTGGTCATGCAGGTTTTCCAGGTGATCTGAAATAAGATGACCTTTAACATTTTGAAGACGTTAAAGCTGCATACGGCAGCATTAATCAGAAGGAACTGAAGCGATGGCCAAATTCGGGATTCCGGTAAAAACCTCTTAGCGCCGGACTAACAGATCCGCGATGTACTGAGTAGTTCGTGTCATAGAAACTCTGAACGGTTCGGAGAGAAGAAGGTATTGCGAGAGCTGATCACTAACTATGTAGGTAGCTTCCAAGTCAGTCAAGCTGTTTTTATACCGAAATGCCATCAACACCGTTTCGAGTGTGAAACAATTGAAGAATAGGCGAAATGAGCTGGTCTAACAAGAAACGATTCGCCACACAGCATCTGGGCCAAAACAGTGAAGTAGTTTGTCTATCAAAGGACAAATGTTAATTCCACGAATAACATCTAAGTGGACGTCTAGACGTAGAATCGCCATTGTCAACCGATGCTTCATGGGTTTGATAAAAAAAAGTGGGCTCGAATCTCTTGACTTGAAAAGCATGCTCTACAAAACTCTCATTCTGCCAGTCCTACCTTATGGAGTCTAGAACTGGATGCTAAACAAAACTGCGGAGCTGATTCTTGGTGCCTACGAAGAAAATAGTGTGTCGTACATATAGACAAGACATTACCGCTCAGGCTCCTTGGGTCACCGTGCGGGCCTTAAAAGTAAAGAAGTAACATTTTGAAGAATCCTTGTGTCTTTTCTAAGATATCCTGCCAGACTTTGGGCACTTTATTGTTCGTACTTTGTCCTTCTCCTTGAGCTGGAAGGTTATGCGAGACTTTGTTTTAGTGTGACTGTCTTTTCTTCTCTTCCTCCTCCTCGATCGATGTGCTGCTGTTGTTGATTCATAAATAAGTGTGCTGTGCTCGTTTGTATGCATTTTTAACTGAATATTTTATTTCCAATTTATCGATTTCAATCGGTTGCTCTTCAAGTCCTTACCCAAATCTGTGTGTTCATACTGGGCGATATATATATTTACACGAACGCACATTTATCCTAGGTGAGTGTTAGTTGCGGATGTGAGGGCATCCTATGCTAAATGGCTTTATTTTCGTTTACTTTTGTAGTCTAACTTATGATTATTACATAAATTGAGTTCACATGATTTGTCATATCTTCGCTGCTAATGAATTTCGTGAGCACTAATTACTTTTTTCGGTCTCTCTCGAAGTTCACGTTCGCGTCAAATGATCCCGGATGAGTGTCATCGAGAAGAAAGGAAAATACGAAATTCATTAGGGTCTTATCAAAATAAATGATACGACACTCGGATATCCTTTGGACAAGAAGTAACACATCTTCCAACGTAACAGCCCTCTGTGCATCATTAAACGTCACACCGTGTTGGCTACCTACAGACGAACATATGCACGTACATACTAAGCGACTGGGCAGAGCTATCCTCTTCATCATCATCATCACCATCAACAACATTGAATTCCCCTTGGGGTAAGATGATGTTTCTATTCCCAATTCAAGTTACTATGACCATTGGAATGAACACCAAGCAAATAATGAAGACAATGTCCAAATCCAAATAAATGAATCAAAAAATGAAAAGAAAAGCAGACAAGAATAAATAAATACAAACAAATATTGAAAGTACGAAGGACCACAGCCCGAGTACACAGGGACACCAATTTCACGGTGGTCTTTAGTGCGTGTACACATCATCAAGAACATTGTACACTCTATACATGGTCGAGTGTGTGGAATTCCCTGGAGAAAGTATCCATACCCATGTCCTGACACATTCGCCTTTGTAACAAATTTCGGTTCTTTGCTAATGTGGACACATTTTCCAGACTGTCACAGTGACTCCCTACCGAGCGACGCACCAGGAAGTGCATGTCGGCCACCCGATGTGCAACACAGACATTACTGGCCTGCTAATCATGGCATGTGAGTTCTCTGTGCGACAATATGGGTGTAGGATGCGGACACATTTAGCGAGAGGTGCAGGATGACTTATTGTCGTTGTCCGAGAATGGTTTAATTTACCAAAGAGACAATGACCGAGTGAGACAGATAGTTGCAGAATGTAGAACCAGCGGGCTGCCATTTTTCAAAAATCACGCAACCAACGAGGACACCACAATCCGAACATCCAATGACGCATTTCAATCGGCTGCAGTTTATTGTCCACCTCATGTGGCTTTCGAGAAACCGCAGTACAAAACAACACTGGGTTAACACGAGGATGTTCACCAGTTTTGAACATCTGTGAAATCACCGGTGAAAATTTAATCGTAAATTAATGTAAAAAATGTCAGGGCAAGTCGCGTCTTCGAAGCGACATGTTCTTCCACATGCGTGTGCTCATGGACAAAGCACATTTCCGCGTGTATGGAGTATGGACTGTTTTAAGGATAAGACCCACTTGAGAACATTCTAATGGGACGTCGATAAAATCGAAATGAATGTGACAGCGCGGACAGAAAAACGTGACCCTGTCATAACGATATGACTTGAAGTGGGTTGGGGCGCTTTGATCTAGCCGAACTATAAACAAACTAAAGACACTCGTACTCAGTTCGGCATGAGAACGATGATCGATGCAATTGATAAATATTTAAGATATTCATAATTTGGTTGTGAGGGGAAATCTATGGATTAATATGTGTATGTCAGCACGGGTATACTTATGTATTCACATTGTCTGACTATAAGTTCGAGTGTATAGTATATTGTATATTTAATGAGGCTATTGGTGAAGAATATGATGAAGATAATTATTTTTGTCAGTTTTCTGACTCAACGTAGAAATAACATTTCGATTACTTTTGGAGATTGCGTGGATAGATTCTGCTTTTGTGAAATTACTAAAAGTGGGCACTGCTTTAGTTGCTTGTGACCAGAAGTAATATTTATTTCTGTTTCCCCTTCTTAAGCAAAAAATAAGGATTGCGAGAGGGTAAATTATTTGTTTTACGCGTTTAGTTGCGTTAAGCCAGCAAATTATTTTCTATTCATCTTGATTCGAAGATGAAGACTGTAAATCTGCAGGTCTGACTTGGAAACTGTGTACTATGTACAAACTGTCATTTTGAAAAGGACTACCTCACTAGGGACTTACTTTTTTAGAAAACAGTGCAGAGAAGTGAGTGCGTGTGTGAATTTCGTGGGGCTTCAAGGATAGTCCAATTAACACGGAGTGCCGTTTTGAAACTACGGATCTGATTGAAGTGTGCTTAGAGCCGTTGTGCGGCGCACAGTGGCTTGAGAGGCGAAACATTTCGAACATTTTACACTGTCCGATACATTTACGGGCCGTGCATATAAAGGGTGATTTTTTAGCTATTATCTTTTTGGCAACACTGGTTTAAACAGCTGGCTCACGTTTCGTGTTTTTGTTTCACTGTCAAACAACTTCAGTTTGGTCTATAATATATCCTCTTACAAACGAACAACGCTTGCAAATTATTGAATTTAATTATCAAAATGCGTGCTCTATTAAGAAAAGTTCATCGCGCGCTTGTTGTTGTTCATTGTGTTCAGCGACGAAGCTCATTTTTAACTCAATGCTTACGTAAATAAGCAGAATTGCCGATTTTGGAGTTTGGAGTTGGTGCGGTTTATGGGCTGGTGGCATCATTGACCGTACTTCTTCAAAGATGATGCGAATCGTAACGTAACTGTGAATGGTGAGCGCTACCGTGAGATGATATCCAACTTGTTTTGCCCAAAATGCAAGAGCTCGACTTGCATGACTAATTTCAACAAAACGTTGCCACATGCCACACAACACACGCAACAATGGAATTAATCAGTCGTTCACAGACCACTGAACAGTGCGGTGTTAGTTCGTGAGTGTTTCGGCTTCCACTAATATATTAATATATTATCACGCATCACAGTAGTGAAGTTAAAAAATTATCGCGGGTTTTCTAACAATAGTGTACAGCCCAGCGGGTAGAGTCACTACTGCTGACTCTAAGGGTCTCGGTTCGAGTCCCACTGGGGACACGACCAAAAAGTTTCCTTTTTTTTCCCGTAGCGAAAAAAAATGGGCGATACCGATCGGTCAGCGCTCCCACAAGCGGGCAATGACCAGCAAGAACCGGTGGTGCCATCAGGCCACATGTCAACGGTGCCCGTAGAAGGGACAGCTAAGAGAAGGAGGAACAAAAATTCTCCTAATGTTAATAAACGCCGCAACACCAATTCCTCACCCGTTGGTGGGCAAGGGGTGAAGCAGAGCGAGGAGGCTAGCACATCAGCAGCCGAGTCAGGGGAAGAAGGCGAGGACACGGTACAGTACGTGTCAGACGGAGGGGAAGGCATGTTTGCAGTCAGCAGCAACAGCTATGACTCTCTGCCCTCTGACTCAGAAGAGGAATTGGAACGTATAGTTCGTTTTAAGCAAAACGAATACGACGACATGAAGGAGAGAAGTAAGCAACTCCTTCGTGAAATCAGAGAGCTGAGAGCGCGCACTCTAGCTAGAAGAAAGCGAGAGCAGGAGAGACAGCATCTGGAGCTGATGCAAAGAGAAGCGCAACTCAAGCCTACTGCGCAACAAAAACAACTGCCAGCACAGAAGAATCAGCAAGTGCAGCAACAGCAGGAACCGCCAGCAACACGGCAAAAGCAGCAGCGAGAAGTCCAGCAACAAATGCGGCCAACAGCGCAACAACATGTTGAGGCGGTAGTTCAGCAAGAGCAGCTACCAGCAACTCAACACCAACATGAGTCAGCAACAGCAAGGAAGAAGCAGCCGAAGAAGACGTCAGCGCAACAACTACAGCAGCCAGCTACACTTCAGCAACAGCAACAGAATCAACAGAGGAAGGAAAAAGTTCCTCCTATCAAAATTTACAAGCCGGACGTGGAGCAGACAGCCATTGTTTGTAAAAGGGCCATAGGTTCAGGTAATTTTTTTATAAGTAAAAATAAAGGAACCGAAAAATATTCAATTCACTGCAATACAGTAGAGCAGTACAATATAGTCAAAGGGGTACTAAAAATGTCGAAGATGGAGTTCTTCTCCTTCGCCCCAAAAGGCGAAAAATGCCAGTCCCGGCTGTTAAAGCTTACCTGGCCGCTAGAACCGGAGAAGGTCCTCCAAATGCTCAAAGAGCAAGTGTGTGAGGGAATTGAGTTCGTCGGGGTCAAGCCCTTCACGACAGTTAAGGCAAAGAGAGAGGGGCGGAAATTACCGTTTTATATCGTGCAGATCACACCCACAAGTAAAGTGGATAATCTAAAGAGAATCAAGTTCTTAGATTACCACAAATGCGAGTGGGAGAGTATAAGAAGGCGCGACGGCATTCTCCAATGCTTCCGTTGCCAAAGGTTCGGGCACGCCTCGTCGAACTGCCAAATGCAGCCTCGATGTGTGAAGTGCAGCGAGAACCACAGTTCGGAGAATTGTCCTCTGGGTCAAGAGGGGGGTGCTGATAAAAGTCAGCTCAAGTGTATACTCTGCGGGAATGCGGGGCACACCGCTAGCTATCGTGGTTGCCCTAAATTCCAGGAGCGAAAAACAAATACAGTTCTGCAGAAGCAGCCCCCAGTGAAATATCCACTCGGGGCAGCCACACCCGTCACTCCCGAAGTGACTTTCGCCCAAATGGCGTCCGCCATGGGGAGGACGGTAAAGCAGCAAGTACCTAAGGTACCGCAACCCTCAGTGCCAAAAGCACACGAGCCAACGCCCGACTGGAAAGCTTCCATTGAAAGGCGTATGGATCGGTTAGAGGAGCAGGTTGCCAAAATTCTGGCGCTCCTGCAGAACCCAGCACGTCACCAGTCCTAATGGCTGCGCAGACGGAAAGTACTTATAAGATCCTTGCAGTGAATGCAAATTCATTGACAGGGATCCCTCGAAAAAACGAGCTGTATAGACTGCTGGATGACCAAAGCCCAGAGCTATGTCTGATTAGCGAAACTAAGCTAACTCAGAGAGGCATATTGGAGCACAGCAAATATAATGTTATTAGAAGAGACCGGCCCAACTCCAATGGTGGAGGCGGTGTTGCGATCTTCATAAAAAATAACATTAAACATAAAGTAGTGTACAGTAGTGAAGTGCGACGGTTTCAGGTGTTGGAGGCCTGCATCGTTTGCATTTCTCTCCGTAGCGGGAGGAAGCTTTTTGCGGTGTCAGTCTACTCCTCCGGCTCCTTCAGTTCCAGAACTACAATATCAGAGCTCGATGCACTCTTTCGGTGTCTAAGTCTGGACTCGGAAGAGAACTATTTTATTTTGGCCGGGGACTTAAATGCCCGTCATGGATATTGGGGAAACACAGATTCCAACAACAGAGGGGACCTGCTTTACAGCTGGTTTTGCTTGCACAGTGTCGAGTATAGACTCGATCTGAAAGCAACAGAGATCTCGTCCTTCCCCAGAAGCGGGTCGTTCTTGGATCTCCTGCTGTTTGACGCAAGACTGCAGCTGACAGACACAAACGCACAAACGGTAAACTGTTTGCACACTTTCGTGTATCTCAGTGACCATTGCGGACTCAGTGCCGAATTCAAGATCCCCAACGACATTGCGGAATTAGGAGAGTTTGTCCAAACGCACACCTACAATTACAGTAGGGCGCGTTGGCCACGCTTCTCCCGACAAATGACTCGAGCACTCTCTTCGAATGCGCTCCACATTCCGTCCAATAGAAACTTGTCAAACGAAGAGATTGACATGTATCTAATTCAATTGGACGAGACAATAAAACGAACTATGGACAGTACGATACCACGGTATACACGAACTAACAACGAAAACTTGTACCGCAATGCGACAATTGACGCACTACACCAACAAAAAAGTAGACTCCTGTCAAGATTAAAAACCTTGTACAGGCGGTTTACTGACAGACGTAGCGAGGAAGTTAGGACACTGAAATCGCTTATTAAGAATGTACAAACGTTAATTGTGCAGAATTACAGAGTTTCTGCAAACACATACTGGAACAACAAGATTCGGGCTGTTAGATCTAACAACCCGAGTATGTTTCCACAAATCAACAAATTCTTTCGAAAGAAAAACAGCGATCTTCCGTGTCTTAAGCTTCCCAGGACGACAGACAACGAACGAATACTGACTACAGCAGGTATTGACTCCAATAACGCCGTACTCGACGATGACTTCTTTGTGGTCGAAGATCCGCAGGAAAAAGTTGAAGTACTAGGCGCAGTTTTCCAGGAAGTGTACAAGGTGAACGTGAGTGTTCGCCCGAACCACGACCTGGAAAACAGCGTGCAAGCTAGCAACTCTCAACTTCGAGAAGATCTGTTGCAATGGCGATCTGAGAACAACGGCTTTGTCCAGTTCAATGACGAAAACATGGCAGACAATGTCATCGCCGACGAAGGGGTTCATCCCCCGTTCATTTCGAAGGCAGATCTTCAAGCGGTCTTCGCATCAATAAAGAAGAAAAAGTCGGTTGGAATCGACGGGATCTCCAACATTGTGCTAAGACATCTTCCTCTGGAAGTGGTCACTATGTACACAATCCTTTTTAACAATGCTATGAATAATGCACATTATCCTGAGCATTGGAAAACTGCGATTGTACAACCCATATCCAAGCGAGGAAAAGATTCTTCGAATCCGTGCAACCTCCGGTCAATTAGTCTCCTTCCGAACATCAGCAAGGTATTCGAGAAGGTGGTAAATAAAGCTCTGATCAACTGGACAGAGGACAAACATATAATTCCGGATAACCAATTCGGTTTCAGAGCGGGGCATGACACTATTCATGCCGCGTCGAAACTGGTGTCGGATGTCCAATGGAATAAGAGCCAGAAACAATGTACGGGCGCCTGCTTGATTGACCTGGAGAAGGCCTTCGACACCGTATGGTTAGAAGGACTTTACTACAAGCTCAATCGGCTAGGCATTAGTAAACCACTGCTGTACCTACTGTATAACATGCTTACCGGTAGGCGGTTCGTAGTCAAGAATGGCAGCGTGACCTCTACAGGTATTTTTGAAATTAAAAATGGTCTCCAACAGGGTGCCGTTAATTCGCCGATCCTGTTCAACATTTTCTTGAGCGATCTGATAAGTTCTCTTCCTCACGCAATTGCGTATGCCGACGACTTGATCGTGTACAGATCAGGCAAAAAGATCGAGGACATCACTACGCTCACGCAGGGTGACTTCGACTCATTCATGAGAGATTGCGATGACTGGAAGTTGAATATCAACTTTCAGAAGTCGGAAACCATACTGTTCAGAACGCCGTTGTATAAAGCTTCCGCGGATACGAAAAAGAATTGGCGAAAGTTCTCTATTGTAGGACTTCACGGGCAACCACTGGAGCAAAGGATTGTAGTCAGATACCTGGGGATCTGGCTAGACCAGTATCTATATTTTAACAAACATGTAGATGCTGCTCTAGCCAGGGCCCGAGGCGCTTTCGCCCTTGCAAAGAGACTGTTTTACAACAGCCAACTCGATGCAAGGGTAAAGGTAATCTGCTACATGGCCCTCATACGGCCAATGCTCACATATGGCTGTCCCGTGTGGTTCAACGTGAGTGCAAGCTTGATGGAAAAGATTCGGGTGTTTGAGAGGGCTTGTCTAAGGGCTTGCCTTCGCCTCTACAGAACACCAGAGTCCCAGTACAGAAAATTCTACTCCAATGAGGTCTTATACAACAGGGCCAATCTGATACGAGTGGACAATTTCCTAGTGAAGTTGATTCGAGGCCACACTGTGAGGGCGATGACCTCGGTCAATAACTTGATCTCCGGGGCTTACTACCCCAATCCACAGTACCACGAAAGGGTACGTCACAGTGGCTTCGTCCCACCAGAAGCATTTCTCCACTTAGACATGTGCGGTCTGTTACAAGATATGAATGCGGTACCGCTCATTTTTCACATAGCCAGATCAACTGTGGATGGGCGACTCAACCACGACCGTTCCGTTGCACAACGAGCTGAGGAGGGTCTCCTCCGGTTCAGCACAGCGGTATCGAGTCGGGACGTGCGCGATGTTGCTATGCAACATAGAAAGTTCTGGTGGCTAGGGAGCGAGGGAACATCGTCCTCGAATCCTTTAGACCCTGGGTAGTTCAGAGCCCATGTGGGTATTAGTCGGTCCCTGTATTGCAGTGGATTGGATGAATTTTCATCATCCGAAATCCATACCTGCAACCTATGGCCGACGCAAAATGTGTAGGGTAGTTTGTAAGTTAGGATAAGATGTATAAAAAAAAAAAAAAAAAAAAAAAAAAAAAAAAAAAAAAAACAATAAAAAAAAAAAAAAAAAAAAAAAAAAAACAAAAAAAAAAATAGATAAAGCATTCACATGGGTACACTTGTGTGTATTGGTGTGTATGCTATTGTACATATTTAACTACATAAATATATACATGAGTATATTTTTATATATACATGTATATATGTATGTATGTTTAGTTTAAGGTAGTTTTAAGTTATTTTAAGTTAGTATGTAAGTTAGAATATAGTTTTTATCTAAAAAAGTTCTGTTATTAAGTTTTTTCTTCCACATTTTTCTTAATTTTAATTTGTACTGTTTAATTGAATTATTTAATCACTAATCACATGAATTTTAGGTTAAGTCGAAAGACATAGGATAAGATTAAGTTTAGCTTAGAGTGCCCGCAGAGGGCCAGTAAGATAGATATAAAAACATTGTACGTCCAACTAGTTTTAAGCATTTTTGTCTAGTACGTAAGTTTACCATGAATGAGTAATAAAAATGAATTAAAATGAAATGAATGACAATGGAATTAATGAGAGGCGAGTTCGGTGAACATTTTATTTCACGTTCGGAACCTGTTAATTGACCGCCTATATCGTGCGATTAAACGCCTTAAGACTATTTTTTGTGGGGCTATGTTAAAGCTCTATACAGACAAGCCCGCCCGGCCGAAATGTTGGTAAGAGTATGCCAAAATTGAACTAAGCGGATGGACCATTTGATTCGCAATCAAGGTCAACATTTGCATGAAATAATCTTCAAACATTAAATTATATGGACCGTACTATCGATTCAAATAAAGATTTCATGCATTTTTCTGAATTTTTTGTGTTTTTTTTTAAAAAAAAACTTTCCTATAGCTTTTAAAAAATCACCTTTTATTACACAGTGTTTACACATATTTACACAGCTTCATTCGTCGTTCCAGTATCTTTCCATTTTTAGTGCATACTGTTGATATTTTGATCATTACCAAAAGCTTCCACGATTTATATCGTGATATTCATTTGATCATTACCAAAAACATCCTTGTTCTTTAATTTTCAAACAAATCAGTTTATCTAGGCCACAACCGATTCTCAGCAGTGCCAGTTTGTTTACTCCTTTATTTAGATAAGACGGGCGGCAAAGAGATCCTCCACCAAAACAGTTACATCACGAGGACTAGATAAGAACGACAAGAAAGCTTTTTATACAATTTACCATGTGAGTGCGCAATGATGTTCTCGTACGTAGCTACTTGATAACTGAAATCCTTTGTGACTAAGCAATATAAAAATCTTTCTCCGTCAGCTATGGTGGCTTGAACGTATTGGGATTTTAACTTCGCCACTTGACCAAACCTATTTCTAATAGGATGGTTGATAATATGTTTTGTGTGTAAGTCCTTCTAATATACCACTCACTATGCAAAATAAACACTTGACCTCGCAAAAAGTGGAAACAATTTTAGTGCGTGAAGAACCTGAAAACTGATTGTACTATGTTCCAAATTTAATTAAGGCACCGATCACTAGTCCAGATTTTGTAGAATTTTCTCGTCGCTCCCTTTCAAATCGGACACCTGTGCGGCGCTTTAATAACTCTTAAATGTGTGTCCTTTTTGTAAAATTGCTTAAGGACTTAACAAAGAGTTTGCTTAGAATTCGTTGACTGACTCTAACAAGTACTGCACATGATTACAGGGAGTAAGTCAAGATTTCTGATTATGCTGTGTAGTTACAACTAACGTAGTGTCTTGTCATAAAAACTCTACACAGGTCTTCCAAAAGATTTAACAGTTTATTAAGTGAAACTGTCGATGAATTGAGGTCTCGTCGTTTTGTCGAATTGGTCGATGTTAATATCAGAGTTTTACATGAAGAAAATATATACTAAAGGCAAGCACAGCAAGCATTTTCTAAAATCGTCCTAGGTTCCAGATACCAGTTGGATCAACCGAAAGACCGAGCGAACTTTTTCCGTAAAATATGATCCTGCCTAATCAGCCCCACTGACATTTTGAACTACCGAAACATAATATTTCCCTTCCGAATTGATGAAATGTCATGAGACCAGTCGTTTAGTTGAACTCGTTCAGACAACATCTTGACTTCAAAGCAATAGCCGCAGATCTTTCACTATACTTTTAAATACATCTTAACCATTTGATCGAATCCACAACATCTTCCGTAACGGATTCATTTTCAAATGTTATCCATACAAATACATTCAATAAACATTACAATCCAAAGTTTGTGAAATCCCTAAAATGTGTTCAGGTATGTTCAATCCTTTGGTTTTCATAATCGTGATAGCTAGTGGTCCCAAGAGCAGTACGCACGGCAATTATTGAAAAATGGATTACCGACATTCAAAGGCACTCGCACTCCTCTGGAGAGTAAACCCTTTTCACTTTCCAAACTTCACAATATTCGAAGCAATGAACATTCATACGCACTCGAGCACGTTTCTTTGACAGGCTCTCCTTAGCGCAAGCCCCCCACTAATGGGCGACTGCTCCAAGGGCACGATATATAAATCCTCTTCGCTGTCAAATTTCGTATTCATCGATATTGCAGAGATTTTTCGCTTCTGCCCATAATCGTATTTCTTTCCACCTTTATGGGGGCAGCTTTAAATCGACCCTTGGGAGCTTTTACGGTCAAAACGAACACTCGAAGTGTCGAAGTGAAAGGAAATGATGAGGAAGACTAAGGAAAGAAAATGTAAAAATGAAAATGGTATGAGCAGGGGATGAAATTTTGGAAATTTCTTTGGCAAAATATTAAAAGCCACGTCGTTCAGTTCACCCTTCGAAAGGATGTCAAATCGTTATCCCTAGGAAATCCATTTTTTATTCGCCTTGATGTCAATTCCACATGGCACAGCAGTGATAGTCCTAATAGCAGCCCCATTTACGCATTCCATTCCTATTCATTCATTTCTTGAGTTTTTTTTGTCTTTTTCTTTGGTTCTGGTTATCCTGTCATCTTGTGCTTCCCATGTGGAATCCTGTAAAATTCATAGCCATGTCGTAAAGCGAACGATACACTTGGATCCAAGCATAGTCCATAAGATAAATGACCGTTTATGCTGACCCACATATGTCCAAGCAGTTTGCCGAGGGCGACAATATAATCGCCTTAATGAAGCCATCATCGTCATTGCCACTAAGGACAACAATTCGTGTTTAATTGAGAAGCCACACACATGGACAAGTAGGATCAACAAACACCTTGTCCGCATGTCCAGGCGAGCACATACTAGTAACAATGTAGTACTCAACCGTTCGAAAATCAGTGGGAGATCCCCGCATCCGACCATAAAATGGCTCAGTCAATTGCCCATTAGACTCTAATTCCAGTAAAGAGCGCCTCAAACAATTCAATTTCCGCATCAAGGACATTCACACAACCATTGTGCAGATGCCTGCTGCATCCGAAAAGTAAACAAAGTTCTCATCCGAAACCGGTAAAGGTGCGTTTAACTCGTATCCCCTGCCCATGTAAAACCACCTCAGCCACAGCCTGTGTGCTGGAAGGACATTAGCGTTGGGTCTCTATCTATGCCTTCAATTCGACTGCTATATTATGATGGAACACATATAGGAATATAACAAAAAGGATCAAAACTACACAGATGAGAGCAGTGTGTGATAAATGATAAACGCCAGAAAAGCGATAGAGAGAGAGAGATGAAGGGAGAAACAAAGTGGCAAAAAAGGGCAACATATGGATATTCCTGAAGGATATTGAAAGTCTGCATTGGCATTGGTCTATTCAGGATATTGTTGTTTGTTGGGCCAGCACACTTTGCCATACAAACTCGACGGGTGGTCATCTGGATGACAAATGTATTGTTGTTCCACTTTCAGTATGGGAAATAGAAATAAAAATATTTCTGATTGCCCACCGGGCAGCAGCATTGTTCACAATTCAATGGGAATTGAACAGTTTTAAATTAGATTTGGTTAGATTGAGGTAGTCGTTGTACTCGCTTACAGAAAATTCTTTGTAAAAATAACTTTACGACTTAATAGCTTCGTAGCGACGCTCAATAGGCGCTTGAATGGAACAATAAATTCTGCGTAATTAGCATCGTCAGGCGTACATAGTGAAACCAGTGTTCCGTCGTTTTTACGAGTGAATACCAAGTAATGGAAAGGCTGAAGTGACTTTCCCTCAGGAGTTTTGGCATCGGATCATATTTCTGATGTACAGTGGTCAATGATGCATGGATCGAAACGGGAGCTAAGAAACATATATTATATATTTGTAATTGTTTGTTTTTATAAGTAAATAAAAAAGTTTTGGATATGTCGATTTGAATTAACTACATTTTTTAGAATGGATCTAAAGCACTTACGCATATTGCGCGCCTTCATTTTGATCGTCATGAGTCTAGTGTGACTGTAGACGCCAGTCTAGACTCATGAGACTTGATGGACGTTCTTCGGGAAGGCTTTGTTACTCAACTGCCTACTTAGCCAAAGGAAACAGTTGCTGGTGAGAGTTTTTCTGCATTTGCGCTTAGTAGTAAAGCCGTTTCTTATTTATATCGTAGAACAGTCCCATTTTATTTGTAATACATTTTTATTTCGAATTCATAACAAACTTACGTACTAGACAAAAATGCTTAAAACTAGTTGGATGTACATTTGTTCTACATTCTAACTTACTGGTTCTCGGCGGGCACTCTAAGCTTACGGCAATAAGCCCCAGAGATCAAGTCATTAACAGAGTTCATAGCTTTCGCAATGTGACCTCGAATCAGCTTCACCAGGAAATTGTCCACTCGTTTCAGGTTGGCCCTATTGTATAAGACCTCATTGGAGTGGGACTCTGGTGTTCTGTAGAGGCGAAGGCAAGCCCTCTCAAACAACTGAATCTTTTCCATCAAGCTTGCGCTCACGTTGAACCACACGGGACAGCCATAGTTGAACATTGGCGTAATGAGGGCCGTGTAGCAGATTACCTTCACTCTCGCATCGAGTTGGCTGTTGTAAAGCAGTTTCTTTGCAAGAGCGACAGCGCCTCGGGCCCTGGCCACAGCAGCATCTACATGTTTGTTCAAATTTAGATACTGATCTAGCCAAATCTCCAGGTATCTGACTACAATCCTTTGCGCCAGTGACTGCCCGTGCCGTCCAACAATTGAGAACTTTCGCCAATTCTTGTTCGTATCCGCGGAAGCTTTATACAACGGCGTCCTGAACAGAATGGTTTCCGACTTCTGAAAGTTGATATTCAACCAGTCATCGCAATCTCTCATGAATGAGTCGAAGTCACCCTGCGTGAGCGTAGTGATGTCCTCGATCTTTTTGCCTGATCTGTACACGATCAAGTCGTCGGCATACACAATTGCGTGCGGAAGAGAACTAATTAGATCGCTCAAGAAAATGTTGAACAGGATCGGCGAATTAACGGCACCCTGTTGGAGACCATTTTTAACTTCAAAAATACCTGCAGAGGCCACGTTGCCAATCTTGCCTACCGGTAAGCATATTATATAGTAGATTGAGCCGATTGAGCTTGTAGGAAAGTCCTTCTAACCAAACGGTGTCGAAGGCCTTCTCCAGGTCAATCAAGCAGCCGCCCGTACATTGTCTCTGGCTCTTGTTCCATTGGATATCCGACACCAGTTTCGACGCGGCATGAATAGTGTCATGCCCCGTTCTGAAACCGAATTGGTTATCCGGAATTATATGTTTGTCCTCTGTCCAGTTAATCAGACCTCTATCTATCACCTTCTCGAATACCTTGCTGATGTTCGGAAGGAGACTAATTGACCGGAGGTTGCACGGATTCGAAGAATCTTTCCTTCGCTTGGATATGGGTTGTACAATCGCAGTTTTCCAATGCTCCGGATAATGTACATTATTCAGAGCGTTGTTAAACAGGATTGTGTACATAGTGACCACATCCAGGGGGAGGTGTCTTAGCACAATTTATGAGATCCCGTCGATTCCAACCGACTTTTTCTTCTTTATTGATGCGAAGACCGCTTGAAGATCTGCCTTCGAAATGAACGGGGGATGAACCCTTTCGTCGTCGATGGCATTGTCTGCCATGTCATCATCATTGAACACAACAAAGCCGATGTTCTCAGATCGCCATAGCTGCAGATCTTCTCGAAGTTGAGAGTCGCTAGCTTGCACGCTGTTCTCCGCACGCGACAACTAGCGTTCACCTTGCACACTTCCTGAAAAACTGTGCCTAGTACTTCAACATTTTGAACTTTTCGTTAAGAACAGCGTTATTAGAATCAATACCTGCTGTAGTCTGTTCATTGTTCATTATCTGTCGTCCTGGGAAGCATAAGACACGGAAGATCGCTATTTTTTCTTCGAAAGAATTTGTTTATTTGTTTAAATATTCTCCAATTGTTATATCTAACAGCTCGAATCTTGTTGTTCCAGTACGTGTTTACAGAAAGTCTTTAATTTTGCACAATTAAAGTTTGTAAATTTTTAATAACCGATTTCAGTGTCCTAACTTCCTCGCTACGTCTGTCAGTAAATCGAATGTACACGATTTTTAATCTTGACAGGAGTTTACTTTTTTGTTGGTGTAGTGCGTCAATTGTCGCATTGCGGTACAAGTTTTCATTGTTCGTGCGTGTGTACCGTGGTATCGTACTGTCCATAGTTCGTTTTATTGTCTCGTCCAATTGAATTAGATACATGTCAATCTCTTCGTTTGACAGGTTTTTATTAGACGGAATGTGGAGTGCATTCGAAGAGAGTGCTCGAGTCATTTGTCGGGAGGAGCGTTGCCAACGCGCCCTACAGTAATTGTAGGTATGCGTTTGGACAAACTCTCCAAATTCCGCAATGTCGTTGGGGATCTTGAATTCGGCACTGAGTCCGCAATGGTCACTGAGCACGCAGAACAGTTCCTGACTTTTTCAAATTTATAATCGCCTATTGTGAATTCCAGAACAAAATACTGGTAAGGATTACCCACTCACGATTGCAATATTGTACATTGGGAAGCAATAGAAACTTATTTTACAAAACTGGTCTAAGTCTGTTTAGAGGAAGTCTTTTATCATCCGTTGATGATCTGCATATTTCAAAGATATTCGTGTTACCTTCTAGACTCTTTATGAAGCAGTACTTTATGATGTAGTACTAGAATAGAATAGGGATGATTATGTGCTGTTTTCTATGACAGGTCGTTATTTAAAAATTGGGCTTCTTGTCTAACATTTGGGAATTCAGTAAATGACTTTTTCCGCCTGATTCGTACATGTTATTGCCAACATCAAGCGCATATGACGCAATTGGTTGAGTGCCTGTCATCGATTACGGGGCCCCGGTTCGAATCCCAGTTTAAGCAAAGTTTATATGCTGTTTTCAAATCTTGTTCAGTCACCATTTGCCATTGGGAATAAAATGGTAGATTAAAATGTTACTGATCAGTTGTAGTAGTCTGACTTTGGGAATCAAAGGGGACCAACAGTGGCCTAAGTGTTTTGACTATTTATTGAGAGGCCACTAATCTATCCTATTGCCAACGTTCCGCATGATTTTTGTACGATTATGAAGAGAAACGTTTGTATACTTTTCCTCCCAAAAAACGTTTAACTAATAATATCGATATTTTACATTATATTCAATAAGAACATACATTTTTAAATAAAATAAAAATGAGTACTAAGCTGTTAAGACTCATAGAGATTCAAAGTCAGATTCGTAGAGTAAACTGAAGTTCACTCATTTCAGTGAAAATTCACGATTATATATCTCGATAAAAATTGCAACCAACACCACATTCTATTTGACCATCTGCAAGTGTGAGCAACAGGAAAACCGCACAAAACCCACAATCATTGGTCGTACGGCAAACAAACCGCCGGACACACGAAGAAATACACAAATGTATTGCAATGTGTGTCTTTTATTGTGAAATACCGGTCAAAAATTGCAGAGTCCAGCTGGGCATGGCGTACGACACACAGTCCCGGTCCTACAATAACACACCAAATACCCCAGCCGGCATGCGTTCACTTGCTACGCAGCAATGTACCTGTTTTTGGGGGACTCCCGCAAGTGGTTTCGAAGTGATTTGTCAAATCGCCAACATATGTTTTAGATTACATTGCCATCATTAGCGCGTGTATTGTCTCTGGATAACAAAGGTCATTGCCGCAGGCTGTGTTAAAAAAAATCATTTTCCCTCCAGTCTGGCGGGTAATGAAGACTTAACGCAGACTGCACGCGAACGTCTAGCTGAAGGCCTGTGTAAACAGACGAAGTAATGAGTTGTAAAAACATAACTTAAATATGTTCACCGCCAGTGAGAAATAATCACCTTAGCCACACGGAAATTATGATAGGATATGTCCGCCATCCGGGAATCCCAAGAGTCTGCATATGGTCGAACTAACACGCGGATTATCCCTTTGCCGTTGAAATCCAATTCGCATGTTTACAAACTTAGGGATCATTTGTGATGGAGATAATTAATTCATTTGACTCGGAACACAGATTTGGGTGTAGATGTGTGCGTTATCAGCATCGAGTACACACAGGACACAGAGCGTGAGACATTGAGGAATTCTTTGAAGCTGGATGCTCACCTAATGTCTCTTTCTGCAGATTACTTTGACCTGAATGAGTGATGTATTGTCTCTTGCTTTCGGCTTAATGTCGGCGGTTGTACATGCCTGTAGAATGACTTCGTGACGGTACGACTTCCTGTCGGATAATCCGAATTTTAATTTGAATGCTTCGTCGTCATGTATTGTGGATGTTTATGTGGTTGATCGCCTATTCCCTTAAGGACAACAAGAAGTTTGTGTCAATATAATTATAGTCATTGTTGTAAGGGAGCAGCAGTGCCAAACCGCAAACCACTGGTAGATGGATTATGATTTTCCGTTTGATTATATCGAAATGCCAAAATTAATAGAACGTCATCTTTGCATTTTGAATTAATGGTTAAATACATTAATGAAAGTTATTATCTAGCACTTGAAAAATTGGAAAAAGTATTGAAAAATTGAGCAATTGTATAATATAAAATGTAATGTGCGATTTACATTTGATTTTGAATTAAGGTATAACTTTAAATGCGTTCGTATTTTGAATTGTGGAGTTTGTGGGTTGCTCTCTTACGCAAGATGGACGATATGATGGTGAACATAAAAGCTTGTCGCATCTCATTGCATGATATATCTAAAAATGTGTGTCTTCAAATGAAGTAAATATTCCATTAACTACATTTTGAATCAGAGTCTTACTTCGGATAATAGATTATGAGTGTCGCTACAGCCCGTCGATGACCGGGGGTTAGCTTTTCAGCAACCACTCGTTTTGTGCGTGCTCTTCTCTCATGAGTGGAAGGGACAGTTTTAGTTTTTTTTACAGTTTAAGGCCAACTTCGAACGGCCAAGTTTGAGAGGCTTTATCTAAAAAAGAACACTCCTTGAGCATTAAAGCTTTAACCCGATGTAGGTGGGGCTGTGAAAATTATAATATTTTCATTGTACAGACTATTGATCGTGCATAGACGTCGAGGTTCAAATACACTGAGGTCGACGCACATACCCACAAAGTCACGGGCCACCCCTACGCAGATATAAAGAGCGTTCTCAAATTGTTTAGTAGGGACTTAAACGTGAAGTGAAGGAGTGAGTAGATAATAAACAAAACATAATATGGAACTGCTACAGGAATAATATTCCTTAAGTTTCGTTTTAAAACATTATGAAGTATAGACAGGCATTAATAAGAGAAACCATAGTTTAAGCCGAGAGGTGTTAAGATTAGAATAGCTTAGTATGGTTGAGTCAGTAAGTTAGATGTAAGAAAGTTTGTTAAGACAGTGCAGCTTGTCTAGAATGTAAGGTAAACGCATTTATACACCTAATTACAAAGGAAATAGAAGTAAAACAGCTGACAGGTGCTCAGTTTTGGGAGTCCAAAAAAGCTATGGCTTAATATTGTCCACTTTCGTTAAGAAATGGATAACTCGGCGTTTAAAAATCCAAGTGCGATAGCATCTACTAGAAGTAGGCTCATGGTTGGTTTTATCAAGGGTTCGAGTGTTTGCCGATAAGTTGCGTAAAAGAAACAAGGCTTAGTATCAAAGACAAACGAATAGGAGAAAAAACAAAACAAATTTATTAATTTGTTTAACTATCATCATTTTAAATATGAAGCATTTTATACATACAAATTGAATATTAAGAAATCGTTCAATCCACTTACCCTTCATATCCTTTTTTGATACAACTATTAGTTAGATAAATGCATCAAATTAGTACAGCAGTTCCAAGCGTGTTTCGTTTTTTGCTTGTTTTGTTTAAGTGTTGAAATAGGTTGTCGATTCTAACTTCTACAACTTCCTGATTATTTATTGTAAAGGCGTTTAGAAGCTTATATCCGACACTCCGATTCAGGTAATGGAGGTCGGTTTATCTTACCTCTGTTACCTCATCCACTATATGGTGAGATTGCATCTCACGCCAGTCTGTTTGTGTATATAGATATGATGTACATAATAGAAGAATATTAAATTTGTCTACAATGTATAACTAAACAAGTGCCGTTATAAAAACAGGGAACAAAGAAGATATCCCCATTTTTAAAATTTAATTATGCATCAAAACAAATACAGGTATGCGTCACGAACTCCAGTAAAGAAAATGTGTTCTTCTTCACGAATTGTGAGAGTATTTCGCTCTGCATCATCATTTATGTTGAATGCAGAATTACGGCGTATATCATTAGAGGGATAAATCTGTCGATAATAAGTTCACAACCGGAACTGGCAGTATTTATCCTTTAAAACACCATGTATTGTAGAAGACGAGGATGTTCACTGTATCTACATACACAGAATTTCACTGCATGATGTGATTCCAAATATTGACAAAACCATGGTTAACAATTTCATTTTCTGCCCTCATTTCCCGCATTCCTTTCATTGAAATACATAAAACTAGGGCATCACATGTATTAATAGAACAGTTAAATGCCCATCATTGATTGTATCCGAAAATCTTAATAGACTACCTTTTTTACTTTATTTTCTTACTCTACCAACTTATCCTGTTGCGAGAATAGCCCAGCATCTTGAGTCCTTCTGTCTAATTAAAAACGCATGTTTGGATTAATTTTTATTGGGTTCCCGTGAAATCTACTTAAAAAGAGTTGTTTTGTTTGAAAACTATCGCGATCATTAATGTCTAATGAAGCGAATGTATCTGCTCTTCTGAATTCTGATGGGAAAATCTTTGAATAAACTCTTTTATGTCACCTATTTCGTGTCACATACACAGTAACAATTAATCCTGAAGGTAATATCACCGGTATCCCACCCGGCACTGTGACAAAAAAAAAATGCATTCCTTATTCGTCTGTCTTTAACCGATCAATAAAGAATCTATAAAAACGTCTCACAGATAAGCTCATCTGATACCGCAAAGGTTAGGATACTCCCATGTCGTCGCAGACGGCAAACCTCTAATCCGTCGGTGCTCAAACAATGGGTCAACATTAATGAAACTTATTATTCACACACATACCCAGATCTATTCCATACCGAGACATCATCATAGATATCCTGCACCGAGAGCGAGAACGTTACCAAACCGATACCCATCTCCTCTACGTAACGAAACAGTAGCTAATGGATGATTATCTGGCGAATAGGTTACCTGCCCATTTTCATCACTCTCCTAGTGCTGCGGTGTATCCATTTTCATTCTGAAATCCCAAGCAACAACCAACTTCATTGATCCACCACGAATCAGCCTGCTAAGCCGGTCAGGTAGCATACCTCGTCTGAGGGTAATATGTCAAGAAATTGTTTTATAACCTTTTTAAGGTGTCTCTAAATATTTGGGGACATTTCATATCAAGGAACGAGATCTCCAATGACCAACCCCTGGATCGGCCGCCGTCGTAGGCGACGGCAAGTTGATCGCGCTGCTTAGTGCAGGTAACTCAAAAGATTCACTTAACAATGTTCTCGAACCGAATTGGGTAATACTATCGCATTCGAATGGTTTTACACAGGTGGTTGAGATCGGCGATCAGTCTGGCAAAGGATAATGTATAGAGTACCGTGTGTTGGGTTGTCTGGATGCGTCTCGGTCGTAAAGATTCATAATTGATGATCCTAAGTGGTATCCGATGACCACTATTCGTTTGTGCGAACCCGGCAAAACTGTACCTCGACACGAGACTTTCCATGTTCTATTTGAGCTATACGGGATACAAGCGTTTATACATTCAATTTGAGGTTTGTTCAATTGGGAACAACGAATGTTTTCGACCTGATGACAAGGTTTTATTTTATACTTTATTCGTTCCGTCCGTGTCTCATTCAGATGATATTTATTCAAGGGTGAACCAAATGAGAGCGAGGAACTTAAACAGACGAAAGGCATCATAACAATTTGTTTTAATTCATTAGTGGATGTATTTTTATACTTGTAATTTAAAGTGGGTTTAATACACCCTGCACGTTGATCACCTTTTTAGCTAAAATGAGATATATGCCTTGTTGCCAACTTATTATTTGTTGTTAGATTGTGAGAGTATAGATATACGCATAGCCTTTTTTAACATGCATCTTTGAACTTGGTTGATTTTGACAAGCAGGAAAAGGCGTATTTAACATTGCATACGAATGCATAACGAACACTAATCTTCGGAGTTTTAGAGGTTTAGCTGTCCCTCTTGATACGTAGTGTCGCTGAACTTAAATGTATCGTTGTACAATGTTGTTGCTGCCGTCAACTATTGTGAACATTTCGTACAGGCTACTAATGGCCCCAGATCATGCCGCAAAATCAAAATTGGTGTTTAAAACATTTTATTCAGGATAGCTTAATGTACGTACCGATCAAGACCTTACGCAGTGATCTAGTACCTATTAAATTCATAAAAAAATCCGAACAGAAAATAAAAGTGTTCAACACTGCTCAAACCAGACTCTTCCAGTGCCAAAACATTTTTTAGATCTTTTATAACTCGGGAATTACTTAGCAAGACAAAATGCATAGTGCTCGAAGTAATTTTAATAGAATATACCGCTTTACTTTAATCCAATGTGGGGCTTAACATCTTCTTATTCTTGCTGTGGCGCTACAGTCCGGGGTGAACCTGGGCCTCAGTCATCAATCCTCTCCAGCTGGCGCGTTCCTTAACCAGCTGCTTCCAATTTCGCACTCCAAGTTGGTTGAGGTCCTTTTTCACTTGAGTGTGCCATCGGCTCGTCTTTTATTGCGTTGTCCCACTGGTTCTTCGGGCAGGAGCAGTGTTGCCCATGCGCTCTACATGGCCTAGCCACCGTAGGCGTTGGATCCGTAGACGCCTGACTAGATTACATGTCGCTGTACAGCCCGTACAATTCATGGTTGATTCTTCTTCTCCAGAAACTTTCAACGCAAATAGGAGCAAAGATTGAACGCAGAACTTTTCTCTCGAAGATACCAAGTGCGTCTTCATCCACTTTTGAGATAGTCCAAGCTTCCATGCCGTACAGCAGGACAGGGATGATCAGGGTCTTATATAATGTGTGTTTGGTCTTTCGAGAGAGGGCTCTACTACTCAATTGCCTCTTGAGCCCAAAGAAACAGCGGTTGGCAAGAGTAATTCTGTGTTTAATCTCGGAACTGATGTTCTTAGTACTATAAACTTGGGTCCCAAGGTAGTTTTTGTAGCTGCCTATGGTGACGTTCTGACCGTGTCGTCGATGTTGTGTGTCCTTTCTTGAAGACAGCGTATACTTTGTCTTGCCCTCATTCACCGCCAGACCTATTTTAGCTGCCTCCGTTTCAATAAGAGCAAAGGCTTTATTGACGGCTTGCTGAGTTCGGCCAATCACGTCAGCCATTGCACGGATTTTTGGAATATCGTGACTCTAGTGTTAGCGTGTGAGTTTTAACGCGTCGCCTTGCCTAAAACCTTTTTTGACACTGAAAGTCTCGGTGGGCTCGTCGTCCTTGATGCAGCAGCGAGAGTTCCCCATCGTCAGCCTGCACAATCAGACGAGTTTGGCAGGAATGTCAAAACTAGACATGGCGTTGTATGGCGTCGTCGTAATATCGCTATCTTGACTACTCCTCGATCGGGGGGACGGAATTTTTTTCTATCGTCGTTCATTGCGTGGAGGAGCTTAACGTTCCTCCATTAAAACTTCGATCCCATGCTAGTATACAAGTCAGGAAAAAGTTCGCATAGCCATCAGACCATCTATTAGTGTTCAGATTACTTTATTACACAATTCCAAACAAAGTTGCCAAAGATATCAGTGCTCTATCTATAAACTACAAACACACAAGCAAACATTGATGTAAATGAGATAGCAATCATTTGTCGAAAATTAGCCAATAGTTGCCAATCCGCTGAGCTTAGTAGAGGATCTATATTAGATATCTTTTCTTGTATCCGTCACAGACCAACACAGAATACTACCTTCACTTTGCACAGCAGATATTTCTTGCGCGGCTAGGGATCTAGATCTATATCTCACTATTCGTCTCGCAGACTACATTCAAATAAGCAATATTTATTAACAAGCAATGTACGAAATAACTTATTTAACTCGGGACAAACCAAAATCAATTTCATTGCAAAGATTAGTGAGCTGGCAATGGGTTCATTGCAACCATTGTTGGTTCTATGCTCTTATCATATAGTAGATTTCTCATCCGAAGAGATCTTTGGGAGCGTATATATTCACGAGAAAAAGTAATTCTGGTGAATTTTAACGATTGTTAATAATGTGGCGGATACAAGTGGCTGACAATGTCCTTACGTCTGAAACTTAAAGTTTGTAAGCAAATTAATTTATATCTTCGGTCATAGTTAGGAAGCTCTTCAACTTCCAAAAGCATATCTCGTGAAATTCTTTTGACCTCTCTCAAGTCTGAGTTTCTTGTGTTTCAAATGGAGAATCCCAAATGATATCTGAATAATCCAAGTACTGTCTAACTAACAAACTACAAATGCACTTTGAACTAGATATACCCCCGAAGTTCAAATTCCTTCGTCTGTTGCTTAACTCGGATATCGAAGAGTCTAGGGACAAATCGAAAATACGAGGCTTCTACAAAAACGCAAAATCGTGGCTACGCCAGCCAGATACGACAGCATTCATCGCAAGGAGGCTGAGAAACGTTGGCCGAATTAAAGATCCCAGGAAAATTGATCCGGTTGTGTTACACAATGCTTAAATGCGATGTACCGTGCAGTTCGGTTCAAAACCTGCACCGGATTTCGGTCGTCCAGCTGTTGGGATACGCGGATGACATCGACATTGTCGCGCGGTCCCTTATAGCCGTAGTGGAAGCTTTCACGGCAATTGAGGAACAGGTGAAACGAGCTGGTCTAAGGGTCAACGAGGACAAAACCAAATGCTGTCGAACAAAAAACGATCCGCCGAGCACCACCAAAGGCAAGGAGTTTGTCTACCTCGGGGCAAACGTAAACTCCACGAATGACATCGCAGTGGTGATACGATTTAGAATCGCCTTCGACAACCGATGCTATAACTGGGCTTAAAACTGACACGAAGGACCAAAGTAATGCGCTACAAGCTGTACCAGAATGAGGATGTAATACAGAAGGCAAAACTCCGTCGACTATACTAGCTCGGCAACATCGACCGCATGGACACCAATGCTCCAGCTATAGGGACTTCGAATCCCAGCCTCTTGGTTCGATAAGGAGAGGAATTAAGGAGAATCGAATTCTAGACTGAACACCTGCTTAATAATGAATTGTAATATTAAAATACCATGTGTTTCATTTCAATAACAATTCCTTCCACAAGTCCTTCTTCTTTTGTAGGCTTCAATTCTGACAAAATCCGAAAATTTGTCCGCTGTTTTCTAACCTCATCCCTGCAGAAATGTGACTTTCGTCGAAATAATTAATCAAGATCGATGGCCATGAGCTGGTCTCACCTCAGACTATTGAACTCCCTCATGAATGGAAGAGATATACATGCGCATAAGGATGTATAGTACAGATAGTAACAAGAGTTTCCATGTTGCAACAACCCAAAACCAAATTTCGACTACATATCATAAATTCAGGCAGATGTTTGAATCAGCTGAATGCAAATTTTCCTACGCAGTGAACACCGTCCAGTTGGCGGTGCGGTGAAATCCTGGCGGAGAGGAATCAAAAATATGACTCGTGTAAGGATACATGATAATTTTTCGATTGTAAAAATATGAACAACATGCCTTTGTTTCCTTTGGACTTATTGCGCGCACCATCCCATTGAACCGGAACGTGAACAAATGTCGGACCCCCCGTGGTCATCGGAGACTTTTGTTTGCGAAACGTATACACATGTGAGTCGATAAATCGATAACAATTCTCATATCATATCTTCTCTGCCGTCTCTGACTCTGGTGAATCTTTTATTTGGGCAACCTATGTCCAACGGATGAATGGGGAGGGAAACGTATCGTATCGGAGGAGCATTATCATCAGAAACAACTGCAGGGATTTGGTCGGCTTTATATTTGCATTGGAAAGTCTGGCGATCTGGGCGAAGAGTGCACAAGTCACAATCACTGGCGTCGTCGTCGTCGTTGTCGTCGTCCACTCTTTTGTCATAATTTTCATGTTGCGATGGCGATGTCTTCTTTGGATGACATTATTTGCCGACATAAATAACAACAGCATCTCTCGGATTTCATCTGTCGGACGTGGTCGCGGCTGTGCGGGTGTGCGCAATCGAGAGTCCATCCTCCTTGTGTGGGGTCATTGCCGAGACCCGACTGCCAGCCTATGCAGGTAAGGTATTGTACTCTTTTTGCCTGTCCGCACCGTGGGGAAACATTGGTTTTGATTTGAGTTATTAGTAGCGGCATCACATGATGATATAAAGGACTGTGTACACAAGTCATGTTTCGAAATGTTTTCGACTTTTTTTTATGTTGGCGAGTGTGACGATATGACTTTTTTAATCGGTCTGGAACTTTGTCATATGCGTGGACACGGTGGTGGAACGAACATGGTGGGAGGGCAAACGTATACAACACATGGTCGTACAAAATTTTTTAATGTTTTCGAATATGTCATCTCTGCGTGCACCGATATGTTTGGTGTTAGCCGAAGGGATGCATGTTTGACCACCGCGTAGCGTTTCGGCAAGGGCAAATTGTTCACAGGTGTTGATGGGATTTCCTTCGCAAATTTTATACTCTGCGGGAAGTGGATGCCAAAAAAAAAAAGTCGTGCATATATCGGAAGGCGCTTGGTAAAAAAGAATGGTATGACGATTATCTTAGACTTTGGAGAGGGTTCGTGGATACATACGTTGTTTAAAGAAGTTAAAAACGAGTGAGCCTAGTGAATGGAAAAGACCCAAGAAATGCAAATCGACACTCACCATCTGTTCGTCAATTTCAACGCCGTACACCATATGACAGCGTGCATAGAGACGAGCTATGCAACACCATTTCTAGTTAGACATTCCTGCCTGGCTCGTCAGGTTGTGCAGGATGACGGTGGAGAACTCTCGGTGCTGTATCAAGGTCAGTAAAGAACTCACCAAGACCTTCACTGTCAAAAAAGGTTTTAGGCAAGTCGACGCGCTGTCATGTGATTTCATCAATACTGTACTTGAGAAGGTCGTGCAAAACTCACACGCCAACACTAGAGCACGATCTTCCAGAAGTCCGTGCAATTGTTAGCATACGCCGATGACATTGACGTAATTGAGACGGAAGCAGCTAAAATGGGTCTGGTGGTGAATGAGGGCAAAACGAAGTATGTATTTGCTGTCCTCAAAAAAGGACATACAACATCGACGTTTTGGACACAGCTTCACAATGGGCAGCTATAACTTCGAGGTAGTCAAGGACTTCGCTTCTCCGGCTCCGGAGTAAATTGTATTAATAACATCAGTATCCAGATCAATCGAAGGATTACTCTTTCTAACCGCCGTTTCTTTGGGCTAAAGAGGCAATTGAGAATTAGGGCCCCTCTCGAAGAGCTAAGTTAACTCTATATAAGACACTGATCATACCAGTCCTGCTATACGGCGCTGCGGCGCAAGGACAATCTCGAAAGCGAAAGCGGAAGGAGTCCTTGGTCTCTTTAAGAAAAAAGTTCTACGATCTTTGGTCTTGTTTGTAGTGACGAGTTCTGGAGGAGAAGATTCAACCACGAACTGTATGGTCTTTACAGCGACACCAACGCCTACGGTGACTAGGTTATCTAGAGCGGATGGACACCACAGCTCCGGCCTGAAGGATCTTCGAATCCGAACCTGTGGTGCAACGCAACAGAGGACGCCCGCGCTTAAGAAGGCGAACCCAAATGAAGAAGGACCTCAATCAACTTGGTGTGCGAAACTGGAGACAGCCAGCCTGAGCTAGTTGGAGATGCATGTTGGTTGAGGCCCAGCCACCCCGGACTGTACCGCCACACAAAGAAAACGAAGAGCCTAGTGAATATATTACATATGATGAAACAAAAATTATAGGGGGAAAGAGTTGCCCACTCCTATAAGTCCAATTTTGGCCTGTATCTGAAGTGATACACTCAATGTTTGTTTCAATATTGTTCATATCATTGTGCACATTTTCCGCACACTTTTAAAAAAAGCAACCTAGATCTAGATTTATATTACATCGCCGGATGCTAGATTTTGAAGAGTAACAGAGAATGACGTACGTTGTGGATTCTTAACAAGGCAATAGAATAAAATTGTCACTGGATGAAATGGTAATCTCCTCAAGAGGCAATGTACTATGATATCTGTGGAGTTTGATACTTTCCTTTGTGGAAACAATGTCTCGTGAAATACTAGCTCAGTAACCGATCATTTAGTATTTCGTAAATGCCAGCAGAATCTGGGTATGCATCGTCTAACCACACTTTTCAAAAGTGACTCAATCCATCCATTCCACTCTCAAACATTCAACAAAAGCAATGCATTCAGTTTCCTAATGGAGAGTCAACGGTTAAGGGTTGATTTTTAGATTCTCAACATATGGAAGAGCTACTCAATCCACAAACACGTCTTAGAATTGAAGTTCCAGTTGGAAATTTTAACCTTCTTATCGTTTTTCTTAATCACAATCCTTGACATCACATCAAGGGGTGATAACATCACGATGAAATTAATCATTTCTTACATTGTTCACATCCCGAGCATATGAAATCTTGGCTTCAATATGGTGTGCGCTTACGCGCTTACGTATCGTATCCCTCTTCGAGATATACTGACTGTCCAGTCACACTCCATATGTTCATTCCGTCGTTGATCGGATTTGGTCCTTTGTACGATGTTACCTTTTTATCATGGAGGAGTTTTCCATTTCCTTGAGCCTTATGCGTGTAGAGGATTTGCGATTGGTCCTTTCTTTTGGGTGACGATAATAACGGTCAGAATATTGTGCGCTCTACGTAGAGCACCTTCTTCTTCCCCCCTGATGGTGTTGGGCATTATGGCACTTTGTCCCTTTTTTCATTTCTGCATTGATATGGGGCAAAATCTTAAGCCGAAATCTTTATTGTGCCGAACGCGTTGTGACGTTTTTATTAGTTGTTTGTTCAGAGTGATTTCATATATGGAGAGCATACGTAACAAGGATACATCCGTTCATCCGAGAGCATTAAGTCTCATCGGTTGTTCTCTTATAAGGACTGTGGCGGCAACAACAGGAAAAAAAATGTTACGACCTCTCAAATTGGATTAGAGCTTGACTTTTAGTGAGTGTCCTTTGTCCTTTTGCGAGTGGTGTTGTATGCTGAATGAAATTTTTTTTTCTTTCCGTTCCTTCACACTTCGAACCGTCAAATCCATAAAGGATATGAAATTTATGACTGTAGCAATTTCTTTTATGACACATGCATAGGCTAGATGATCGGTGGGAGAACGGAATAATATTAGAAACCACAAATCATGAAAATCTCATTAGGACGAAGGTCCTGGATAGGCTTACGACACTTACAATGTTACACTTTTCTTTTTGTAAGCATAAGCTGTTTTGGTAGCGGCGTCGTTGAACTAGAAAATTGTAGTATACGAAAATTGGAGGGAAATGAGTACATAATATCCGTGCATGCGTAGAATACATTGTATCCGTGTATACGAGTCAATTTGAAAATAAATTAGTCCCAGCAAAGGTTTTTGATAACACTAGGCCTTCTTAAGCGTCAAAAGAAAGTGGTAGTGCTCAGGCGTTTTAAATGGAAGCGTAGTTCATGCTTTGCAAAGTGTTGAAAATGTGAAATAAAATTACATTAGGTGTTTTGGTATTTGAGTCAAATCTAATAACTATGAGTCCCTGTGATTCTCTATTCTCCTTGTGATACGACAGCCAAAAACGCGAGTTCTCAGCACCAACTTGGTAACCAAAAGTTTTTATTTCGGAATTGTAATAAAAAATATATAAAAATATAAAATATAGATTTTATTTACCCGACAAAATTCATTGTACTCCGTCCAAAAAATGGGTTATAGCTTCACTGTAGGCTCTTAGTAGCACGTTGGGCCTTCACGGGATTTGGGAATACCTTGCAGTCTCCTAGGCATAGAACCAACCAGGTTCTGGATAAAGTCCTAGGGTACACGATTCCAGTCTATTTGCAGATCTTCCCTGAGTATAACCTGTGAAGTTATAATGTTTCTGTGCACCTGTCCCTTTAGGAAGTCCTGCAACTGCTCTATAGGGCTTACATCTGGACTCTGTAGAGGAGTATTAAACTGTCTGGGGGCAAAGTACAATAAGCACTCCTTGACTTCTCGGGCTGTATGTTTAAGGTGCGTTCATATTGACCTAATACCTAGCCAGTATTCATACAATTTCTCAACCGATGGCTCTAAAATCGCCGCAAGTCTATCCAGAGACATGTGCTGGTTCTATTTTTCTAAGGACTCCTGAAGAGACAAAGTTATTTTCCTAGAACCGCAGATTCAATCATAGTGTCCGAAAATGTTGTACTTGCTTTCTTCAGTGAACAACACTTTCTTCCACAAGGACAGATCAACGTCTTTGTGTAAGTTGCAAAGTAAATTCGTTTCCTCCGGTTCGACGTCTCTTCTTTAGTGTTCTCGCAATACCCGTGTCTGTTTAGGATTCTTTTGGGAAATAAGACCAGCACATGTGCCTAGACTATTACATACGTTATACATAAATAATCTTTGTAAATAGCTTCAAAACATCTGACTCAACGGACTACAAAATACTTATTTTGTCCATCCCGGGATATGGAGTCGAAAGTATGGTCTAGACCGTCAGTGACTATAACTCAGCGGAGACTATATTTTGTAAATTAATTATGGGCCGAATTGTAAAATATGTATAGTGTCGTCCATTCCGAAGAGACTTGTAAAACGTCTACAAAATTTCAAATTTAATAATTTATTTAGAAAATTTAAAATATTTAAGATTTTCTCTATTTTTCATACAAGATGAATAGATGTCACTATAAAGAAAATATAGCAGATATGATACAGATTACAGATTTTATTTTTGAGTTTGAGCATTCTATAGACTCTTACCATTCGGAGTATAAACTTAAAATAGTTCTTGAGCAAATCTTAAATCAATAAATCTACTCACTAAATATCAAAGAACGTGAAAAGCCTCACAAATCCCCATCCCGTCTCACAGGGGTAGGTCGCATCAGAAATCCTCATAAATAATATAACATGCTGACATAATCGTGTAACCACAGCCCTTTCAAACTGAGATAAAAATATTCCCCTTAAGGGCTCAACATCACCCTCCTTAAAACCACCAAAACCATGAACAAAGCTCTCATAGTTTCTTGTACAAAATAATAATTAAAATCCAACAGCAGCACGATTGGCATGAACTCAATTACCACGTGGTATTTAGTTCTACAACAGTAGACTGAATCCAATGAGTCCTTGGGCAAGACACCATCAACTGGAACATCATCCCTCCGCCGAACACTGACAAAGGGTCAAGCACATAGAGCTCCCACAACAACGACTGGCCACCAACAGTAAGCTCGATGCAGAACAAGGACGAAAGGTTGTCATGCCTGCGGCCAAAATTCTTTCAACAAAACAACGTAAAAAGATGCTAACGAAAGGAGAACAACAAAAAACACTACCACAGTAGCAAGTGCAGCCATGGTTGCTGGCAACATCATGACATAACCCGACGAACATAACCCCAATTCAAACTGACTGAAGGCTTGTACATTGGCTTGTTCGGAAAATGTTTAACAAAACCTCCACATGTACCTTCAATTTTCCAAGCAAATGATAACTCCACACCTCCGTATCCGCTCGTATCCCTGGCATGCGATGAGCAGATGAAGACAAAGAAGCACCACGGATACCGCTTCCGGCAGGATTCTGCTCATCTCACATGGAGTATAAGTATAAGCATGTGACTTGCTAACGAAGGGCTGTTGTTACCAGTATCAGCTATCCACCCATGCACAGACAGATATGTGGTCTGTCCAACACCAAAGCAGCCTCAAAATCATGCTCCCCCACAAATCCTGCCCGCCTGCATCAACTTGCGGCACACCGAAGAATAAGAATCACTCCTGACACCCGACTCGTGACTACTCCGCTCCATACACGCCTTGCCGCTTGGTCAATTGACCGAGAGCGAACCTGCCAAATCCTATAGTCCGGCAACAGTGTTTGACCGGAGATGGGCGGCTCCCCGAAAACTTTCTTCTGCTACATCGTGTACAGTTATCACCTTATAAGTGTAAGACGACGATGATGTTTTCACACCATGCTCCCTGCACGAGGATGTGAAATTAAATCGAGGACTTCATCAAAAGTCGACTTGTGTTCATGAAGAGTGTGAACTTCACAAGAGGGGGATGATTGGAAAGTCCTGGGCTCTTTGTCTCGCCCGTAATCTATACACATCACATGCGGAGCAAGTTTGAAATTCTGCCTCGTCTAGGCTAAGATTGCAATCACTGTGAGCACTGAGCACTGAGTAGTCATGCATCTATGCACTCATGATGGGGGTTGCTGTGTAAACTATTTCAATTCATTATCATAGTATGTATGGTGTCATGGACTTGATGGTGTCGAAATTATGCGGTTAAAAAGCGAGAAAATGAATCCTTCACGGCCGGTGTTGAGGGGCGGCCTGAAAGAAATATGCAAATTCTTGTTTGCCTAACAATGGGGAGAACATTTTAAGTAATTGGATCTCCATTTAGGACTTAATGTTCGGGTGCTCTTACCATTCATGGGCTGCCATGTGGGTGGTTCGCATTCACACTCGTACTCGCACTAGCACTCGCACTCGTGGAACAAGCACACCCATCTGAAGGCGGAAGGGTGACCCGGGCCATTTACAGATTAGGAGAGAAAGGACAATTTCATTTGTCATTCAGGGCTTAGAAGGGATTTCAATTTGGTTTTCTTTATGGATGTTTCTCATTACATTTTCATTATTTATTGGAATGTTTTACATGTGGGTAAAAACTACTCTCGTACTATGCTAAACTTGTGTGTATTGTTGGCCGTAAGTGGATTTTTATGTGTTCTCGGTTGTCGGTTTGGGGCAAGGCATGGATGATGTAACACATTGATGTTTCTGTGCGTGTTACATGTGACACAGTAGATTTAAGTGCAATTTTTGAATACAATTTCGAAGGTACATTTAGTCCTGGCTTTATATGAAGAAAATGTATCAGGGTTTATTATGTGTATGGCGCGGTGTCGCGTGTGCTCTTCGATGCGGGAATACGTTGTATGAATATGTGATACTAGGGAAATTCAGAAGCGAATACGCGCGAAAAATATTGCAAAAGTTGTGCCACGAATCTTAGATAAGATTCTAGCGGGACGCCCTACCTCTTTCAAAGTGAGTGCGGAGACGACGTTACCGTCAGTGTTCTCAGGTATGGATCGATGCTAACCGAATTTCTCTTGCAAGATCGCTGTATCTTAGCTGTAGTTCCAACAAGACGGAGGAAAAAGAAACTTGCAATCTTCTGTCATGCGACTTTACCTCACCAGTCCTTGTACACCAAGTTCGGATTCTGCGGTAACACGACCAATTGTTGAGAAGCTAACCAATATTTAAGGCCGGCCCTAATGCAGGCCTTATACCAACATTTTTGGACCACATATATTGAAGTGAATGTGTCTTCAAAATTAAGCCAAACTCAATTTAGTACATACAGATTTAGTACTAGGCGCGGTTTTTTCGTACGCGGATACTCGCTTAATCAAAAATGTGTTTTTGTGAATTATGACAGCACTGTAGCTTGAGTTAGTGGGGAAAACTATTGACGCTAACTAATAAGCGCCGACAAAATAAACAATACTGCCAGAATGAAATTTTTTCCTCAATCCTCAATTTGGAATAGTTTTCAAACTCTTACATACATTTGACATATGAAATATAAAAAATATTTTAAAACAAAAATGTCTGGAAGTGAAAAGTGGTATAATTTATAGTACAGAGAATCATGAGAGACAATTTATTTGAATAGTTTTTCGTTCGAAATTTGTAGACTAGAGAGAAGGCTTGGGATTGTTGAAGGGCTTTTTTTCACGAATAAGTTATTTTGCGAATATGCAGATAGAAAAATAAACATATGCCTATCATGTGTACATGTAACTACTCTACAACTAATCCTTCTTTCTAACAGGATTCGAGAACGACACCTAATGCCGTGAAAGGAAAAATGAGAGTTTTTTGATGGCATACAAGGCAGCCAAAACTAACTTTAGGAAACTGGCAAACTTGAGCAGAAGTCCTTGAAACGGTCCAATCATGAGAGAAATGAAGGACATATGTATTTGGTAATTAACCAATGACTGCCAATGCTCACACGGTCAATTACGGAAGTCTTCCCACTATTACATTGCGAACCGAACGTGGCTCATCAACATCAGGCATCCAGGCCACACCTCCTTCATCGTCATCATCTGAACCTCGACTAGCTCCGCATAAGCGCAAATATATTCACAACTATATAGTTAAAGGCTAGACTGAATCTCCCATGATAGAAGGGAAATAATATGCCATAATTTGTCAGCGCTTTTCTATGATCCTCGTTCACCGCAGATGATATCGGTGAACATTTTGTTGCCAACTATCACTGCTCTAACAAAGCGCTCTTTCCCGTTTTGAAGTTTTGGTGATGTTGTGTTTGTAATCTATTGCTCTAGTTACTCTCGGCATTATTTTTTTCTCCGAAACATTCCAACACATTGCACTGCAGATCCCTGAGGCCATTTACTTAAATTATGACAAATACAAATAAGCCAAGAACTGACCCGCTTCACTGCCATCCAAGATGATGACTTTGACATTATTAACAAGTCGTAAAAAGGTCAGTGTCACTTATGTATCAAAGGTATGTACATAAGCACTGTTCTCCTCGACTCTATTCTTGGTCTTTTTCCATGAGATTGGAATGGCAAGTAGTCACTCAAGGAATCTTCTTCCGGGGTTTACTTGATCCTCAACCAACAAGCTACTCCAACTAGGGTGATCTCTGGCTGGCTGTTTCCGTATTTGCACACCAAGTTGGTTGAGATCTTTCTCCACTTGTGTGCGCCATCTCGTTCGATTATGTCCTCTGTGGCGTTGTTCCAATGGCTCGCACTGTTCGGGTCGGATCTGTGGTGTCTATCCGCTCTACATGATCTAGCCACCGTAGGCGTTGGAAACGTTGACGCCTAACTAGACTCATATCGCTCTACAGCCCGTATAGTTCGTGGTTGAATCTTCTCCTCCAGAACCCGTCAACACAAACAGGACCAAAAATCGCACGCAGAAACTCTCTCAAAACAACCAAGGATTTCTGCATCCACTCTTAAGAGCCCATGTTTGTGCGCCATAGGGCAGGACTGGGACGATCAGTGTCTTATATAGAGTCAACTTGGTCCTCCGAGAGAGGGCTCTTTTACTCAATTGCCTCTTGAGCCCAAAAAAGGCCTAGAGTTGTCTTACGCTTGATCTCGGTACTGATGTTATGTCTACAATTTACCCGGCAGGTGAACTTCTTCACTACTTCCAAGTTTTATCTGCTCATTGTGACTCTGGAAATGTCTGGAAATATATTGCTAAAAAAGAATAAAGATGTTTTAAAGAGGACATTTACATATATATAAGGTACTGCACAGTTGGTCGTTGTAACTGAAAGTCATCATCGCTGTATTCGTCAATTGTTCCAATGAAATTCTTATTCCTATTTGATTCATCGGAATTCGATCTAGCTGAAAAAACATATAACAAAAAACATATGCGTCTGCACGATGTTAGGGCGTCCAATATTATTGGATTATATTTTCAAGGCGATTGCTGGCAGTTATTCCATCAAGTAATATGTTTATACTTTGAAGAAACTTACCTTATCTATTTGCACGTATGTAACTATAGATATTTTGTTACTTGTGTTTTCATGTTTTCCATTTGAATCACCGAAAAACCTTGACAGGGCTTGGCAATTGAAATGTCATTTAAATGTATGTGCTTCATTTCTCATTTTAATTCATTTTCTTATATTTATTTTTATTTCTTCATCAAACATTAAATGTATGTGCTAAGTTTGGGCCTATTCAGTATAATTTGCGCAAATTTTGCATTGCCGAATAGGCCATTCTTCTTACTAAACCGTTTTGTGAGATTTTTGAGTTAGCGAAAATACGCGTACAAAGAACACACCTAATATATTTGTGTTGCGCATTGATCAGATCTATGGATAAGGGATGTTGTAAAGAAGGTAACAATTCTAAGACTAAACTAAGCCATCAAGGTTTTGCGTATCAATATTTTTGTAGAGGGAAAATCTTTACGAAACCACCTAAAGAGAAATCAGAATACACATGACAGATAAAAAGTCAGGGTCTTGTAGTAATGAGATGTACCTAAATAAGCATGCTGTTTAAAGTCATATCAAGGCTAAGCACTGTTTGGACCAATGTATTGGATTAGTCAAATAAAGGTTAGGTTCGGTTATTGGTCTACTTGCGTCATTGCCGATACACTTAGACCATTGTTGGTTCATTGTGATACCCAGAGCCATTCATTTGATCCCAGTAGCAAATGGTGACTGGACTATATTTGAAAACTAGATAAAAGCATATAAACCTTTGCTTTCACTGAGTTTCGAAGCAGGGACCCCAATAACCAAGGGCAGATTTTCGTCAATATGCGATCGTTAGTATTACATATGAAGTTATTAAAAATGATTGTGTATTCATTAGGATATTCTTAGAAGACTACAACTGAAGCATTTTGGCTGGTTGATTCTGCAACAATTCTTTCGTCAGCAAGTCCCCTAAGTAAAGCCATACACACAAGAGAACACCACAAAGTATTCCACAAATAAATTGAAATGAAAAATTGCACACATTGTTTTGTAATAAAAAATATTCTTCCTAACTGCACCCGAACTTAACAATCCCGAAAACAATGCCACTGCTTATGGCAATTAATCTTCTTAACAATGTTTGTGGCTCAAAATGTGTGAACACATGTTTGTAGGACCACCAAGGCAACTCCCCCACAATTACTTGTAAGAAAGTCAATTCAATGGTCCTTTTGCAGACCTTTCTTGATTCTTCCTTTACAGCTAGCTGCTATGCTACGCACCTACCTCCAATATTCCGAATCACTTCAATAAATCCTTGTACGAGTAATTGTTCCAAAACACATTCATTTTTCTTCTCTCTCTCTCTCTCTCTCTCTGTCTCTAAATGGACTTATGAATAACGACAAAAAACACACTTATGACTTCCATCTTTTTAAGAAATATTCGTATTGTTCAGACACAATGAGAGAAAAACTCTCGGGAGGGAGAAAAATGGGATTCTTGAAATTTAATGCTAAAAGGATAATTGATGTTTACACAAGCAAGGGACATCGCCCACGCACACGACGCATGTAACATGTTTATTTTTAGATGTGTCCTTTATCATACGTAAGTGTAAGAAATTTCTGTTTAGACTTTTTCCATCACTTTAGAAGCGGATTATAGTGTTGCACAACAGTGATCAACCGAAGATTTGATTAGGTTCATGCAGGTGGTCCACGCTTACTGTATTGGATTATAGACATTTTTTAAGATCGACTTCTCGAGACTTTATGACTCTTTGTGAATGAATGGAAAAACTCATTCATTTCGTTTTCTCTAAGAAAAGTGTAAGGTTTTGAAGTAAAATTCATGTCTTTCGTGTATAGTGAGAGCAGAATTAGTAAAAGAAAACTCATCCTGTTTGTACATTAAAGTGTGCGTCGTCAGTGAGTCTTCGGTTTACGATGTTCCTGAATCTTGAATCCTTGATAATTTCGCAATTCACGGTTTCCACTCTTTCGAGTCGGTGTCAATTTTCAAATTTGACCGTTCTGAGTCGGCATAAAACTGTAAGTCCCATCCTCTCGCGACAGGAAATATCACTTACAACACGAGTGGTTGCGTAGAAGCTGAAACCGGTGATCTATGAACTGCAGCTTTCCCGATATTATTCAGCCCTATTATACAATCTATACGTATTAATCGAAGTTACGATACGAAAGCCGAATAGAATCACAAGCTCCTACAAAATAACGTTAAAATATCCGTTTCATTCGTATTCAGTAATTACCATACTACGAATGAAGTCTGTAATGGATTTTTCAGAGTTCGTAACACATTTTACGATTACGATGCAAAAGAGTTAGACAGGTGATTATTATTATAAGCGGCAAACTAAATTTTTCAGATGTCTGTGGGTATATACATATTTATGAAAAGATTTTTCCAATAACGACTAAATAACTTTTTTTAAATAAAATTGAAACCATTTGAGATATTTCAGAAACTTTATTATCGGCTTGCAGTACATGGAATGGAAGTCGATTTCGTTCATATGGCCACCGCAGTCACGTTCGCAGCGGATTTGTTGGACGCAATTTTTAATGACTCAGTCACACATTTCGGTCGAAGCGGGCCCTATTTCACTTCGAATGTCGGCTATTCCAACATTGTCCAATAAGTTCACGTGTCCCCACAGAAAATAGTCAACAACGAACGAAAACACACTCACCATGCTTACTCTTCAATACATCGATTGTAGCGTGTGCTGTGGGGCACTATCCTGGTGAAACCAAATGTCCTTGCGCGATAACGCTGATCATTCAACGTGATGATCGTTATCATCGATGAAGAAAAATACGCCGGCACGCAAACCACACCAAACAGTTATTTTTTTGTGGATAAACTTCAGTTAAAAATGAGCTTCGTCACTGGAGGTGACAGTGACAGTTGATTGAGTGCATTCACAAATTCTTTATTTCAAATCCTTTATTTACAACAACTTTTGTGTGACCCTTACTATTTTAACTAGATGATGAACAGGGTGATATGATACTGTGTACTCTACGAATTTGAACTGTTGATTACTAATCCCCTCCATTTTCCAGTCTGGCAGAACCCTTGGAACCATAAGAGCCCTGAGAAGGTTGTCAGTTTTGTGCAGTTAATGATCACCGAAGTAACTTGAAGGAATTCTTTTTAAAAAGCATAGTTGAATGATTGAAAATATAGGCACATAACAGGTGCCTATGCTCTAGAATCGATGCCCAGGTTCACCTTTATAATAATATAATATTAATAATATGGGTGGCGCTACAGCCCATAGAGGGCCAGGGCCTTGCTTCTCAGCAACCACTCCTGTTGTGCGTGCTATTGTTCTTTCACGAGTGGAAGGGACCTACATTTTTATGCCGACTCCGAACGGTCAAGTTTGGGAAGCTTTTTCTAGACAGAAATTACTCTTTCAGCATTGTCAGTGACTCGAAAGAGGTGGGGTCTTGAAAATTATTTTTGTCGCTCAGAGCTGGATTCGAACCTGCGATGTCGAGGTTGGGGTCGACGCACATACCCACAACGCCACGGGCCACCACTAGGTGGTTCACTTTACTTTGTAATATTTCTATTAAAACACATCAGAAATTTAAAAGTATAAGCAAGTAAAAATGATAGAACTAAGATTCAGCTTTCGAAATATTTCTACACTCTGTTCTTATATTCACAAATTCTTCTCTTTTTTTAGCTTGAAGTAATACAGAAGTTATACACCAAAATGGGTTGGGCCACTTTTACTCCATCATCAACGAATAGGTCATTGTTGACATCAATTAAAAGTGTGTCCACCCACAACATTTGCCTAGGTTTCATGACAAACTTCAATGTATTCACATTTTTAACGAAAAGATAAACAATGTTGACGTACATTACTTGTTGTACTGTTGTCCGCAGTCTAGTGTTTAATAAGAACACTGAGTAGCCATCATGTAAAACACTAATTTACATTTAACATTTGTTTTGTTATCAACTAATTAACGAGTTTTTATTGCAGCCTCACATGAACAAAAGCCATTTATTCAGTGTGTTTGTTAGATATTTTTCGAAATCAGTATCATTTCAGTTGAACACACAAAATGAATGGAAACATGGTCAGCAACTTTTAGCACTAACTTCCTCTTAACACGTATCAATTACCGCGGTGACACACACAATGGTTGACCCACCCTCAGTTTCGCGGTTTGACCACCACATATACGCCTCCATACCTTGGCGGTATAAGGGTAAAAGAGCTGCTTAGCAATCGCTGTTATGCCAGTATTTTCTAGGAGTAAAGCCATCAATAACAATATGGCACCCGAAGAGGGCATGTGTAGACTCTATTTGCCAGGTGATGGCCGTACGATGGGAATCTAATATGTGTACATACGTGTGTAGGGTGAATTCTCATGACCATACGAAATGGGAGCAAGAGTAAAACCGAACAACACCCAACAAAGGGCGACCAATTAAAGTTCGTCAATGAGAAGGTAGGGCTTGTGACAGCAGCCATAACTGGGTTCCTCACCTGGATACATTCACATGTATGAGCTACTGTAAACAATCCCATTAAGTTCTCTTGATAAAAGTCTGCGCAGTCGCTTATTAATGAAAGCATTTCTCAGTTTTCTTACATTTTTTTCTCAAATTTTGTTTGAGTGTTCCAATTACTCCGCCTGCTTGCTGAAGCCTGCCCTTTATATGGTGGTTGTAACTGTGTTGCCTTACAATTTTTTGAATTTTAAGCCTCAAATTTGAAACATATTCTTGGTGGTGTTTTCATTCAATTGGCTAATGGGGTACTCCACGCTTTTATCATCTGTCCAGATATAATGATATCCTTGTATACCAAAATCTTTCAAGCGAGTGGATCGTTGAAACTGCTCTAATTTTTCGAAATTTGCGAATTGACTCTCTAGCATGTCTTATTAACCTGGAAAGGAGATCATAGCAGGAGTACTTGTTATTTATCTTCATCAGCACCATGCATATTTACTAGTTTACGGATCCTCACAGTGGGAACTCCTAGCGTTTCAACTACTTTAGTTAGCATTTCGTTATCATTGACATTATTATGCTTAAGTTTAGTTAATTTAACAGTGGTATTGCCTGGCCAGCTCTCGTGGTTCGAACTCAAACCGCTTATTTCAATTGATCAAGGTATGTTCATGTATGTTTCTCATCTGATCCTGTGATCTGATCATATTACCCACATTTTAAAATTGAAAAAAACAGTACCTTCAACGAAACTCACTAAAACCCACCCGATAAGCAATTTCAAATTTTTTGAGACCCACTTCCCAAACTAAATGAACCACTTCCACCCTATTTCCTTCGAACCTACACAAATATTTACTTAAAAATTAAATTCAATTACCAACGGTTTGCTGTCACAATAGAAGGTGATTTATTCTCATCCATTCACTATTCATCTGAGGCCAACCTCTCTGGTCGAATCAAATTCAATTCAAATGGAGACGCATCATCTTCATCTTCCTTTCGATGACAAACAAACATTTGTCCTCCCATTCTCTGAGGATCGTGTAGATAAAGAAATAACATATCTCAAATATATACATTTGCTACTATGAGAGGAGAAATGCCACAAGGAAGTTGCCACCATAGGTGATCGCATAAATCACTTACCTTGAGGCGTCACAATCCATTTACTCGCAGAGAAATGAGAAAACTTCTGGCCACAAGATGTACCCTACGTTCATATCCCTGACCCTCATGTCACCTACTGTCACATATCTATGCCATCAGTTAAGACGCTGCAACGGATAAGTGATCCTCATTACTTAAGGGATGCGAAGAAGTTCAGAGATAAATAACCTCTGGACGAAGGTCGCCACGACTCTCGGCTCGACTTCATTCATGGTTGTGCAGCCTGAGAAAACATTTGCAGCAGACATTCGCAACAGGGTTCTATCTGGTCGCGCTGTCGCAATACGGACCTAACGCAGTTTAATTTTAGAATTTATGAGGTTTATGTCTGCGCAATTGCCGTTTGCCGTACGTATCCCTGACCAAGCTGTTGTATCGTGCTATCTCGTCTCTGTTACTGTTACGGGAACCTTTTTTACGACTACTCCATTGCCATTAAGTGAAATAACACAGGTACTATGGATTGATAACGAACAAAGGAGGGAAGGAAACATATTCAGGATAAATTGAAAAGTGTCCTTTTTGTGTTTATTTAATCCAAAGAGAGAGAGAGGGATAGCGTCCTCATAGAGTCCAGCGCGTTGGGGACGAGGAGCGGAAAACATTGCGGAGACAAAATGCCAAGCGCCGAGAACACTAAAAATAATGCCGGCAGGCAGGAAGTTTTATCCCGAGTGACCATCAGTGAGGGTCATTTAATGGTTATTGATGCGATCATTTATAATAATGGAATTGCAGTTGGGACAGAAAGTTTTCTCTCACTCAGATCACCGGGGAAGGGGAGGCAGCTTACCACGCTTCGATTGGCTATGTGTTATCCTTTCTCTACGTCAGCTCCTTACTTTGGGATAAAGGGTTGCGTCCTTAGGCAGGAGATTACGTATGTATCGAGCACATAGCTCACGCACAATGGAGACATGTTACACAAAAGTGTCAACATTGAGCGGCAAGAACACCCTCTCCGTATCGTCGTGGGGGAGATTCTATGTCACCGATACCAAGGACTCCTTTCTTCTTATTAGTATGTTCAAGGTGTCTTGTTTATTTCCCCCGAGTGCGTGTAGTAGCAGCGGCACCTTGGGATTATTCGTCAGACAGTGGTAAATTTGTCAAAAGTTGAAAAATTGTCAGCGTTATCTAGCGCGGAACCATGCTGTGTGCCGTGAGGGTATCCTGTTTCGGGACGTAACAAAAACACGCATGGGGGTCTACAGAAAGTCTGAAAAATTGATGCTTTGATAAAAATGGACGTTCTCAAAGGTGAATGGGTATTCTGAGCTGAAATAAGAAATTACTTTCTCGCACGGTGAGTGGGTTTCGTATTTTGATTTTCAAAATCATCGAAAGAGGAAGTTTGAATAGTGAAGAGAAAGGCATGACTATTTAATCCTCTTACCTTAGGAGATTTTCATAATTTTCGCGAATCTCCGAGGGGTATCTTCGACATGGTTTAACGAACTCATGCAAAGACACTACACAGCAACAATCTTCTATTTTCCTCAATAAATTTTATTTTTGCCTTAGACTCCTCGTTCTTACGGGGTGTTGCCATTCTGCATGACGATTGTCTAGTCCCATTACGCCATACACATATGTATCTCTCGATCAATGAAAACACATGCGTCTTTAAAGAAACTGGAAAAATCGAAAATATTATGGGTTGGATGAGTAGCTGAACGATTCAAAGAAAAGGTGACCTGAAACTTGACCCTAAAAGCGTCACAATTGTACTTGTTTCGGTAATGAATCGATTTCCTTAGCGAATTAAGTTTGGCGCATTTCCTCTTTCTTGACTAGATTAAAGCATGGTCAGCAAACACTCATTTATACTATCCGAAAGCGACCACGATGGATCTATTGTGTTTTTGTTTTTGATGTATGATTTTAAGAAGGATGATAATATCTTGTTAGTGCATCACATACTTTCTATCACTCGGCGACATCTTGACGGTTGTATTTTGTCCCAGATATCCTTAATATTTTCGAGGAAGTCTTCGAAGTTTCTAGATATTATTGATTTTAAGCCCCTCCCCATAAGTGCTCGATGGGATTCAAGTAGGGACTTTCAGCAGGACAGTCCATAAGATTTGTTTTTGTATCGATAGACCGCTGCTTAACTCCCCGCGAAGTGTGTTTGCGATCATTTGTGATCCATTCTACCCCCCCATTCTAACCAATGAGCCAACATCGTGTCAAGAAAATGCATTATATTACCACCTCCATTCTTCACGGTTTTAACTGTATACGGCATGGCAAATGCCTTGTTAGGAGGACATCTCACAAAACGTGCCAATCGAATTAAACTTCGATTCGTCACTCCAAAGTATATGACTTATTTTTACCCAATTTGTCACTATATTTTAATTATTTACTTATTAATTACTGTACGCGCCAAAGGTGTAGAGGAAAAGGAGGTAATTCTGCACATTGGCTTTAAATATCTGCGGATTATAGTCTATGGGAAAAATTGACCTGGGAAGAGCATTCCATATTTGTGTGGTACGGCTAAAAAACGAGTCTCTAAATTTCACTGTGCGTCCGAGAGCAGGCTTAAGGCTTTAGGAAACTGATGAGCATTCCTAGCGATATGTGTATTGCGAGTGAATTCAAGGAGAGAAGGAATGCCGTTGGCTAGCTCACTTGAGCATCGTTTGTTGAAATAGCGATAAAACACGGACAAAGAAAACACGATATGTCGATGTTCGAGCGAGTCTAATGAACCCGCCATGTCGTTGTCTCCTATAAGTTTTATCGCTCGCTTTTAGTGTTGAGCTGACAGCTGGTATGTCATTGTAAATGAGCGTGGGCGACTTACTTACTTATCAGGTAGACCAACCATGAAGGGTCTGAGCCTGAGCAATTGCTGCTTTCCATCGGTTACGATGCTTCCAGTCATCAAGGTCAAGCTATCTTACATCCGCGATGACTTGGTCTTTGTACCGGAGGTTCGGTCTTCCTCTCCTTCTCGAACCAGGAGAATCAGATTCGAAGACCCTCTTAACTGAAGCGTTGTTGCTCATTCGCTCGATGTGGCCGAGCTAGTGTAGTCGACGGATTTTTGCCTTCCGGACTATATCCACATCCTTGTACAGCTCGTAGAGTTCGCGGTTGTGTCTCCTCCTCCATTCGCCTTCCTCGCAGACGGGACCAAATATCCGATGTAGAATTTTTTTTCGAAGGCACCAAGAATCAGCTCTGCAGTCTTACTTAATGTCCAGCTTTCAGCTCCATAAAGTAGAACTGGCAGAATAAGGGTTTTATAGATGACTTTGGTCCTTCAAGTCAGTTTCGAACCCAGTTGTTTTGACAAACCGCAGTAGCATCCGCATCGGCTGTCGATTGTAACGTTTTGGCGCATCTCCTTGCTGGTCGTCTACAGGATCTGCCTTAGTGTGAAGATTTGGTCTATAGTCGATTTGCCGGACCGTAAGCCGTATTGGTTTCGTCGGGCATGCTTTCGTCTTCCCAAAATCGGAAAATGATATGGTGCATGCTCCCTACCATTGCATTGCCCCCAGCTTTGAAAAGCTCCGATGGTATACCATGGGTCTGCGGCTTTGTTGTTCTTCAGCCATTTAATGGCTGTACCGACTTCTTCAAAACTAGGTAGGTGGTGGCCCGTGGCGTTGTGGGTATGTGCCTCGACCCCAACCTCGACGTCGTAGGTTCGATTCCAGCTCTGAGCGGCAAAAATAATGTTCACGACCCCACCTCTTTCGAGTCACTGACAATGCTCAAAGAGTATTTCCTGTCTAGAGAAAGCTTCTCAAACAAAGCCGTTCGGATTCGGCATAAAACTGTAGGTCCCTTCCACTCGTGAGAGAACAATAGCACGCACAACACGAGTGGTTGCTGAGAAGCTGGGCCCTGGCCCTCTATGGGCTGTAGCGCCACCCATATATATATATATATATATATATATATATATATATGACGAAATAGTCATCCTACCTATATATATATATATATATATATATATATATATATATATTGGGAGTTGGGTTGGGATTTCCTTGTTTCCTATCACTCTCTCCTGGTCAGGCCCGCTAAGCATCTGTTGGAAGCACTGCTTAAACACATCCACCATTCCCTGTGGGTCCGTAACTATATTACCCTCGCAATTTCGAAGAGCCTGGGTGCCTTTCCTAAAGCCTGTGGCCAGGCTTTTGGCTTTTTTGTAAGAGGCTCGATCTTCAGGCGTAGACGCTTTTTCTTTTCCCGTATTCTAGCCCGGTACTCCTCTTGCGCTGCTCTTGTTTTCCGTTGCACCGCTTTTTGGTATGCCTTTTCGGTTGCACCACCATACCACGAGTTTCTTGTCGGGGGTGGTAAGTGGCCTAAGGTAGTTTCCGCTACCTCTTTGAAGGCCGAGCAGCAATGCAAACACATCTCGTTGGAACTTGACGTAGTTATAATGGAGAGTCTCTCGATTAGTTGCTCTTCGTAGGCTCTGGCAATCTCCGGTGTGCCTAGGCGCCCATTGTCAAAAGTTCTCTTTGTCGGCTTGTGCAGCTTTCTGACATTGGAAAGTCGAGCTCTGAATCTGAAAGCTGCCACAAGGAAGTGGTCAGAGTCACTGTTTTCCAACGTGAATGTTCTCACATTCAGGATATGCGACACATGTCTTCCTTATTGCTTATTCATTTCTTTTAATAAATAAAGAAACACAATCACTATCGTTTCTTATTATATGGCCAGCAAAAATGAAGACTGTTAATAAATGCCTCAAATTAACGCTCTATGGTGATTTTTTGTTGTCGTTTATGTCTCACTTTTCGTTTTTTTTTAACTCATGGGAACACCATCGCGGTAATATCATAGGCATATGCTTCCGTAGACTTTTGGATTGATGAGGAATGATGCGTTTTCGTGAGAAACACATTTTTGCCACTATGATTTTTTTTTGCAAAATGCACCCCTCTTGTTCCACTGACAATGGCCATATATCATTCCAGAAAGAGCTTCGCAAAACTCTAGGCGTCCAAGACGCCACCACCAGTGGGACATTATAATTCTTGCAAAAATAATCCAATATCAGAATCTTCACTACTTAATATGAACAAAGCTATTTTATTAATGTCCATGGAATTTTCACATCAATCAGAGTCATCCCATAGCTCCGTTAACAATCGATTGGGATCACTAGTATCAAACCTAGTCTAAAATGTACTCAAATATAAAACTCTGTTTTCAATTAATGACACAGACTCAATCGCAAAGAATTAAAGCTAAGTCGTCATATACCCATAAACAACCCCTAATAAAACAGCTTTCGTACTGCCACCACCAAAAAATGATATGTTGTGCCAAATTGAGATAAGATAACAAGCTGGAAAATTGAAATGAGCATCACCGCCGAAGGGAAGAATCTGATTAGAGTTAATTTGGTTATCTGCCCTTAAACAGACCCCGTTTGGCGGTAGTTCATCTCAACCACCCCTTAAATAAATGAAAACAAAAATATATAAAAATAAACATTGTATTGGCATCGCTCTTTCCATTACCGCATCTCCTGGGATCCGGTGTGATAATAATTCACCCCACACATTTATTTGAGGGTACGCTGTGAGCGTAATTGCATATTTTCATTACCAACACACTGGGGTGTTGCAATTGTAGCGAAGGGTGTTAATGCTAATGCCCAAATCGTGCACACAGCATCCCTTCTCTGAACAGAATCTGATTTGGTATTCAGGAGGTATTTGGGATAAATGTCATCATTGCCATCTAAAAGGGAAACAATTGGTTAACGTTTCAATTTTCCAACACAAAAAAAAAAAACGGGCGATCGGAAATTTCTATTTAATTATCTATTTCGGGTTGCTTTGCGAGAAACAAGGGTTGAAAGTTCCTCGCGCGTACTACGGGATAACATCTCTTGGATGATGATGCTTTATGCATTTCGGTGTGACTTCAGTGGTCAAGGTCTGTTGACAGCGGATACCTCTGTTACAGTGCGTGATTGACACTCATTTTGTATACTATCTGGCTGGAGGCATTCAAGAATCAGTGATGACCATGAATAATGTTGTCAAAACTCTTCGGTAGATCTTAAGAAATTCAGAATGACTCAGTAGGAAAGTTTTCGTATTTGGTGTTTATTCAAATTAAATCGATACCAATTAGCTCTCATGAATAAATCAGAAGCGATACCTCTTGATATCGAATATCTTTGAAAGAGGTAAGAGATTTCAATCTGACTCTCGGAGTGTGTGATTCAATTTTTCTTCCTCTGTTTTACATTTAATCTTGATTCGACCCTGATGAACTTCTAATGACCGTTTCTTAATGTATCAATTTCTTTCCTTATTATTCGCCTATCTTCTTCAGGTTTGGATAAGAATAAAAAGGTACGGTAACTAAAGCAACGCTTCTTCTGATTGTATCTGTAAAGTTGTGCTAAATTATAGATAAGGTTGACCACCAGCCTCTTATTGACTGACAGTCGAAATTAAGAATTCACTGATGGGGATGATTTGAGAGTTCAGAAAGGTCAGTAGCGCTGCGTTTACGTGTATGACTTTATGTACCAGTAGGGGGGACAAGGTGGCCGCTTTGAAGGCAAGTACACTGAAGCTGGTTCCACAATAACTCTTCCTAACATGGATCATTTTGATGTGTGGCTTGTACTGGTAACTACTACCATTAACTTATAACGAACATTGAAAGAATCTATTAAAAATAATTAATGTTTGGATCACCGTTACGATAAACGGCACGCGAACAAAGCAAAAGCCGATGGGGACTCGGTGCTGACCTTTAAAGAAAATGATACTAACTCCAAGTCAACGGGTCAGTGAACCAAGCCATATCATCGACTGATGAAATTCGCGAATTTATGAAAATAGTTCGCTTGGTAAGAATCTATTGACAACTTAATTTTTGAACACACAATTGCCACCATGTATCAATGAAATAACTCAATCGACTACAATTCGTAGCGATTTTCTCCTGCAATGCTGAGAAGGAAATTGACCTGAAAAAAAAAACATGGTTATCATGGTGGTTATTAGCGCCACCCCTTTTGCAGTTATATCTTTGAAATGCGATTTAAACACGCCTTGAAGTATAATTTAATTTTACTTCGCTCGAGTTAGTTGTGTTTCTTGAAGGTCAATGATATTTGTAAAAATATACCCACCTCGTGAACTAGAAAATAATCACTTCACTTATTTTCGCACTAATAATCACCCTGTGCACACGGATGAACACCCTGCTATACTACATTTCCATCCGTATTCTGCTACCTTCTTCATGGTGTCAGTACAACGTCAACTACTCACCATACGGCAAATTAACCAGATTGAATTGATTTTAGCCTCACGGTCGAAGCTCCTCTGATCGCAACGTTTGATAATTCGTTTTGAAATTGCTGCCGCAGTGCAGCGTAGCGCCTTAACAATGTGCACCACTGCCATAGTCATTGTGCAGCCAATTCTTGTAGCAAAACGAAGAATCTGGCCTAGCACAAATGTTGAGACATCATCACGTGATTGCAGGCTTCTATTGTTTTTCGTGACGATGTCACATTGGGCGAGAGGTCTAGATGGCGCCATTGATATTAGCAGAAGAGGATATTTTATTGTGCAGCGGAATAAGGTATAAATGTAACTTGGCTTGGTGTGGATACCAGTTGGTGTAGTCACTATCTATGCACGTACATGACTGCGACCAAAAGCAGGATGAGCAATTATTTAGAACCGCGATGTACTGCGAATCAGAATTAAACGATGATGGGGAAAGTAAGATGATGAGGCAGTATGCACGGTTTCGAAAATTCTGAAAATATAATTGCACGCATATATTAATTTGCAAAATATTTAAGACTTGCGGAGAATTAGTATATTTCATATATATATGTGTTTCGATATTCACTTATCTATTTTCATTTAAATCGAGAGCTTACACGGTAAGATTTCTTTACAATAATTGTGATAAGCAAATTATTGACGGTTTCATATCCAATGCGTCATTTTTGGACTAATTCAAAATTTCTTTGAAGGTAGATAGATGTATTCTTAATTGATTTTTCAATCATGGTGTTAACAATGAATTGGCGTTCAGAAGCAATATGAGCACATGCTGTAATAGTATTTGCTTATTGCTACTAGATGCACAAAACGTAACTCTATTAAATATATTTTATTTGATTGTGTGAATGATACATTATTGAAACCGCATTGTGATGGAACGGAACCTTAGGATGTAATGAAATAAGAGACCACTGATACGACTGGAGCAGTGAGAAATATCGACGGCTGCCAAAAATAATGTAGGGAGCGGCATTATAATATGCGACACATAGCTTATCTGTGCTACTAAATTGATCACATTTTCCATAGCCTTCACATCTGTAAGTAAGAATAGGGGAAATGAGGGTCTTGACGAACAGAGATCGTGTTAGTACAGTTGTAAAGCCCACAGGGAGCGATGGACCCCATGTAAGAAATTCAAACCAAGGTATTTGGTATTGTCAATGTATTTAAAAGGACCGTTGACAAGCTTTCTAGGTGTAACATTGCATATCGATTTCTTTTAATTAATAACAAGTAGATTCTGATTCGCCCACTCGGAAATTTGCGAAAGATTCGTTTGGTGATAGGATGTGTGAAGAAGTGGTATAACTCAGACCGAGGGAACCGTCATGGGATTGTGTATAAGGTTTCCTGTTTGGCTTTCTTGCTTTGAGATTTCCTTGAGATTCTTTCATAACTGTTTTTTTTCATAATAAGAGCGTGCTCAGCGGGTATATAACACAACCAATTGTCCAGACTCAACACACAGCACGGGAACAACCTGGAATTGTGGTGGAATTTCAAAGTTTTCGCTCATGTGGGTGCGTGGCTCTGTAAAAGCTATAGGGAAGTTTTTCTAAGAAAACACATAAAATTCAGAAAAATTCATGGAATCTTTATTTGAATCGATAGTACGGTCCATATAATTTAATGTTTGAAGATTATTTCATGCAAATGTTGACCTGGACTGCGCCTCGAATGGTCCATCCGCTTAGTCCAATTTTGGCATACACATTTCGGCCGGTATCTCACGAATAAATGCTTCAATGTTGTCTTCCAATTGATGTGGGCTTGTCTGTTTAGACATGAGCTTTAACATAGTCCCAAAAAAAAAAGTCTAAGGGCGTTAAATCGCATTATCTAGGCGGCCGATTGACCGGTCCCGAACGTGAAATAAAATGTTCACCGAACTCGCCTCTCAATAAGTCCATTGTTGCGCGCGCTGTGTGGTATATGGAACCGTCTTTTTGAAATAAGTCATGCAAGTCGAGCTCTTGCATTTTGGGCAAAAAAAAGTTGGATATCATCTCACGGTAGCGCTCACCATTCACAGTTACATTACGATTCGCATCATCTTTGAAGAAGTACGGTCCAATGATGCCACCAGCTCATAAACCGCACCAAACTGTGACTTTTTCTGGATACAGTGGTAGCTCTTGCAATGCTTGTGGCTGATATTCCCTCCAAAATCGAAAATTCTTCTTAATTACGTACCCATTGAACCAAAAATGAGCTTCGTCGATGAAGAAGAATGTAGAAAGAATAAAGCGCGATGACCTTTCTAAACAGAGAACGCATTTTGATAATAAAATTCAAAAATTTGCAAGCGTTGTTCGTTTCTAAGATGATTCATGGTTAAATTGTAGACCAAACTGACAGTGAAACAAAACACGAAACGTAAGTCAGCTGTTTAAACCAGTGCTGCCAAAAATATAATAGCCGTCACACTCAGTCACAGACAACCACTTTCGACTGAAAGAAGGCGACTTCTAGCTCAACTGAAGGTGCAATAAATTCGATCCTTCTTAATATAAAGCATGTATCTCTAGAGGCTGGTTAATTCAATACTATTAAATTGCGGGAACTACATTGGATTGGAGGATATATTGCAATTGAAATCGAACGTTAAGCCAAGGGGACCATGTTTAGAAAAACCGCGAGTCGACAACTGGTCGTAGAGGAACGAGTGATTAGAATTGTGGTCAAGGGCCACTACCACCGTCTCTGTACAGGCGCCAATAACTTCGCTCGCCAAGTGCTTGAGGTATGCGGGCCTCTTCTGTCTGCGTTGTCCCACAGATTCAAAATCGAAGACTCTTCGGGCCCGAGATGAGTTGTCTATGTACTCTTCATGGCACAGCCAAGTTAATTGTTGGATCCGTAGACGCCTGGCTAGGCTTATGTAGCTATGCAACCCATAGAGTTCTTATATGTAGTCTCAATTCATGCCTTGAATTGCCGCTAGAGCCCGAAGAAACTGTACACCGTGGAGTGGAGCTGGAAATTATAGATCCCCATTCTGAAGCTGTGCCAAAACGTCAATCTTTTATAGAATGTATGTATATGGTATACTTTCTTTTCCCTCGTTTACCACTAGACCTATTTCAGACATTTCTGTCTAAATATCAACTAGCACTTCATTGCCAACTCGATTGGTCCTGCTAAGCATTTTGTAATCTGCGTTTGCTAATAGTTCTAAGGATTTCTGACGGAATATTGACATTCACTTTAATGCTATTTTATAGTGATCGAGTAGCACAATAATTTCCCTATTCAATTATAACAAAATGCCAATTCGTTATTTATAAATCAAAACATATACTTTTTTATTTAAATAATTTAAAAAAATAAGGCATGTGAAACCGCAAATGCTCCGTTGGTAAGGTAAGGTAAAGTATTAGGGTACACAAACTTTAAAAGAAATAAAATTTCATCAAAATTACCGAGGTGGGACATTTTCCAATTAGAAGTTATTTTATCCTATCGTATTCTTAGATAACCAGAGGCTATTATTTGAAATATCTTAATATTTCAAAACATGTTTAATATATTAATATTTACTATGGAGTTATTTACAACACCTCCTATTAAATCCTATTAGAAAATTGTATCAACAATAAATTTCTTATTAGTATATGAACTCGACACCCTATGAATGGTCTTATTTATTTTAGCATTGCCACATTCAGTACCCACTCTTTATGTCTAGACCACATTGGATATTTGTAGATGCCTCTCTCTATCTTATGCAGTCGTACGGATGTTCTTACTTCTTCCAATCTAATTTGGCATTTGTTGAGTGCAACATGATGGGTCTAATTCTGGCATTGTTCATCCAATTGGTAATTGTTTGATCCAGGCACCAACTTAAAATAAGACTAAGCTGAATGCTTCTGATATACCGTCTACCTTAACAAAAAGAAACGACAACCTTGAAGCAGATATCAAAAAAGGGTCGATGCACATACTCACAACGACAGCTGCCACAACTCGAGATATTCTACTGCTAAGAGAAAAATTGATAAATGACTGAAATTTTGGTACCAAAATCTTGAACTATTGTAGGAATAGGTTTATTAATCGTGTACGAAGAAGCAGACTGTTTCCCGCCACAGCTTGCAATAACAAGATTATAAAAGCCGTGTCTCAGGTTAGGTCTGGGCAATGGATAGACGAGTATTCCACGTCTCACTTAAGTCCTGATAACCGATTGTGATGCACAATTTGGGAAACACTTTCTCTTCACACTTTCCTCGTTTCCGTCATGTCTGAAATCCGAATGAACTTTAGGGGAATTTCAGTTACTCCTCCAGATTCTGGAAGGAGCATTCTCTTAGTGTTCTGTGTCTCAACTGACTGGGGCTGTTGCTGGAATAAGGAGGAATATCCGCTATCTCTTTTGACTCATGTGCTTCTTACTATTTTATGTCTTCACTGTACTGCTATCATTGGCATACGAAAGTCTGGATCTTCTTCAAGATAACAATTTTCTACAAACTACACCAAGCTTGTGTATAGGCTTGTAGCAAAAGCTTATCTCAAAAGTCAACATTTTTATGTTAAGTTTAAATGCCCAGAACATGTTATGCATCCGGTTGCTAATCGTCTAGACAAGACAAACATTTTAACGCCACACTTTTGGTAGAATTGTGTTTATATTCATAGATACACATTTATTTGATGGATTCTTAAAACGTGCTTATACCGCTTTTGAAAATTCAAATTTGCCATTGTTCACTTCGACTATCAAAGAGTCTAGCAAGATCTAGAACACGCGACCTTGTCATTGAGGATCAGCTCTCATTTCAAACCAACCTGTCCAAGAGCATTCCTTTAACATTCTACAACTTTGTTTCCATATGACGTATGGCTTTAAAAGAGGAATAATCAAAGTCACTGGCCCAACTGAAATTGTTCGCTTGTTGGCGTTTCATTTGATGAGGAGCAAGTCACATTTAAAGCTTGTATTCGACCACAAGCGTATGGCCCCCACTATTGCGGTTTAGTCTCAATTAACAGATGTTTTATGGAACTTGCTTGTCCATGTCGTTCGCTAAATGTCAATTTATAAGTCAACCAATAAAGATCTTGATCTTCGATCCGTGAGTAGTAAATATTTTATGACGCAGACTTTCATTCTCTATTTAAATTTTATTTTAATGCCATTATCCGGAACAACATGTGTAAATAGAGGAATTTGCAGTCATTCGTATCAAGTGAAACGCTGAAGCTAATCGACCTTTAAGGCGGATAGCAAGTCTTTGATCAATCTCAGCGGGATCTAAGATGCTCATAAATAAAGAATTCTCTGATTAAATTTAGAATATCCATCAAGGTTAATCGCCTGGACTGGGGAATCAGTCTGTGATCAATCTGCTGTGCCTTGGCATATCGTTCTTGACAAACTATGCAACCCATAAATATGTAAAACAACCCTCTCTGTGTATGTCTTTGAGTTTGTTTACGTATCTAATTGTTTTATTTAGATGTTTTGTTATCTCTTAAAGCTTCGTTTAACTGCTGCTGGGACCGACGAGGTGAAAATATATATAAAGTTTACGAGGCTGCTTTCGACTTTCTCTTTTTTGTTTGTTTTCGAACACAAATAATCTAATTATATGGTTAATTTAAATTCACAAGGCTTGTAATAAAATAAATTAATGTTGGAAGCTTATCACTTTTCTTGTTGATTTCAAGGAACACCACACCAATGTTCGTTTCAAAATGATAACAAAAACTTCTTTACAATCTTTAAACTTAACAAAATTAAGGCAATAACCCATTGGAATGTCCTCAAAGTCTGTTGATTGAATTCCTTTTGGATTTTATTTAACATATTGGAACTTTATAACCACCAACAAGTTTGTGTTCTTTAACAGTATGGATAAATGATGCCCCCGGTCGAAGGAATGTCCGATAAAGTAAAGTCCAGTTATTGGCAGCTATTTCAAATAGAAAAGAAAATTGTCTACGTTCGTGTTCGACTGAAATTTATTCAGTGAATTACTGGAACGAAATACTAATTAACCACTTTATTGACTTGTACTATTAAACATTCAATTATAAGGTAAATGTGAGTCGTCGGAGAGGCTTTAACTTGATTAAAGCTTAAGTCGTGGTTGAAATATCTTATGCTGCTTGAAAATATCACTGAGAATGCATTTCTCCACGTGCACAGCTGCTTTTCATTCAAAGAACTGAAATGAAGAAAAAACCGTCTTTGTTGCGACAAATGACCCTGATACGTTCAGCCATAAAATAATTTATTGAAACATCTTGAGGAAAGTTCGTTTCTGTTCACTCTGCCATCGGACAGCGACATCAGATGACTGGGTATTGTCAAAAATCATATACAAATATGATGTGGTAACAAGACTTAAACGCACGCCCGACAAAGACGAATACAAAAGACATCAAAGGACAGATAACAAACTGCGACAAGCAATGCCACGCATTTTTGATGAGACGGTTTATTGAGAAAGTTTATTGGAACGACGATTTGATATAATTTGGACGTTAATTTATTAGAGGCGTAATTCGTTGATGGTTAAAATTTGAAATACTATGATTTGACGTGTTATTGAGAAGGCTCTAACATGACTGTATACGTCCTTATTATACCTATTGTTAATCAACTCAATAAAAGGGCAATAAATGCAAAGTAAAATGACGGCGCGCCAAGGGCCAATGCCTCAAGAATTACATTGAAGGTGAGTGTGTTTGCATGTGCTCTAATCTTATGACTAACATGTACAGGACTTCAGTCCATCCATCTCCAGTACTGGTGACCTGGCGTGACAACATAGTTGGAAGACCTGATCTGCTAGTAAGCAAAGTACGCGGGGTAGTAATGTAACGTATTTAACAACTCGAATTGGTTATGCATCTAATACTGCCTTTAAAGATTGAATAGGCAGTATGCACGAAGTATACTCAGTTAATATGTTTTAACCTACTTTTTTAATAGATTTTGTTCATCCATGATACATATGAAGATTGTATCAAATAGAAAGAAAGTTGCCAGTGTATGTTTGAAGGTTCGGTGCAAACCTATCAATTGTTGACAGGTTTCGTAGGAGGGAAACTTTCAAGCTTTCAAGGTCTTCCAATAATTTGTCATCTGTAAGATTTTTGTCAATAGAATTTGTAAACAAACAAAATCTCTTTTGAGAAACAGAATATTGAGTAGTTACTCCATCCACAACCAAAATAAAACGACCTTTACACCTTACTTACCAGTTTATTCCAATTTACAACCTAACGTTTCTCATAATTCTTGCTAAAATCAACAGTTCATTTGAAACAACTAGCAAAACCGAAACAATTTTTGAATTTTCTGAAAATTGTAGTAGATTTTAAAGATCGTCGGTGGTCAGTGAAATAGTGTGAATATGCGTAGCGTGTTTCTTGTTAATTTTGTTTACCCCGGAACAGCTAGGTGTGCCACATATCAAATAAAAAAAATAAACTTGCTTCAACGAATCCCTAAACGTAATAAAGATTTCATGTGGATCAGTTTTGACTTAAAACCAAGGTCTAATAGTGGTTTGGGAAAATAACATGACATGTATAGGAGAGCCTTTTTTTCAAGTTGGGCAGTACAACATTAGTACAACAATGCACATGACCTTTGAAATCATAAACGAACGGCACGGTAAACTTTGATCGTTGGTTGTATGTATATCAACACACATTGCTTAGTTGGAAATTCTTTGGATACGACTATTTTGTTTTAATTATTATAAAATCAAATTCGTAATGATTCATAATTCAAATCCGGTGAAAGTAGTTTCACCACCACGCCTCGGTAGAAGTTTGCCACGGGAAACCAAAAATGCTTCGGCAGCTTGCACCTAAATCCTGATTCTGGTAACAGCTGAAAGCACCTTCACCTAATGGCAAAGCATGGCAGTTGCCTTGCGCAAAGTCATCACTGACTTGCTCACTGATCAGGATGTGTTGTTGTCGAGTCGTTTGTTCACAGCGATAAACTGGTACAACTCCGGAACGAACATAAGATGTTCAATGAATTTGCACGCAGTCGGATCATAGAGGCTGTTGTACACGCTGGCTGTGCGCTACACAGCCACTACCACCACTACCACCACCGACGCCGACGCCGACGCCGCAGCCGCCGCCGCCGCTGATGCTTTCGACGGGGAGATTACTAAGCCTGCCATTCATTGATATCTACGGCACCCACTGTGAGCACACAGCTTAACATGAAGAGATCTGTTCGCGAAATCATAACATGGATCTGTACATTGTGCAAATGTTTGCCGGTCGGTTGTGTCGGTGCCTACGAAGCAACCTATTGACATCCGAAGCAAACGGAATACCTAGCTCTGAGCCGTCCTGATCACAGTTGGATGCCGATTTCTATAATACTTTCCGTTTAATCGCACGCCGAATCAAAATCGATATGCGTTGCATTCGTTCCCCGTCGTCTTCGCAGTCGTTGCAGACGCGCCGGCAGAATTGGAGAAATCGAGCGCAACACAGCGTAACAACATCGCCTCGAAATACCAATGTGTGTGCGATAATCTCGGCCTTATCAGAGGCCATAATAAATGCTGTACACTCTTACACTTGCTAGCCTTGAATACTACAACGGTTGGTACACGCTGGCTGAATGCTCAACGTGCTCTTCGACTGCATCGAACCTGGGAGGAGAACAAGCCATGTAGTCACCTTCGTAACTCGAGTTCCTGCGAGCGGTTTTTATTTCTTTTAGCATCCAGCTGCCTGAGATTCATAAATGAAGAAGTTTAGGGCATGGAGATCATGACTGTTTGGCAATAAGGGAATTCTGCTGTGCAGCACCAGTTCGAATCTGTTGCCGGTCTCGTTGCGTTGTTCGATGATGAAACTGATTAACATTTGGTTTCACTTTGGCTATCAGCAAATTTTTGCTCTCAATAGCAGTGTATGCTTCAGTTGTTTGGTAGGGATTTGTGTTTAGGGAGTCGGTTGACACAATTACTACTACAACATAATTTAGCTTCTTTGGTCACATTTCCAATCCATATCGAATCTTAGAGTTGAGTTTGAAGGAATTGGATGAGTGAATTTGGAATTGATACTTGCGCTTAGCAGCACTACATATTTGTGATGGACGCATTCGAATGATATCTCGAGTGATAATCGATTATTACAACATCTCGAGAACATCTCGATTCTCAATCAATCACTCGAATGACTACAAATCTCTCGATATATACTAATCATTTGGATTACTACTAATCTCTCGACTAACAGAAGAAGAACTCGATTAATGTATCAACAGTGCGAAAACGAGTAACAAAAAATTCTTGTCGAGAGCTACTGATCAGGAACATGAGGAGAATGAAAGTGATTTGCGACAAGCAACACTTTTGGACCCACTGTTGTTGTTGATGTTTTTAATAAAGCACCGAGTAGTGGAGTAATATTTGAGTTTTTTTCCCTTGCGTTTTGCTTCCATTCTGATGCTCATTCTACGTTCCTGATGAGTATTTATCGACGAGAACTACTTGTTCTTGCGCTGTGTTAGTAGTTTGTAATTAGTTAGTAGTCAATCGAGTGACTAGTACTCACTCGAGTGGTTAGCAGTCGTTCGAATGATTAGTAGTCATTCGAGTGATTAGTAGTCACTCGAGTGGTTAGCAGTCATTCGAGTGATCATTCGATTATTAAAATATCTCGATTCTTAAAATCGTTCGATTATAGCCATCACTACTACATATAGCCTGCAGTAGGATGAAAAAAAACAATGACACCTTCAGAGTGCTGGTCGATGTCCTTTTTAATAACTTTTACTTTTAAAAAGCTACATAATTTATATTTTTCTCACCAAATCGACTCTAACTCAAGCTTTTCTTGCCTGCCGCAAAGGCGATGTCTTTGCATTTTGTCCACATATTTTTGCAGATTTTTGGGTAATTTTGGAATGCTTTTGTTGGTTTGTTGGTGCACATTTTTTCTTTAAGTGCCTTGAAGACAAGAGGAATTAATCAAGAGATTGTAAGGGTTAATCGGGGACTGCGGTGCCTAATTTGCAAATATTTATTAAATGAAAATGTTGTGTAACATTGTGGTGGAACAGATCTTAGGATATTATCAAATGAGAGACCATTGATGCGTTTCGAGAAGAGCGAAACGTGGTCTTGTCGATGGCGGGTAAACATACAGCGAGCAGCATTATTATGTGACATTTAGCTTACGTCCTCTAAATTGGTCACAATTTCCGTAGACTTCACATGCGGTCTTGATATCGTCTTGCTATAGGTGTAAGATGTTGAAAAGTGGTCACATTGCGATTATGTCAGATTAGAATTAAATTAAAAAGGATACCAATTGAACGTACTATACAGGACCTTTGTCAATAGAGAACGGTGAAAGTAGGAATGCATTAACAGAATTTCTAGATATAACAATGAATTTCGATTTCTTTGGATTAATAAGAGGTGTGGTCGTGGTGGTCCGTGGCGTTGTGGGTATGTGCGTCGACCCCAACCTCGACGTGGTAGGTTAGATTCCTGCTTTGTATGACAAAAACAATCTGCACGGCCCCACCTCTTTCGAATCACTGACAGTGCTCAAAGAGTATTCCTGTCTAGAAAAACGTTATTAAACAAGGGCGTTTGGATTCGCGGTTGGACACTCGCGAAAGAACAATAGCACGCACAAAACTAGTGGCTGGTGAGAAGCTAGGCTAGGCTCTCCTCTACGGGCTGTAGAGCCACCCATATAATTATTATTATATAAGAAATAGATTCTGACTCGTTTACTTGAAGATTTTATCAAGATTGGAGTTTATGTTATTCTGCAGGCCTGCAGGTTCTAGGTAACAACTAATTTGTAATTGAGTGTCGTCGAAGTACATATCCAATGAGCAATACGAAAGAATGCAAGGTAGTTCATTAACATATAAAGAAAATAGAAGAGGGCCTAAAATGGATTCCTGAGGTATGTCACATGGGTTGGGAAGGAAATCTGAAAAAAATGTCTATAAAAACCGATAGTTGGCGATATGCAAGTATGAGGATATTAGACTAACTGCGGGATTGGAAAAGTTGTACATCCTGGATAATTGATCTCAAAGAATGGCGTGATTAACAATGTCGAACGTCTTAGAGAAATCGAGAAGCACACAAAGGAAAGTTGGACAAAAGGGTGATTTTTTAGCTATTATCTTTTTGGCAACACTGGTTTAAACAGCTGACTCACGTTTCGTGTTTTGTTTCACTGTCAAACATCTTCAGTTTAGTATATAATTTAACCATGAATCGTCGTAAAAACGAACAGCGCATGCAAATGAATGAATAATAACAGACAGTGTTATATAGAATCAATTTCAAAGCGTTATTTTTTTCAAGCCTCATTACTCTATTGACAATGTGGCTTGTCGTTAAACTGCAATCAAGGGAATATCACCAAAAATGGTGGAAGTTGGTCTTGATCTTGGGAGTTGATTATACGGTGAATCTGAGAAATTATATTATGGTTCGCGACAAATACTGGCAGGAGCTTAGTTCAAGTACCATTCATCTAATATATTCTGTAATGATTCTTAAAACAAAACCTTGTTAGAAATATCGGTTTTAATTGGAGGAGAATAACGACACCTTCACATTAAGCATGACAATGTATTGAGGTCAGACTGATCTAATGCACAACAACAAATCAGCGAATTATCAATATTATTGCAACATGTAGAATTTCCAAGTAGACTAGAGGAAATGAAATATAATGAACTTCAAAAAATTTGAACCAGTATACAAAACGAGAGACGGCAATTCAGACACGAGGAAGGAATAATTAAGGTAAACGATTTACAAATTTCAATTGTGCATGCCATTACTCAGCATGGAAAAATATGTATGATCACAAATTATTTGACTTTTTTTAAGTAGATTGCATGAACAAATAAAATAATTAGTACATTCAAACGCCACAGCATAGACAATCTTTCTCAAAGAACTGAGAAAAATCAGCGAAAGGTGAAACATAATAACTTTATATGAAAATCCAGTTCCTCAATAGATCCAGATACCAAATAATTTATTTCATCGGAACTAGACATGTCTTCAATTGTGGGCCATATTCCTAATGGAATGAATTGTTTGATGGCATCTGCTGTATGTAGGTATGTAGCCACAATACAACGATTAGTAACAACAGGACAAGGAAATATTTGAACAAATCCATGAAATAATAAGAAGAATTAATTAAAAAGCTTGAGCTCAGGCTCTATGACGGAGTTTCAGTTGCAGGCACCAGCTTTGAATGAATGTAGAACATTTTTGCGGCGGCGGTGGTATACTACCACTAAGACTAAGCAGATGACAGAAGTAAGATAATAATTATACAACATTTTATCATCTTCATCACGCTTAACGAAGCTTAACCTCATCACGTGACTCTTACTTATAAATCAATTAAAGCAACTATGGCTCAAGAAATTTCCTTGTATGAACAGGGAAAATAAGCATTTCCAAACTAATTTTCATTTTGTTTTCACATAGGATCTCGAGAATCATCACGTAGTTAGTAGGTGAGTTATGACCGAGAAACAGGTGAACTTGTTTAGCATCTGGTAATTACTTGTTTAGCATTGTTGAGCACTAAAGAAAGCATCGCCCACCGTTGGATAGTCTGCGAACAATATACCTCTCATTTACAGCAGGAAATCCAAACTCTCACTAGTTAGCTCTCAGTCAGACTTGAAAAAACTGTCAAAACACGAATATGGCCAAAATGCTAGAGAACATCTTAACAAAGGTATATCTTTGTACCAGATCAGCCATGGGCGAAAAACTTATTAGAATGCAAACTTGCATTCACAATACTGCTAATTTTCTCAGTGGAAATGGATATAATTTCACTATATATTTGAAAGAATAACTCATTCATCCACAGATAGATACATTATCCAATATACGTATGTAATACCCATTAGAGGTCACACTTTTGAGAAAATAAACATTTTTAATATTATGATTGACGTACACAAGATAACTGTTAAAAGCTAGAGGGAAAAAAGTTTATTTTTATTTAGTGAGAATGCATTAATTCTTCTCAGGTAAACAATGAGCTAATGCATAGTCCTGTCATAAATTCTTTATTATCCTTAAAGGAAATCCATAAAATATTTTACGAGGGCCATAAACACCGCAAACTCTAGTTCACCTCCCCACTCATTTCCGCACCAATTTTTGCTGGTGTTATTTTTGTTTATTTGTAACGTTTTCATATAGCCCCTCTTCGCGAGAGTCCTTCCAAATTGAACGCGAATACAACAAATTTATGACTGGCTGCCCATCCTAGGAAAGGATGCTAATAAGCATTTGGTTTGCTGAATATTAATGTACATAAACCATAATATTTTTCTCGTTTCTCTCATTCGTTGTTCTCTTTTTTCTTTTTTCGTTGGCTTGTTCCAGTCGACGACGTCGTTAAACCGTCAACATTTTAATAACTCGAGCTATGTACTACCCGCACTTATGGTATAAGACGAGGGCAGCTCACTCAAATGACCATCAATTTTATGTCCTCGTAAAAACGGAACCAATAATTTACAAACCCTCCCAATGTTCGTCTAAGCAAACAACTTCCACATTGTGGACAGTGTTTGGTTGTTCAATAAACAAATTTGTTTTACATAAAATGACGCGTATTACTGAGTATACGTATGTATCTAGTCTGTTTATACATTAATGTATGAGAGTGCTTATGCTAAGGAGACTACAGAATCGAAGATTCCCGGTCTCAAGCCAACACCCCCTGTGTAGCGCGTTGGGCTTCCTGTAATTAATTTCACCTTCACGCCGTGGCAAGCCACCCTCGACGAATTGGACGCGTGTATCAATTTTCAACGAATCTGATGTATGGCCGCACACGCCACACCCCCATAATGTTGTAATGAGTGAAGTTGTAATAAATTACACAGGACTTCATTTGCAGGGCGTCGTGTTCACAAAACAATGTCAATCGAGGAAACTCCTTTTGGGCTCTCTCCTGCTGTATCCGCTTGTCGCCCTCCGTTCAACATCCAACTGACAATATGTCCTCGAATGGGGCACGTGCATCCGATGTGCTGTGCGAAATGTTGTTACGCTGAACAAACAGACGTGTGCACGATGGATTAGGAATAAAAAGTCACAATTGTAGCCGTGTTGTTGTGGCATCAATGTCGCTCAAGGATATCAGCGTTACGAATCGCGAGCGTGTATCACTAATCATTAGAAAATGAACAATCCTACCTTTGTATTGTATGTTTATGCCCTGTTATTGTGTATCTTTGGTCTAGGAGGATGCGTTCGCTTACAAAACACCACTGCAAGTGACAGAGCAAATGAGAGAATCGAAATTTATGACTTTGCTGTGTGTTTAAGTCATTCTCAGGAGTCTAATGGATATCAACGAACTGTTGTTAGTTTGTTTTGAGAAAACCATAGCATCCTTTTCTACGGTTCCGGGTTGGATTCGAGAGAGATCTGCTGAAGGTGGAGTGATAATATTACGACGGCTCGCTGTGAGGCTTTTGTGGGAAATTCTTCTTTCGAAAAATTCGGTAGATATCCGTGTACTGTGCTCATAAAAAAATGTCGATGTGTTCGGCGATTAATACAAGGTCTGAGACTGAACTACATCTGCCTTCTATCGATGATGGTCCGGGGAACGCTTCATTCATTCTTCAATACCAAGCTGTTGGTTATACAGAGTTGGTATAAAGAATGCTCGATCCGACTATCCTTGTGCCTAATCTTGATCGTTGTTGACTATGGGATGAGGTCGGGTCAGTGCAGTCGACGGATTTTTGGCTTCCAGACAACATCCACATTTTGATACATACATACATACTTACTTACCCACTTCTTACTTATCAGGCAGACGAACCATGAAGGGTCTGAGCCTGAGCAATTGCTGCCTTCCATCGGTGACGGTCCTGGGCACGCTGCTTCCAGTTATCAAGGCCAAGCTGTCTCACATCCGCGATGACTTGGCCTTTGTACCGGAGGTTCGGTCTTCCTCTCCTTCTCGAACCAGGAGGCTCGGATTCGAAGACCCTCTTTGCTGGAGCGTTGTTGTCCATTCGCTCGATGTGGCCGAGCCAGTCTAGTCGACGGATTTTTGCTTTCCGGACTACATCCCCATCCTTGTACAGCTCGTAGAGTTCGCGGTTGTGTCTTCTCCATTCGCCTTCCTCGCAAACGGGACCATATATCCGACGCAGAATTTTTCTTTCGAAGGCACCAAGAATCAGCTCTGCAGCCTTACTTAATGTCCAGCTTTCGGCTCCATAAAGTAGGACTGGCAGGATAAGGGTTTTTGTAGAGCATGACTTTGGTCCTTCGAGTCAGGAGTTTCGAGTCCAGTTGTTTTGACAGACCGAAATAGCATCGGTTGCCAACTGCGATTCTACGTCGGATCTCCACTACGATGTCATTCGTGGAGTTTACATTTGCCCCGAGGTAGACAAACTCCTTTACTATCTCGATATTGTAGCTGTCGATTGTAACGTTTTGGCCTAGGTGGTGTGCCGCGGATCGTTTTTTGCTCGACAGCATATTTTGTTTTGTCCTCGTTGACCTTAAGACCAGCTCGTTTCGCCTGTTCCTCAATTGCCGCGAAAGCTTCCACTATGGCACGTACATAGAATGAAAGTATACCTAGATACTTTAGCAATGACTAATGTGTAGTGTCACCAAATCAATCCGAATATGTACTACAATTACCGGAAAGTTCTGAGAAATAGTTTCATAAGTGCTTGGTCAAGAATTACTCGGTTTGGAGCTAGGTAAAGAGAACTCGAGCTTAATGGAGTATTTCATGATTGTCACAGATTTCCCTAAATTGATATTTTTTTGCTTAATCTCGCATTACTGGTTCTTTGTCATTATCTCAATTTGTGACTCACAATCAGTTTTTGCGTTGATATTAAAATAAGACAAGAACAACTCCTATACTTCACATAATCCGATATATGTTGTAGGACGTTACTGCTGCACGGGTAGAATGAAAGACCTTGATTACTGTTTCAAGGCAATCACGACCAACCATACGGCTATGGTTTAAAATAAATATTCCTTCGTGAGCAAAGTTTGTGTACAAAACTGAAATAAAATTATCAAATACCAGCAAAATAATTTCACTAACTATTTAACTTGCTCATTCACATGGCTATGTCGCCATAAGTGAACACATATACAGACTTGGAATGAAAAAAGAAAACATATAAACATTCCTTGTTGCCAAAAATTAACTTACGCCACTTTGATCTCCACATGTAACCTAAGAAGGTTGCGTCAAATTGAATTCTGTCGCAGCTACTCTCGTTTTGAATTTGTTCATATCTGCATGAGCGGTAATCGAAAGCACGGCCAATTTTGGAGTGACGCGCATACATTCATATGAACGTACAAACACAGATATAAATGACGACGTGATTTGTGAAGTGTTTCGTGTCGTGCTTTGGGTTTTTCTTGCTGCCTTTTTGGTGAGCTGGAGCAAACATAATTCAACAAGCCTATGAAGATTATGTGTCTTGGCACCTTTTCATTTGTAAATTGCTGTTCGCGTTTTAATTGGTAGCAGTCGTGGTCGTTGAAAACGTTCCAAAAATCTGTATCTTCATCTAAAGGTGTTGCATATTTCACGCCTACATTCACATGGCGGAGTTTTCGTTGCAGGTTCGATGTCAGTAGCCGAACAGGAATTTATTGTTTTCCTTTTTTACCAATATAAAGGTTATGTAAGTTTATATTTCGGGAAGCATCGTACTTATATAAAAAAATTTAACCGAAAAGAGGGAAGAAACCTGAGTCAACATTATGGCTTTTTTTCGTGTTGTTTGACGTACTTTGAAGTTCATTGAATTTTCTCGTAAGCCTGACGATACGAGGCATACGAAAAAAATACACTCAAGTAGAGTTGAAGCCGTATGTCACGTAATTGTTCAAATTGAAATGTGTCATTAGTAGTGCCTGTTGAAGTTACTCATGTTCCCGCATATTGGATAACCAACGGCAAAAAGTGAATGACCTCTGCGATTTTGTTTGGTAACTACATACAGGGATACATGTTATATTTTAATAGGTTGACAATTTTAGGTCTGATTAATTTATTCTTATATTTATTTTATTTAATAAAATTAATATTTTTTATCAAAGATATCTTGGTTTTTCAGATGATTTGGTTACTATCACATCCTTAAGACGGAACTCCAGCGCGAAAATTTTGTGACCGTATGTGCAGATGAGGCGATAAAGGTCAACGTGCAGAAAACAGAGGTTATAGAAATTTTCAGAATGTCTGTTCCATTTACTCTACAAGTTGAGTCCCATTGAAGCAGGTGGTCAAGTTAAGGTATCTCGACGTCTTTTTCAGAGTAATGCTGAGCTTTTCTGTAGAATTAGCCAAGCAGGATCAAATGTGAAACAGCTTGGGGGATCTGTAATCAGAAAAGCCGAGCTTAATGTCAAAGGCAAATTTTCAACTCCAGGTTTTCAACTCGGTATTTGTTCCAACTCTCACCTATGGTAATGCAATGATCTGTGGATAAATCCTGATAAGTAAGAGTTGATGGTGATTAACCATCGCTTGCTTATCCCCGTGATCTATTTAGTGGCTTGTAAAGCTTCACTCAGTAAAAAATTGGCAACAGGTCAAATGATTAATTCTAGGAAATATTATTATTGAGTGTGTGGCCCCAAGCAATGAAAAAGCCAAAGTCGAGCAACCTCCTACAACTGTTTCAAATTAGCTTGATCAGCAAAAGTACAATCAAGGCATCCTTGAAAATGATTCTGAGGCGAGAGGTTATAAGGCGAACTGTCTCTAGGGCCATAACATAGGTTGGAGTTATCTTACCCCCTCAACGACTGCAGGTTATAAACGAAGTCCTGCAGGAGCTCAAATTTTCCGCAACTATGGCAATCGCAAAATGAAACCATGTCAAATTTTACTCAACAACTAGTTGGCTAGAAGAACGCACAGTGAAATGAAAACTCATACAGTTAAATCATACTACTTACACATATTGTAGGCAGTGATAATCATCTCTTTTAGGAGTCTTGGAATTGTGAAACCTGGGGACGCAATAATATCGGTTTGTTGTTCAATTAATGATGAATACATCATTTGTGGGCTCACCAGTAAGTAGGCTTATGGAGCTAATTTTGAATCATTTACTTAGTGCACGCTTAGAATGTAACTACGTATGTTTTCGATTTGTAGAAGCTACACTTTGTTCAAGCGAACTATTTATCAAAGACAATTTAATAAAAAATGGATGATACGTTCTCTGCGATCTTACTAATTATTAAAAACAGACAAGATAGAGAAAAAATGTAATTGGTTTTTAAATATTTCAAAAGTGTTTATTTTCAACTCTGGTGGTGGCACGTGACGTTGTAGGTAGGCGCGTCTACCCCAATGTACTTGAACATCGACGTCGTGTGTTCGATCCTTGGTTTGGACGACAAATAAGAAAAAAAATTAATTCATACAGCCCCACCTCCTTCGAGTCACTTACAATGCTCAAGGAGTAGTTTGGTCTACAACAAGCTTCAGAAACTTGGCCGTTCGGAGTCGGCATAAAACTCTAAGACCCTTCGACTCGTGAGAGAACAATAGCACGCACAACACGAGTGGTTGTTGAGAATCCAGGCCCTGGCCCTCTACAGGCTGTAGCGCCACCAATTTTCGTATTATTATTTAATATTCTGGAATGTAGCCAAATTCTATGGAATTTGCGAGGATTTCTCGCTTCGCAATGTCATCAGAAATGTCGAAGTGGTTTTACGCCCATTTCAACGCGATAGAGACATGCACTGCCTTTCGCCTGACCTGCTACTTTGTCATCAATGCCCCCCATCTACAGTGTTCATCCCAAAATGTGCAAAGATAGACCCCTCCCCATTTTATTCCACCTAAGATATAAATCTGATCTATGAATAAGACTAATCACGTATTTCATAACATTACAGTTTGTCATATTCTTACTAAACATTCAAAACGCTACCCAAGCCCACTTCCAAGTGTATTTTTTGTTCCATATTGAACACCTCCTTCAACCTTATTGATCAACATAAATATACATACATTTCAGTTGAAAATGACTTCATTGAAATACTTTGAGAAGTGTTTCGTTCAACGACAAAGATGCCAGCCATTTCTAAAAGGAAGTTTATACCAAACTCATAACACATTTTCTTCGATGCTCATTAATTGAATCGAACGAATCACGACTTATTTGGATTAAATTAATAACAGCGTTCGCTTCCCATTCGGTCGTTCATAACAAGTCGACCATAACGATACAATAAGAGCGATTGCCGAAATGAGTCCGAGTTTTTGTACCCTTCTCCGTCAGCAACAACGGCAGCGACAAAGACAACTTCAGCCCGAAGAGCCAAGCAATGGAAACCAATCTGCGGCATTGTGACAGCCAATTCATTTTCGATTTATTTATGAACTAACCGGCATGCAGAGCCGACGACATCGTGCTTCACACTCATGCCGTTGTGCCGCACCAATGAAGTGGTGAAATCGTCGACAAAACTAATATTATTAACAAAATGTACATAGCCCCATGTGACATTGATGACTACCATGACGACGCGACTCCAAATGAGATCTTTCGTGTGGACGACGAATTGTTTATAGTCTCACGGTGCAGTCTGGGGACAGCGACAGACCCCAAATGTTGTGTCTACAAACAAATGAGTGTTTGTATTTCTTCCCAGATATTGAAAATCTGTAAACACAGTCCTTAAAATATGAACTCAAAATGCTTTGTTCGAGACAGCAAAGGATCATGAACTCCCCATGATACGCGTATTTTTTAGATTTTGTTGATGTTCATATATTTATTTCCTTACAAACGAAATTAAATAAAACGGAATGGTATAAAATGTATTGAAGTGATGATGATTAAAATTAGTGCACCCTCTTTAGCGGTGTTGGTTCCCTGCCTTGCTTTCATATGCGAATATTTTAGCAAAGTTTTGAACAATGGGTGTACATCTGTTGTCCATTCTTACCATATATGTGGCTTTTATATTTTAAAATACACTAAATTGAGAGTTGATGAGATTTGTTTCAATAACCCCAATTAATGCATTCCTATTTTGTTCAATTGTGAGAATATCCCAACCATAATTTGGACACAAACCTAGTCTGATATTTTAACCGTTTGTCTCCAACGAAACATCAACGTTTAAGGAATCTATGCTTGGACTGAGTACAATACATACAAAGATGAGCAGAACACCAAACGGCTAATAGCAAAAGTCCAACCAAGAATGTCTACGTCTTGGCTTAATGGGAGCCCTTAAGCTAATAGTGCTGTTTATACGAAAACCCCTCCTGTTGGACGGCTCCACATCTAAAACCGTCTTGAAAATTGTTTTCTAACCTCGGCTTTCGGAGGCGGCCTCCATCGCCTTCACTCGTGATGAAAAATAGTGCACAAGGTCACAATTGCAACATTTGTCACACTGCGATCAATCAGCTATGCTCAAAAAAAAAAGCAAGTCTGATTTGTTAACATGAGTCATTCTGCCACTACAGAACCACTAAAAAAATTAAGACGAATTGTTGTTGAGGGCAAAGAAATCACAGAAATCATGTCGACCCCCTTCCAAAACAAAATCGATACAAAATATTCATGTCAGTGTGTGCTGCCGATACACAATCACTTCTTGAGGGAATTGCGCAAACAATTGAGCTCCATCGACCATCCTGGCCGAATAACACAACCCGACCCAAGCCCAAGAAACGACAATCAAAGTACGGAATTGTTATTCCACATCGTTCGTTACGAGCCACCAAAGATACATACATACACACCTATAAATGCTTCAGGGATTGGGCCTCCTTAGCACTCTTGTATCGGCACTTATTTCGGATTCAAATTTAGTTGCTGCTTTTGTTGACGCGTCAAGAGCGCTACGGTGTAGTAATTAATTCGTTCAGCCATTCACCACGGGATCTTCAATCGCAGAATTAAGGCTATTTATGCGTTTGAAGTTCACTTGACTGGCTGCTGTATGGACACGGCATACAGAACGGTTTTGATAGTGATCACGTCTTGACAATACAAAATCACCATCATCGCCATCATCATCATCATCAAGCAGCGGCAGCGGCAGCATCGATAGCAATAGCACCGTCATCGTCAACACGTCATGATCATGAGTTGGACCTAAATATGTGTTTAGCACCGGATCGCTGGCTGTCCGTTTGTGTAAATGAAAAATGATTTATGGCAGTCACTTTGGGCTGTGTAAACATCTAAAAAATACACGACATCGAACGCTCAGCGTTGAGTGGTAGTTGTTAGCTGTGGCGATGGTTCCTGCTAGCTCAAAGAAGCCAAAATCAATAACTGGAGGAATCGACTGAAGAATGCCTCTGTATCTTTTTCTGTTTTCCTGAGGGCGATATTATTTTGTCATTACGCGTATTCTCAGGTGTGATCCCTGTTCACTTTGAAGTGCCTTTCAGGGGCCGTCGTTTTATGTGTGTGTACCTCTCTGCCTTTTTGTATTCAAATTTCTGAGACTCAGAGATGTGTTTTTCTTTCATCGTGCTCAATAAACATGATGTTTCAGTGTTGAAATTCAATTCATTCAATTAAAATGTGGTCTAGAGGGGCGATGGGGACTTGCTTTCGTTTGTCCGTCCACTTTTCGGTTGATTCAGTTTGAATCGATGTCGTCTTTTGAAATCGGGACAATGGTGCAACTAGTTTACAACAAGTGAATTAAATTTCAGTTGTAAAGCAATTTTGACAGTCAGCATCTTTTCATTAGCTGCCTTTTGAATTTCAATGAATCGAGGTACTCTTGCATTTTCAGTCGGCTTCGTTTAGCATTCCGTTGATCTCTATAGATGTATGAACTTGCGTTACGATATTTTCTTGGGAAGATATCGTCAAACTCGTTCGGTTTGTAGATGGCTTTGTTGTGAGGCATTGTGCGAGTAAAGATGACATAACTTTGGTGTGCAAGTTTTTCCTTTACTTATTTATTCAGCAGTTGTATTTGTACTGAGCTACTTGTACAAATCATAAAAGGCTATCAAATTAGCTTCACTGTGAACCGATAGTGCAGAACATTAATAGAACCGCTTGTTTTCGATGTTGCGTCAAAAGAAGGTGCATGTTACATGCTTTACAATTGTCCAGCCAAAAACCATTCTATAACCACCCACAACGATTGGCACCTACGAATATCACAAAAACTATATAATTTGGTATAACTGTTGTTAAAAAAGCGCGAAGTGGAGATCAGTGCAGCTCTAAAAGGAGCTATCATTTGCCAAATTCCGATGCCAAAAGGATACTCACTGAAAATGTGGTATGGATATGGAGAGAGCAACCTGAGTGGCGAAATTCTGCTTTTTCTTCAAAACAAATTCTGTCATCATCTTGAAGAGCAGAACAGCAACAACGTCCTTTTTCGATGAGTAAGCTAATCTTGCTCATTCTTATTACGCGAAATTTCTTCAGTGGCATATAGAGGGGGAAGTATGTTAAGTTTGTTAGGGGTTGTATATTGATGTGAATTTCCAGTACGTAGTCTCCGGGAAAATTCTCTTCACTTGAAATTGAAATTCGGAGCCTCAATTTGGTGTCCCGATCCAAATGAAAAAACATCCCTGAGTGCACGAATAAAAGTTTCAGTAACAAAATATTTATTGCCCAGGTTTGCCAGCATGACAATGGAAAAATCTCACTGATCCATTAAAGTACGTTCATGCGGTTTCAGGATGGGGAAGAACTATCGGAACAGATAATGACAAAAAAAAGAATTCTCACTGTCTACAAGCTACATCACAATTACAAGCAGATTAACTCTTGCTAACTGCTGCGCAGTTTCTTTTGGTTCATGAAGAAATTGTGTAATAGGGTCGACTTGAAAATTAAGATGTTCTTGGTCTTTTCGACAAAGAATTTCTACGTTTGATATTTGGTCCTGTTTGAGTTGATGATTTTACTAGACATTTCATCCACAATTGTTTGTGCAGTGACATGAGCATACATGTCCAATGATTAAGGATCTATCTAGACCGCGTGGATAGTGCTACTCCGGCCTGAACAGTTTGTGACTCCAGTGCGACAACGAAGAAGACGACGCCCACGAAATCCATGGCGCACACTCAACACTTTGCGTGCAAAATTGGAGCCAACTGGCTAAAGATCTTGCTAGTTGGAGCAGTTTGTTTCTTAAGGCAGAGGTTCAGCACAGATTGAAACGCCGAATGATTAAGAAGATGTGAAGTCAGTATATTTAAGCAGAAAGACTTAGTTTCCCTGCTTCATTAAAAGGATATAATCTTATGTGGAAAACAGAGAGTAATATGTTATTTTCTGATCGCCTGTGTGCAAAGTTCACAATCAATCGCTTGCTCCCCGAAACCCCCACGCAAGAAAATAGACACTATTTTCTCTGCAGTGTGAGAAGTGAGTTCAAGTTTTTCCTAATTGACAATTTCATAAGCTAACCAAAATCCTAGGTTGGCTTTGTCAAATACTGTTCAAGAGAATTGTCGAATTCCTATATGGAAAAATCTTTATATATCACCTTCGTCCAAGTTATTCCCACGTATGCCAGCCACATATGGTGACCTAACTACGCGGTTCATATTCGTCGAATTGAAGCTGTCTAGAGTACCTCGGTTTCTACGTTTTGCTCTTCGCAGCCTTGCCTTGACTGACAGAATCGATTGCCTCCTTACTTGGATCACCTAAAATAAAAATGATTCACCTTAAGTCTTTTTAAACCTGCCTCCACTAACTATTTGCAGGCAATAAATACTGCCTAGACAACTAGAATTGTTCTCTCTTAGTGTCAGCAGCGCATCCTACCATCTTAGCTATTAGACCACGTCAGACGAATTACGCCCTCTACCGCCCGTTGTCAATAATTATGTTTCTCACTCGTGTTGTGCGTGCTATTGTTCTCTCACGAGTGGAAGGGGAAATACAACTTTATGCCGAATCCGAACGGCCAAGTTTGAGAAGCTTTTTCTAAAAGAAAACTAAAACTTTGTGTATTGTCAGTCACTCGAAAGAGGTGTGGTTGTTAAAATTATTTTGCTGTCTAGACCAGGGATCGAACCTACGACGTCGAGGTTGGGATCGACGCACATACCCACAACGCCACGGGCCACCACTACTTCACTAGATATTCAAAAATCGAATACATAAGAGATATGTGGTTCTACATTTGCAATGGGACTTTCTATGAATCGATTTTTGGGCAAATAGAGGTCTGAAATTCATAAGTTGTGATATAAAGAAGCGAAAACCGTTGGAATTCTTCAGACTTATTAGTGAATAGTGACTCTTGTTGACCCGCGAAGACTGGATCCATATACATAAAGTCCACGCAATTCAAAACAGTAATATCCCTTATGAATTGAGTATAGAATGTTAGAGTCATCATTGCCGACAAAAACAAGTTAAACAAATTGACCATCAGTCTGGATTTATTTGACTTGAATAAGCAACTAACTCGTTGACGTGCAATAAATCTTCATTTCATTTTGCACAAACTCTCACTGGCTATGTATTCGAATGCCATTGCACTCTTTTCCGTTGGTCCATTGGAACAATCATCCTGTCTGTCTGTGTCTGTGTCTGAGTCTACGACAATTCTTGGTATACGAACATTTATTAGCCATCTCCCAGATACAGTATCATCGCTTGATTATCGGCAGAGATGTATCTGCCACACAATGCGATTACCTCAACTCGCATAGCGTGTATGGCGACGAAGCTTACGAGGTCTATGGACATGTCCAAGTAAAACTCCCATAAACATTTTATTATTCCGGGTATTTATGAGACTCGCTGCCATTGGGTCCCTTCTGACCCACTCTCTGTCTACTGGATGTCGCGAGCGTTGAAACTCATAAAAACGATAAATTGTCACATGGGCACATGATATTGTCTCCACTGCAAGGGCATGCCCGGCGCACCCATGCTAAACTAATTAATTGGCCATCTGCCCTCGAAGGATTCTCGATACCACAATCAATTAACACTCTGCCTCTTTTCGATGAGCCATATGAGGCGCAACATTAGGTACCAATCTTTATCTAACGCCACGTACGATGATAGACATATGAGCCAGGGCACGAGATAGGGACATCTTTCCCGCATAGCCGCTCACCGCCAGTCGCCTAAGTGGCGTAATAAGTGTGAATTTTTTATAAAAAAAATAAAACGGTCATGTAGATATACAGCAATATCGAGGTACATGTGGATGTGTGTAGGTGCTGATGGGAATGATGGCCGCCGACGGCATTTGGAGGTGCAGAAGTGCATGATCCTTATCGGATTTCGTGTTCATATCTCCTTCATGAGAGGGAGTTCTACATCCATCCCGTGTCCTAATGATACTACACTGTGTTAGGCGTATGGCGTATGGCGTATGGCTGCGGCGGCTAGGCTTCTGCCTAGCACGACGACACTTTGATATTCTTTTGTTTTACTGACATCCTTTTTTTCTTTTTAATGTCTATTGATGCTTTAAGTTGATTTCGTTTATTTTTGACTCCTTCGAACGCCGATAGTCATTAGAGTGCAAATGGGCGTAGGCAGTGAACCGGAACAGCAGAGCGCATCTTTAGGGATTGACTTCTTCAGTTCTTGGCCCTATGGGCATGATTTTGACAAGCATACAGATAATTTCCGAATATTTCGAGGCGGAAGACGAAGATACGAAAAAAATAATATCCCAAAAATTCGTGAATTTGATTGCTTTGAATATTCGGGAATGGAACAGCTTTTTTGTTTGCTCACATACTTGCATAGAAGTGTTGGCGAAATGTAAAACTCTGTGACGTAGAAGACGTTGAGTTGAATGATTGTGTGTAGGACATTTGGAAGAACCATACGCGGAGCCCTGAGGCATTTTAAATTTCCCTGAATGTGTATTCCTTTTTTATTCGAAATAAGAAGGAACCATAATGCCTGATACCTACAACTGTTATTTTTGTTTAATGACTCAAACGAAATAAATTGCACGTGAAACACTCTTAAATATTCAAGCTCGAATGTTGTATGCTGAAGCCCCTCTACACTCCTTTGCTGTTTGAAGTCGGTGTAAAATTTAAGGTGTCTTCCACTCACTCACACTTAGAGACACAACTTCGAAAGAAATCAGAGCGTAAATTCGTCAGAAGATGGGAAGAGTGTTGCTGCAAGACGCGGCGTGGCGTGTGGCAGAAGATAATTTGATTTGGCTTTTAGTGGCATCTTTAAAGCATTCAAAAATGCATATCCCAAAGAACTAACCTATATCAGGGTAAAAGATTTGATTGACACAAGAATGACTTCTTCTTCTTCTTTTGAACGACGAGAACATGATCCGAATTATGGGGATACTATCAAATGCTGGTGTTTTCGCACTTATGTGATCCAGGAGTTTTTAGGCTGGCCTTTCTTTCGCGCTTGCGTTGGAACGTTTATTGACTCTTTAACCTGATTAGAAGGATCTCTTTTTTGAACATGACAATACCAACTGAGTCGGTCGTGTCAAACTTTCTTAGCGATGGGTTCTTTGACGTAAAGGCTTACTCGGATCCTTGAACTTTTTATTCTATAGACATTTGTTACTCCCACTGTCATACGAAGCGTCTTCATCTCAGTTGCCGTTGAATTGCTCTCATACTTTTTGTAGGCTGTCCAACATTATGAACCATATGTGAGAGCTGGACTTAAAAATGCAGTGTTGAGCTTTTCAGCCTGGGGCACATTTTTCGGTCACAGAAGATGGCTGAGTTTTCCCGCTACTTCATCCGCCCTACGCTTACGCGATGGTTGACATCGTCATCACAGTTTCCTTCGCTATTAATGACTTTTCGTAATTGGGAATCTTTTCCATTTTCCATTCAAATACATGTCTGGAATAGACGTGAGTAGATCAGAAAGGGCAACACAGGTACTCCGTCTCTCTCAAGTGCTCGCTGCAGAGAAGTTTGATCAGCAGTTACGACGGCTTCACCGTCAGTTAAGAATAATTGATGTACTTTTGGATCCGTCACTTTTTAAGCAAAAAATCAAAGACAACAATAAACAGAAAAAAGCTACCCTGGTGTACACCGACTTTGATTGGAAAATCCCCGGCGAATCCGGCAAGACATCTTACTCTCATCTCTGTTCCCTCGTACATGCAGGTTTCTAGAATTCTTTTCTAAGCGCCACCCATATCAGATCTCTTCGTTGTCTATCAAACGCTTTTTCAACATCAACCAACACCATATTCCTTTAAGGAATCACGATGTTTTTCCATTAATATCCTTATACTTTGGATTGCCTCTGTTATTGATTTGCCTGCAACAAACCCTCACTGGTCATCAGATTACCGTACAATTTTTCGCAATCGGCCATCCAAGACCCGCTCTATGATCTTCATGTTATTTGACATCAGCTTGATAGAACGGTAATTGTCACAGTTTCGCGTATCGCCTTTTTCCTTGTATAAACGGAGAAGTTAACTTTCCCTCCGCTGATCAGGTATTGGAAATGATAATTATGAGCCATTTAAACACGATTTCGTCCGGCTCAACCGCTTTTCGCAACCTCTTCGACAGTAACGCCGGGTACTTCATCATAGTTGGAGACGGCTCTTTGAGAGTATCTCCGAGGAATTTTATTCGTTCAAAAGTAGTGTCGCCACCTTATTTTGACAAGAAGCTGACCTTGTGCACCGTTAATGAACTTTGGTGAATGAATTTCCTGGGCATGTCTCCTTTTTAAGCTGTTATTTTGAAGATAGTTGTGCCCTTGTTCAGGCCGTCCATACTCTTGGATTGAATTTAGCTGTACTTGTTTTACGCTGCACATTTGCAATTTCAAGACGAGCTTTTTTTGGCATATGAATCAATTTATGTAGGAGATTTCCTTGTATTGAGCTAATATGTGCTCAAAAGAAATCAAGGGTATCCGTGAGATCATCTTCTGCACTTGGTCTGTAAAGGTTTCGCACATGTCACTTAAGGAACCGATCATTGACCTTTTTCCACTTGGTGGGCTAGTCACAGTAAATCCGTCCTTATCCGAACAGGTTGGTGTTTCTAAACTATTTTTACGTGGTGGAAATAATCCCATGCATAATCTCCAACTGGGAGGACGGGTCCATTTGTTTTGGCCACGGACAAAGGGGTTCTGAAGGTTCCGATGTAGTTAGAAACCTGTAAAACGGCTGGATGGCGCAGTTGTTTGAGTGCCTGTGGGTTCCCTGATTGGAATCCCATTGAAAGGTCGAAACGCCTTTATCTTGGTTTCCGATCTGATCCACATTTGCCGTTGATAGCAAATTATTGGCACTATCACTGGAGTTGTGCAATGGTAGTAGTCTGACTGGGAATATCGCAACGGACTAAGTGTGCAATTTCGCTGCCAGTCCAATAACGCAAATAATAATTCGGTGAATGAATTATTTTGTGTGCAACACTGTTGGTTTATTAAATAAGTTACCGTCTTTATGTATGCAAAGTGAAAGCCTAATAGTAAGGGTAATTTTTTAAAAGCTATAGGCAAGTTTAAAAAAAAAATCACATAAAATTCAAAAAAATGCATGAAATCTTTATTTGAATCGATAGTACGATCCATATAATTTAATGTTTGAAGATTATATCATACAAATGTTGACCTTGACTCCGCCTCAAATGGTCCATCCGCTTACGGCATACTCTTTCCATTATTTCGGCCGGTATCTCACGAATAAATGCTTCAATGTTGTCTTCCAATGCGTCAATTGAAGCGGGCTTGAGTTATAGTCTTAAGGCGTTAAATCGCACGATCTAGGCGGCCAATTGACCGGTCCCGAACGTGAAACAAAATGTTCACCGAACTCGCCTCTCAATAAGTCCATTGTTGCGCGTGCTGTGTGGCATGTGGCACCGTCTTGTTGAAACCACATGTCTTGCAAGTCAAGCTCTTGCAAGCTCTTCCATTCACAGTTATGTTACGATTCGCATCATCTTTGAAGAAGTACGGTCCATCAGCCCATAAGCCGCACGAAACTGAGACTTTTTCTGGATACATTGGTAGCTCTTGCAATGCTTCTGGCTGATATTCACTCCGAAATCGACAATTCTGCTTATTTACGTACCCATTGAGCAAAAAATGAGCTTTGTCGATGAAGAAGAATAAAGAATGAATGAAGCGCCATGACCTTTCTTAACAGAGCACGCATTTTGATAAAATTCAATAATTTGCAAGCGTTGTTCGTTTGTAAGACGATTCATGGTTAAATTATAGACCAAACTGAAGATGTTTGGTAGTGAAACAAAACACTAAACGTAAAATCTAAAGTCAAAATATGAATGCTTTATGAACATGTCTAACCGGGATTAGGAGTATTTTGTTTTTTTTTACTTTCATTGTAATTTGTTGCTAAGTTTACATTGAATTTGGTGTTAAATTGATATCAGTTTTCTAACACTTAATTCTGTAAAAAAAAATGTTTAAGTGTGTTGAAAATTAATATGAGTGAAAAAAAAGATACAGTATTACCCACCCTGGGCCAAACTATGTGTTATATTACGCGCATTTTTTTTAACAGCTCAAAGTTATAAATAAGTCTTACATGAAATTTACAATTTACAACCTTACTACTGATAATCTATATACTTATTTCCAATTATATATGACAATTTTTAATTTGTAGGAGAGAAAATGCTGTTGATAAAAACCTCTATTCAACTTACGAACACAATATATAAGTAATAATACAAATACAAAAATATGTGGAGTTACAAAATAAAAGAAAGGGAGGTGGTGGCGTTATTTCCTGATTTCAAGTTTTATGTACATTAAACGGAAGCAAAACGAAATTTTAGGTACATGGTCATTGAATAAATAAATTAGTCCTCAGTTTCTCCTACAATATGCCAGATGGTTTGTTACAAAAAAAAAGCTCTTCGCAACAGTAAAGATTTCCAAGCGTTATAATATAATAATATAGGTGGCGCTACAGCCCATAAAGGTCCAGGGCCTAGCTTTTCAGCAACCACTAGTGTTGTGCGTGCTATTGTTCTCTCACGAGTGGAAGGAACCTACACTTTTATGCCGGATCCGAACAGCTTTGTTTGAGAAGCTTTCTCAAGACAGAAAATACTCGTTGAGCACAGTTACTCGAAGGGGGTGGGGTCGTGAAAATTGTTTTGGTCGCACAGAACAGGAATCGAACCTACGACGTCGAGGTTGGGGTCGACGCACATACCCACAACGCCACGGGCCACCACGTTATTTCTAACAAAAAAACAAATAAGTATGTTTCTTCACTTGACCGCGTCAAATTTGGAATCCTACGAATGACTTTCCATATATTCGACTTCCTTATGGACTCAAAGACTCTCTTACGAGGGACTACAAGCCATACACCATGCATTATACACATAAATGTTAACGTTGATATGCTTCTGCATACATACTTCTGTATTCATTCGTAGAGCACGCTACACCCGCAGGATATTAAAAACACTCGAGACATTCGCAGTCCAAATGGAAATTAGCATAATTATCACATTACCACCAGAAATCTAAATCCAACAGAGGGAGTTTTTTTTAACATGTCTACCACCACTATGACCGTGGCAATTCGTGGAAAATTAATGTTAACTGGTGATGCGCGTACAAGTCGTTTGCACGTACCCTATTAAACTCACTAAGAATCCAGTTAAATTTCCTATTAAAATACTTTTATTAAAAATATGTAAGTATCAGACAGTGAAACAGAAAAAAAATCATTTGAAAAGGGTTTCGAACGCGGGAGCATGCGAATTGGTTTAAAGTGATCCCAGGAAACATCAAATGGTATGTGTATGTTCATTTTTCTGTATGTCTAATAAGTACGTATGCTGGCCAGCTTACTTTATTTCATATGCATTGAAAGAATTTACACCATTAGCATTGCATATTTTGCCTATGGAGATGTGATACACATACGATTACCCTGCTACTAAGAAAACAATTTTATGTTCATGTAAGGAAATACAATTATTGGCGAAAAATATAATTTGAGGAAGCATATAAGCAGAAAAAAGCTCAATTAAAGAATGATGGAAGCTGGCAATCACTCAATTTTCCGCGCCTTTATCAATTTAAGTTATGATAAAATCAAGTAAGGGTTGCACAAAATCAATTCATATATTGCAACTTATTACAGGTGATTAATAAAAATATTGCTACAAGGCCTAGAAAATACTCAAGACGTGTAGCTGGACACAATTTTTATTTAATTTAGTAACAATAAATGATATAGAGAATAATTTAATGAATTTTATTTTTTATTAAATACTGTGCCGAATAAAAAAAGGGGAACAAAAATATATAACAATATACTATAATATTTGTATAAAAATGACGATGGAGAACGCCCCAGTTCGGTACCAGATTGTAACAAGACCTTTGATGTCAGCGATTTCTTTAACATCATTGTTTAAAGATCGTGCGGAACTTAAATGTCAACACCAGAGAGATCTTCCACAAATCTGAGCAACTGCTAGTATATGTCGATGCCATGACATCATCGGAAGAACACAACGGGCTGCCAGTGGGGCGTTTGTAAGAATCGACAAGAAAGCGGTAAAAATGGGGCTTGCTGTTTATGGGGATAAGACAAAGCATATGCTGTTTACGAAAAAGGTCCACCAACAAAGGCGTTTTAAACAAAACGTCCCTATAGACAGCCATTACTGCGAAGTAGTCAAACACTTTGTATACGGGCTCCAAAGTTAATACAAGCAAAGGCACCACCGCGGAGATAAAACGGAGGATCACTGTGGCCAATCGCTACATTTTCGCACTTGGAAGGCCACTGAGAATAAAGCCATCTAAGAACCAAGGCATCCCTATATAAGACCTTGATAGTTGCAGGCGTGCTATATGACGCAGAAGCATGGAGACTAACTAAAGCAGACGAGGATATTCTTGGTCGCTGCGAGAGGAAAGTCCTGTGAGTTATCTTCGGTCCCGTATGTAGTGAGTTCGAATCTCTCGTCTCAGATGCCTAGGTCACGTCGAGCGAATGGACACCAATGCTCCGGCCCAGATAGTCTTCGACTCCAACCCCGAGGGACACCGCGGTAAAGGAAGACTACACCTACGGTGGCGCACACAGTATAGAAGGGGAACTAAATAAGCGTGCGTGGATGGAAGCAAGGCCGGTTTAGATGGAGAGGCATGTTGGCTGAGGCCCAGTTCCACCCCGGACTGTAGCGACTGCCAAAGAAGAAGATTTTATCACCACATTAAGCGTAAATTTAAACTTAACGTAAAATAATTTTTTTTAAATGTTTGCAAACATAGCTTTTGTGGTGGCCCATAGCGTTGTGGGTATGTGCGTCGACCCCAACCTCGACGTCGTAGGTTCGATTCCAGCTCACGACCCCACCTCTTTCGAGTTACTGACAATGCTCAAAGAGTATTTCCTGTCTAGAAAAAGCTTCTCAAAACTTGTCCGTTCGGAGTCGGCATAAAACTGTAGGTCCCTTCCACTCGTTAGAGAACAATAGCACGCACAACACGAGCAGTTGCTGAGATGCTAGGCCATGACCCTCTACGGGCTGTAGCGCTACCCATATCATTATTATTAAACATAGCTTTAACAGCAGTTTTATTGTCTTTTCGTTAGTAAAAGAGCGCAGTCCATATCCACTTTATTAGATCTATAATTTAAGATGTGTATAAAGAAGCCCAATGCGGCTTCTTCTTCCGCTGCGACTGCAGCAGCAGTGGGCTTCCTTATATACAGATCTATGAATAGGTTTTACTCTGGTGCTGATGTCGCTGCGAAATTGTAGTTATATAATCATGAGCTGCCTGAATGTGCTTGTAGTCAGCGGCCGAAAAATGCAGTTTGTATAAGGCATTTGTTTACATTTTCGCATTTACCTATTAGGGTAGCATGCATGCACTAACACTTGTTATTAGTATATTAGTTAATTTCAAGAGTCACTTGTGCAGACAGCTTAATGGCGAATAGAACACAAATACCGCTGTCAGGCAGAATGTTCCACCCCATGCAATGACGACGATAGAAGAGAATTTTGTCCGCCCTAAGTAGACGAATCGCCATATCGAGATGAAAGTCGAACAAAGCTGCTGGTGCAGACGGACTGTCTGCAGAACCCTTTAAGAGAGATGGTGGTGAGCTGGTAGGGCGCATACACCTACTCGACTGTAAGATATGGTCGGAGCAAAGCAAGCTCGACGAGTGGAAGCTCAGTGTCGTTTCACGAGAAAGGACACCCTCTTAAGTGAGCCAACTATAGAGGGATACGTCTCCTAAGCATCGCCTATAAGACCTTCTTCGCCGCTTTGTGTGAGCGCTTAAAATTTAACCTGACAGGTCCTTTTCAGTGTGATTTCAGGCCGGGGAAGCCACCATTCATCAATCACTAAGAGAGTTTTCACGACAACAACGCTTCGTTTTCAAAATTATTTACTAAATATTGATGTAGAAAAAGTTCAATTGCACTGTGACTGCTTGCGGACGAGAAGTTTTAATTGTGTAAAGTGTAGAATAATAATTCAAAACTTCACTCTTAATAAAAATAATAAAAAATAACGCAAATTAGAAATCTCATAAGCTAGGTGTTCACACTTGACGTAATTAACCTCATCCCACTTCACGCAATACTAACTTTTGCAACTTTAATGGGAACGCGTGCTCTTGCTTTCATTGCTGTTCAAAGGTGCTGCGTGTTGCATGAAGTATCCGGATCCAGAAAAGAACTACTCACTTAACATTAAATGAACTCATTTAATGTGCCACCCACGGAAGTTACTTGACAGTCCTGCCATATGAAGGCATAATAAAATTATTTCGAATGCTATGTACTCTAATTTCATGCCGTTGTTTCTGTGTGTGACATAAAATCAAATCACACAAGGTGACATCAGAATGGTGCACACCCACTCCACTCCACTCGAAAGAAAACAGCCCCGGAAAGGGTTGGAAATCGTAATTTCATTGCATTGCTAAGTCAGTCCCGTGTAGTACACCGAATCCATAGTATTCGTCGTTTTGGGGGTGGCACTAAATCTTGTTATTTTGGTAACATTCTTGTACTTACCCACACCAGAGGAGCCACGAAACCGCCCTTAAATTAAAATGGCCATTATAAGCAAGCGTTTTTTACCGAGAACGCATTTTTTCTCGTCCTTTTTCTGTCCTTAATTTGACAATAAATTTTTATTTTCTTCTGCTCTTGCCTTCTTAACCCTTAATGGGCTGTATTTTGGCGGTTTGGCTATTTCCGGTATTGCACTGTAATGTTGAAGTTTCTCCCGCTGTGGTCGCCGGTCTTATACTTACGCATTGGTGATGCAACCCCCAAGCTTATGGCCGCAAATTGAAAAGTCGTTGGACGTTGTACGAGATCTCGTTTCGTTTCCTTGGGAAAGGATTCCTTTTTTTGCAGTGACTGGAAGTGGTGTTCGTGGCACGACATGTAAATAATTAATGGAAAGGTATGGTTTTAATTTATTGGACATTTGGGAAATTAAAAACATGGTCAGTTGGCTTAATGTCTCCATTTAGGATTTTGAGAATTTATTTTATATGCGATCGTGCAAATGACACAAATAAGATTAGTTGTTGTAGCTGCAATGATTCTTGAGTGTTTCTTGCTAAATGCCATTAAGTGGAGTGCACACCAGCAAATGGATTTGTTAATGAAACTATTTAAAGTTAATGGCTCTCATTGAACACCAATTATAACAGAGAAGTTTAATTATCGCAGTCTTGTTCTGTGTTTCTAGTTTACGGTGGTGGAATACAATTAAAAGCTGTATTCAGTTAGCAGCGTTAGCAATGATCTGGGTGGAGTGACATTCAACTCAAAAACCCCTAAGTTGCCGGTAATATCTTAAGGAGATGGCAAAGTCTGGTATCATCCAAAATATGTGGATACCGGGACACTGACTTTCTAGAGAACTGTGAAATGGAGAAACTCGCTAAAGATGGCAGATTCTGTACTATTTCTGGCTCAATTCACATGCTACTGCATAACATCCATTAAAACTTAAAACACTTGATCAATGAAATCTTATATGGTCTAAACTATGTACAGGATGACTCATCACTAAACAGTTTTGGCCTGTTCTCAATCGAAACCGCCCACTCAGCCCGATCAGAATGAGTAGGCTAATTCTCAGAACTCTTATTGGCTTTATAACCTGCAACTGCGCCATTAGACCTCTGGCCTCTAGATAGGCCTTCCCTCCAATGACCTCTAGCGAAGTTGCTGAGACTAGGATGAGAAGGAAAGCATTGTAGTTCTTTGAAAACTACTACGTTTAAAAGACGCAGAACGGAGTACAGTGTAATATCAGTTTTCGCAACTTATCAAAACATGACCTGTTGCAGAAATCGAAAAATTTTTAAGTTGTAATAATGGTCACATAAAATATCGGCCGTATCTGAAATATAAGCTGCTATTTTTCGTATAAGCCCTTATATTTGTAATTCAACATCTTTAATATTTTTAAATAGCCAGTCGACAAAACGATTCCTCAAACAATATTGTTCTTCATTTTGTTTGGTTCTGCAGACATGTTGACATTAAATTGCTTATCTATATATTTTTAGTGTATAGCCTTGGGTCAGTTTTTGTACACTTTCATTTTTACCTAAACTTCCCACTGGCTTAAGATACACACGTGTTCCAATATTTTCACTTTTTTAATACAAACATTTGGTGTGGTGGTGGCCCGTGACGTTGTGGGTATGTGCGTCGACCCCAACCTCGACGTCGTAGGATCGATTCCAGCTCTGAGCGACAAAAATAATTTTCACGGCCCCACATCTTTCGAGTCATTGACAATGCTCAAAGAGTATTTCCTGTCTAGAAAAGGTTCTCAAACTTGGCCCTTCGGATTCCGCATAAAACTGTAGGTCCCTTTTACTCGTGTGAGAACAATAGCACGTACAAAACGAGTGGTTGCTGAGAAGCTACGCCCTGGCCCCCTACGGGCTGTAGCGCCACCCATATTATTATTATTATTAATACAATCATTTCAAAAATGTAGTCGAGTGTTGCAGAAATCTTAGTTGAAAAATTGAGACTGCACTCTATGTAACATTAGTGTTGTTGACGGTTATTTAAAATAAACTGAAATACAACCAAATTGGCAGAGAAACTTTAAAATTTTCTATTCGCTTTTATTGTTCCTAACTCTCGTTTAAATGCTCTCCATTAACTCTAACCGATTTCCACAGTGAGACCAATATGCTGCCAATTTGGTTTGAAATTCTAGAACGCTTCAAAAATTTCTTTCAAAAAAGCAACAATGCAGATGAGTTTGTTCTCATCACAGCATCTTACTGGCTTAGACGAAAGCTTTCGCGTGCCTCCTTTTCAAACTCCATTTTCGTTATAAATAATACTAATATCATATAATTCATACGTGTACATATGTATCAGGAACTATGTTCACATACAGCCATCAATACAAACATGTTCACATATGTATATACCCTGTTGTGTAAACAGTAAACGTTGATATTTGTTGCATTCTAACCCGTTAACGTGCCCTGGCATTTGTTGAAAATCCACATTTCCAAAAGACTGAGTCTACCTCCTTGTGGATCATTAAAAATCGGTTAAAAGGGCGCTGCCGGAATACAGCCAACATCAACGTAAGGTACACCATACGGGAGCTCACTTAAATGTTTCGTGCATCGATCGATCGATGGCTGTTGCAGATTGCATCTTCACAATGGACCATTGTATCTTTAGCGCCATGTTTGGTTGGCAACACGGAGACATCTCATACATACCCTCAAACGTATTTACTTATATACAATATGATTTTTTTTTGTCTTTTTTCAACTCTGTCTTAGTCAGCGTTCCATTTATCCACTTACTCGATGGTAATCGGAGAGACTGGCAGCAACCGCATCATTATTGTGAGTCTCACAACCGCAGAAACAAAAGCCAAGCAAGAGAAATAACATCGCATTAAATTGCTCTGAGGGCGCCACTACTTGTCAATCAATTTCGCCATTGTTCGCTGACATCCGACAACGACGACAGAGGCGGCCATTATTAATTTTTGCCTCCCTTTCAGACGTTCGTGTTGCCGGTTTTTATGTTTGCCTGTATGCACCTATATTTCTGATGTTTGGGCAGTGTCCGGGAGCCGTACTCCATACAGCGCCACAGCCGGGTACATTGGGCACATTGCAAATATCAGCATAAATAAAGAACGATCCGGAATGTTGCCACTGGATGGCGTAGTGAAACACATCGAACGACTGGACAGATTCAGATGGCAGGATAAATGGCTTCTACTACCGATGGTGGGTTGAAGCACACCTCGTTGATAACATTCCTCGTCGGGTTATGTTGACAGTGGTTACCGCACTTTGCAACCCTGCTCCAACGGCACACTTACACATGCCACACAATGCGACACATCAGTCGGCAACTCGAACTAGACCGACTAGAGCAGGGTGGTTGGGTCCGCTGTCTGGTGATGTTAACTTTCCTAATCAACGTTTGTCTACAAGCGGCTTCTAAGACATACCGAGTGCACTGGCTAGAAATACTAGTGTATTATGTAAAATTAATGGCTAACGTAATCATATTAATTGTCAGGTCGGTTAGTCGCCCATTTGAGTTGTGGAAACGCGGCGTGGTGTGTTGCCACGCCTTCGCTTCATGCTCGGCTTGAGTTCCCGTCATTAAATAGATCCATTTTTGATGTACTCCACACCATTATGGCAGCCATAGCAATCCGATAGTGGTGCACTATAGTCTTGAGCACACCTTTCGCCTTCAGAGTGTGACACCTATGTGCATGTTGGGTAACTCGCAAGATGTTATCTGACGTTATTATGCCTTACCGGACAGAGCGTAGAGCTCTCGTGTAAACATTGCTCATGGTTTTGCGATTTGTTGCAGATCTGGAGGCAGAGCCAGAGGCATAAATCGCGTTCTGATGCATACGTATAAATGTCGCAGGGGTTGGATGACAAAAACAGAAAAATACACAGGTGCTGTTGCGTGAAAGTGTTGACTATGTACTTGTATGAGGCATACATTATTGCTTTCGAAGTGGACAAAAAAAGGCACACAGCAAGCATAATATTTTGTGAGTTAAGTCTAAGTTGCATTGTGTGTATACATGTTCATATGTTTTCAATAACATGACGAAACAAAAAGCTCTATGGTATGCGTTCGAAAGCGAATGGAAGTGCGTAATGCGCGTAATGCGCGTAATAGGATAATAAAATTATTCTCGAGTGTGCAGTGCATGTCCAGCAAGAGAACATTGCACATGCGACTTAAGCCTTCTTGAACGTGAGTACTCCAAATTAAATGCAATAATGTCTGGGGGGGTCGTCGATGTTCTCATTTGTCGTTAATGAAAATAGTCTTGTAGACTTGTGTTCTTTCATAAGTTTGGTTTCGGTCAAAGACTCCTAATCCTAATCTATTGTATCATCTTCTTCTTTGTTATCTTGCCACGTCTGTTAAGCGTTTCCGTTAACTGCTAAATTCTTAGCCATCGACGATATTTTTGTTCTTTAATGCACAACATCTTGTCTATTTCCGCGATTAGTACTGCAAATGAAAACATCTTCAGTTTACTATGCTTGCATATTTCCTTATGGCTGCCGTTAGATAGTGGGTCCCTCATCTCCAAAGCCGGGGGTTAGTTTATTTCTTTATTTATTATTTATTGTGAGTAGTTGAGAAATGCAATAAATTCTATTACATTCATATCTTATTTTAGAGAATCAGGAAATTTGTATCCTTTACAGTTACGATACAATTTATTATACAATTGACTAAAATATATGTGAAGACAATTTTAATTGACCAGGGGTTAGTGATTCAATCCGAAAAAATCGCTAATGTGTTATTTTGGAAAAAAATATACTTACGCTACTACCTCGCTAATTCGAACAACTCGGAACTTCTAATGCTCCACTAATTCGAAAACATGTATCTTTCCAAATTGTGTACTCTGTAATTCGAGTTCTAAAATTATTTCCGTCGCCTCTTTGCTGAGTGGTTTAGCAGTGACGAAGTATTTTCATAGAAATATTAGGGGAAAACATTTTCACGATGAAGACGTGTCGATTCCTGTTTATTAGGTTGTGAGTTTTTTGAGACAATGGCGCAAAATTATAGTCAACTACACTTTAAGGGTATAACTCCGAACTAGTTAAACGCAACTTTAAAACTAAAAGCATGCTTTAACTTTCCTTCAAAAATAAACGCTTTTTAAACTGCTGTCTGTACTTTACAACTTACATTGAAGCAATTTCAATAAAACACTCCTTAATATGACAGTTCGGGTAAACAAATTCATCCGAACTATCAACAATCGTAATTTCACCGCTGTCATTGACTTGTTTCGTGTTTTATTGTTTGTTTTGCCGGGTCTTAATTATTAATTAATACGCAAAGTATAAATTAAAGTATAAGTACATAATTTAAATTAAAGATGGTGATGAAAGCAAAGGACTAAATTACAGATTGAACAAGAAGGAATTATCAAAAAGAAGTCACGTAAAAGAATCCACTTTTCAAAGAGCTGCACTTATTGCATGTGCGTCAAACAGAATCTGTGGACTTAAAAGGAATATATTGAACGTGCCAGAAAAATGCATACACTGAAGATAGCTACTCTGAAATCGAAGCAGCAAAGTTCGTGCAACTGCATCGAAGAGTCTACTGTTGTTTTGTCCCACGTTTTTGCATTAACAATATTTCAAAACCATAAAAATCTTCATCTTCTAAAAATTATTTTACCTGTAGGCTTAACTACACGTTAAATTTTTAAAACGACGTTGCGGTTGCCTTTAACTTTGTCACGAGGTGATAACTATAAAGTGGGCTTTATGTCGACTTTAATTATCAAAACATTTTGTTACGTGCTATTATAATTTTAAAGTCCACTTTTGCCGACTATAATTTTGCGACAATAATATTAAAATTTGCGTGCAGCTTCCAGCTTTTTGCCTACTGGTTTTATGTTTATATTTTTTGTAAATTAAGTTCGGTAAAATTTGTAAGTAAAATTCTAACCACTTTTGTCAGGCAAAAATAAATTATCCACAAAAGCACCACAAGTGAAGAAATGCTAAATTCTAGGCGAATTGGACAAAGGAGAGCGTGCCACCTTTTAAGCTTCTCAGTTTGGCGCTGAGAAATCGACCGTTAAATATATCAAACAAAATTCGATCAAGATTTTAGCGTATTCGACCCAGATTGAGTCGGGGACTGGGAAACGTACAACTTTGAGAATGTCGAAAATGGATAAATATATACAATAATAATAATATAATATGGGTGGCGCTACAGCCCGTAGGGGGCCAGAGCCTAGCTTCTCAGCAACCACTCGTGTTGTGCGTGCTATTGTTCTCCACTAGTGGAAGGAACCTACAGTTTAATGCCGAATCCGAGGCCAAGTTTGAGTAAAAACTCTTTGAGCATTGTCAGTGACTCGAAAGAGGTAGGGTCGCGAAAAATTGTTTTCGCCACACAGAGCAGGAATTGAACATGCGACGTCAAAGTTGGAGTCGACGCACATACCCACAACGCCACGGACCACCCGAAAATGGATAAAGGCTGGTTTAATTAGTTTTGTAAACAAATAGGTAGAGACAAGCGCCGATATCGTTTGTGTTACTGCCACAAAAGGCCATGAAGCTTAAGGAATTTATAAAAAAAATGTCAAAATTTCAATGCCAACAGGTTATATGTGACGACGCATAGGGATTAGGAAAGCATTTGGCGAAAAACTATCAATTATTATATGAAACTGGCTTGTACTGGCGTTTACTTCCTGATATAAATGTGTTCATATTTAGCTTGCTGCAATGAATCAGGAAATCACGAAATTCGACCAACAATCCCCTTAAATACTACACTAATAGGAGCGCATGGATGACAACAGTCATTTTTGAAAATTGATTTCATTCTTCGTTAGTGACATAAATTCAAAATTTCGTTATTTCAATATTATACGAAGCAATAAAAATATTTGACAGAACATCAACTTCCGCAGAAAGCGCTGTTGTTTCATTAAAAAGTCTTGCAAAATGCAAATGGTATCGTCTGCATGTATTTTATTAAAAATCATTATTGCTTTAGAAGAAACCAACATTGCAAGTTCAGCTCAACCTAAGAAATGCATAAGCTTTTTCTCGTGCATGGAATTACCATATATCGCATCGAACAGTATTGAAACATGTTGGAAGAAGTTAGATGAAAAGAGTAATTCACCTCTTACAGTTCTTAGTTACCAGCTTTGCCAAAAATGCGCTGCCAAATTTGCATTGACACTTCTTTTATCCCAGGAAATGAATTCATTGCTAATGAAGAAATTCAAGACAGGGTAGAAGATGCAACAAATGAAAACCTTGACAACGAAAATGTATCAACTGACTCTTGTAGCGATATTGAAGAAATTACTTATGAAGCATGAATTTTCAACAATTCAAATCGAACAGCTTAATATTTTAAAGCATGAAATAATAAAAAAAAGGTGGCAGGGCATTTCTTTAAGCAACTTCAAACCTTTAGCCGCACACAATTCATTATGTTATTCGTCCTTTCTAATTTCGACAAATAAATGCATTCTATGAACATCCTTAAAACAGCTTTACCTAACTTTTCCATCGAATATCATTTTTTACATTCTACAATGTCAAGTCCTCCACATCGGATTTAAATCCACGTCTCCTTTTGGGATTGGCTGATAATGTGGTATCCGATTTGGCATGCAGCTCGTTGTTCGGCGTCGATTGGATGTTCCGCTCACTTAGCAAATTAAGCGCGTTGAGTTAGCGTTGTCCGCGGTTTGTGTTTCTCAGGTTCCGGATTGCCTTGTCGGGATGGATTTTGGATCTGGCTTTTTTCACTTTTACGCAACGAGATACATAATTGCAGTTACCGATCACATTGAAGAACATATACCCGAAACTGATGGCTATTCTGGTTGCTGTAATAATTTGTCTTTCATTCATTACATCAGCCGTCGCATTAGGTTCGTTCCTTGATTGAAATCTAGATAACATACGTTTTTGTCATGAATAAGAGAATTACTATGCTTAATCTTCCGTCAATATTCGAGAGCAATTCTCATCGCTTTAATCGCCTTGCCTTATTTACGATGTTACCGACATCAACTTGACACCGCTAGAATTCGTTAAGATTCTCGTAGTCATTCCCAATTTAAGTTCAAACAAATTCCCTAACTCTGTACAAATAGACAACTTTTTTAATCGAATCACACGAACGTTTTTCCTCTATCCCTTTCCAAATGCATTTCCGAACTGAATATTCCCAACACAAGCATCCCTTCACTGTCAAGCAAAAAAAAACTGCAACAAAAATGTAAATGGGAGAATAAAAAAATTCCTTTCGGATTGATGTAGTCCTCCTTTTTTTCGAATTAATTTTGTTATGTCCAGTTCGTATCAAAACATAATCCACCGCAGAATACAATTTGTATGTAAATTTTTTCCAGACTACACTTACACGCTTACTTACACTCCCCCACAGCGGTCCATGAACACCATACGTCCGTCTATCCAGTTCCTCATTCAGTCCCTTCGTCCCCTCATCTAGCTGATCCGGTCCTCGCCAGCGTCAACAACAGTGGATGGTGTTAAAAATCCAGTTACTTTTTTGTATTGTCACAAATTTACATTAAGCTCGTGATGAATTATTCCTTTTTCAGCCACCCCCTTTTGCACAGCCCGTCGATCCAATTGTCCTGCTGCTGACGACGTCGTATTAGTTTAACGATGGTACGAATAAAAAGTCAGCGCACTCGTATTTTTGCCGAGCGTTGATCCTTCAGTGTCCTTCGGATTGGCTCGCTTGCGGGTGAGGTCGCTCGTGAACTCATTATTCTCGCGAACGATGATTGTGTTATTTAACGGAAGACTAAACTTTATTAACTTTCCCGCGATTTAAGAGGCCGAGTATGCTCATAGTTACACTGATAAGAGTACATCACATCAGCATCAGCATTCACCATCGCTTCGACCGAATTAAAGATGCGATGTCGGCCATTTTGTATTGAAAACAAGGTGGGAGCAGATCTCTGGTAAGGTGGCTTCGTCGTCCCAAAAACGCATACAACTGCAACCGTGGAAGTGATTGATTTATACGCCTAGCGTCAGGCGCGATAAGAAAACAAGCGGAGAATATCCAACACGAAATTAGTGTTATTCGATTATCAGGCGAAGCGGCTTCCTTCGATCCGCAGATCAAAGCAAAACGCGCGACTGGGAATGCCCGGGAACATGTGTCCCTTTTGGAAAATCATTAATTTACTTCGAATTTATTCGAGGAGTTCCATTAAAATTGAATATTTATAAGCGGTAAGGATGCCGCGTCGTAACGACATCATGGCCGCAATGCGAACCTCACGAGACTCGGCGGCGTTGCGGCCGCCGGGAACTAAAACTGGTTCGAGATGTAGGAGCCAGACAACGGGGATGGTCGTTGTTTTTAGTTCTTTCATGGGTTTCTGTTAATTAATCGACTGACATGAAATGTCGACGTGGGGCGGCAAGATACGGTCAAAGAAATGTGCGCTCGGGCTGACTGTATTGGGACGCTTTTAAGAAGCGGTGGCAAATTGTTCCTTTTTTGATGTGTCACGTGTAAAACATCCTCCGCTGAATCGGAAAAAGTAAAAGCTGATTGCGAATATACAATCATGTGTTTTCCTTATCGATAGATTAAAATTTATTATGTAGATTTCATATTGTTTCAGTGCAATTATTCTGCCATTCACAGTTGGCACTGGCAAAGAGAATGTTGATTGCTTCGCACGCAATACAGGGTTATTTTGTTGAAATAATTATGCTGGCATGTTACTTCAACCATTAATGAACACTGAATATTAAAATACCTGACGATAAGCAGTATTCTGTTGGAAGAATCCATAATAGAATAGGCGATCCTTTTTGGATAGTGCTAGTGTTACGAATAATCGCGACCTGGTGACGTAAGTTTGTCGGAGAGTACGGTGAAATGGCGATAATAATCACATCCCTCGTTAAGTTTCATTTACTTTTGTTAAGTGGCATCGAAGTGAATCGCTCGGGCAAATGTGAGCTGATTTTGGAACTTTGCTTAGATTACAACGAATTATTATACAGTGCAGTCTGTAAACACTTATAACGAGCGAACATACATAAATTATTGGCAAAAGGCAATTGTATGGTGGACAAGGATTCTCCTGTGATGATTTTACCAACGACTATCGAAACACTCCACCTTTTCTACATTTAAAGCATCATTTGATGCAGTAGAAAAATCTGATCCGGTTGCGTCGCACCGCCCTAAAAAACAAGCGGTGCAGCTCGGTTCAAGGACTTCTGAACCATTCGAAGCTTGCATTTGTTTTCGGTAAGAAAATGCGCTATCGTATGATTCCTTCAATTAGTCAAAAAAAAAGACAGGGCTGGGGGTTTGGTAAACATGGCTTATCGAAACTTCTGTCTCGAAGATCAAAACCATGCTCAATCAGAAGGTACCATGCCTTTTCAAGGTTTATATCATCTGTAACCCAACAATCAACATAAACATACATATTTTACTTCGCTGCTCCTTATTTCAAGTTTCAGTTTTTTTCTTTTCTTAAATAAGAGTCCGAATTGATGTTGGTTGTTGTTTTTATGAAAAGATCTTCATCTTCCTTAGTTATTACACACCTCACATTATAATTACAATCACCCAAAACCTACATTCATTGATTTACTGCAATACGTTTTTCGTTCTTTGATTATATGCTGCGATCCATTAGGCGAGTCGGAGCTCGGTACAATGTTACCCGCGCAAGATATTCTCCTTGCAATCTACCTATGTAAAGAATATCGTTTATATATCCTTGTTTGACAATTTGGTGAAATAAGGCATTTGCAATGAATATATGTACTTACATAGTCAATTGCGGACCTTAATTCAAGAAAGAAAAATTCTGATTTCGTGGAAAAGAATATCGTTTTTGTAAGGTTGAACTAAGTTTCACACACACTCTATACTTACAATCGTTATTTTCTAAATGGTACGATTTAGATAAGCCCCGAGCACCAATTCAGTCTTATTTTTTTATCTTCGTTTGGATTCTGTGGTTGTTACGTGCTTAATCAGAAAATCCATCGCCCGCTTACAGCACGCTAAACTCCAATAAGATTTGTGGAATTAATAGGTCGTTCTTCCGGGACTTGAAAAGCTAAAAAATAACCTAATGTGACCATTACTTTTATATCAATTATTATCATCACAACTGCACAATTCACACAGATTTGGTTTAATAAGCTTTTTTCCTTTAAGGGTACCGGATAAAAGCTGAAGGAAGGCGTTCAGTCCTTCAGTTCCAGATACTTCACTGCTTCTTTGCTTCTTGTGACTTCCGCTCCAATTCCGAAATCAATTTGATCCGGAATCCTTTTCGCAGTATAATACATATTAGGTCTAATAACATTGCTACTGACAATGAAAACAAAAATATATTATAGATATGTACATATATACTTTTACCTTAGGATTGACGATGTAAACTCATAAGGACAAATTCGATTGTTAATTAGGTGTTTCTAGAACCTGCTTTTGCAACTGTTATTGGTTAGCACACGATGTTTGCTAGAAAGTAACTGTCAAAAGATCACAGTTCTGTTGCGCAAGCTCACTTCTGACGTCTCATTATTAAGTTTTGATTGCTTCGATCAACTTTAAAAAACACTATCAAATCTGATGACAGTCTACTTTCTGCATTCAAACATGTAAATCTTCAGGCATGCTTAGATACACTCTAATGTGAGGCGTATTTTTTTGACTAATCAGTACTCAGCTTAGTAATGATTCTCAATAAAACGCTTTTTGCGGAGTTAAATTTTTCTTCCGTGTTGTTGCACTAGACGTCGTGTTAAAAGTCAAAAAATAGTTGAAATTTAACTCTCAAAAGCAAAGAAAATATGTTATAAAATAAATAATACGTACGATTTGATATGTTATATATTTGTACAAGTAACATCAACAAGTAAATAGAAAAAAAGATAGATTTCGATATTTCAACGCGTCCTAGTCAGTCATGACCGACATTTTACTAGGGAATTTTAACTCAGTGAGATGTGTTGTTCTTGCTTCCCGTGTGAAATCTTGCTAAGCTGAGCACTGACAAATCAAAAAAACACACCTATGCTTACACTCTACAGAATATATGAAAATTCGTCGAAAAAGAAAATTCAAGGAACCTCTGGTATATATAATCGACATCACTCAAACGTTCATGATTCAACCAAAATTAATAAACTGTAAGAAAAACTTCTTAAAATACTTCGTATAAGACTGTAGACCCCATATACTCGCGAAGTGACAATAGTACACAACACGGTTGGTTGCTGTAGAGGCTGGGTCCAGGACTGTGGTGCAGTCCTATTATTGATATAACCTTGCTAATATGAGCGATGATACCATAGACTTTTGGCATTGAATATATTTGTCGATCTGATATAAGGGCGAAGAAATAAGAAACAAATATTCGTAGTAAACATTAGTCTATATGTAGTCTGAATTTGATAGTCTTTTTCCAAAACTTTGACACAATGTCGGTCAACCACCGGTCAATACAGTGGTTTATCAGCCAACCACACAAAACCGGTCTGAATGTATTTGCTGTGATATGTGTGTAAGACAAACTTGCACGAAACATCGTTTTATTCTATGCGAGACGTGCGAAACACTGCATCTGAATTTTAGCATTCTCAATTCCTTTCGACCTGTCTTGTTTTTCCTTCTTATTATATATAAATATATACACATATAATATACATTTTTTTTGTTTCGCAATAAAAATACCAAAAATGTATGTTTTCCGCAACAAACCAGGATACCTTCTACAGCTTTTTGACCCTACAAAAGGCATTCAAAAAACCGTATGCCAAATTAATACCAAACATTAGATCAGCATCGAAAAATTCAACACAGACTACTGTTAACAAATTAAAATAAATGACTAATCACCGTAAGATTACGCTAAAAAAACGACTTGTCTACTCGAACAGCAACGTATACAAATATGCTGTATTGAATCAATGAATTTTAATAAATAATGAGAGCGGTCAGTGTTATAGATGAATGCCTTGATTGTGATGGGTATCGTTTTCAACAGGACAACATACTACATAAAACTAGCCCGACAGAATCAACTTAATGAAGAAGACCTTCGGTGTGAGTCGTCTGTAGAAAAGTGACTGTGCGTTTATTCTAATGATAAAAAATCGAACGATAATTGAGATTTTCACAAACAACTTAGTGCAGTCCTTGGCTCTACACGATCCATTAATCGATATGCGATTGCGTATATCACTCACTCCGTATTACGTTGATATTATGAAATATATTTATGTCTTCCATTAAAACAGCTTGCACAAACTTACGACTTCTATGCAGTAGTGTGTTGCAAGATATCATTTAGCAAATACTCGACTCAACAAAGCGTACGAATTATTCCAATTTATCATCATCGTTCGTGTTCAATTCGACAGACGTTTTGTGCGTTACGAGAGACTTATGGACGTCGAACAACTACGCTCTGCTTATTGTCTAATTGAAAATTTCGAAACAAAAACAACTCACTATAGCAAACTTAAATACGCACACTTAGTTGCAAATGTGTTAACATTAGTGAAAATCAGCGGTGCATGTGCTAAAGCGTGATCGGATATAATTTCTTGAAGACAAACGCGTTTTTGCTTTTTCTCACTTTCTGAATTTTCTCCAATGTATTTAATTGTTGTTAATGAATCAATGTGCGTTGCGTGTGCCACGACGACGATTACGTTTTAAGATGTGCATACGGGAATCCATATTGACTGTCTGAAAATAATGTTTCGTCCAGTTTTTATAAATACCACCCTCCGTTCATACTTGACCATGGCACATGTCACTGATCGAGGGTAAGGTGTCCAAAACTGAAAAACCAAGCAACAACCGAAATGTCTTCTATTCCTTGGTTAAATATCTGATCCATTGCATTACCAGCATATGTTCGCGAAAAGGTAACAAAATTAATCATTCCGTGTGAAGCTTAGTTGTGTAAAATGCAGATATTTAAAGCGATTTTGCTGTTTTCTTACTTGCATTATTCTATAAATAAATTTGTTAATATTCTTAAATGCACTTGATCGAACGAAACTTGATCAACTGAGAAAACACAGAATATTTTTCTGCAGTGAGGACTAAGGCAAGAAGAGGCTAATGCTGAACTAAATATTAACATAATCCAACCTTAGATGGACAAACAAAATTTAGGGAAAATTTTGACTTCCAATATATATTTATTGATTTTTTTTTATTTATTTATATACAATATTGTACTTTCTACTAACTAGGTACTAAAAGATTTTGATTTGATTCATTTAAGCAAGTGCAATATTAAGAATATAACTTACAATTACTAGAACTTGAATTTTAGTAAGTCTAAATGTGTGAATATTCTTTAAATAGTCTGATTACCCTTGTAGATGGTTAATTTCTTCCGTACTCAGTGTTATGAAACCAAATAGTAATTGACGAGTACGGAGTGGCCTAGTGGGCAAGTTAATTGAATTAACGTCAAAAGGTATGGATATTCAATATGGGTTGTGTCTAGTTTTTAAATGATTTTATACCAAGCAATTGACACCTTGCTTGTTTGAGTGAATATTAGATTGCATTTTAAAAATTATGAATTTGGGGAATCTTTTTTTAACTTTCTCCGTGCATTCAGAATATGTGTCCAAATTAGGCTTCCACACAACTACACCATATTCATGAAATGACTTAACCATGGATGCGTGCAGGGATAATAGTGCGAAAGGATCAGTGAATCCTTTGGTATTACGCCTGATGAAACCGATTGCTAGTTGGCATTAGATAATATATAATTCATATGTGACTGTGATGAAAATGATGAGTTCAGCATAACTCCTAAGTCTTAACACAATTCGCTTTGGAAAGATTAGACCAACCAATGGAGTAGTCAAATTGTATACGAAAGGCTGATTTAATGAACGTTATTAATTGACATTTATAGAAATTGAGAGTAAGACTGTTGTTACTACTAGAGCTCTTGACCGGGTAACCCGCACTTTCGGGTATTACGCGGGAATTTCAATTTCGGGTACCCGTAGGATATTGGGTACCCGGCATTACTTTCGGTACCGAGTATTTTTCGGTTCTCAACAATGTGTCTTAGATGTGTTAGAAGACGATAAGATAACACAATAAAATATCGATTAACGTAAATTATATACTATTTTGTGATTGGTTGTTGCAACAATTTTTGATTTTTCATCAAAATGTCAAACTTACATTTTCTGGTAAAAGTAAGTTTGCGTTCTGATGCTACCGATGTCGCTGGTGTGCACAAATATTGCTTGGCCCTCATAGCTAGGTTTGGGTATTTTGTTATATTGTGTTTCTACCATTTTATGGTATCAGGGGAATTATTATTCAGCTGTGGTTCTGCAAGGTACCATGTTAAATTCGCTGACTGCGTCATCATCTGATTTGGCTTACAGCGGAAGATTTTTGTACATCGGATCCAAAAAAGAAGAAACTTGTTCTCTGAGAACTTTTTCTGATTCATCTCTGTCCATTTCGAAGCCGCAGATTTTCTTTTACAATTCTTGCAAATCATAAGATACTTTCATTATCCCGAGGTTTGTATTCAGATGTTTATTTATTAGACTATTAATACATAATTGGTAGTAAAATGGAAAATGTATCATCTTCCTAGCAAAGAATTGGATACCCGGGTACCCGGTAAACTGCACCATTTGCAGATGTTATGAATATAAGATTAAAGAGATATGCAATCTCTTATAAATGCTCATATAATCAGCGAATATTAAGCAGTTGCTGTGATTTATTGAGCAAGTAATGTCATTAATGAAAATTATAAAAAGTAAAGGACTTCCCTGCATGACCCTTGAGTACCAATTAATTGGTTTGGATATCGAATTTCCAATTTTTACTCATAGTTTGCAATTTATAAGAAAATGTGTAACCATCCCATTTACTACGAAGGATGAGTAGATTGACTGGTTGGTAGATGTTGAGCAACCCTTTATAAAGCCTCAACATGGCTCAACAATCGACATATGTTCTTAAACTAAGAAGTCCAGTTTTATCTTCACCATACTCTCAAACAATTTTGGTATAGCTGAAAGCTTACAAACTTTTCGACATAGTGGACAATTTTGAGCCAATATTAAATCAGCTTACCCTGGACTAATGCTGGGCCCAAGAGATCCAGTAGTATGAGAGCGTTTCGCGTTGAAGAGAATATAAAAATGTTGAATGTTCTAGAAGAGGAAGATTTGACATGCCAATACCGACGAAAGTGGAAACCACTGCCCGATCCAAATTAATAATCGTGTCAAAACAATAAAGTTATTACAAATTTTATTTCAAGTACTAAGTCTACATATGTTTCCATATATCGGCAAGAATATAAATCCCGGTACCACTTTAAATCATGGTATTCTACATTTTTTTTATATTTTGATTATATTTCTCACCTTAATTATATTTTCGTTTCGGTTTTACCTTGTGAATAGCATAAGACATTAGATGATTCCAGGATTCTCTTTATGCCGAAATTCCTTCTAATCTAACTTCTTAAAAAATTGAACATTCAAACGGCTTCAGGCACACAGAGACTTTCATATACAAATGGGTACCCACAGTGGAATGGGTCGCTTGTCATACCAAACACAGTTGCAGGAAATTATTTCAAACTCATGTTCGAGCAGTGAGGTGTTTTGAAATACTCAAACGCGACAAATAAGGCGGCTATGCAAATGAACAGCAAAACGCGCACCTAAAATGTCCACCTAATGGAAAACGCAAATGCAACGAGCAACAGCACAAGGAACGAATGCCAACGCATGGCAATTGGATAATAGTTTTATTTTTAATTAGACAAGTGGTGACTGTAATCGAGAATTAATTGCACATCGATCGAAATTCCAAAATAAATTTTAATTAAGTCGACAGTACGACAGCACGACAATGCGACAGTACACTCAATACGCTGCACTCTTCAAAGCAATGCAGGCTGGCAGGCATCAGACACAATCTGGCCTCAAGAGTGCAACAAAATATCGAACAGGAACACATGTTAGGCTTTACGGTATTCAAATTCCTCGTAGCTAACTGCCGCTACCGTCACTGCTGTTGCTGCATCCACACAACATACAAAGACAACTTGCGAAATCTCTGGAACGCGCTTTCGGTCCGAAAAGAGCGAAACGGCGCAGCGCGGCGGACCACTTCTGGGGAGCTGCAACAGGAATCCGAAACACGATAGAATGCTCTCCAATTTATCGAGACTTGATGAGATGCCGCCACACTGAATGCAAATAGGCCAATAGGCGCTACATGTACCGCTGTGCTTATCTGCCAATTTCGTACATAAGTTCACCGTCTCCTGTGCGATGTCTACACAAAGGCTTCTCGACGGGACCAGCAGAAACATTCCCATCGCAGCTGCGGTTGTCTATGTCGCCGTACGTCTGATTGAGTGGGGAATTCGACATTCGCCAGCCGAACATTGGGACAGATAAAAATCTGTTTTAAATCCCGCAGATAAATAGCGCCCCGGCGACCCCAAATGTCGTCAATAAATCGGATCCTGTGACATGTTTGCACTTGTAATCATGTCTGCGAAAAGATACTGCCTTCTCAGAGCACGCCTTGTGATGCGGGTATCTGCGTTTTCGTTGTATTTCATCTCGAAAAATAGATTCCCCCAGGTGAGTCCTCGGCGGAGATGTCTCTTGAATAATATTGACTCAGTGTTGTCGAAGCCATTAAGTGTGTGTGAACCGTCAGAAGGAACCAACCCGCGACTATTAAATTCGATGTGTGACCAAACTGATTTTTTCTTGTCAGCAGCACCATTGATCTGAGCGCGCTCTCAGCATCTGTTTAATGTGTTTTCGTGGTCAAGCAACACTGATGGATTAAATATTTGGCCACATTGAACTAATGAATCATGAAACCCTTTTTTCGGGCTTGTTTTGCTTGGATTTCGGTTTCGGGATTTCTCAGTGGTTTCGGACGCGAATGAGTAAACACACTTAAGAGTAAGTGTATCTGGTGAAATGTATCTGTCGACTGGCTGCGTGTGCTTTGCTTAGCTACAACAAATCAATTCCATGTGTACACTGGGCTTAAGATAGAGAAACCTATTGACCGAGAAGCACTTAAGTTGAGAGCGCAAGAACATAAATAAATTAATATTTCATTGCCCACTTTGGCGTGAAGCAATGTTTTTATTACCACAAAATGTTAAAATGTTTATTTGGGCCGATTGTACACACACAGTTGATGAAGATGATATGAAACGGTTGTTCAATGTTTGCACAGTAATTGAACTTTGAAGGTACTTATCGAATGTTAAAAGTCATAGAAATGACAAAGAATGCTTTTCAAAGAGACGCACTGAACAATTATATTATATTCTCTCTCTTATTAATATTTGTCCACCATCTGAGTAGCATGAACGGCTTTTTTAAACAATTATTTTAACAAACATCTTGCAAAGAAATGCAAGCAAAAGTCAGCGTACAGTTTTGAAAAGTTGTCAATGCTTCCACTCTGCGATGAAGCGACTATATATGGTATACACTTTCATTCGAATTGTTACCGGATATCAAAATTGGTTCGAGTTAGGATGCATAAAAAATTAACAATTTTAACAAATTTATCGTGCGTAATCATAAACATCGGAGACTACGGTCAATAAATCGCCAAGGTTACGATCAAACAAATAACACGAATCACTATCTCTCAAATAACTTTATCGACGATGAATGTTCCTTACGTCGTCACTTCGGACACAAAGAAATATTTCATTGCCTGACCACAGATTAAAGACTCGTCTCAACATAAAATACCTCTCAGATCTACTTGTAATACAATGATAATTCTGCAATTTTATAGCCAAACAGCTTGTCTAGCAGCGCAGATATCTCGGGTGCGTTGCGATTCGAAAATAGTTAAACCGCATTCAAACCGCAACGACAACTGCAATGGCAACATGCATGTACCAGCAGTCAGCTCGTTAAGCTTCCTTCGGACCAACCATACCAGTCAGTCGTTCGAGATAGCAATTACATCTATTTCCCATGTTATACGGCCGCCATGATGCTCAATGGTGTGGCAGTAATAGCTCATCATATTAGCCAACTCTGCCTGCAGGCTATCGCAACTATTAGACAAGTGCACAAGGCAATCGTTTGCTGCGCTTAAGGACGCTTTGACACTGCGGTAAACAAGTTTTAATTTATCTGTGCCCACATAACATCCAGCATTTGTTGGCAACAACAAAAACCCAAATAAGGCAATGAAACGAACAAGCTCTAGAGCCCCATCGGCCAAAATCCCGGCCGCACAGCAGAGTCCAATGCGGCGACTGCGCACAACAAATCAAATCGGTACGGGTGTACATAGGAACGTTTAGAGCCCGGAACGCTGTTGGCCTGCATCTGTATATGGGTTTTTATATTATATTATTAATTTAAAGCCATGTTATCGGTCGGTTGTTCATCTCCTTGGATGAATTCGCGTCAGGTAGGACTGAAAGCCTCTTCTTAGCCGCGTGGCCAACTTGTTCTCCGTCCCGGATTGATTCTGCAGTCATCATCCCTTCCTTCTTTTTTGTTGGTTTATCTGAGTCGGTTGTCCGTTTGTATTTTATAGTTTTGCCATCATTTCTGGCCTTTACAAGATCGCTTTTATGCGATCGCTGATTGGCGACGCTTATCATAGTAACCGCCGCAGCGTGCCGTGCTGTGTCGCTGCATCCACTTCACAGAGCAAAGCTGTTTTAATGCCTTCTCCCATCCGAGTGTTATGCTACGTTCGCCGATGACGATTATGGACTGACTGACATTGCTGAGCAATCTGCTTGTAAATTTTATTGTTTGACCGCGGTGATTGAGAACGCTCCTCTTGGCGATCTCGTGCATTCTTAATAGAGATTCTAATGTTGGATGGCTCGTTTTTATGAAGGCAGCGAATTCGGTAAGATGTGGCGCGACCTCTGAATGCCCTCCGCAATTATGGTGAAATGCGAGTGATCGGGCTCGGGGAATGGAAGGCACTCGCTGGATAAATGCGCGGAATGGCATGCTATAATTTAATCCGCTAATTGCTGATCTCTGGACACAGGTGTGGACTACCACAGAGAGTTACCTGTGCGCGCAATATACCATCGGGTGATGGCACACTTGGTCGATGTTCAGTGAGTACATGTACATATGCGCGATTCATAAACAAATTTTAGGATTGAAATTTGCTAGTGAAAAGTATTCGACTATGTACAAATTTACCAAGTGTTTCTGCTTTTAATTGTTAACAGTTACTTGAGTTGGAATTAAAACGCGGATTGTCTTTGGCAGATGTCGGCATTGAACTTTCACTTCAGTGTTTATTTGCTTTTCTTGTTAATGTTCACAATTATTTGCAAATCCGTGATAAATACGTTTAGAGTACAACGACAGGGCACAAGTATTGAATTCAATCTGGCATTTTTCATAATAGCGACAGAAATGGAATGAATTCAGCTAGCAATAAATAGTTACTAAATTAGTTATACTACTAAATACAAGCGATGGAATAGTTAGCATTAGCAAAATTAGTTCACGACAAATTTCGCTATGCTATATTTATGCAGTCGGTTGTGAGTTGTATAACATGAACACACAGCTAAGGAGGGGAACGAAAGCTCAAAAGATACATTATGAATATTGTGTACACACTTACAACTTTTATATATATTTTCCCTTTAATTAGCTCCACTGCTCTAGCTTGATACTCATTTCATTGAACGGAAAGTGAACACTAATGTTCCTTCTTCTTTTGGCATTAGCAACGTAATTTGTTATGAATGTACATTCGCGAATTGTAGTTGTTTCAGCAAATTTATATTTTTGACGGTGTGAAATGAAATAGCATCAGGCAAAATATGATATGTGAATTCAAATAGCTTTACTCCACTTCTTAATGATTTTTCATATTAATTCAGCGTTAGCATTTCACTAAGCGCTAGAAATGAAAAACATCACATGCTAATTAAATAAATCGATTGATTCCATCGCTACCACTTACATCATATTCCAAAAACCCTCAAACGATACACATATGTGAATAAGACGTACTTTAACGTTTACTTAGTAACAAAGACATTTGTATCTTGATCGTATGCAAATATAAAATAGGTGATTGGTTTCTAATCTCTAAAACTTTTTTAAGAACAAGTATTAAATTTAATGTAACGTTGGAAAAACATGTTTGTCAATAAAAATGTCTTTACCAAACACGACTGATGGTATTGATAATTCACAAAATATTAACACATTGCAATTGCTCTGACCACTCGTGTGAGAACAATAGCACGCACAACACGAGTGGTTGCTGAGAAGCAAGGCCCCGGCCCTCTACGGGCTGTAGCGCCACTTATATTATTATTATATTAATTGCTCTGACCAGTATTGTCTTGTATGCGCAAAAATGGAATTCCCTTAAATTTGTGTTATAAACATATTTCGCAAAAATTAAATTTGACAAGCAAGATTTAAGCACAAACAATTTTAATTCGTGCTAAATGGAATAAATTCGTGTAAGAAAAATTGAAAATATATAAAATTTTCAAACCGTGTAAAAACAGAATTACATGTACTGTCAAATTCGTTTCTAAATTCAGTGAAAGAATTGTAATATAATTAATACAGCACTGCCGACAAACTGATCATGAGACTAGGAGCACTTATTATGGCGCCCAAAAATGTCAGCGGGCTTTTGTAGATTGTTTAGCAGCAGGCAATTTTAAAAAATAATATTTAAAAAAACAATAACACATGTCTAGCAAATGAATTGAAGTTTTCGAAAAAGTTCGCATTAAGAATTTAAATTCATTAAAAACCGGTATTGCTATAACAAGACATAAAGGGAAAGTGTGACGTGAGTTCTAATATATCGTGAGTCCCCTGTCGCTAGATTTTCATATTGCTTGGATACCAAGGCTTTTCGGACACTAAGTTGAGTCTGCTGATCTTTATATGATCAACGCTTTTCTTCAATAAGTTCCACAGCAGTTCCATTTAATTATTGAATCAATACAAACTGCTGAAATTCGATTCCAAAAAAACTGTTTATTTCCATTTAAAGTGTATAATATAAAATAGCGTAGAAATGTCCAAATATTCTTGCAGCCCACGAAATTCTACCGAGCGGTTACTGCTGTAGTCAGCTTAACTATGTTTTTTTTATATTGGTGTCGATGTCATCCGAAATTAGTAAAATGACAACTACATCAAATGCTAAACAAGTGTATTACTCCTTTTGCAATTTTGTACACACGCCGAATCCAATATAATGTATTTGTTAGTACATAGTACGTTTTTGTTTGCGTTCCGAGTTCGTTTCATCAAGTTGAACCATTTTCCAGCTACTGTCAAAGATCAAAAAATCAAAGAGGAATTTTTATTTCTATATATCTAAGAACGAACTCAGTACGGCTTTGTTAATAATTGTACTTAGCCCTTAAAAATGTACTTAAAAGGTGAAATTGTTGTATGGTGGGAGGCGTTGGGGTGCACACAGTATATGAGAGAGTAAAACCCATCTGTCTCTGTATGTCACTTTCTATTCTAATGTGTCTATCAAATGAATACATTTGATTGAAATGATTATCCAGCCCTGACCTAGTGGTAGATTAGAGGGACAATCACTCAATTCAAAGTATTTGTTATTTTGCAAGAAAAGCCAAATTCAGCAGAAAAAGTCCAAATAAATGAATAAATGATATAAAAAGTGACAGGAACGCATTGCAATGAAAAACATTATATGTACACACTTATTTGTGTATTTTTGGAGATGAGTCTTCCGTTCTCTGCGACCTACACAAGTGACTTGTGCTGATATACTTGCGAGTGGAAGTACCAATAATCTAACAATTTTTTTCAGTGCTTGTGACAAGGAGAACAAAGATAAAATATGGGCAACCAACATCGGCTTTCAAATGAGCCTTATTTCACAATAAATTCATATTTGCAAAGCGCTCAATTACATATGTAATTTATTGAGCGAAAAAATTATCATTTCATCCATCAATCCCAAAAAAGAACTTCGGTTTTGTGATAAGTAAAGCTGAAAAATCGTATCCCATTAACGTTTTTCAAATACAAATTGTATGTTCAAATACCAAATTGTTCACGAAGCAATCAAACCAAAATTAAACTACGCTATCATCTCTGAACCAGAAAAATCCAACGGAAACACAATGGAGACAACATACAAAAAAGAAAAAATAATGCCAACGATATAGCAAGATTCCCGTGCATAATACCGCATCCCAAGTAGAAGCCATTGTAGCAAACATGGCGTGCAAGATAAATTGAGGGTCCTGGCATTGGCGCCTTAAGTCTTGTTCATATTATCCGCACAGAACATGGCCAACTTCTCGCTGGCTGCTGCTGCTTCTGCTTCTGATATTTGCACTCGATGACAGGTCTCCTTCCGATTCACCATCATCATCATCATCATGATCATTATTATCCTCATCAGTCGGTCGTTCATGCCGCCACTGTAGTCGTCCTTTCGATTGTTTTCACCACTGTCCAACCAGATTCTTCGTATATACTGTCGTTGATGCCTCAGGAATCATCAACATGGTAGTGGTTACCCAAGAAGCGCCTGGCCTGGAGCTCATTGCCTCCAAGCTCATGCCATACCGTCGTCCACAGCTATACACACTCGTAACACCAAAGCAGACGTTTGTTTCGTGCGATCAAATCGATGCCCACAAAGTAGCATGTTTCAGAATAAATTGGTGGCGTTTTCAGATACCGATAAGCTGGGCAAAAACAATCAGAACACCGGTTCATCGGGGCCCAAAGGAATGGCGGTGGAAAACTATATGGCCATTATCTCACTTTGAAATTTCTTATTCGCTCGATATGTGTTCCTTGGTGGTTGGGCAGTATTTTAACGTATTCCTTCTGCACGTTCCTCTGACCTCCTTCTGCTTGCGCTTCATCCAGTCGCGCCGTGTTCTGCTGTTGCCTTGACTTCTTTCCTCGAAAACTCCTCCAAGAGACAGAGCGGAAAATAACGTTAAAAAAAACACAAAAACGTATGGAAGCTAGGCCTTGACTTCTGTTGGACTAACAATACAAACACAATGCAAACTTTTTTTACTTACCGTCCCCGAGGATAACGAAATTCTAATACAAAAGGAAAACAATTGGATGACATCCGGTACTTATGCTTTTTTATGTCTTCCGTGCAACAATGTGAATGGCAAAGAATCTTAGCCCCACGGTTGCACGTCCCAGGATAAACTTAGTCCAGCGAATGCTATAGCTTGTGTGAGAGAGAGAGAGAAGCGGGCCTATTGTAGACAGTTAACCTTTTTGTGTGCGTAATCCTGGAAACTACTTTAAGCACCATGTCGAGGGCGTTACGATTAAGATTCAGATTTGGAGCATCGGTCTTGCCGCTGGTATGCATGTTTAATTGTGACACAAAAGGGTACACATTTCGGGTGAAATAAACCTTTGTACACTCATTTATGAGTTGTCCAACAACATGAACAAAAAAACTTGCTGGGGACAACTTTTGACATTTATTTCGATGTCCAGTGTTGGTGGTTGTTGTGGGCAGGCCCTAATTTTTTATATACATACGGCGGTACATCTTTGCACGGGAAGCCCATAACAAAGGGATTACCTCTGTTGGAGTATATTTTACACAGAACGAGTAAAGTAAGTAGGTTGCTTCCAGTTTTTCTAATTTTTGTGTGATCTATTCAGGTTTTGAAAGTGATACACAGACGCATTGCCGGATGATTTGAATACTGGCTTGCCTAATTGGGATTATTCCTTAGTCATGTATGTACGGATGGGTCTACGATCCTTAAAAACGCATCATGGGAGATTTCTATAACACCTTGGACTACGGGGACAAAGTCTGTAGCTACGATGGTACTCAGAAATAGCAATGCCTCAAAGCACAGCTTCCACGACAACAGACATCGAACTCCTGACTCACGAGCTTTTGGCACAACGCGTAATATGTTGATAAACATTAGATTTTATTGCAAATTTATTCTTGGATGTCCGAACATTCAGTAAAACATATATCAAATCTGATAATTTCACTCATAGCTGCTCTGTTCAGATCTTGACTGTCGCAAAAGATGCATCAGCCACCATGAATGAATTCAGATATAGGTCGCCTGAGCACATCATAAATTGTCAAGACCTAATATGAGCGTGGTGGCCCGTGACGTTGCTGGTATGTGCGTCGACCCCAAACCCGATGTCGTAGGTTTGATTCCTGCTCTGTGTGCCCCACCTCTTTCGAGTCACTAACAATGCTCAAAGAGTACTTCCTGTCTAGAGAACTCTTCTCAAACTGCCCGTTCAGAGTCGCCATAAAACTGTAGGTCCTTTCAACTCGTGAGAAAACAATAAATGTGCGTGCACAACATGAGTGGTTGCTGAGAAGCTAGGCCCTGGCCCTCTACGGGCTGTTGCGCCACCCATATTATATATAAGATGGTCATCTAAAGCGAGATGCCCTCCAGAATGCCTTCGGCAAGAATTCTGATGTATGACGGAGAGTGTTGGAAGAATAAAACATGTGTGAAAGTATGCGACTTGATGACACTAAAAGAGGAACAAGAAGAATCAGAAGTTAGGAATATATCTCTGCTCCTCTGTGATATCGGCGATTCGGGGAGTAATCATAAAATTCAAAACTTCCGCAGCAGACTAGAGGAGGGGCACTGCGGCTTTTCAAAACTAGAACCCAGCTAGATCCGATAATCTAATTCCTTGTACCTTCCATATCGACTATTGTCTGCGAGGAAGATGAAGACGTTGATGTAGTGTGCTTGGTAAGGATCTATAGACTATACCCCCAGGTCATGGTATTATGCTTTGCAAAGATAGGAAAAGGCACAAGGATGGAGGACGTAAGATAACTGTAGATTGATGACTAGAAGCAGCACGCGCGGAGCTGTTACGTGTGGAAGGCAACGTTAATTCCGGCTCTATCCTCCATGAGTACCTGGACTCACAAGTAGAAGAAAAAAAAATACTACACTTTGATCTGAACCACTCGCGCAAAGGATTGTAGTCAGATACCTGGGGATCTGGCTAGATCAGTATCTATATTTTAACAAACATGTAGATGCTGCTCTGGCCAGGGCCCGAGGCGCTTTCGCACTTACAAAGAGACTGTTTTACAACAGCCAACTCGATGCAAGGGTAAAGGTAATCTGCTACACGCCCTCATTAGGCCAATGCTCACCTATGGCTGTCCCGTGTGGTTCAATGTGAGCGCAAGCTTAATGGAAAAGATTCAGTTGTTTGAGAAGGCTTGTCTTAGGGCTTGCCTTCGCCTTTACAGAACACCAGAGTCCCAGTACAGAAAATTCTATTCCAATGGGGTTTTATACAACAGGGCGAACCTGATACGAGTGGACAATTTCCTAGTGAAGTTGATTCGAGGCCACACTGCGAGGGCGATGAACTCGGTTAATAGCTTGATCTCTGGGGCTTAGTACCCCAATCCACAGTACCACGAAAGGGTACGTCACAGTGGCTTCGTCCCACCAGAAGCATTTCTCCACTTAGACATGTGCGGTCTGTTACAAGATATGAATGCGGTACCGCTCATTATTCACATAGCCAGATCAACTGTGGATGGGCGACTCAACCACGACCGTTCCGTCGCACAACGAGCTGAGGGTGATCTCCTCCGCTTTAGTATGGCGGTTTCAAGTCGTGATAAGAGGGATGTGGCGTTGCAACATCGTAAGTTCTGGTGGCTGAGAGAGGGAACTCCCTCGTCGAACCCTTTAGACCCAGGTTAGAATGGGCAGTACAGATCTCCTCAAAAGGAGTAGTCGGTCAGTGTCTTGCAGCGGAAATTGATCCAGCTACCTATGGCCGACTTACAGACTTAGTGTAAGAGAGTTGTAAGCTGTACATAAAAATGTATAAAAAAAAATACAATAAAAAAAATATATGTATATACAAAAAAAATAAAGACTCTTAGTATACACATTTGTACACTGAGTGTACGCATGTGTATTCAAATGTACATAGGTTAGGTGCACACATGTATATATGTGCTTATAGTATTATACACGCATGTATGCATGTTTGTATGTTTAGTTAAGGTAGACTTAAGTTATTTTAAGGTAGTATGTAAGTTAGCACTTAAGTTTTAACAAAAAAAAAAAAAACGTTCACTTATTAAGTTTTTTCTTTAAAATTTTTCTTATAATAAGTTGTACAGATAATGAAGTAGTTAATTAAATGAAATGTAACGACCGAACCTTACATTTCATTTAATTAACTACTTCATTATCTGAAAGACAATAGATTAAGATTAAGTTTAGCTTAGAGTGCCCGCCGAGAGTCAGCAAGTTGAAATATAGAACAAGTGTACGTCCAACTAGTTTTAAGCATTTTTGTCTAGTACGTAAGTTTGTTATAAATTCAAAATTTTTCTCTGTTTTTGTTTTCTGATAAGCTTACAAATATTTTGATTAATTTCATCAATTGTTGTATTTTTTTTCTCAGTAGCAGTTCCTATCGTATATTGTTTCTGTGAGTCTCAATTTTCGTAGCACACCTATGTTAAGAAGAAAACGGAACGTATACGGAGCTAAGCATATCGAAAGAATGCATATGTGCAAGCCTACATGATACCAACCGGTATTTGAAGTTTAGGTATTCCACTGTCATCAAATCAAATACCATTGCCTTCTAGACTTAATTTCTTTCCTCAAAGTAAAATTGGTAGTAACATCGGTTATTTGATACATAATCAGACATGCTCACGTATTTATTGTTCTTCCTCTAGCTGGATGGACAATGTTGACAAACTTTTTTTTTCTCTTGTGAGTAGGTGTGAAAACCTTCATGTATTCGAAACGTAGTCGGATGCTCATCAAATAAAATCTCCACCTTCTGGTTGCCTACCCGTTCGAAAATGATCGTATCATCATCAAAGTTCATTTTATCGGTGTTATGAAGTTATTTTCGGATTTGATGTCTTCTAGAGGCGTTTTATTTACTCTTCCGTTAGTTTTAATAGTTTTATGATGAAATTTAATATGCGATTCGAACACATTTACCATGAGTCTCAGGTATACAATAACGTTTTTCATCGTTAATTTGATTGTAATTTGTGACTGCGTTACTTTCAAATTTGATTTGGGACTATAAGTTCCAATTGCAGTTTTTGTTTATTGTTTACTGGTGATACGTTGTCTATTTTTGTGTATTCTTAATGCACAAACTCGAAATAAATATTTTGTAAATTTATGAATTATTTTAATTATATTATTTTAAAAAATAGTGTTCTGAAATTTCTTGTTGTGTCTTCGTTTTTGCACAATTATTTGCAGCTGAATATATGTTCTGTATTAGTTGAGGTTTGAAGACATTTCTTAAATGACAGAGCACGTAAACGGACGCAATTCGTTTGTGTGATTGTTGTAGGAACCATGAGTCCAAGATACGTATACAATATATTGATATCTCACTGTATCCGAAGCATCTATCTATTTGTCTAAAATCGCCACGTAGATTTCTGTACAGAGTTTTTGTTGTATGTCCTGGACGAGTGTGCGTAAGCTATATAAATAACAACCTTATACAATAGCTGTGTCGATAGCTTAGGCGTTTCCCGTACTATACCATTTTTTTTAATTTTAAATTAATTTTTATTATATAATTCACAATGAGCAGACAAAAATGCTTAAAACTAGTTGGACGTACAACGTACTATACCATACCGCTGATGAAATGAATTTCATGCAATTCTGGGGAAAATACAGGCCAGTTCGACAAAGAATCAGACGGAGTGGACATATAATGGGAATGGATAACTCAAGAGATCTCTGAAAGTGTTGAGTTGTAATAAGGACCTACATCACCAACTCTTGCCACATCAGCACCAAATGTCAGCCGTCTGAGTCCAGTAAAAGCGGGCCAGTAACAGATGAAGTGCTCCATAGTGTCGTCACAGAGGGTTTAATCGCTAAGACCCAGCACACTTAGGTGTTTAGCGAGGGTGTAACGACCCGTTAATAAGTCGTCTGCAGTATGTTTTGTCAAGAGATAACTAAAATCTGCGAATTTATTTGCTACCTCCGGTTGTGCTCTCGAGGGGTCCAATCCTCGATAGAAGCCCCAATCAAGGACGTGGGCAGTTCGAACGCGGGTTCGGGTCCTGAGAGAACTCATTTCCCGTGATCTAGTTTTTAATTTTAACCCAGACTATAGCCGGAAGATCAAGATCAGAAATGATTTGCATTTAGGAACTATACTGGAAGTGGTTAAAAGGGTTGTGTAAGGCCCACATATATTCAAATACAATCTTTAAAAACTCAACTCAATAAGAGCTGTGAATTTAGCTCATCTTAGAATATCTGAGAACATGAACGAACTTGTAGTAGAACGAAAACCGGCTCATAAACTAATACTGACGATCGTCTGACGACGTCGTTTGGTCAATTGTATCGCTTCAAGTATGACTAAAATAATTGAATCATCTAGCTAAAAACGTCATTTTGGACGGTTCATTAATCATTTGTATAACTCATTGAACTGTTAAATATTGACGACGATTGAAGGATTTCTGTTGAACGATAATTATGTTACAATTGTTTCATACTTCGTTGTTGATGTTTTTTTGGGTTTGTTTGTTAAATGTTAATACAAAATAAGAATCTTGAAAAAAACTGCAACGGCATTAGATCAACTGTTATAAATGCTAAAATCATTGGATCCACACATGCCTTGGAAACATTCCAACGAAAGGGCATTTTTCGGTAGAGGATTCACCGAACTAAACCATTATTATTGCCTTCTGGCAAAAACATGTGGCATTGTGAGTATCCTCTTGAGCCTTGGTTGATCACATGCTATAGACCATATAAATACCCAGCTGAGATACACTTCAATCAAATTCATTCTAAGGCAAGATACTTAACAGAAAGATGTACTGCAATTTAAATACCTTTGTCTTCATAAATGTATTTTTGACTGTTCCGAATGTAGGGTTATGGTCGATGAATAATCTTAATGGAAGAAAGTAACAATAGGTAAAACTTTAGCGAAGTTGCTATTTTTGCTAAAGTTTGCATTTGCAGCCGCGTTTGCACAACATATGCGCATATCTTCACACTATGGACAACAATATATCCTGTTCAGGACGCCGTTGTATAAGGCTTCGGCGGATACAAAAAAGAATTGGCGAAAGTTCTCTATTGTTGGACGACACGGGCAACCACTGGCGCAAAGGCTTGTTATCAGATACCTGGGGATCTGGCTAGCTTAGTATCTATATTTTAACAAACATGTAGATGCTGCTCTGGCCAGGGCCCGAGGCGCTTTCGCCCTTACAAAGAGACTGTTTTACAACAGCCAACTCGATGCAAGAGTATAGGTAATCTGCTACATGGCCCTCATACGGCCAATGCTCACCTATGGTTGTCCCGTGGGGTTCAACGTGAGTGCAAGCTTGATGGAAAAGATTCGGGTGTTTGAGAGGGCTTGTCTTAGGGCTTGCCTTCGCTTCTATAGAACACCAGAGTCCCAGTACAGAAAATTCTACTCCAATGAGGTCTTATACAACAGAACGCACCTGATACGAGTGGACAATTTCCTGGTGATGTTGATTGGAGCCATACTGCGAGAGCGATGAACTCGGTTAATAACTAGATCTCGGGGGCCTACTACCCCAATGCTCAATATCACGAGAGAGTACGCGGCAGCAGCTTCGTCCCTCCAGAAGCATTTCTCCACCTAGACAAGAACAGCCTAATACAAGACGTAAATGCGGTACCGCTCATCTACCACATAGCCAGGTCTACTGTGGATGAGCGACTCAACTACGACCGCTCCGTCGTACAACGAGCTGAGGAAGGTGTCCTCCGTTTTAGTACGGCGGTATCGAGGCGGGATGTTAGGGATGTTGCTAAGCAGCACCAAAAGTTCTGGTGGCTGGGGAGCGAGGGAACTCCGTCCTCGAACCCTTTAGACCCCGGGTAGTTCAAACCCCGAGTGGGGAGTTGTCGCGCTCTGTCTTGCAGTGGATTGGATATTTATCTATAAGCTTTAACCTATGACCGACACACATAAATTAGAGTAGTATAGGGTAAAAAAAAACAGAACAATATGTACTTGTGTACTCATGTGGGTACTTATATGTGTATATTAATGTATATATTTGCATGCATGGATATATACATGCGTATATTAGTTTATATATGTGTGTGTGTATATGTGTGCATGTTTAGTTATTAAGTTTAGTTTAAGGTTATTTTAAGTTAGTGTGTAAGTTAGAATAAGTTTTTATCTAAATCATGGTCAGTTATTTAGTTTTTTTTCCAAATTCTTAATTTTAAGTTGTTCTGTCACATTGAATTATATAAATATTGAAATTTAAGTTTTAAGTCGAAAGACATAGTTTAAGATTAAGTTAAGCTTAGAGTGCCCGCCTAGGGACAGTAAGTTAGCATAAGAAGGATTGTACGTTCAACTAGTTTTAACCTTGTTTGTCTTGTATGTAAGCGAATTATGAATTTATAGATAAAACTGAAGTTAAAAAAAATGGACAACAATATTAGATAACGAACTAAGCTATGATGAATGGAAAAAAAATGAGACTACCATGCCGATTGTGGAACTCGCGGGATCGAGTCAGTTGACCTAACTATATACAATAGGCCCGTTCCTCTTTCTCCCGCAAAAGCTATAGCATTCGCCGGACTAAGTTTATCCTGGGACGTGCTAAGTTAACTTATGGCACTCCAGTCATTAAGTGAAAAGAAGTTCTTTTGTAATCAACATTCATGTATGCACCTTTCATTCAGATTTGTAAAGCATTCAGGCTGACTAAAGCAGCATTAAGATATGTTATACTGAAGAAAATACTGACACCTAAAGTAAGATCCACATCCTCGACTCCGAAACCTAAGATCGCAGCATGTTTAGGTTACTGGCGGAGGATGAATCTTAGACCAGTTCTGACAAGGACTTTGAAGTTGGAAATATGCGAATGAGAAAATTTTCCCTCCGCAGTCAGTCCGCCGAATTCCATAATCGGCACGTACAAATAGATATTTCTTTGTAGATTCATTTTCTATGTCACAATTAATGTATATAACACAATCGTTTGACCGAAGGTCGTCTTAAATAGATATGGTTATTACTTACTTATAAGGCCGGCGACCCATGAAGGTTTGGGCCTGAGCATTTGTTGCCTTCCATCGGTGACGGTCCTATGCCTGCTGCTTGCAGTAATCAATGCCAAGCTGTCTTGCATACCCGATGACTTGGTATCTATACCGGAGGTTCGGTCTTCTTCTCCTTCTCGAACAGGAAGCTCGGATTCGAAGACCTTCTTTGCTGGAGCGCTGTTGGCCATTCGCTCGATGTGGTCGAGCCAGTGTAGCCGACGGATTTTTGCCTTCCGGACTACATACACATCCTGGTGCAGCTCTTAGAATTCGCGGTTGTGTGTTCTTCTCCATTCACCTCACCCAAATAACCGACGTCGAATTTTTCTATTCAAAGCACCAACAATCAGCTCTCCAGTCTTGTATCGTTTTTGACCAGCTTTCAAATCCATAAAGCAGGATTGACAAAATAATAATCATGCAGAGCACGATTTTGGTCCTTCGAGTGAGGAGTTGCGAGCCCAGTTGTTTTGACAAGCCGAAGTAGCATCGGTTGCCAAGAGCGAGTCTCCCTCGGATCTCCACTAAGAAGTCAGTCGTGGAGTCTACCATTGGCTCGAGTTGAACAAACTCCTTTACCACCTCGAAATTGTAGCTGTCGATTGTTATGTTTTGGCCTACAGCATATATTTTGTCTTGAAAGACATGTTTTACTCTTAAAACATGTAAAACATGCTCTGCTTGTTCATTGTAGGACTTTGATAACCAAATAAATTATAACTGATTATGCCAAGTCAAGTCACAGTACCGCCAAGGACATTTTTTTATATGTGATATTCTCGATATATCCAAAACACCAGTCTTCATCCTTTTTAAAATTGTAGATAAGAACATAAGCATGTTATGCAAGTTATCAATAATAACTTTGGTAATTTAAGACATCAACCAAACGACCAACTGCGACTGAATACCTTTGCAGTGGATAAGTTGCGGTGTGCAGCAGCCAAGGAATGTAATTTCGCAATCGACCAAGTTAACAACATGCATTGACCTCTTTGTTCTGTGAGCAGCGAGTTCGTTGTCAAATGAAATTAGCGAATCAATCGAACGGATACAAAATTCCTACCCTTGCTATGTGATCACACGCGGACCGTACTTGTATGCATGTCTATCGAATGTGATTGACACTGATGCAAACCGATCGAGCGATTGATTTCAACTCGGGCGCTATATACAAGTGTATCTAAATTTTTGCATTTGCCAAACAGCACAACAAAAGTTCGCCCATAGGCCATAGCGCGCTGCCTTTGGTGTGCTGTGTGCCGTGTGCTGTGTACTGGTAAATGAGATGTAAGCTCGTTGGCTATTTGTGTTAAGCAAAATATTCACCAACGAATTCGAATCGAATCAAACGTGAATTGCCCACAACCGTTGGCAGGGCGGAAGAAGAGAGCGCTTTGTAGTTCTTGGAATGTATCAACTCGCTTGTCTATTTTTACTCAATCTTGCTGCGCATTGTTAAACTTGATGAAAGCGCTGGCATCACCAAATGTCAAACCTCGGTATTCGAGACGGAATCCACCTGACAACACATATCACGGATCGTTCAAAATTAATCATCACGTCAGGCAATCAAGTTGACACTGAAGGCACCCCTGCACCTGATGACATCCGATTTTGATTAATGTCAACCCAAGGAAACATTAATTACTTAGTTTTCGGGCAAATGTCACATTCGTTAAGTGGTTTACGCCTTACCCTCGGATGCAGTCGATCTACATACATTTAACATATGGGCATACTGTGCATGCATGTGCATCGGGTAGACCACGGAGCATGAGCGGCGCAGCCCATTTAATCATCCTGCAATTTAGGTATTCTCGTGGGGGAAGTGGATATCGCGTGTCAACTGGCGGGGCTGTCGACGCCGCTGCTCTAATTTATATATCGGATCGAGATTGCTGCAACGCAGTGATTAATCTAAATTTATCTTCTGCATCGATGCTATCTTTGGAATTGGAATAATTGCGGCTTGTAGTACTCTTCCAGTGTTCACTGGTGGAATTTTCTGATTTAATTTACTGATATTGATTTGAAATTATTCATTTTCGATAAAATGTGGATGAAAATTCAACAACAATCCACTATCTGGCGTGGATTTTTAGTAAAAAAATTGTCTATTATTTGTGGATCTATTTTAACGTTTGATGATGATTTTGTTGGATTTCGAAGCGTTGACAAGCGACTTATGCAGGCACAGGCGTCTGCACTCTGTCAATGAACTCCTATCTCTCACCTCCCCGTGGTGAAATCCGGGAGCCGAGCACCTTCGACTGTAGATGGGGTACCCCCGTGGGACGTCATTGGCGGCTACAAACGAGAGAGGGGGAGAGTGGATGAGTCTGTATCAGGGCTCATCTTCTTTACGGATGGCGGCGGAGGAGCTTATCATCAGATTAGCCAACGGCGACATCCAGAGCTACCTGGTACACCCCCTTTTAGAGCTACCCTGACATATTCGGAGCTCAGATCTAAAAGGTTGCCTTCAAGGTCATATCGGGATTTTGGAGTAGAGTTGGCGGCGGAAGAACCCTATCATGTAGGGTCAACGGCGCCACTCACAACCTCAGCGAGGTTACCGATACCGGAGTCATTCGGACCCTTCGCCCAAGGGTAAAATAAATGGGCCTGGCCTCCCAGCTGGGGGTTGTGCGTGGGGTTAACGCCCTCACCACGTAAAAAAAATTGTTCAGAGACGACTAATTGCCTCTGATACTGACCGATCTACTTCAATACTAGAGGCACGATCTTCCAGAAGTCCGTGCAATTGTTAGCATACGCCGATGACATTGACGTGATGGCTTTTGCTTACATTGAGGCGGAAGCGGCTAAAATGGGTCTGGCGGTGAATGAGGGCAAAACGAAGTATATGCTGTCCTCAAAAAGGACATACAACATCGACGTCTTGGACAGAGCGTCACAATGGGCAGCTATACAAATAACATCAGTACCGAGATCAAGCGTACGATAACTCTTACCAACCGCTGTTTCTTCGGGCTCAAGAGGCAATTGAGTAATAGAGCCCTCTCTCGAAGAACCAAGTTGACTTTATGAGACCCTGATCATCCCAGTCCTGCTATACGGCGCGGAGGCATGGACAATCTCGAAAGCTGATGAGGAAGTCCTTGGTCTCTTTGAGAGAAAAGTTCTACGCACGATCTTTGGTCCTGTTTGTGTTGGGTTCTGGAGGAGAAGATTCAATCACGAACTGTACGGGCTGTACTGCGACATGAGCCTAGTTAGGCGTATACGGATCCAACGCCTACGGTAGCTAGGTCATGTAGAGCGTATGGACACTACAGCTCCGGCCCGAAGAATATTCGATTCCGAACCTGTCGGGCAAAGCAACAGAGGACGCCCGCGTTTAAGGTGGCGCACCCAAGTAGAGAAGGACCTCAACCAACTTGGTGTGCGAAACTGGAGACAGCTAGCCAGGGATCGCGCTAGTTGGAGAGGCATGTTGGTTGAGGCCCAGGTCCACCCCGGACTGTAGCGCCACACAATTAAGAAGAAGATGATTTTGTTAACATTTCGAATTGTCTAAACTGTTATCAATTTTCCATTTGATATTTTTTTAAAGTTCCCAGACCAGAACTTCCCTGACAACGGCGCAGATATATCTGCAAGAAAGGTAAAAGACCGACTTACGTCTGAGTACCTAGTTAGAGTAAATATTACGTCCCATTTAGATACAATTTGCACCCATTGTGATTCCACTTTCCAAAGTTGCCTAGGCTTAGTAATGTGCAACTATTTTAAAGGACTTTTTAAACATTCGCTTCAACTTCATTCTTTGGAAGGAAGGAACCAGGATCCACACGAGTAGAGTGGTTTGTTAATTTAATGTGTTTCCGATTGATAAGAAATGGAAACCAAGTTTTAGGATTTAGTACAGACGTTGTGAGTTACACTTCGAGATACATTCTGCTGACTATGCAAAGAAGAATTATGACAACTGTTGCTGTAGGTGTAGCATACGCTGATTACCATTATGTGAGAGTACAGCGAGCTATTTATCAGGCATATGGTGGCATTGACAACGCAGCGGCTAAAATCGGATTAGCGGTGAAGGAAAAAACAAAGTATATTTATTTTGTCCTCACGAAAGGACATACCATATCAAGGTTCATATCGCCTTGAGCACCCGTTTCTTAGGTGGCGCAACCTAGTGAAGAGAAGCAGACTGAGGCGAGACAGTGATCGCGTTTGTTGGTTGGGTCCCAGGTAGTTTTTACATACCTGCCATCTTGTGCAAGATGTCGATGGAAAATTCTCTTTACTTTAGACACAACAGAGACCTTCAAACTAAAAAGAAAAGTTACTGGCATGGAGTTGCGATGTCCTGTGATTTTTTCAAACATCACGTTAAAAAGATCTAGAAAAACTCAGAGTACGTCAAACCAACCAATGCAAGGACCGAGATCAAAAGTAAAAGGATTTCAAATCAAGACGATATCCTGCAATTACTACTCAACGGCGCAGATATATCTAAAATTTTAAAGGCGAATACAAAATTACTTGGTCAATCTCGACCGTGTTTTCGTTAATGTCATCTAAAGAAGAAGTTTAACTAGGCCTTACAGTGGCAATGTGGCAATATGGAGTGCCGAACCGTGTGGACTAAGTGTTCAACTGATTACTTAGACATTGATGTGTTAAATGCAAGTTTTACAAATCGGCATTTTCCTCTACTTTATAGAGAAAAAAAACGATAAATTGATATTAGCTTGGTGAGGTATGTACACCAGCATGTTTTTGTTTAAATTATCACTTACTTGTGGTCATTCTGGAACACGAATGTTCCACGTTTCCGTTCACTGGTTGGAAAATAAAAATAAATTATTTTGCAATAATTTGCCATTCACTTTACTTCTTCGTTTTGTTCCCACAGCAAGTCGAATTCATCGCTTTGGGATACCAAATAATTCACAACTCACTGCTCACAGAATTACTACAGTGAAATGAATTAAATAAATCCTACTCATCTGATAAGGATCGAATAAAATGATAGCTATCGGATTCGAAGAGGATCCTTTGAACAGGAGAAGACAGTGACAGATATCAAATTACGAATATGTAATAAAAATTCAAAGAACCAGCATTTGCTTTTTTCAATTTAATAGCAAGCGATCCTTCAGAGCGTGTGTACATAAAAATTAACGTATAACTGATGCAAGGATAATCAAGAACTGATGTTCCATTTTAAACGTTACAAGCAGACACGCGTGTAGTTGTGCCCATCCCAGCACTCACATGCATCTAACTTCGCATTAATGATGTGACTCACAAACGCGATCGGCATCAAATGAAAGGCAATCACAGCCTCCATCAGATGACCATCGACATAAAAATACATGTTTTATATTCACATTATAAAATGGTTATTCTTGTCCTAAAGATACCGCCAGATCCCAGAGATGCCAGTCGCGCTGTGTTGGCGGTAGTGACTGGCGCACCTGCATGCAACCGCAGCCAACCCGAAGGCGATGCCACTGAGCTACCCGGATCACCTAATGATCGCTTATTTCTCGTTCGACATGGAATTCCTTTCATCTGCGGACATTTTTAAAGAAATCGCCTTTAATCACATGCGATCTTTTATATACGTATGTACATACGTATGTACTCGGATACCTACATACTATGCCTGCTCTACACCCCCTTTAGAATTATTTATCGTTACAATATGTCTGCTGATACTGATACTTGTATCGAAGGAAGTAGATAAGTAAACTAGCCATGATCCTGCTCCAAGTGATCATGAAGAATTTTTTGTTAGATTGCTTAGGCAGCGCTGAGGCGCCCGCGCCTTTACAGTACACGATGACATACGAGAGGGCGAAGTGGGCGAGGAGGGTGAAAACGTAATCCAATCCGATCGGTTATGTTTTTACATCAGCAGTGCGCGTCAAACATTTGCATCTGCAAGAACCATGTTGGCAAATCGAATCCGATCCGATTCCAATGAGCAAACCGTAACCGGTGCATGATGGCTGATGTGATGTTGCTCGTCGCGAAAAGGTGTGCAGAATGAACTCCACTTATTATGCAACTCGTGTTCGCAGCACTTGAAACTCATGTCTCCATTAACGTCGTGCAGGATCGAATTACCAACAGCGCCCCGCGCCGCTGGCAATTGCAACCGCCTGCATCTCCCCTCCTCTCAATGGCTACACGTATCTTCCTCTCCGTGGAGCATCGCCACAACCATTGAAACTCAGAGCCTATTCCGTTCACGTGTTCACCGATTACTTATTAGTGCAGTAATTTTCTGCACCACACTATTCGTGTCCTGCCTTAATATTCCTGCAATAATTTACGAAATATTTCCTATTTTCATTTCCTCGAGCAGGAACTCCTCATCCTCAACCGCCTGAATCTGCGATCGCCCTAGGGGCTGTGGTCGAGGCAAATGTTATTGTTATAGCTGACATGAATTTTTTATGCTCCTACACTCGATACAAAATATTAATTCCATGGATACACACATTTTCACTTTCCATTTCTCTCTGTTCGACTGTGGGTGTACATCCTTGGCTGGGGCGGCAGGGTTGTCCGCATTAGTATTCCGCTCGTGCTGGACGCGTATGTGGTCAATCGACGCCGGCAAACTGGACCCACATGGGGGTGCTAAGGGCGAGAAGTGTTTGGGAAAATTTACGATGGGAAAATGAAGTGGGCATATTTTTATTGCTTTGATTAAGTCCGGCAAAGTTTACGATTTATTTTTGTCTTGAGGATTATTAAATTGTATTCATACACAAGGAGAACTTAATAAAGCGTTGCCGATAGTGGGAGAGATGGTGCAGGCTGGTGTTAACATCTAGATAAATTGGAATGAATATAAGAATGTTAACCCTTTTTGTTGGAAGAAGATAAGGTTGGGAAAGAAATGCGGAAAATTTAAATGCAAGTCTCCGTGGATGAGGTGTGCTACATAAGGAATTTCAATTTTGAAATGAACGCTCGTAAAAAAATGTTCACTTGATTGTTTATGAAATTCCAAAAGAATGGTAAATATTTGTGGAACGCGACAGGGGTAAGGTAGTTCATTGGCTGCGTTCCCTGATGTATAAAAATTGCCAGTTCATCACAGTCAGAACATTCGAAGAGTTAGCACAACGTAAATTAAGCAAGATTTACGTAGTCTAATTTTTTGATTTCTGTGAAATTGTTTCGTGGCGCTCCTGACACCACACTTGTCTTTATCTTAATGATTTTAAGAGTTAATTTGTGTAGGTTTGGTCTTTACGACAATTGGTGGTCAGATGTATTTTAACATAAGAAATATATTTTTTCGGGCCAAACTCTGCGGCTTTTCCCGATTGCGATGTTGTGTATGAAAGTGAAATTGCGTAGATTTAAATCACACAGGCATCTGGGGACAATGAAGGCTTATGATTATGAAACTTTAAGAGAAAATACATGCTCTGAGCTTGTTAAATAAGTCAATGGCAAGAACTAGGTGTCGTTCACCTCATTGACTTACGACCTTTAATTTTGCCACGTTCCTGATTTATGGTATCTGTGCTGTTACATGTTTATAGTACCTCCTCGCGTCAGCTACATTCTCCCCCAAAATTATACCTGTTTCCTATCAGGCATGCCACTACTAGTGCCTGATCAACTGTCGACCGTCCTGGACACACTGCTTTAAGATGTCTTGCGTATGGTTTTCTTCCTAAGCCAGGAGGCTAAAATTCGAAGACACTCTTAACTGAAGTATGTCATCGACATGAGGGAGCAGCAGATGATAAATGTTTGCCCTCCGGACTGCATCTACATCTTGGTCATGCACGTAAAGGTCGCGGTCAGTTCTTCTTGAATGCGCATGAAAAATAAATGATGTAGGCCAACATCTGGTCCGCGGAACCCTGGGGGACGCCTTTGATAAATCTTATTGCACTGATAGCGATACAAATTTATTTACTACAATATATGCAAACAATCTAAGTCACCTTTCTCTAAGCAAAAGTGGTAATTCCGTTGGGTATTCAGTGTCAGCCTTTTTGTTCTTCCAGTGATACAGTCCAGGGTGAACCTTGCCCTCAGCCAACACGACTCTTCAGCTGGCATGAACTAAAGCCACCTACCTTAAAATTAGCACGTCAAGATAGTTAAGGTCCTTCTCAACTTGTGTGCGTCATCGGCTTCGTGATCGTCCTATATTGCGTTACCCACTGGTTCGAAGTCTAAGACTCATCGGGCTGGAGCAATGTTGTCGATGCGCTCAACATGGCCTTGCCTACATAGTCGCCTGGCTAGACCCATGTCGATGTGCAGGTTGAATCCTCTTCTCCAGACACTATCAACCCCAAACAATACCAACGATTGAACGGAGAACTTTTCTCTCGAAAAGACCAAGGACCATAGACCAGTATATATGGAAATCTTAACCACCTCGAAGTTGTAGCTGTCTATGTTAACGTTCTGAAAGTCCTTTCTTTACAGCATACACTTAGTGTTGCCCTCATTCACTGCTAAAGACATTTCCATTTCAATACCGGCAAGCGCTTCATTCACATCTCGCTGTGTTCGACCAATCGCGTCAATATCATCCGAGTGTGCTAGCAATTGCACGGACTCTTAAATATAGTGCCTTTTGTGTTGGCGAGTGAGTTTTGCCCGACCTTCTAAGGTACGACATCGCGTCGCTAAAACCTTTTTTTGATATTTAATATCCCTGTGAGTTCGTTACCGAACATCATATAAATAAATAGCAAGAAGAAAACGGCATTGAAAATCCTTTAGGCGATGCTTAAGAGACTTATCCGCCTATAGCAAGCGCAGTTGAAAGAGTCTCCTTTCCTGAGATTCCACTCGTCTGCCATACTTTCCTCTGATCACCAGCAGCTTGTCTTAGTCTAGGTGGGGGAACGGATTTCTCTTCTATCATCGTTCATTATGTGGAGTGTAACATTCTGTCTGAAAGTGCTATATGAGTCTTTCTCAAAATTTAACAGTCGACAGGCTTCAGTCCGATGTGTATACCCACTGAATAGTTGTTTTCAATTCTGCCTTAACACGCTTTCCAATAGTATTTCACGTTTTCCTGCTCGTGCTCTCCTCATGCTATTTCTTCTTCTTCTTGAAAAGCAGATGCTCTTTTCTTCTTTTAAGCTCGTACAGCTCAAGAGCCGCTCTCGTCTTTCTGACCAGCGTCGCCTTATGTAACGATCCGCTCACCAATCGTTGTCAAACTAGATGTTTTTCTGAGTGTTGTTTTTAAAAGCCAACACATCGGAGACAGCTTCTCTGATGGCATTTTGACATCGGTTCCATTTTTTGTCGTTTGTTTGGCCTAGCAGGGTTGGACTGCGATTGTAGCTTTCTGACATCAAACTGCTGTAGTCTTGCTCTACTCCTTTATCCTACAACAGCGAAATCATCCGAGTCGAAAGGTTTGGATTGGAGGAGTGTCTGCCGTTGATGGCAATAAAACTAATCAAACCAAAGTCCCTTTGTGAATCTTCGCGTGGGGAAATAACGTAATAGATACATAGAGATTTCGCCCCGTCACGATGGCCAACAACCTGAGTCCATTGCTGGACGTGTTGTCGTGTAAGCTGAGCTAGCAAAGACATCTTCCTTGCCCAGCTTTGCATTCAAATCTCCTATAACCATCTTAGTGTCGTAGTTGGGGCATTGATCGTGTGTCATTTCTAGGTGATCATAAAAGTCGTCCCTGCTCGCTTGCTTGTGTATTTAAAACTTAAGATTTCTCTAAGAAGTCTGTCTCGAACAACAAAACCCCATTCAAAGCGCTGCCTTTCCAGTTTGTAGCAATCGCCGAAATATATGTCGTAGTTCCATATCGTCTTTTTGTTCGGCTCGTTCCATCGCCTTATGAACTTCTGTGTCCTTCACAAGTTCATCGGCAATCACACATTCCACGTGCAGAATCGAAAATCGTTGTTTTTATTTCGTTGTCCCTTGTGGTCGGCAGTAGAGTCATCCGTATCCGAGGCTTGTTATCGTCTCTGGAATGTACGTCTTTTTTTTAAACGATTGGGAAGTTGACACCACTCGCAACTTCTGAACTTGGAGAACCGGGTCCTGGGTTAAGCCCCTAGTCACGGGGTCGCTGCATATATTGGTTCATTTCTAAACGGTGACAGTAAAGGCTACCCAGAGGCAGTAAGTCAACTTGATCTGTGCTTTTACAGGGAGCGTTGCTGGTATCTCGTCAAATTCACAGCAATCAACAACTTTATCCTGGATGTAAAGGCTCATACTCTCCCCTCCGCATCCTAACATGCACCGATAAAACCCATGCAAACAGTTTACATTCAATTTAGTCATATATTCTATTATGGACCAATCGCACGTTTTGACAAAAAGTTAAGACTTGTTTCACTGGAGAGTTTGTAGCATTTAGGAAATATTTCTCTTACAACATCGTTCATGTTAACACCAAAATAACCAATTGCAGCCAACGCATCTCAAGAAAGTTTAAGGTCTCTAATTTACCTGCCATATAATTGTGGTTTAGCCCAGGATATGTAGATGGTTCTCGACATAAACTCGAGTAGAAATAAGTCTTTAAAAAGAGTGAGTGAACTGGTTCATGAGAAATTTTCCCAAGCTAAGTATAGACCACAAATCACTCACATATACCAAACTAAAAAAGAATAATCTTACACAACATGATCATCATCGTCGACACGGTCCAAGATATGATGGAATATGTCTGTCCAGTTCAGATTTGTGTTCTCAAAGCGAAAACACTTCACGCAAATGCTGAAGTTATTTCAATTTCTGATGTGCGTAACAGCAACGCTAATATCCTTAACCTAAAACTGTAGTTAGGATGTGAAGAGACTTGTTTTTTTCCATTTTATGTCTCCAGAAGTTGGCTAAAAATAAAGATACATTTCAATCTGGGAAAACTCCTCGCATATTAAATCACATGACATTATACATACGTCTTAAATTAAGACCTATATATTATTTTTCGACCAGATCTATTAGCTCCACAATCCATTTTGTGGCATATAATCAACAGGTAATATTCGAACTGTATACAGTTCATTCCTTACCATCACTTACCCAGTGCAGCTATCAATTAAGGTCACATGTCAGAGACGATGTAATTCTCAATGCAATTATATCACAACCCCAAACCATCCGACCACAGGCCACAAATCATAATGAAATGACCTCCCCAAAAAACCGCACCATCACCACCTCACCGATTAACTTCATGGCAGAGTTATTTATATCAATGGCTCCCCAAACCCGAAGTCTATTTCCGACAAAACGCCCCAGAAATCCGGCATATGGCCATAACTCACTGAGAATGATTGGAAACCTCTTGAGGAATTCATACGTACTCCATGCTAACAAAGGCAAACAAGAAAACCACATCTCCTTACCGGCGTCGCATCGAGTGCTGGGGTTAAAATAATGTCGGCCTAAATACTTGACCGGCCTACTGCTCATTTGTCAAAAATCTTGTCCATATGCTGTCAGCCACACCGGTGTCCTGTTAATGGGAAATAATGGACTTTCACTCTGAGGCTTTATCACCCATCCCTGACGATGTCCACAAGTGTGACTGGGAGCGAGGAGTTTAAGGGTTGTTTTTAGCTGACCACGAATGTCTTGCGGCCACTGGAGGAGCATCCGACCTATGCACTCGACGTCTTAAAATTGAATCCCGTTCTCGGTGGTGGTAATGCGTTCCGTCATGTCCTCTGGGAGGCGCAAGGATAAATGATCTATTCACTTGAATAGCTTGTAACAGGAGCTCCAACAGCAACTTTCATCAATTTTGCTTTCATTTCGTTTACTTTGATACCCCGTCCTGAGTTGATCCTGCCCTTTGGCACCCCATCCAATCGTCTCCCATGTTCGAATACGTGTAGTCGACCACATTGATAAATTACCCGAGCATTGTGCGAAGTGCCAACGGATATAAATCATAGCGCATTCGCAATTTTCGAGGGTGGCAAGGTGTGACAATTGATGATGGCCACATGCTTCCGGTCTGTAGGTGTTAGTTGTACTCCACCACGAGCATGAAAAGTCACCGCGCAGCAGACTGTGTCATGCCCTATAGCCGCTATGCCTCACCTCTTGTGCTGTCAGATCCTCGTTGTTCTTCTTAACCTACGCACAAGACAATCCGCACCGAACACGATATTTAATCATTTACATAAGTGAAAAATTATCGGCCTGGAAAATGGATGAGAAAATTACGCAGCACAGCAGTCAGGCATACAGGGTTCTGGGGTAGAGGCCCCCGGCATAGCCCGTCACATCCCCGGGCTGCAGGAACACCAGATGCAACCGATACACTGCCCGCAGCAGCCCCAACCTGGCGAAGGAATGGTTAAGTAGAAACTCATGTTACACGATATCGAACAAACTTATGACCACCGTCTACTTGTTCCGTGAATACGGTGCGCGCCGCTGCTTCTACTACCTGCGATCCAGCAGATTGGGACCCGAACATGAATTAGAGGGGAGACGGGCATTGAGCTTCACTGTGCAGAACTCGCGTGTGCAACTGACTTAGTAAGTGTCAGCGGGGAGATTGCGACTGTGACTGCGACGAGGAGGGCTGTGCCTTGCCTGCACGGCGAAGTTAACTGAAAACTGTGCGATAGCTGCGATTGGGAGTTCCGAATCACCTGCGTGGTGAACTGCATCTGTCCCTGGCCAAGGTTCAACATGGGTTTCAATACTTATCACACCTCTCCTTAAAATCTCTAAATGGTGTACACAACATGCAATTGCAACATGCTCGTTATTTTCGAGTAATCTCGGCTCCTTCCTACTCTTATCTTCTTCTGCTATTTTGCGTGGATTTTTTACTGGCGACTAGGATACGATGCGAACGATGGACGACGGATGGCCGACTGGCGGACTGGACGACCGGCCGCCCAGCTATTTGGAAATGGGGGGATGGTCTCGATGTTTATTGAGCGATTTGAATATCTTAATAAACGGCGAACAGGCAGATACTTTGTTTGCGGGATCCGGCTCTAGAATGTAGATAGCCGTTGAATCGTGATGTTCGTAGGTAGGCACGTTCAGGCTTTATGTGAAATGATAGCTGTAATATGCGCAGCGTGGCAATTATTTTTCGTTGCTCCCGTGAGTGGCTTGGCGGACGTGCGTTCAGTCCGTGGAGTAATTATCACAAATGATTTGACACATGGACAAACCGCCCAAGGCGATCAACGTGGTCAAGAAGTATAATGAAAGGTTTGAGCAAATAAATAGTGCTTAGCTTTTGAGTTGCTAGTTGCAAGTCCTAGAAAAGTTGAGGCGACATTGAAGCTCCTGTCGAGACAGCAAAATTTACCTTTTTGGAATTTTTAGAAAACAGTATAGCTCATTCATATGTTACTTATTTAACAAGTTGGCTATTTAAATATGTGTGTACATATATAGACAACAGCATCTGCGAAACTGAACTTGGATCGGAGTCTCCTTATGTGGTTCAGGAATGCACTTAGAGAATACAAGGTCGATTGCGCTTCAATGTATATTGCATCAACACACCTGTCTAGTGAGCAGAAAACTGCTTTTAGCTTTCTATAAGACCTATAAGCCTCTTAGTTGATCTGTCGTTTATGTCATTCACGAAATATTAAGAGCATCTTCCAAGGATTGTATCTGAAGTGTCTAGGGGCCGCCAATACCGATTGGGTACACACAAGCATAGTTTCCATTTACAGATGACTCAAACTATTGAGATTCTAGGAGTCCTTTTTCCAATATACCTACCAAATGCAGTCGGGTGCTAATACCTTACAATAGTTATTATCATGCGCCATAAAGAGGCGGGGTTAAGATACCAATTACTGGATGTGCACCATACAGAAAGCTCGGATATAAATGCTTCAGTTTTCCGAAAAACATACAATTTCCTACAGCAAACTGAAAAAGAACATGTAGAATTTTTTTTTCTTTTGGGAACGAAAGAAATTTCTCACACATTTTTGTTATGGTTAGCCACGCCGAAGTTTCTCATATGCATAGTGTACGTAAAATGTAAGCTTAAATTATTTAAGAACATTTTAATACAAGTTGAGACGCATAAATGCTCTCGTAATTACACTGACGACCAAATGCATAGAAAGTATTGGAATATAGTTGTTTTGTATTTTCCTGAAGAGCGAATTGCGTCCTACTTTATAGTCGCATAGCGTGGCCTTCAAAATTAATAAACTCACCATTGTGAAGTTTTTATTTATCATCATAATCATTTATGGGTTTACGGGCTGGTGGCATCATTGGACCGTACTTCTTCAAAGAAGACGCGAATCGTAACGTAACTGTGAATGGTGAGCGCTACCGTGAGATGATATCCAACTTTTGTTAGCCCAAAATATAAGAGCTTGAGTTGCTTGACATGTGGTTTCAACAAGACGGTGCCACATGCCACACAGCACGCGCAACAATGGATTTATGGAGAGGCGAGTTCGGTGAACATTTTATTTCACGTTTGGGACCGGTCAATTGGCCGCCTAGATTAAACGACTTTAGACTATTTTTGGCTATGTTAAAGCTCATGTCTATACAGACAAGCCCGCATCAATTGACGCATTGGAAGACAACATTGAAGCATTTTTTTTTGTGAGGTATATTGGCCGAAGTGTTGGAAAGAGTATGCCAAAATTTGACCATTTGAGGCGCAGTCAAGGTCAACATTTGCATGAAATAATCTTCAAACACTAAATTATATGGACCGTACTATCGATTGAACTAAAGATTTCATGCATTTTTCTGAATTTTATGCCTTTTTTTTGAAAAACTTGCCTGTAGCTTTTAAAAAAATCCGCCTTTAGTTACTAACTCGTTAAACTGATAATAGACTAATAGACTAACAATTATAATAAAATAAATTGAAGAGATATTTGCTGTATGCTAATATTTTGGCTACACTAGTTATTTAAAATTGATGAGAACAGAAAACTACAGACACACGCACCACACATACAGTATTTTTCAAACAAAATCCTTTATTGCTTCTTAACTCGTTTACGGAGACATCTGACATTTTGAGCGAGAATAAGTTCGAGGTACGGAGTACTATAAGTTCATAAAAATAGATGCAGTATCATTCCATCATACCGTCATCAAAAAATATGCTTAGATGTCAGTGTGAGTCATATTTTGTAAGGACAAACCAAAATAGTAAAATCACTCGTACCTACTACTGTTGCGCGTACATGTTAATATTGCCATTTTTAAATTGAAATCATAAAACAACGTTTTGAGATACAATTTGCAGTTTATAATCAGCCTAAAGTTAAAGCACTACCAAAAGAAAGGTGTTGCCACTTTCAGTTAATCAGTTTAGCGACTTCTTCTTCTTATTGCGCTACAGTCCGGGGTGAAGCTGGGCCTCAGCCATGAAGCCCATTTCGCCCTCCGAGTTAGTTGAGGTCCTTCTCCACTTGAGAGCTCCATCGCCTTTGTGGCCGTCCTCAATTGCGTTGTCCTACTGGTTCGGAGTCGAAGACCATTCGGGCTGGAGCAGTGTTGTGCACGCGCTCAACATGACTTGGCCATCTTAGGCGTTGAGTTTAACGACTACCCTGGCTTAATTAAAACAAAACTCAACTTCAAACTATAATCTGTTTCTTGATGGGATAGGCTGTGACCGATCGGCCAATACTGCCATCGTCTACCCTTTCATCCAGGGCATTTTGAGAAACTCTTCTTAGTGCTGCCAAGTATTAGTATGTATGTATTTGTTATGTAAGTTTAACAAATTTTATAGTTCAACGTTTTATATTTTGAGAACCTCAGTAAAACTTTAATCTTGTCATACAACTGTGTTATTCATATCATCTTCCAACACCCAATACAACTCTCTTTTTCTGCTGTCCATTAGAGAGTGTGCCTTTTGACAGCCCGATCCATTATTCTTCTTTTGTGCGGCATTGCCAACATCAAACATCTGTCATACTGGTATTTGTTACATAAGTATTAATCAAATAATTCGACAACACCTACAACATCCTTTTAGTGCTCTAATTTTTGACAGTGCTTAGTTAAATGATTTCATCGGTAATAGAATTTATATTTCTTTCAAAGCAATTTAGCCATTTTTGTACGATTTACGAGAGTAACACTGCCATACAAGTAATGCCTCCCAGTTAAAAAAAAAAAAACCTTTCGTTCGGGTATGCAACCCATTATGATGGATTTACTGACTTTCAAATTCGACTAGCTTCCCAAATCAGGTTTCTTCATTTCTCAATTGGATTTCAAAACTCATTCTCAAAAACAACCGAGATGTTCAAACCATTTTATTAGACCTAGGTTTACGGAACAGGATGCTTGGGGTAAAAATTTGACAAGAAAATGTCCAAGAAGCTGATGAATAATTAAAACCAGTGCGTACGATTGGTTATGACATCTTCCATCGTATCAAAAAGACGCGGTATTAATTCCATGTTTTTTCTTAAGGTTTATAAAAAATTATGAAACAATTCGAGCATTATATCAAGAAGCTATTCCCTGGCCATCTACGGGTTGTAACGCCGCACATGTAGGCAAAAAGCACAGGATGGCCAAGACTAAGAAAAATAATTTGAGAGGAAATAAAATGATATGTGCTATGCTATGAAATATCGTGGCTACATTGTAGAATAAGAGGATCCAATCATACCTTCCTATACATTAATAAAAGTGTCAGTAAATTACAACCACTTGTTTATACTTCACATTCAGCTGCGTTTAACTTATAGACAACCTAAAAAAAGTGTTTTCAAGGATCTAGTGTGAAGTGGTTGATACTGGACATTGTATCACAAATAAGTAAATTAATAACAAATTTACAAAAATACTTTTCACTACCACATTATTTTCCGGTCACTGCCAAGGCTGTTATGGCCGGAGTGGGCATAAAGCTGTGTCCCTTCCACTCGTGAGACAACAGTAGTAACGCAAGTTGTTACTGAGAAACAAGTTATATACAAGAATTATTATGTAACTATTAGCTATGTTTTATTGAGAGCTCAGTACTCAGATGTTCAATAAAACGCTCTCCACTCAGTCCTTTTTTTTTTCTACGTGTGTTTACGGTCATAGCATCCGTTTTATGCGTACATTCAAAATAATGTCGACAAACTGTCCAACTCAAGTAGAAGTATCAAAGTAAATTGAAAAACAAACACACACGCGATCTATTTAGCAAATCGACCATCAAATTTAACAGAGTATTTTTACTCAATAACTGCTCAGTAAATTGTTGTTGTTACTTTGAGTGTAAAGGTGTTACCGAGCTGAGTTCCTATAGATTTTCAAAAAAAATCGCTCTTAGTATTATTTACTCCAGTTACGATTCAAATAATTTCCATGAACATAGAAACGAAATTTCAAAATATGTGATGTTATCAATAAGTTTTGCTAAACTAAAACTTGAATGTAAAGACCGGTATTTCCGCCTTTGAAACATCAAAATTAATCCTTTAGTGCTGTAAGGTACAATACTCCACCGTAAGTGTAATTATCTGCCCGATGTTAATTTTAAGAAAATGTGCTTTCAAGGACACTTCACCTCAATCGAAGAAAATCATAGTCAAGAAAATATTTGATTGGTTTTCTGTAATAGTCAATGAAATGAAAACCAGAGAATCCATTCCAGAAATTTCAATGGAAATGGCAGCATGAGCACATTCCCAAACTTCAGCGCTGTTAAACATTAAATACAACTAACGTACAAATGATTTCACATATTTAACATATTGCCTTCATAAACTGAAGATTTCACAAACAATCAAATCCAATTCTACACAATTGCATCGATATCATTAGAAATTAAAAAAAAATCCTTGAAACCACATACTACCATATCACAGACTTTTAAATGGAATTCACTTTTATATTTTTTCCTAATTTCCTTTGCCAGCTGTTAGCTAAAGCAGCCAACTTTTCCGAGTTCCTTGCATTTGCCACTTCTGGAATCTGTTGGCAGATTCCATCGCGAATTAAGATCCTTTGTATGCTGATGCATTGTCCACTATCGAAAATATACAATTAACATAATAAGCAACCGAATTGAGTTTCCTTTCACAAAGTGAATCACAAAATCCACCCCGATGGAAAAGGTACCTACTTATTTACATAAGCATAAGGATGTGAAATTAACAAGTACCACGTCTCATCCCCGCACGCAAAATGAAAACGAAACAAAGTTGTTGGATTGACATGGGGCAGAGGGCGGTAGAACGACACCAAAGCAACTGTTATTATTAATTACAACTATTGCTGCCATTACATTTATTGTTAATTTCTACAGCACAAAGGAGCACACACATAAAACATTGAGCAGCACAAACACGATCAAATGCCATGTGAGACAAAACGATGAACAACTCAGCTACTCCAATGAGAACGGTACTATGAAGACGAAACAAACAATCAATTGGACTGTGTTCCTCTTTACTCACTTTTCTTTTTTCGTTCCTGTTTGTTTTTTTTTTTTTTTTTTTGTCTTGCTTGCCATATTCATTGAACACACAAAACGTTGTTGCAGAAGGGGTACAGAGAAAGGAGCAGAAGCAGAAGAGAATGGTCATGTACTACAGAGCACACACGTACCCCATGGCACTGCAACGAGTGCACACAATGAATGGAGGACACAACACAAACGACGAACTGTTCATTTCTTTTGGGGTTTTCCTTTGCTGCTGAATTCTTTTGTGGTGCATCGGGGCGGAGTTTTCCGTTTTGTACGAGATTCGTCATGGCATACGACGGTCGACGAGAGTGAACCGATTCAGAGCAGCAGCATAGGGCTGTTCCCCTTCGTCGACGGTGTATGGTTGTGTGAGTCTGCACTTAGGCGTGGTTTGTTTCAGCGCGAATCGGTTATCTTTCCCCTCCGTTGAAGTGGTTTTTCTTTTCTTTGCTTTCGCTGTGTGAGTTTTCTTCTTTATACAAAACGTGGATGGGAATGGTGTCTGGCTCTAGACGTTTTTGTGTGTCGTTTTCTTCTGCCGTCGGTCGGTGCATTACGATGAGGTGACAGGGCTTCTCAAACTTATGGAATCGATTTTTTTTTCTGGGGATATGGAATTGAATTTGTGGACAAATTTAGCTATTTAAGGTCAAAATTCAAGCGGAAAACGTATGAAGAAGATCCCTGTGATTGCTTGACACCGCAAGTGGTGTCGCTGGAAGCGATTAAATTCAACTGTTGATACATGTGAATGAAAATGATACTCCGGAAGAGAAACATTTATTTATGTACCTGGACATAGATTTTAATTTTGCGAGACGTTTAGTACATTAGTTCTAGGGTTTTTTCCCGAAATTATTTGGTGCTGCTTTGAAAATATTTCACTTATCTAATCTTATTTTTTAAACTAAAATACAGGTAATTGTGTATTTTATCTTTCACATATGATTGCGAAATTTGGAAGACCAACTGGGTCTGCTATTGTGTATTTCTATGCATCTAACTCACATCATTTCAGTGATAGCATTACAGCATTTTCGATTGCGATTCACTTTTAGACCTGATGTACAAAATCCGTTTTCTAGTGGAATTTCCATGAAATGGAGGGTTACAAAGCTTATCAATAGAACTATGGAAGTCTGACCAGAAATTAAAACAGTTCTTGATGATGATGTCAATGACACTTTTGTCGAACAAGAAGAAAGTATTTGTTTCACTTAGATCGTAAGCACTTACTTACAAGAAAAAAATGAAATGACGGAGATCTCCTTGCCCTAAATTTGCCTTTGGCCTCGAGGGTATAGCTGCCCCACAGTGCTTAGATAACTTTCGATTTCGAATACATGCTGCATACATACATGTGCATTTAGCTCCTTCTCTTCAAAATACAAATTTTCATTGATGATCGAATTCAATACTTGTCATTTGTATAAAATTGCATAAGCAACCAAATTGCCGTAGGTACTACATATTATTCTATGTCATGTCCGACAGATCACATGTGCTATAATAGTCATCTACTCTCCCCATTAACTGATGTGACTTACAGAAACCGAACCAATATTTCATATACTTACATATTTTCTATCATGAAGTGTAATCTATAAATTTCATCCAAGTTTGTCATTGTCAATAAAGACAAACAAAATCGTAGAATTATATTAAATTCTAAAAATTCAAGAAAACGGTTTCGCTGCTATTTCTGTCGTGTGAATTTCATTTATCAAATAATTCATTATTTTCTAAAAACCTTCATTTAAGACTTGTTCTTACAACTGCATCCACTACCGAATTCTTAACTCTGCTATTGTTGGTAGAACATCGTTGATAGTGATATGATGTTAGAAGACAGTAACTGACAGACGATAGTATAAGGTTAAATACCACATTCCATTCGAAAAGGCACCTTTAACATATCGCGTTCTTCAAGAGTTAGAAGTGGATCTCGTGTTGCTGTTAATTTGTCAGTAATTTTCCTAATTTTGGAGAGATGGACAAAAAATAAAATTGAGTTTTTGGGGCCCAATACCTAATTAAGTAGACAATACAAAAGTAAAAGGTGTTGAATTAATTATTACAAGAAGGATTGTAGACAGATGTACTCAGATGTCCCAGGACACCAGAGCACCAGATTCAGGCGATAAAGAAGTCGACGAATTTGACATTTCAGGGGTATATGTACGCATGTAAATAGAAACACTTTTCTTTTTAATACGATAGACAAAATTCAGATGCCTTCGCCTTACGTGACATGTTAAAACACGAATGTCAGAAGAAACTCCAAATTTATGGAATACAAAAACAAAGAACAAACTGGTCAAGTACTTTTCCGCATTAAGAGAACGTATGTACATACGTTTTTGATCATAGATCATCGACTACACTAGGACAGCAACTATTTTCAATTACATGTGACATTTTACTAGCCTTTTTTTTCAGGAATTACACATTTAATTCAGGAATTACACTCACCTAAATATTACACGAACGGAAATACATAGTAATACAGTTGTCATATGCGCCCGTTTTCAGCGGGGGAGATATTTTTTTCTCCTTTTGGCTTGAAGTTGGACTTATGTATTGTTACCAAGTTTATGTTTCTATATATCCAACAACCAATGCTTGTTTGCTTGCCCTTTATAGACTCTTAAATGGTAAGAGATAGAGCACTGAAGACGTTCGCAACGTTGTTCGGAATTCTTTGAAAATTTTGTTTTTAGTTGCAGTAGTAGCGAACGCCGGGTACCCTATAAAATAATGATTACAAAAAGCTCCTATTGTTTATTATACTTTTATTCCTTAGATCCGATCTCACACCCGCCTTGGGTTTTTACCAAAACGGTTGACTATACATTTTAAAATTTCCTTTCTTGTTTGATGAGATCTCTGTATATGCATCATGCATAAAGCATCAAGTTTCGTGTCAGCCGTCGTTGATCGAAGCCAAGTTCTTCTTAATAGCTGGAGTGGTGTGGCCTACTTGCTTCAAGGCATCGCAAATATTTTTAGATTCATCAGAATGCATTTAATTGTACCACATAATCAAATCCGCCAGAAATTTCCTCAGCAAACAGGCGTATTTTTGATGAAATTTACTACAGCCTGTACCATATTTCTTGGAGTTAATTGGAATAGGCAATATGTCATTTCCTCTGAAAAACGCTTATCAAGAGCCATTATAAGTGAATCGAAGCACGGAATGAAAATTGGTTTTCTGAAATAGATCTCGGGAGAAGACGAGGACATATTTTTTCGACAGACTTGGTTTTTACCAATTTTTGGACAGCTCAACACGCACACATTGCTCCACCTCGTTTCACAGAACAAGAGATTACTTAGCATTTCCTTCTCAACTGTCTGTTGGATTAAATTTAGCTAAGAGTGTTCGCCGAGGGCCTGTAAGTTAGAAGTAATAACACTGTACGTCAAACTAGGTTCTTAAGAATTTTTGTCTTGTGCGTAAGTTATTATGTTTAAATAAATGAAAAAAGGACTCTCTCGGAAAAAGGTTATGATGTCTTTTATGGATCCAAAAGCATTTCTCATCTCAAACACTTCGTTTAAATCATTACCAACTAGATTGAATTAATGTGAACAGCTGTAAAAGAGATTTGCCGGTGGATATTTGTGTTGTATTCTCGTTCTTACTTTACTCAATTTTCCAGCTATCATAGGCTTGACCAACTATTTTCGTTTAGTAGACTTGATCTGTGAGCGGTGCCTATTTACTTGTTACACCATCGAGTCCTCACTTTTATTTTTAAATTATGTATGGTACAAAAAATTAATGAAAAATTTGTCTTGAATTCTATATCCAGGGCTGGGGGTGTCAAGTTCGTTAGGAAAACTTGCAGACTTTTTTGGTGTAATTTGTATTAAAACTTTCCTTACTCCACGCAGCATTTCTTCTATGGGAGGGAGTACCTACAATAACTTTGGCGTCAAATCGTAATGGCTGTTGTTGGAAGAGGGGTTCAAAATAAGCTTTTTACTATGGGAGGCGATCTATCTCACTTTTCTTAGGAAGTACGGGCAATTTTAGTACACAAAGCCTTAAAATGAAAAAAAAAATTGCATTTTAAAAAACAACGGCAACACTTACAGTAATGTACTATCGTGTACAAAGTTCCCTACTCCGAAACATTCTTCTCGATTTAAATTTAAACAATAACCACCCTCTTTTCAAAAAAATATCTGACAACAACCTACATACCGACTGTGTTAAGACAGTAAAAATGTTCCAAAATTCATTATCGATTCAGTCGCAGCACTAGTAATAAAGCTTTAACATCTGTCCCCACGAACTGACATAATTAATTTCTTACGACGACTCATAAACATCCGTCACATCGACAAACACAATAGAAGTAACTACGTCCTGAACGACATACCGACTCGCAGCAAGGAGACAGACTGTCGATGTTATTAATTATGATCCAACTTCGACGCAAAAACTCGACCGAAGCAATATTATTAATCGCAAGAATTTATCCAACTCATAAGCTCACTAAATCAGTTTGACTATGAGAACACTGCGAGGGTAAGTCGAATACCTCGTCAAGTAAACAAAAGGGACGAGAATCTATTTATCGGCCGATGCAATATACTTTTACTTCAGGGCAATAATCACTTCACCCTAGATGCTAAGCACTTAGAGGGTGGACTAGACAGTGAACACCAGCGGACCGGCAAACGATGACACATCCTACAATGGGGAGAGAATGGTTAATTGCTTTTATGTTACCAATTTCCGGCATTTCGGTCAGTTAAGGGTCAGACTTGCGGAAAACCAGAAAATGAGCATTTGATCAGCTTACTTAGAGTGAATGAAGTAAGTAGTTTTGCAAATATATTTACAGCTTTAATGACACCAACTGGTAATTGCCCATTTCTGCCCATTTGTAGGGTTGTTCCAACTAGAACTCAAAAATGTGGTCAAAGTAAATCAACGTACAGTTATTTAATTAAGCATTTTTCATAAACATTTTGGCTATGGTGGGGCTCCTTTTAATAGATTGTCCTCTTTCTGTTAATTGCACATAATGTTGTTTGTGGTTCCTGATCAATCTTCTCCTCTTATCTTTAGTTTCATTTGTTTCGCCAAATATCAATTTGTTTTCAATTTGCCAAACAAATTATAATTTACGAACAACTCCGAATCTTTAATAAACACCACAAAAGACACAGGGGTTGGTCGAACGTATAAGTAAATAAAAATAAAATTGTTCTATAAATGAATTATTAGACTAGTTCGGAATGGCAAAGTTTGAAAAACTCAATCAAACATTATTAGTTTCACCCACATGGGTGATCTACCTCAGCTACTAACGTTCTCTGTTGTGCTGCTTCACAGGTACAGAATGCAAGACTCTTTGGACCAGAGTTGAGCCTTACATGCGCCCTACATTTCCAAAACACCTTAGTCGTTCGAGCCGTCGACGCATAATTAGGCAGAGCAGTCAGTACAGTTCGCTATTTAATCTTCTCCTCCTAATGCCAAAGACCGCACGAAGAACTTTTCTCTCGAAAAACAGGGGTATTCATCCCTCTTTGAGATCTCTGCTCCCTACAGTCAGACTGGGTTTAACAGTGTCTTCTATAAACTCACTTTGGTGCTTAGAGAAGCGGCTCTATAACTCAAATGACTTTTAAACAGAGGATGCCAAAAGTTGTTTCGTCTCTATACTAATATCATTTGTACATTTTACTGTGAACCCGAGGTGGACGAAGCTTATACCTACCTCCAAGTTATAGCTGCGCGCTGCATCTAAGATGTCGAAGGTGTATGTCCTTCCCTGAGAATAGAACGAATTTCGTTTCTCCTTATTCATTGCTACTAATTTTGACTGATTCCTTCTCAATGCTAACAAACGCCCCAATGACGGCCGCTGTGATCTACGAATCATATGCCAACAGTTTTGCGGACTTCTCAAAATCGTGAATATAGTGTACTGTGTAAAATAATGTAATATTGTGTTGGCATCCGGGATGATGTTGAAGAAGTCTCTCCTTGTCGACATCGCCTTTGGCATTGAAGGTCTCGTTTGCGTTCATTACTGACTTCGATGGTGTAGTGAGAATTCATCGATATCCATGGTCCTCCTGCACAACCTTACAAATTGTCAGGTATAAAGCAGAATCCTTTTTCTTTTCGAATCGGTAATTTGACAAGCGTACGATAATCTTGGTCCCAAAAATTTGCAACTTTTTTCGGTAGAGGGGGCCAACACAAGCATTTCTTACCATATGAAGGGGTTCTATCTTGCCCCTATTAGGAGGTGAGACCGATTTCAGAAAAAAAATGACTGTTAAATATTTACCATTAAATACATTTTCTTAGTCAAGGAGACCCGAAAAATTAGGCTCATTGTTGCAAAATTAAAATTGTAGGCACCTTGATACAACGTTTCGCCTCGATAATTACCTGCACTAAAACAGAAAACAATTCAGGACACATTTGTTTTTCATTATCTTTGACTGAAACGCATGCCACCATCAGCTGTTCACCGTTTTTAATTACAAAATACAGTCATCCCTTGTTGGCAAAATCGGACCCCATTTACAGCAGCAAAGTGACACACGGAGAACCCGAATCGTCACTTCCATACCCACTACCCCGATCCACTTAACTAATTTAAATCTCATTCGATGTCCTCCTCAGTCGACTATCAACAACCAAATGGCTTTTAAAATAGACTAAACATGTTCCGAATTTGTACAACCTGACCCGAAAACATTGTCTAAGCGTCACCCCAGCATTTAATATCGAACGCGCCGACCTACGTTTTCACATAATCCCTTAATCCTTTGTACGAAATAAATGATTTCAATAAACTCCTTGAAAACTGAGACCAACTGCTCGCCTGTCGCGCCAATGGACCTGTCAATGTGAATGACAATCGCCAAGAAGCGTTGTCGCTAAATTGAAATCGAAACGCACATGCCCAACTGCGGCTTAAGCCGTCTCTACATCTCGGGGACGGGGTGCGAACTCATGAACTATTCATCTGCATTTCGAAGTGTTCAACGCTGTAACATACTCCTCCCTGGTGACTGTCACCCTCGTCATCATCAGTTTGACATCGCATCATCCACCAGAATTGCTCTGCTTTTGCTTTGCTCTACAGTAGCGTCTGGGTGGTGATCTGTCAAGTGGTGGTAGTAGAAGCAAAGGACACCGTCAAAGTAGCTGTCAACCACGGGCGCTGCATCAGGAGAGAAAGATGTGATGTGCCATATGCAACATATGGGCTGGCAGGGCTGCTGCCATTTAATTACAAATTAACTCGGTCCGAAGGATTAGGAAGCTAATTCATTTCGGCTGTGGTACCGCGAAAGTTTAATATAAAAGTTTTAACGAAAAAAGTTTTGCGCTCCCTATTAGCGAACCGCATCATTTCCATTCACAGTATCATACTTTTCCCAACGACTGACGCTAGTTTTTCGCAATTTCGTTTGCAATATGCGGTGAATGAAAAACTACTAGTCCTACACAAAGGGAGGGGTGGCAAAGGGCACGTTGGTATAGTCGAAAGAGGTGAAGATACTTTACCACAATGTCAGTCCTCCCCGGCAGAGGGCATCGGACCGCATCCTCTGGGATAGCTGGTGTTTTTCCTGTCATCCAGTTCCAGTTTTCTTAAGCCATTCTTCGATGGGTTTCATTAAGAGCCACCCACAGAGGCTGCTGCTTTGTTTCTGTGTGCTCTGGCACATCGGTACATCGGCACATTCGGCACACACCTACAACATTATTGTTTTATATCCAATGGAACAAGTCGAAAGCTAAAATATCACACAAATGCCACTCATCCTGACTGTTTAAGAATTCAGCACGTATATTGATTGAACAAACCAGCAACCGTTTTGTGGAAAGGTGGAAGACAGCAAGGAATCGGGGGTTGATTCAGGCAATCTCAGTCTGACACAGCAATACGCGGTGAACGGTAGAGACTATCGATTGTTGAAAGGATCGTTGTACAAAGCAAGTCGAAGCAAACAGCTACACAGCTATCAAACCGTTATCCCGATGAAGTATACTAAAAATGATACAGCAAACACAGCAACAACATAAAATTGCTCAGAGTGGGAAGGAGGACTTTCGGAATTGGTGCAGGGATTTTCAACGTTTTGAGCACGTACAATAAATTTTTATATAAACAAGAAAATATATATATATATACTTAACATTCTTGACACTAGTCTTTATTTAGTGTTTACTTAGTAATAATAATAATAATATAGGACCCACTACAGCCCGCAAAGGTTCACGGCCTAGCTTCTCGACCCCCACTAGTGTTGTACTTGCTATTGTTCTCGCACGAGTGGGGGAGGACTACGGTTTTATGCCTACTCCGAACGGCCAAGTTTAAGAAGCTTTCCTACGCAGAATAACTAGTTGAGCATTGTCAGTAACCCGTGTCTACTTAGACAATAGGCAGAAGTACTTTTTCATGCTAGATATTCTTTGCCAAGTCAGTATGACGCGTGGCCAAAGAAGACAAGAATCTTTACTTACTTACTTATCAGGCAGACAAACCATGAAGGGTCTGAGCCTGAGCAATTGCTGCCTTCTTGGTCTTTGTACCGGAGGATCGGTCTTCCTTTCCTTCTCGAACCGGGAGGCTCGGATTCGAAGACCCTTTTTGCTGGAGCGTTGTTGTCCATTCGCTCGATGTAGCCGAGCCAGTGTAGTCGACGGATTTTTGCCTTCCGGACTACATCCACATCCTTGTACAGCTCGTCGAGTTCGTGGTTGTGTCTTCTCCTCCATTCGCCTTCCTCGCAGACGGGACCATATATCCGACGTAGAATTTTACTTTCGAAGGCACCAAGAATCAGCTCTGCAGCCTTACTTAATGTCCAGCTTAAAGTAGGACTGGCAGGATAGAAGTCATGTAGAGCATGACTCAGCATGAGTCAGGAGTTTCGAGCATAGTTGTTTTGACAGACCGAAGTAGCATCGGTTGCCGATTCTACGTTAGATCTCCATTACGATGTCGTTTACATTCACCCCGAGGTAGACAAACTCCTTTACTACCTCGAAATTGTAGCTGTCGATTGTGACGTTTTGGCCTAGGTGGTGTGCGGCGGATCGTTTTTTGCTCGACAGCATATATTTTGTTTTGTGATCGTTGACCCTTATAGCAGCTCGTTTCACCTGTTCTTCAATTGCCGTGAAATCATCCACTACGGCGCGTTGGGCCCGCTCGATAATATCGATGTCATCAGCGTATCCCAACAGCTGGATTGACTTGTAGATGATAGTGCCTTCCATATTGACTTTTGCCCGCCGCACTATCTTCTCCAGTACCAAATTGAAGAAATCACACTACAGCGCATCTCCTTGCCGAAATCCGGTGCAGGTTTCGAACGGTTCAGAGGTTTTTGAACCGAACTGCACCGTGCATAGCGTATGTGTTAGCGTGGTGCGACACAACCGGATCAATTTTCTCGGATCCCAAATTTGGCTCCTTGAGATGAATGCTGTCGTATGCGGCTTTAAAATCGATGAAAAGATGGTAAGTGTCGATTTGAAACTCGCTGGTCTTCTCCAGGATCTTCCTTGTTGTGAAGATTTGGTCTATAGTCGATTTGCCGGGCCGTGCAAAACGGTTTTAAACGTTCACACAGTACGCTGGATAGGATCTTGAGCAGGCATATACCTCTATAGTTCTTGCAGGAGATAAGATCGCCTTTTTTGTGGATGAGGCATATATATATTGTTAAGTAAAACATGTAATAAGTAAAGCTCTTTAAATAATAGTTTAGTTTATTTGAATATATAAAATCCATTAATGAACATCAGAAAGATCTCCACAATCCGCGCATTCACCGCTCCAAGTAATGCAATTTGGTATTTCTGTATTTAATATGAGTGACGCTACAGCTCGTAAGAGGGACAGAGCCTAGGCTAAAGCAATCACTCTTGTTGGGGGTGCTATTGTCGTCTCACGAGTTTTATGTCGACTCTGAACGGCTAACCGTGTGAAGCTCTATCTAGACATTTATACACGTTGAGCATTGCCAGTGACTCGAACGGGAAGAGGCCTTTATTTTTGTCGTAGTACTAGACAAATGCTTAAAACTAGTTGGAAGTACAATTTTACTATTTCTATCTTACTGGCCCTCAGCACGGTAGTGCGAACTCTAAGCTAAACTTAATCCTATTCTATGTCTTTCGACCTAATCTAACATTAATAAATGGAACTAATTTATTGTATCTGTAAAGCTGGACGCACATACCACCACGAAGATCCATTTTTCGTCTTCAATATTCTGCTTCAGCTGCACAATAGTCTCTGTATACAACAAATCTTTCCAAGAACTTATTTATGACATGTTTAATAAAAACTATTAATAAGAGTTAACAATGTTTGGGCTTATTTGTGTAATTTAAATTATTATTTTTGTTGCATTAAGTCAAATTTTGATTCATCGTTCGATAAACGTGTGATAACAATAAGAACAGCTGAAAATACATCCGAAGCGCGGATCAAGAGCTAGTACAGTAGGAATTAAGAATGTTTACAACGGAGAAATAGCATTATCAAAATTTAAAATGTGGTGCCTTTAACTATTAGGTAACAAATTCAACTACATGTATGCGAATATATGTACCTAGGTGGGAAAGGATGTGGCAACCTACTTTAAGGCCAAAACCGTTGCGTGTGTTGCGTCATGTCTAAACATTGACAACACATAATACTGAATAATATACAGGGAGTCCGCAACTGTAGGCCATAAGTGGAAGTCATCGCAAAAGATGAAGTTGGTCAACTTTTAACTTTTGTTGCGTTAGTACCCACATGAATCATTTTACTCTTATGTGAAGTGTGGGCATATAAGGATTTTGTGCGCAACGAAAGTATTCATTGGGCAGCTGAGTACAACCAAACCGGCAAATACAATTTTTGTGGATTGTTACCGCAACGCATGCAGTAGAGTCTATGTGAGCCTTTAGGGTTAATATTTTAGAACAGACATAAATAATAGTCATTTTTCTCAAACAATTCGTTTTAAATGAAAACAAAAAAAAGCTATCACTCTTGAGAATTCCTGTTTATCTACACACCTGAATCTTTGGATTATATGCTTTCACAAAGTAATGTCTCTCTTTGTTCCACTTTTACACCGTTGGGTAGTAGACAGGAGCGTTGATGCTTAGGCTGGGGAGTTCTTTTTACTTATTCTATACGTTGACAATGTTTATAGCGTATTGTTGTATAAGAAAACGTTTTTTTAAATTTGTCGTTGGGAGTCTGTAAAAAAATTGTAGATCACATGCACATGTTATAGAGGAATAAGTAGCACACGCGGTCCACATCCTCCTCGGTCTATTAATGATACAGTTTTTCGTTTGCCAATTGGTAGCTATCTATAAGAAATAATAAAACATTGACCTATTCTAAGCTGTACTAAATTTTGAAAGATGATGCATTAAAACCTTACTGTTAATTTTACTCGCCATCACTATTGAATGAAAGGATTTCTCCGCTTTAAGTGTTTACCCCAGTTACGTGACGAAAACAACGAATAAAACAGCTTTTATCGAAATTTAAAAGTGTTTTACCATAGTTTTTTTACTGCTTTTCCCACTATGTATGCACACCTACTAATACACACGACTTTCAATGCAAATGAGAGCGATATACAACCATTGTAAAATTGCTGCCACAATAAATAAACAAATAACAAAAACAGCGATTGGAAAGTTCAACGGACGCTAGGATGGTGTACCATAAGCTTAACACAGATTTCGTCATTTTAAAACTCCGATGGCTAAGAAAGGTTTGCCCAAATAAGGTATCATTTTCCATGTTACAATTGTTATCTATCCTTGGCAATAGCAAAAATTTGATGCTTCATATTCGACCCGAGAGAACAATCAGTTTTTTTTTTCTTTGGGTCTATATAATATAGAGTTGCCATGTCCTCTTATTCATCGCTCTGTCGAATTTCACATTTACAATTTTCTCTTCCAAAAATGTTGAACTTGCTGTTCTTTTTAACTGAATCTGGCTATCTTTTTATTCCATCATTCGAGACTCTTTGTTCTTAATTTAATTATACACAGCTGCTCAAAGCAACATTATGATTGAAAATATATCTCCTCAAATGTTAGTAGAATATTCAAAACGAACACGTGCAAACTGGCTTAGCATCAGTCTTTGCTGGTGAGTTTGGCGCGACGGTCTTAGAAGTTATATGGGTTATTAATTTTTGTTTCCTTAAATGTTTTTGCATTAAAAGTTATATTAAATTGTTTTTCAAGCAGTTTTCTGAAATAAAATGATGTTATGTGTTTTCTTATCATATTTTTTGAAAAAATTGTAGTGTGTTTAATATGGCCTACACCCATGTGCCCATGTTTGCCCAGTAGGCCATATTCGAAAAGATTTCACTTTAAAGGAACTTAATTGTTGTTTATTTTTATTTCGAGGACTAGAATGTCCAAACAAAGTTCAAAAACAACGGAAAAAGGGAATTAACAACAAAGTTCTCCTGAAAACAGTTTTTATCGTATTTATTACGGATTGGGCCATATTAGTCGCATTTTTAAAATTTAGATATTAAGTTATTTTAAGTTTTTGTTTATAACTGTTTGTTATTTTTGATTTTATAATTATAGTTTCCAATGTAAAAATAAAAAAATAAATTAAAGGTGTGGTTTTATTTAATTGCCGTACTCACTCTTCTCTTCAGTGGTATTCTAGCCTGGGTTGACAATATCTGATTCAAAGAGATTGAGTTCAAAACAAATATAAGAAAAAGTTGAGAATGAAAAAATACATCCCTCTACAACGGCTACGACAAGAGAAAGGTAAAATAAATGTATACGAAGATTTCGATTTGCTCAAGAACAGTATTTCGGGGGGGTGTGAGGAAGCCCAAGTGGAAATGCTGGTTAAATGATGTACCAATGTTCTCCAGGAGTGGGCTAGCACAAACTGCTGACGTGATGAAATCCCAAACTACCACCACAACCACCCCAATCGGAACCGCACCAAAAAAGGAAAATGAAAGGAGGTAACACAGATACCAGCAATGGGGGGAAAACAAAAACAATGAGGGAAAAATCGCTTTACTAGGTACAATTTCAGATACATACACCTTCAACACGGCTCTAGATACAGCTGGAGCAACCACAACTGCTGCACAACGATATTTGTGGAGACAAAATGGAAGTAAGGATGCGCAGAAAACATGTACAAGCGAACTCCATGCGATGCTGAGCGAAAAAAGACACAAAAAGATGTTCGCGGGTGGAAAGATGGATGGCTTGAGTTCACACCACACCATCCCACCCTTTGCACACTTAATTTCTGGCTATAGCCACAACGACGAATGGGGGCTGTTAGTATCGAATGTGAATTGCTGGCAGAAAAAAAGACAACGATAAAGAAAAATCAAACGATATAACGAAAATTGATTGGGATTTGAGTAGAACACAGGAATAAAACATTATGGAAACATTGGTTCACGTTTAAGAGTGCCCTTGTCCCCAATCCGGGACGATTCCGGCACATAATGCGCACCTCTGTTAGGCTAGGGTGAGTTCATACAATAGTGTCCTCTCGCTCTCATATGTACGCGTCCTAACGTCGAGCCATTGGAGGACAAATAAGTCGGTTCGTTATAATTTATGACTGGCGTGTGTTCTTGGGGGTATACTCGACCCACAATCCCGGGGGATGACGATTGGTATTTTTAATGTCTGCTCCCTGAGTAGGATTATTGTCCTACATACTCATACGTCATTCCGCACATACACATCGTTCAGCCAAACACCTATGCTGGCACACAAGGAGTTAGCAGATAAGTGCTTTAGTGCCGGATTCCTGATGCTTCCATCCGCATACACGGCTACAGAGGCGACCACCGGCAATCGCCGACAAAATTAAATTTCGCGCAGCAGATCTCCACAGTTGTCGAGCTGGCGGTCGATATCATATGTGATCTATGTGTAGGGACATGCAATAACGTTGGGATAAAGTATTAGCGGCGGGTTGTTTTTTTTGTTTGGAAAATTTCAGAGCATGCAGCAGGGAATACACCCCCGGTCCCCATGACGTCTCTAGCTCCATTGAAGACCAGCTTGGAGGCATAAATATAAATCCGCGACATGCGGATATGCGAATAAAAATCAATGGTATTTTGCGAATAGACAAAACGACCATGCCAAAGGCGACCAGCATTTGGTGGGGGGGCAGACATTCGAAGCCAGAATGAGAGTTTCGTTTTGGCACTACCACTCGTCGGCAAAAGTTCAGAAAATTTACCCAACTTTCCAACTAGGGGAAGTCGATCGGGGGGTATGTGCTAGCACTCAGATATTTTATGGGGAAATGTTCGGAATTGCAAGGAAATTGTGATTTAATGGATGATTGCGTTTAGATTAGTGGTCTCTCCATCGAATTTATAAACCTACATCGTCATCAAGTTGATATTGCCGCTTGCTAGGGCAGTTTTCTGTGTATTTTTTTCCTTTTTTTCTCTTTTCAGCCTGCCACGAGACGTCGAACGACATCAGGGGTTGTAGGCCTGGTATTGGCGATGCACGCATACCAATAAAGCAACACCCCCATTGGGGGTAGGCAGGCAGGTGGATGGTGCGAGTATGTTGGAGTTTATGTTTTTCCGCTTTTGGTTTATGATGATATTTTTATTGGATATTTTCGGCAATTTATCTTTTTCGGTTCTCCATGCGGAACGATGTGGTTTTGTATTCCAAATGGAGGCAGAAAGCACGTAAGTGTGTGTTTTGAATACTTAGGATTGGGGAAGAGTGTGCCGGGATATGGTAATAAAATGATGTGTGTTCATGGAGAATGTTTCGATTAATTAGATAACTTGGCAGGTAGCATTCATTACGCATGTTCAAAAGAGGAGACTGAGATTAAGCGTAAATGTACATATGTACGATGTAATTTTATATATAAACGTCTGTGAGGACGGTTTATTCCATCCCATGAATAATTAACTTTGACTACATTTTTATGCTTATAAGCGTTTTTCAAAAATGACCATGGTAATAGAATTAATCTGGCAATATTAATATGGAGAATGGCTTGTACGGTGTTTTGGTTGCGTGTCCTAAAACAGACGGGATTCAAAAATGCTTTTTGTGTTTTCCAAAGTTTTTTTTTTAATGGAAGCTTTTTTGAAGTTACAGCCCTTAAAAAATTGGTTCCAACAAGACGGAGATACATGCCATGTATGGATAATTTGGTGGACTGGGCTACTTGGACTATCGACTTGACACCGCTCGTGCAATCACTCTAGGCGCTATTGGCTTAATAATACCGCGTCCTACATATAGTACTGAGCTGTCACTAGACATCATGGCCATTGGGCTAACGTTCTATTCCGTACATTTTGTCTTTCGCATGAATGAAGCTATGGTACCAGATAAAGATAGAATCATGGTATGTATATCTCACACCGTTGTTTTTTTTACTTAAATTTCATTTAATAACGTTTTTCTGGTCACCCCATATAACGCGGTACATCACTAGAGGACGTGTAGTTTTTTTGTGCAATGCGTCATGATATGGATTTAATTAGATAAAGTATAGGCTTGAACTTCAGCCGAACTTAGAACTGGGTTTACATGTTTAGTTTACAAAAATTCAGTTCAGTCCACTTTTGAGTAATGCGATTGAAAAAAAATTAGTTTTCTACCAAGGATGCATGGGATCAGCTGTAAATAGAAACTTAAGAAAGTGTTTATAGTTGTAAGTGATACGTAAAGTATAAGTATTTTACATATACGGTATGTATAATATTAAGTATTTGCAGTGTTGTTATTGCACATTTTACATAATATAGAGATATGTTAAGCATTTGCCTTACTACTTAAGATAATAGCTTAACAATATAAAAAAAAGGAACGACAATGAAAGTTAATACTGAGAGTTAAGAAGGGGGAAAACCTTGAAAATTCTTGTGCGTTGCTTATATATTTTTTGCGGGTTCTGTGTACAAACCTAGTTGGGGCTATTTTCTTATAAGGAATAAACAATACAACTTTTTTGGTTTTATCTTGCAATTGACATTCTTCCTTTCGTACGATAGGCTTTTCTATAAGTCAGTTGTTGGTAATTGGCTTTATGGTCCTCAATGTTTTCATTGACTTATCTTCACCAATAACCTTCTTTGCGGTTTATCTGGAGATTGTTTTTATGAAAAATTAAGAACAAACCTTTATGATTTCCTTAAGATATCAAATTCTGTGATTATTTTATGCGCAACTTTTATTTCTACTCCAAAAAGGAAAGCTTTTAAAAATGGCATCTTTATCCCACACCATTGGTGTCCAAAGAGTCAAATTACAATAATAAATGTTCTTCAAAAAGGGACTTGGCAAATTTGAATTTAATTTGTGAACGCACTCCTTCACTAAAAAAATACTGAGTTTAGTCACTTTATCCACTAACTTCAACATTTGCATCATAATGGTAAAATACAAAAAGAAGCAACTTTTGTAAAACACTGAATCACATCTTCCTCCACAAAAAATAACTGTCTGGTGCGGTTTACATGCCGGGGCCATAGTTTTTCGTTGACGATAACGATTGTCACGTTACTGTGAATGGTCAGCGTTTTACCGATTATTTTTGGTCCGAATTGGAAAATATGGTCATCGACGACATGTGGTTTCAACAGGATGGTGCTATAAGCCACACAGCGAAGGTTACAATCTATTTATTGAAGTGCAAGTATGATGAGCGTGTTACCTCAAGAAAAGGGCCAGTGGATTTGATTGTTATGCTAACAAGCCGAAACTTTGGAAGAGCTGAGAGCCAACATTGAACGCAAAATAGCGGCCGTTTCGGCCGAAATGTGTGGCCGAGTGGTTGAAAAATGAGTCCAACGAAACGAACGCACAAACGTGCCCGCGGTGGCCCTATGAACGAAGTCAAGTTTGGTACATAAATGTTTAGATTGTACTTCAAGCCGATAATAAAGTTTCTGAAATATCTCAAATGGTTTGCGTTTTGTTTTAAAAAAGCTGTCAAGTCTGTAGGCATTTAGTTTTGTACACTGATGCAAGTGTTCTCGAATAACCCACTATAATTCACTTAGGAATATATAATATGAGATAGCTATATGTAACACGTTCACACCATTTTTGCATAACCACATTTTATACCATTTCATACGATCTTATAAATACAACATGTAATGCAATTTTCCTTCTTCTCAATAAACCGTCGTAAGTGAAACATCTTCTCTCCGTTTGTTTTATTTTATTCGCTCGCCTGTCCTACAAGTCCTTATTGGAAAACCCTTTATCATTCACAAATCTATAAGAACCTCGTATTTATTGTCTTGTATTTGAACAGGATAGTATAGAAATGTTGTGCATCATATAAGTTCATTTCTGTTTTTTTAGAAGTTAGAACGCACAACGCCGTTTGTTTTCTTTTGCTTCATTTGCATTCAGATAATTGACTTCCTGAGATGAAAAAAAGAGTAAAAGCATAATCGAACTTGCAATTATTAAAACTATCCAAGCAAACAGTTTTAACTTTTTCAACCGATTTCTGAGAAAATTTCAAATAAATTGTTTTCATAATTATAATTAATTTAATTTTGTTCATAAATAATTATGTGATTTATTTTATTTTTTTCTAACGGTAAAGAAAAAGTTGTTTCATATTATATATGGTTCCAATATATACACTTCACGGATTTATGAATTAGCTCAACAATCATTAGTTCAAATAAGTGAGACTTGACTGCATATTGCTTCCTCATATGCAGTGTTTTTCGAAATTCGGCATAGATATCAAGCCTTGATCCATTTATGTACTCCCAATGATATATGACGTTTATGGAGATACATTTAGTGCAAATTCCAATATATTTGAACTCAATGTTGATTGTAAAACTTATCTAATCATCTCCAAGAGCCTGTGATGATAAAGTAAAATGAATGAAGACTTTTGATAAATAATTCCATGTGAAAATAAAGAAAAATTCAAGCAATATCCACCCTTTAAATATTCATCAATAAATAAATTTACTCCGCTACACGTTTCATTCATTTGGAATAAAACCGATTTTCATTACCTCCAACACAATCAAACATACAAACACACGGCACTCATTCCATCGGTGCAGACTCGAAGTGAAAGTCAGTTCCTTACCAAGAAATCTAGCAATTCAATGTGCCAACAACGAAATGGCACACACAATGTGTACAAATTGTAGAATAGAGAATTTTCACAATAAAATAATTTGAAATGTATAACAACACCACTACTTAATTAACAATGTATATACAAATCTGCGTTGTTACCCCCTTCGCAGTGCTGCCGACCATCAATAGCTGACGCGAACGAACGTACGAACTCTGTGGAGGGAACAGTGGCAGGACCGAATCCTTTTACTTTGCATTTTGACAGCTACACGGTAGGTTTTACGGTCTCACATTGAATGTCTGGCATTTTAAGATTCTTTGTCGTGCAACTTACAAGCTTTCTCCATCGCATTCAATTCACAGTGATGGGGGTTGTTTGACTCAAACACATTTCCGAACGGGATGGGACTTAAAAGCTGAACAAGGGCGGGCGGGCAGGCAGGTGGCAAGTGGCAGCAGCCGAAATGTGGCATAACCCCCTTACAGATGCTGACTTGCAGCACTTAAGTAAAGGGTTGTGATTTGCTCGTGTTTATTATGCCTACACAACAATGTCAGAAGGTTGTCGGAGGCAACTCGCGCTCCGTCGTTTTGTATACGTGTAGTTGTCGCCAGAGTATTTGTTCGACGACATATTACATGGAAATAATTTAAAAGAAACAAATCTTGTGAAGGTTGTATAATATCGAACTACGAGGCAGAGAGTGTCAACATGCTACCAAATGTGCCTGGATGGCGTGGCGCAAAAGACAATTTGTAGCAGTTGTTACCGCTGGAAGTTTTGCCAAGACAGAGCGTTTTCATTTCGACACAGTCGTTGCCGAAAGGCTTTAATGATGGGTGGGAGTTGTAGTTTACCATATTTCGGGTGTCAAATTTTAAATTGTGTCATTTTTTCAGAATTGTTATTATTTTATAAATTTGTAATGCCATCGAAGACGTCGGGTGAAAAAGTCACATATTTGCCATTTGAATAGAATAACTTTACTTCAATAGAATAGAGAGAAATTTTGCGAAGACGACTTTGTGTGAATTTTTAAAAATCTGAAAGACTCAACTAAAAGTTTCCATAAACGTATGCACTCTTCCGAAGTCTCTCATAAACGAAAATACTTTACCGTCACCAAATGAATGTTCCATTAGCCTGATGAGTAGAAAGAATCTTGAGGGAGTGCAAGTCGTTCATATTTATATTTACCGCATTCGTTCTTCTGGCCGAACTCAATTAATGCTTTCACATTAATTGCCAGTATGTTCAACATGCTCGGGTTTCAATAAAGAATGAACAATTTTCGACTTTGTAGCGAAATCAAAGCAAGAAAAAACAAAGTCTGGTAAAAATGTTAACTCACACAGCAACAGGGAGAGATATAGAGAGACCTCTCTCCATACGGACTGATAGGCAAAAGCAGAACTCTTTCATCAGCATCGATATCTGTTTACAAACAACTTCAGATGTCATCTTGAAAAAAGTAATTTTCAACCTTTTGCACCGCATCGATAGCGATGAGATGCGAAACTACGCTGCACCCCCAGGAACGGTCTGTAATTATACAAATGAAAGGCAAACATAGCCAACAGCAGAGGACAACATGCATCAAACTTCATAACAGACCAAGAGGCAGCACCAGCGACAACAACTGAAACGGGACCTGGGGATGTTTTAAATTAATTTCAGGATTTTTGCGAGTCAAATGTTAATGTGCATATGTCCTGTCAATAGTACCCAGCGAAAATGGAGTGCCATTCAAAGTAAGACTGTGCAAAAGTTTCTACGACTATGGCTCGGGGGCGTATAGGTTTAATTAAGTACGTTACATGGGAGTACCACCTTTTCTCAACCAACCAACCAATTGCCCAAACACACATACACCCATGCACACAGCGGGCAAAAATGCACCCGCCACAGTCATCATCTGTCTTAATGAGAGGTTAATTCAAATTCAATTAATTACTCACAGACGCAGTCCTTGGGGACTTTAAAAGCGCAAAAATATATACACATACAAAATGGGTCGGGCGACAGTCCCAACACCAAGTGCTGGAAAAAATATAAAAAAGGCTGGAAAAAAGGATTTCATCTTGCCCGTCGATCCTGTCTAATTGTGTTTTTCTTCGCTCCATTCGAACGTCGTACAACGTGGATTGCTCGTAACAAAACCCTTTTTTGATGTCATTGTCAGTCGAAGAATGCTCCTTGTTCTCTGGTAAATTTTTCACCGCCCCCATCCCTAGGTCGATTGGATTGCAGGATCTTGTTCGGTCGTCCGTTTTAATTTTGTTTATTAATGAATTTTTGGTTAACTGGGCATTAAATGAAATCTGTAGAATCAGTGACAATCGGGGGTGGAAAAAAGTTTCAATCCCTTTTTCATTTGTTGTGATTTTTGTTTTTGTGCTCATACAGCTTCAGAGCTTGTCGGTATTTTTTTTTTAGTTTTTTGTTTTATTTTATATTTCGGTTTCAGCTTCGCCCGTCTGTTGGAGCTGTGTTGTTCGGTACATTGGAAGCAAAAAGGGACTTGGGATTTTGAATCAATCGATGTGACGAAGCGGACACGGATGCGGGGGGAGAGTTCTTAAACTTTTTACTTTTTACTGCGATGTGAAATGGAAAATAATGGGGGTGTTGTGGAGGTGTTAGTGGTTAAGCCATACTCATATTTAAGTTTTTCAGTAAAATTGGCGCATTGCATAAGCAGAATATAATTTGTCTTGAAACTCCTTCGAAAAGACCACGTCTCAATAATCGATTTGTATAAGGAAACCACCCTTGTCTGAGATTAACAGAGGAAACATGGAACACCATACACGGTACGCCTTATGGCAGAAAATATTCGTACTCCTGAGTCCCCACGTGTTTAACGCACACATAAACAATTTCACACGCTAAGACGCATAGCCACTCATACGCGAACTCCTATGTATCGCACGCCCTTTATCCGTGAATTAACACTTATAAAAATGAGTGACAAGCAATGAGAAAATGCAATTAACTTTAAGTAGGTAGGTATAGAGGCACATAACAAGATGTTGTCATTTCACTGTGATGCCAACAGCGTTTTGGAGTGGGGCCCGAGAGGGAAAGAAAAGTGGAATAATTCCCCCATTGTTAAGCATATTTTATCCAATGTGAGCACTTACTTATTTCGTCCTGCTTGACAGAGGGATTAATTGTATTGTCATTAAGTCGGAGTCAGAAGAACTTAAAGACAACCGACGAGATGTCTTTGAGATGATTTAATATGCTGTTTATATTTTTTCGGCAATTATATGTGTATTGTCTTTGAGGTAAATCTGCCTGTCAACTGTCAACAAGCTAAAAAGCTTACGATGATAATTTCATTCGAAGAAAAAAAACAACTATTAACATAACTTAAGTGAACAAGAACCAGAATTAGTAGTTTTCATAGTTTGCTTTCAGTATGAAATGTTAAATGTAAAAATAACGCCTAATCACATCGTTTCATATCATCATTCATACGAGGCGAGAGTCTACCCAAGTTTCTTCCTCAAATGACGATGCTTAATGATGATATTTCTAGTCTAGCAGGTGGTGCCGTAGATTATGACGCCAAAAAACTCCACATGGGAATCAATACTGCTGTTCACCTATCCGAAAAACTGAAAATATCAAGATTAAGATGTGATAATCAAACCAAGCACATCTCCAGAATTTGAACAGATCTTGGCTTTCGATATCAAAAAAGTAAGATTATCAAGTAGAGCGGCCATAAAACTGCAATCAAAATAATTTGTTCCTACTTGTGACGCGGGACATTGGTTTTAAACATAATAGGCATGTTTTTTCAAATATCTAAATTTTGTAAAGTAGGATCTTGTAGCTAAACATCAGCAGTAAAAAGTGACTGCCGATAAAAATTCGAACTCGAACCCTTGTTCGAAAGAAATTCTGGGTATATGTAGTTTGAATTATTAGAATGTTTTCCCACATGACTGTCAAGTGAATTACATTTCTAGTATACTTTTATATTTAATTTTTGCACAGATTTTTTAAATTCAAATTTTGGAGGTATGAGCACTAGCACTCACGTATCAGAACCAAAGCGACTGCTTCTTGCTTCACTTCATTATCTATAGCGATCAGTCAAAATGTTGGATCCTCAAAAAGACCGTACATTTGCTAGCATTCGCGGCAGACATTACAGTCGAACCCGCTTAATTGAAACTCGTTTAATTGAAAAACCCGCCTATATGAAACAATAATTCTATCCCCGTGAACATTTTAGCAGAATTCATACAAACAGGTCCGTTTTATTGAAACCCGCCTAAATGAAAAACTCGGATATTTGAAAAAGAAAATCTGTAAAATATATTACTTTTCACAGAAAAAACACCGCTAAATGAAAATGTTTCGCAAGAAAAATCAGATGCACAGGCTTTCAACGCATCTATTGAACTTGTGATTTTTCTGAAGCTCTGCGTTAAAGTTCACCTCTTAAAGTGACAAATATCTATTCTGACAGCACATTGCCTCATTGTCTTGACTATCCAACGATTTTTATCTGCTATGTACTGCTCGTTCAAACATTCGTCTGTAATCTTTCTTATTTCAAAATTTTGGCCCCAAAGATAACGTTTATAAAGTGAATTAAGAAGAATTTTTTTCAATTACCCGAGATCCGCTTAAATGCAAAACCCGGTTAATTGAAATTAACATTCTGTTTTTTTGTCATTTCATTTAAGCGGGTTCGACTGTACCACGATTTGGCCAACTGGTTTTAGCCAAATTGGGAAAAACGATCTTATATCGCTGTTTCCGTGGGCTCAAGTGGCAATTGAGTAATAGAACCTTCGAAAAGCCAATCTGACAATAAATAAATCATTATACAATCACACCTGTCCTTGGCTATGGCACGCTACCCATGAACAATCGCGGTATTGAAGAGCTAATATTTGAATCGCGAACGTAAAACACCGTAAAACAATGGATACTACAGCGGTTACCAAAATCCGTTCCTATCTTAGTCATGTGGTAATTGCATGTTTCAAACAATATTTGGTTATAAAATATTCAGGGAAATCCATAACACAGACGAAATACTCTTGTGTAATATGTCTTCATTCCAACACTGCAAAACATAACCTCAACCATGGTTCTAAGTATCACTCTCACACCACAGCAGACATCCATTTATATCCAATATCGAGTGTGAAACTATGATAGAGTGACGGCATCACACAATCTGTTTTAAGCCCAGACAGACATGACTGGCTACAATTTCAGTCCTGAGATTGGGACGAATTAACAACGATAGCAGCCAAGTAGCAAATAAGCCAAAGCATTACGCGACATCTCCAATACAACAGCTGCCATGAGAGGAGCAAACAAAAAGCCAGAACAGCGCCGAAATGCATGCCCCATGTATGTTCATCTACCCAGCCAGAAGCGGCAAACTTGTCAAGTCATTATTAGCTGTCTGGCGTACACAAAAAGCCGTGCCGCACACTACTGCCGCTAATAACAAATTGAATCGTTCCCAACCCTCAGTAAGTGGATGTCACTGATATGGAGCTCGACTTTCGGTGTGCACAGAGGCATGTGCCGCGTCTAACGCAAGGCCTTATCGCAGACGATTATAGCTTCATTATGGAGAATATTCGTTGAAAATGTATCGCGCTAACGCAGCACGTGACATCAGTAAGGGATGAAGGGGTGAAAGGTTGGCTGACGTTGCTTGTGATAGAGCATAGCATGAATGCAACAAATTCACTCGGTCAGACGAACATGATGACTTTTGTTTTAAAAGATTCACATAATTCAACGTGGAGGGTGGAATAAAGCCTGATACGGAAGGCAGGAGTGTGATAAGGGCCGGCCGCCGACGTGCATACTGAAATGTGCAGATTCAATTAATGCGAATTAAGTCGTGATTTGATTGACGTTTCAGTGCGCAAGGGTTGCGTGTGAAAATGTTTGTAAGCCGATTTACTCATAAATGTAAAATATCATTATGGAAATTCTACGTTTACATATAAACGCAGCTCGGTGTGATACCGGATAAGTTATAGTCTTCGTAAAAGAAGACGCGTCAGTGTTGGTATACTGTACTCATATATTACATGTTTGAAATTATTTTCGTATGACCCCCGTGGCTTAGTGGATATATCTATGTGAACTGACACGATGAGAGTCTGCGGTTCGAACACAACGGACACATGGCGTTGATTCTGTCTATTCACAGACTATGCTATGAGAATAAAATGCATGTCTTCAAATGATTCCTTTGCCTCTTCTATGGGGCTCCTTTGGCGCAGAAGCCTTACCACGTTCACCCCAATTTGTAGCACCACCACAAGGTGAAGGTGATGATATAGATGAAAACCATTATCAAGATGTACAGTTTTAAGTACTGAGTTACTTTTGGATACTTGTGTGATACACGGTTTTTGATAGGATTATTTAAAGAAAAGAAAACAATCACACAAAACTAATTAATTTATTTTTAAAAAGAAACACAAAGGAATTGATTTTTTTCTACGAACGCAGGCAAAGCGTTGTCGACCGTTTCGTTTTCCGTTCGCCGTTTGAGTGTCGTCGTTTTAAATTCCAGTGTAGTGAGAAGGAAAATCTGATCATTGATCGTAGTAACGAAGATTTCCATAACATCGGAGAGAACTTAAAAGGTACTGATTGTCTGCGACAATGGCAAAACCATTTCAAGGGCTGTCGCTGGCTTTAAAAGTGGTAGACCGAAATCAATCTCGTTCAGAATTGTCTGGAAAAGGTTTTGCGACCAGTAATTTGCTTAGTTTAAAGTGTCAAGCTAGGCGCGGAACAACTTTTTTTATTTTTTTTTTAAATGCATAGAAACGTGCGCCGGGAATAATATTTTTGAAATTTTATTTCGTTGTTTTAAGAGTGTTTACAGGTTAAGAGGATGTGGTTTATATTTGATACTGTAGTGACGTATTTTATATTTGTAACTAGATTTTCGGAGAAAAAAAAAACAAACAAATCTTCATTGAAAAGAGATAAAATAAATAAATAAAGAAATAAATAAATATACAAATAAAATAATTAATAAACAAATAAATGGAAAGTAAATAAATAAAGGCATACATAAATAATTAATAAGCAAATACATATGTAAATAGAGTATTAAACATACAAATACAGAATTTGCTTACAACTAGGAAGTAAATCGGCTTAAATTAATCAGAAGAAAATTATATGATATAAACACAGCGATCAAGAAAACGCTGGTTAAGTTTCATTATTACTTCCGAGATAATTTCAACATTCGCTTTCTTCTGAAGATCTAAGGTCGAGTGGTTGTAAGGTAAGTTGAGCATCATCTTTAGAACCTTGTTTTGTGACCTGTGACCTGTAATTTCTTAATGTGGCACATAGCACAATTTCCCTATACTTGGCATCCATATCCATTTTATGGATAATGATTTTATTCTCAATAAAGAGTTAGGATTCATGACAAAATATATGCTGTCGAGCAAAAAACGATCCGCCGCACACCACCTAGGCCAAAACGTCACAATCGACAGCTACAATTTCGAGGCAGTAAAGGAGTTTGTCCACCTCGGGGCAAATGTAAACTCCACGAATGACATCGTATTGGAGATCCGACGTAGAATCGCCCTTGGCAACCAATGCTACTTTGGTCTGTCAAAACAACTGGGCTCGAAACTCCTGACTCGAAGGACCAAAGTCATGCTCTACCAAACCCTTATCCTGCCAGTCCTACTTTACGGAGCCGAAAGCTGGACATTTAGTAAAACTGCAGAGCTGATTCTTGGTGCCTTCGAAAGAAAATTCTACGTCGGATATATGGTCCCGTCAGCGAGGAAGTCGAATGGAGGAGAAGACACAACCGCGAGCTCTACGAGCTGTACAAGGATGTGGATGTAGATCGGAAGGCAAAAATCCGTCGACTACACTGGCTCGGCTACATCGAGCGAATGGACAACAACGCTCCAGCAAAGAGGGTCTTCGAATCCGAGCCTTCTGGTTCGAGAAGGAGAGGAAGACCGAACCTCCGATACAAAGACCAAGTCATCGCGGATATAAAACAGCTTGGCCCTGATGACTGGAAGCAGCGTGCCCAGGACCGTTACCGATCGAAAGCAGCAATTGCTCATACCCTTCATGGTTAGTCTGCCTGATAAAATAAAGTAAAGAGAGTTGGGATTTCCTGTGGATGAAAGGATACAACATCCTGTATCTTGTCCTACGTATACAATACGTACTACTACATACTACATAAACAAATGATTCGGATTCTATTCTATAGACTTTCAAAGACGAGCAGACTTGAAAATATTTGTTTGGTTTTATGCTACGTAAAATTATAAATACGTTTAAGTAACAAAAGGCGTGTTTTTTGACCAATCAGCACTCAGCTTAGAAATGATTCTCAATAAAACGCTTTTTTGCTGAGTTCAATTTTTCTTCCGAAAGTTGGTACGTGTGCTTACGTCCATTTCTTTAGACGTCAATATACTATAATGTCAAAAATAAGTGAAATTTAATTTTCAAAAGCAAAGCAAATACAAATATAATGGAAATCCAAGCAAGTAATATGAATCATTTGATATTTTATAAATCTTGACAAGTAACATCAACAAGTAAACTCTTACAAGTGTCAAATAATTGAGTGATACCCAAGAATGATGCATACATGTTTACATCTTTCTTGAGTGATAAACAAATAGTTTCCTCTGGCGCCCTCTATGAATGACATTTTTCAACGCATCCTAGTCAGTGTTGACAGTGAAATTTTACTAAGTAGTTCTAACTCAGTAAGTTGTTCTGTTTTGTATCCGTGGAAAAACTTACTAATCTAGTTCGGGCTTCATCGAGCATTTCTAGAAATTTTCCACCTCAATTTACTCTTCCGCGAGTCTGTTCTGTTTGTCAACAGTTTCCAGTAAGTCGCAGTTTACATCAAGCCCGGTCTTAAACCTTTATTGGTTATCATAAATATTCTTACAGTATTAACCGGATATCAGGTTTCAAAAACAGTCTCTATGCTAAATGCAGAGAACCCTTTTCCAATCACTGTTTCTTCGGGCTCAGAAATTGACGTGTAATCATTTCTGTGTTGCCCTTGCTCTACGGCCTGGGAAAAAATTGGGTTATTGTCATAAAAAAACATTGCTTGTTTTTTTTCATGTGATTATGACACCGAATTTGCGTAAAACAAAATGTGATTATGTGTTCAAGAATTCATATTGAGGGTTCATTTTAAACACTATTTGGTTGAAAGCAGCGCGTGCCAAGGCACCATGGTACATATAACCTCAGCTACTTTCAGCTAAATGCACAACAACGGCTACTTCTTGTGTTTACCTAGTCGACATCCCATTATGAATATTTCATTGCACATTTCGTCCCGTCGAAGTTGTTTACCGATGTACTTTGGGCCTTCATAAAACGGGTGAGTAAACCTACTTAAACAACTCAACTTATAGTAAATCACCCCTCTTCAATTCGTTCATTCGCTCATCCATAATAACGAGATTCGCATCACCTCCGTTCGCTGCCCACCCCTGCGTTTACCATTACCGCCGCACCGCCACACCGCCAACGTATCGCTGTTCACTGCATAAACATCGACCGTCGTTCACTGTTTACAATATCAATGCGCCGACACACGTCTCAGTGTGCGACTTTATTGGCCCGCCCTTGGTAACCGCATTCTCCAGATTTAACTATGATGAGAGCCGCACTAGAAATTCAACCCCCATCAAGTTGGTGACTGTCGAAAATGGCTTTGTATTTGTTTTTGTTTCTAATATTACAAAGTAGCCGGTGCCATCAAGGAGCGAAGGGATGGCTACGAAGTGACTGCTCCTTTGCCAGATTACTCACTGAACCTTCATGAATGGGAAACGAAATTGTGTCATCCCTCACAAAAATACTGCCTGACAAGGCCTTTGAAGTCATTTCGCTGTTTTGTTTTTCGGGACTAGGCCGTTTGAAGCATCAGACTTCCATTTGGTCACGTGTTGCGGCTTATACTGATATTGGAACTTCGTCCGCAAAAGTTAACTCCAAGAGCTCGATCACCCGACCAATAATGACTACTGTACTGCTGTGCGGTGTGTCAATGTATTGTACGTACGTGCATCCACAAGCACCAAGGGATGGTGCCTCATACGTAAAGTTGCAATAACTTACGACATTTCCATCGAGTTTTGGGAATTCTGTGTTTACAGTTCTCACGCGTGTGACTTTTAAATGACAGATTAGAGTACACTAATATTTGTTTATGGCTGTGTTTACCATTGCGTTAGCAAAAGGATACACATGCGTAACAGTTGAACAAAGATACGCGAATTCATAGATACAATAGAAATAGTGGGGGTGCGATGAGTACGTCAACTACCGCCACACGACCAGATCGCCGTGGAAGGGTATATGATATTAATATTTTCATTGGAAGTCTAAGATGCACGTGTCGTGGTTGTGATAAGAATGTCACATTTATAATTGGATTAGGAAAAAAAGGACGAACATGAAAACAGAAATTGTAATTATTATCGTAAATAAAAGTCAACACGATAGAAAAGAAAAAAAACAAGAAACGTGTGTTCGAAGACCGAACACAAATGAGTTGTTATGCCTGATAAGCAAAGGGGTGGGTGCGTTTTCTATAGATTAGATGAAAGTATAATTGTTTTCAGTGGTCTCATCCAGTAGGTAGGCTGTTATATTCTGTGGCTTTAATAAATGCTTTTAACATACAGCATGTTCTCTAGTGACTTTTATTAAAAAAGTTAACATTTTAATTTAAATATAGTTTCATTGTTATATCTTAACAAGGAAAATAATATACAGTCAGTTGCATTTGTTTGATACAGGAGTTTTTAGACCTGATTCTGTTCCGAGCTTGCGTTGGGACGTTAGTTGTTTTTTCTCATTGTAATTATGTCCTTATCCTTTAAAATTGAGAACCTTTTTTTAGACAGGAAATGCTCTTTGAACATTATCAATAACTCGAAAGATGTAAGGGTGTGAAAACTATTTTTTCGCACAGAGCAAGAATCGAACCTACGACGTCAACGTTGGGTGAGACGCACATATCCACAACGCCACTGGCCACCCCACAATTTAAAAACACCTTTAAATTATGGATATAGTTTTGTGTGAAACGCAATACTTTGGCGAGGTCTTTATTTTGCTCAGACACACCGAAAAATTCACACTAAATTAAATAAACTCAAAACAAATATGTAATAAACATAAAATAAAAATAAGAGTATATCAAAGATGCATATGCTCATCGCATCTGCACACAGATGCCGGTTTCAGTCATCATTACCAATATTTTACATACAAAATTAAAAAATAGATCGCCTTAAGCGGTATGTCGTTGTAAGCGATATATTATTTAATGGGATCTTAATGGATTTCAGCCGGGATCTAAGAATTTGGTCCTTATAACCGAAATGTCCTTTTACCGATGTTGTATACGGTTTGGACATAACTATATGAGTCAAATGATCCCAGCTGTCTTTCTAGGTAAGACGATTTTCCCGCCTTTTCAGTTTGAATAGGCGTGCGATTTTGAGAACACGTACTCAGTAAAACTTTGAGTAAAAAGTACTCAGTAAGACAATACAGTCGATTATTGCATTTACTTATTGAAAATCTTCACTGAGGTGAATACTGAGTTCTCAAAAAATACGCCTAATGTTGTAGTGTAATTAATTGATTAGTTACTCCGTCTTTCTGTCACACTTAGGATTAGCGAAAGAATGAAGTGGATCATACCCACGTAACTTCAAGCTAAATACTGAAATTGATATGACTCAAATAAAGTGCTAATTACATTTCGGTTTTCTGATCCATAGCCTAGCATTAATTAATCTGACAAAATTTTTTTAAGTAAATAAAAGCACAGCTTGGTGATTTTTTTACACGTATGAATTACACATTATTCTGGTTATGTATTAGCTCTAAGCACAGTTCTCCATCATATATAATATAATAATAATATGGGTGGCGGTACAGCCCGCCTAGCTTCTCAGCAACCACTCGTGTTGTGCGTGCTATTGTTCTCTCACGAGTGGAATGCACCTACAGTTTAATGCCGAATCCGAACGGCTTTGTTTGAGAAGATTTTTCTAGACAGGAAATACTCTTTGAGCATTTTTTCGTCGCACAGAGCAGGAATCGAACCTACGATGCGAGGTTGGGGTTTACGTACATACCCACAACGCCACGGGCCACCACTTTTCACAGCACACCCGGGATTTAGCATGAACTTTTGTTGTTCTTATCAGCATAAGGTATGTATTCACTATAAAACAAATTCTATTATATGCCGTAAACGACTAGCACCCAATTTTTATGCGAACTTCTGTTCTCAGGGATAAAACATTTGTGGCCCATCACTAGAGAGTGCCGGACGACTATTGCCTTTACGCCTATAATTTGAACTACGGGAGTAAAACTGTTGCCTTACCTTATCCCTTCACATGCATATTTATACATTCATAACTTTCTGCATATGTACAATATATACAGAAAAAATCAATGAAACAGTCTCTTCAAAAGGTTAAGCACAGCATACAGTTTAATTAATAATATGTTAAGAACGCGTTCGCTTTTATTACAGCCATGCATCTTTTTGGTATAGAGGAGAATTAGGTGGTCTATTCTCTCCTTTTCCACTTGTGTGCTTCATCTAGTGGCTCGGTGTCGAAGACTCTTCGACCTTACTGCCTACTTATCGCATAATTTATTAAAATTTACTACCAGCCTGAGTCCATTTCCGGATGTGTTGTCGTGCAGGCTGTGTTTTTCGATGACACTAGCAAAGATTTCTTCCTTGCTCCTAGATCTCCTAGAACGATCTTGGTGTCATAGCTGGGGCATCGATCGTATGTTCTTTCTAGGAGATCATAGAAGTCAGCCTTGCTATCGTCATCCTTCTCTTCCGTCGGGGCGTGTGCTCAAATCAGGCTGATGTTCCCGAATTTAGCCTTGATGTGGATTGTTATGAGGCGCTCTCTGCTTAAGCTTAAGACTTTTTGCCTAAGTCTTCATCGAACAACGAATCCGCATCCAAATAAGCGCTGCCTTCCCTCTTTGTAGCAATCACCGTAGTAGATGTTGCAGTTTCTCATCTTTCTTTTGCCCGGCCCATCCCATTGCATCTCCTGGATGGCGGTAACATCTGCTTTGTAGCAGTCCAGGGGCTTCGCGAGTTCATCGGCTGCACGTGCTCTGTTCACAGACCTCACATTCGACGTGCAGAACCGAAAATCATTGTCCTTTGATCGTTTTCTGGGGTCGTCAACTGTAAATCCGTCTATATCCGAGGGCTTTTGTCGGTTCGTAACCGTCGACTTTTTATGTGGTGAGGGAGTTAACCTCACGCACAACTTACAACTGGTAGGCCAGGCCCATTATTTGACTCTCGGGCAGAGGGGGATCACTACACAGCGGTTGTTGTGATGGCTATCCAGGAACGTCACGAGGAGGCTGTATGTCAACTCGACTTACGCACAAGCAGGGATCGCGCTGGCATCCTATCAGGTTGGGTGCAGTCAGCAACTTTGCCCTGTGTACATAAGCCCATGCTCCCAGTGCACAAATTACAGTAGAATAAATTTGTGAAACATTCTGGGCCGAAGTTAGAAGCTCAGAAAATGCATTTTTGTATATGAGTACGAAGAATATCAAACAGAAGTTTGAGAAGTTTTTGCGTTAACTGATAATGCATACATATCTTATTTTTCCGATAGACATTTCCCATCGAGATCGACAACTTCACAAATGTGTACGTGATATGTCTCAAATTTATTTCTATACACGTTAAAACAACGCAGAGAGTTCCTATGATTATGTAATGATTGCGTTTGCACGTGTGATTCTACTTGTCGATTAAACCGACGAGATATTTGACGATACTCGAATTTGGAAGGAGTTTTAAGTTAAATTATTGTCGCATTTAAAATAAAAGGTAATTCTCTCATTAAAATATTTAAAGATTTTAAAATAAATCAGGAAGGACACTAGCACTCACAACAGCTTTAACTTTTAGGGAAGCTATCTCTTTATATACATGATTTTAAATACATGTATACTCCCATAACTTCATTCAATCTGAGTACTTTTTTAATTAAACACCCGTACTTAGCTCACAATTTGCATCTGTTCTCTTTTCGATCCAGACACTTTCTATAAACCTTGTATTTTGTATGTATATGGACACCAAAGTTGTAACATCAACTCAAATTCTATAAATATGAATACATAGTATCATTAAAATGTGTTTATAAATGCACATACATATGTGACATATGCGGGTACATACATTTGATTTTTTTTTAGTTCAAGGGGAAAATCCGGAAAAAATCATACTATGCCAACCGGAAAACATTCGGAACGATGTGCAGATACGATTTTTCAACACTTTATTTCTTGTGTGACATGAGTTTTCAGTGAAAATGTCACATCATTTTTCTCCTGTCCGCCCCCCAAACGGTCCAAATATCTGGCAATGTTCGGCACGGACACAGTCCAAATCGCAACTGATGGCCGTCCGGGTGACATATTGTCCTTTGTTATCTTTCTTTTTCTCGTTTCCTCTTCCTCCCGCATATGGATGTATTTTTTTCCCCTCGCTTCGGGTAGCAAGTTATTTTAAAAGGATTTTATGACATTTATTTTTCAGACAATCGGAATGGAAACATCACGAAATATCGTTGCCAAAAAAGGAATTTTAATGTAAGACAGAAACGAACGCCGAGTGAAACAACAAAAAATAAAATAGAATAAAATGGATGTCCGCATCAACAACCCTGGGATTAGTATCTTCACATCTGTACATGCAATTGATGTTGTACCCTGAATTCGTCTTGAACAATGTCGTCATAGAGCTTTAAGTTTAGTTAACGGAAAATTTACATATATATTTCGATTTGTTTAATTTTATTCCGGCTAAATGCCACTTGTCAGTCAAATTGGAATCAAGATGTCAAAGAGGGCTGTTGTCGCTAACGGAGACGCTTTTCTGTCTGTCGCCTGAGCCAACGGTGGATGTATTAATAAAGAAATTGTAAGGAGGATTTTAATCTGCATATCCTTGTAGGCATCACGAAAATTTCAGCTACTTGACATGAAGATGACGCGGAATTCCTTGGGGTTATTACGAACAACGGTAAGGATTACTTTATTTGACGGAATTAATTTCTACCCACCTAAACTGATGGCTGCCTTTGGATAGAAACGCGTTCGATATAATATTTCTGTACGCATGAATTACATGCCAAATTTTTTGAAATATCTTTTTGGGGCTATGTTCTAATTTAAATTTTATTCTACGGCTTATTTATCAACAACATCCATCAATATTTCCAATTTTCGCAGCTCAGTTCATGTTGCTTCATCAGCCAATAAGAACGTTTTGAAATAATTAAAATAGATATGCATAAATATTCTTGTCCACATTATACAACAGTAAGTGTTTCCCAATAATGACAGGCCGATTTTGTTGTTTTGCCTATTGATAATACAGAGACACTAATAATCACCGAATAGTAATGTATTGTGTCCATACCACCGTACATTGTCACAGCTCGTATTGAGGTGTTTTGATGTTTTGCGTAGTCATTGATTATTTGACGATTGATGCCAAAATTGCAGTATAACGTACGCTTATATTGCAGACCTCTATCTGTGTCTCGACAATTTTGCAAGACTGTCATGGCTTTTCAGGAACTTGTTATGACAAGAGAAAAAATAGTGCAAACTGTTAAATTGTACGCCTCACAGGAGGCAAAATATTTCTGGGAGCAGTCGACAAATTAAAGAATAATAAGAAGTCTGTGACAAAAATAATTTTCACTGCCCCACCTCTTTTGACTCACTTTACAGTTAATACGGTACGAGAGAATATCGTGGATGAACGGTACACATTGAGAACTTAGCCGTTTTTCTAGTGTATACAATTCAATTAGTGCACTTCTTGTTGAACATGGGGGCAAAGCAATCAAGATTTCAAGTATACAGGACACCACAGAGCTGTATTCTTAATTATATACTTAAGTACATATTAATTTGTAAATTCGGCACGTGTACGCTTAAGAAATCCAAGTATTGAGATGGCTTTGGCAACCTCGTAATCTATGTGAAATGAAAATGTAAGTTTTTGATCAAAAATCAAACTGGTCTTTTTATTTTATTGTCCACAGAGAGTTGTCCCACATAGAGAATACTCACAGAAAAAGTGTTACATTTATTTACATTCCAGGTTTTCTGATTGAAACCAGACTATTTAACTAACTTGTTTAAATCGTTTAAAATTTTTAAACAGTGCGTTTGCAATCCCCTGAGAAATCTTGAGATCATCAGCATGCATCAGACAATTAACATGACTAAACACTGAAGCTATATCATTGACAACCAATACGGGATAAAACATTAATCTCTCTCGACTGACAACTACCAATTTGAGAACTACCAACTGAGAAGCAATTCAAGTCATCCAGTTGAGAGTATCCTACCTAGTAATTCTTCCAAACCTATTTCTGACGTTTGTGCTCCCGATGTAAACGCTCTAAATTCTGTACTTGTCCGTCGTTTTGTATTTCTATTCGTGTTTCTTGTCAGTTAATTCACCTTTTGTTTCTTTCAATTGTCTGCACTTCTTCTTCTTTGATTGGCACTACAGTCCAGGGTGGACCTGGGCCTCAACCAACATGCCTCTCCAGCCAGCACGATATTTCGCCAGCTGCCTCCATTTCCGCACACCAAGTTGGTTGAGGTCCTTTTCCACTTGTGTGCGCCATCTAGTGCGAGGACGTCTTCTGTTGCGCTGTCCCAATGGCTCGTTGTCGAAGACTTTTCGGGCCGGAGCTGTGGTGTCCATCCGCTCTACATGACCTTACCATCTTAAGCGTTTGATATGAAGACGCTTAACTAGGTGCATGCCGCTGTACAGCCCGTATAGTTTGTGGTTGAACCTTCTCCTCCAAACTCCATCAACGCAAACAGGACCAAAGATCATACGCAGAACTTTTCTCTCAAAACAACCAAGAGCTTCTTCATCCGCTTTCAATAGCGTCCATGTCTCTGAGCCATAGAGCAGGACTGGGATGATCAGGGTTTTATACAAGATCAATTTGGTGTTTCGAGAGATGGCTCTGTTACTCAATTGCCTCTTGAGCCCAAAGAAACAGCGATTGGCAAGAGTAATTCTGCGCTTGATCTCGGTACTGGTGTTGTTGTCCCTATTTACTCCAGATCCTAGGTAGACGAAGTCCTTGACTACCTCAAAGGTTCTGCTGCCCAATGTGACGCTCTGTCCGAGACGTCGATGTTGTGCGTCCTTCCGTGGTAACAGCATGTACTTTGTTTTGCCCTGGTTTATCGCTAGACCCATTTTAGCCGCTTCCGCTTCAATGCCAGCAAACGCCTCATTAACGGCTCGCTGCGTTCAACCAATCACGTCAATTGTCTGCACTAATACCTGTGATAGTTTTTCGTGAAATAATTTCTGCCATCACCGAAAGTCCTGTCCAACATTTTTAACCGTTCTGCAGACAAATACATATTCCACAAATTCTTCAATTGTTAATTTGTGAAAATTCCTCATAGTGCAAATGTTGTTCCCATCGACCGTTTCGACATCGATTCGATTCAATCAACGATGGATCAATTTCATCAACATCACATGAGAAAAACCTTGAATCATATTTCAACGACCTCTCGCCAAGAGCATTCAAAAGGAATGCTTTAAAAGAGTTTTCTCCTTATTTCTAGTGCAAATTAAAACGTTCTCGTTTCGTCACTTAAGACCAGAGTAATTGTAGAAACTTTTATTGTTTTCCATTCCTAACCGCATAACACTCACCTGGTTACGCATTTTAAACTCATGTTTATTCGAATGCTTTCATTCAAATGTCATGTCTTCAGATTTTATTTCCTAGTCTCTTCCTTGTACAAGCACAGCCGTACAATGATACCACGTGTTTCTTCAGATAGAGGTACAAGAACATTCAACTTGGAAGGCGCAACAAACCGCAAATAGACATTAACATTTCTTGGTCGACTGGAAGTCCAAATTTGCATAAAACAAAATGCGAGTTCTATTGAGAGTGCACATCCTCAACCCATGATGATTTTCCGGCACAGTTTGAGGAACGATAAAAGTTTAATTCATACCGTGTCTATGGCAGCCGGATATGTAGAGTCCAAGTCAAATGCGTGCGTTTGCCATTTTCCCCTCTTTCCAACGGTTATGTCTAATTGAATTATTCAGTATTTCTGCAGTGTGACGCGTTTTATGGTCATACCGTGTATGGATTTCTGGTATGGGCTGGGGCTTTGGCTGGAACTGGAGTCGTTGTCTATCGCAAGGAATGCGAGTGCCACTTAATAGCTCAATAATAGTTTTTTCCTGCAACGTTATTGGTTGCGTGGAATAATCCACGGTATTACCAGTAGATTGATTTAATTGCGTCAGGCTTTGAGATCCAATTCGAAATAATTGACACACCATCTGCGAGCCGATCGGATCGGCGTCTAATTAAGTGTTTAAAAGGCGTGTGCTTTTTTCCTATCATCTTATGTGCATGGGCTCTTCGTATGGGAACCGAACGTATGCTTGCATTTCTAACAGTTTGTACCGCTATATGAAAAGTGGAACAGAAAATACTTTTTTCATTTAATGCATCGTGATTTAGAATGCTTCGAGGGGTTTATGTAACCGGTAGGCTTAACTCAAAACTTGAAATAAGGCTTTAAGTGTTAAAACGCGGTAACGCAAATATTTTGACAATGAACTTTAAAATAGCTTCGAAATTGAAATAAAAATGCACAAATGCACATCACTTTCTGCTCTGACCACTTATAATTTTAAATTCACTCCGAAAGGTGAAGACGGGTGTAGTCCCTGTAACTCGAAAAAGTTATAGCCCAATCCTTTCACTGTAAAAGTCAACACACACTCGACCATGCCGTGTTGAGAATATCTCATACGAGAATATCTCCTCAAAGGCGATGAGTATTTAAAGGAGATGCATTAATAACTATGTATGTATGTAACTTTAAATATTTTGAAAAGAATTTTTTGATAGTATTTTACACAACCAATAATATAAGATAAATATCAGTTTCTCCGAGAATGTCTCAGATATACCCAAAAAATTACTATTTCCTTAAGTCAGGTCGGGGAGAAATGCATTCTACTTGCATATCCATACAAAACTGATGCTGTGAAAATTGTTTCTTGACGTTTCCCAAGTTTATCAGAATTAATTCAAACACAAGTAAACAAACCATTTTATATATAAATGGTATATACAAAATTCATTCAAATTTCTGACACGTTAAGCTGTTGGTCCTAGCCTTATAAGTAAGATAGTAGCTTATAAGCTTTTTTTCAATATGGAAGATCAAATGACTATACTGATTTTAAAGCTAAACTTTAAATTTCTACCCCAGCAAACGATTAAACAATGACAATGATTTTCGGTTCAGCATGTTGAATATGTGTATCTGATGAACTTGAGGAGGCCCTGCAAAACCGTGACATCTATACGGTAATGGCTTCAGTGGAGAAGGGAGTGCTTATTTGGAAGCGGATTTGTTGTTCGCGGCAGACTTAGCCAAAAAGTCTTAAGGTTTCAGTATATAAGCGAACGTCTTATAACAATTCGCATAAAGGTTAGATTGTGAAACATTAGCCTGGTTTATACACACGCCCCGACAGAGGAGAGGGATGTCGACAGCAGGGATGGCTTTTATGATCTCCTAGAAAGAGCTTACGGTCGTTCTATGAGAGACTTTGGCGGTTCCCTGATCAATCAACGGTCAACCAAATTGAAAACGTTGCGATCAAAGTCAGACACTCCTCCAACATTCTCTATGCCCGAACGTTCCGAGGAGCTAACATTGACCGGATTATTACCTTGTTGTAGAGTCAAGACAGGAGAGCAGGTTTGAAGGAACGATCGCTAGGAACATTATCGACCGAGTCTCCATTAAACTCTCCGAAAGTTTTACCAGAAGGCGAAACAACTATCCGGTGAACAAGTGTTTCGGACCGAGACCTGCATTGACGAGAACGAACAACTCGTAGACGAGTCACAGTCAATACTGAGAATTTAGAAAAATCACTTCTGCAGACAGTGATGACGACCCCAATACCGCTGTCAGGCAGAATGTTCCACCTAATATTATTATATTTTATAATGTTAATAAACTAAATAATTCCGTCCTTTCAACTTCGACGGGGTCAAGGTAGCAATATCAAGATGTACCATCCGCGGACCAATTTAAAGCAGCTGGAGATGATCTGGTTGGGCGCATGCACCGGATAATTTGTAAGAAATGTTCGGAGGAACGCATGCCGACAGAGGTGAACCTCAGTATCGTTTGCCTGATCCACAACCTTACCCCCTTTATTGTTCTAGCTGTCCAGTGATCAGTATCCTCAACATCGTACACAATATCTTTCCTGCCGTTTTGTGTACCAGCATGAAGCCGTTCGTTAACAATCTGATAGGTTCATATCAGTGTAGCTTCAGTCCAGGAAAGTCCACAATAGACTAGACATTCACAGAAATGCAAATCGACACTCACCATCTATTCGTCAATTTCAAGGCGACATATAACAGCGTGCATAGCCAAAGTCGTTGGTTGTGCAAGGAAACGCTGGAGAAATCTCGCTGAACCATAAAGGTCGAAAACGAACTGCAAAATTCAAACGTCAACATCCGGCTTGCTTAAGCTAGCTAGCTAGGATGCGGAGGCATCGACGTTTCGGACAGAGCGTCACAACCTTCAGCAAAAACCTTGAGCTAGTCAAGCGCTTCGTATACCTCGGCAGTGAATAAGAACAACGACATCAGTACCGAGATCAAACGCAGTACCACTCTTGCCAATCACTGTTTCTTTGGGATCAAGAAGCAATTGATTCATAGAGCCTTCTTTCCAATTTGGCTAGCTAGCTAGGATGCGGAGGCATCGACGTTTCGGACAGAGCGTCACAACCTTCAGCAAAAACCTTGAGCTAGTCAAGCGCTTCGTATACCTCGGCAGTGAATAAGAACAACGACATCAGTACCGAGATCAAACGCAGTACCACTCTTGCCAATCACTGTTTCTTTGGGATCAAGAAGCAATTGATTCATAGAGCCTTCTTTCCAATTTGGCTTTGTATACCACCTTGATCATTCCGGTTCTGAAGCGTTCGGTTTTTTTTGTTTGTTCTGCGTGCGATTTTTGATCCTGTTTGCGTTGATGGCTTCTGGAGGTAACGTTCTTCTAACGAAGAACTCCATCGGCTGTACGGCGGCATGCGCTCATTCTAGCATCTACGGATACAATGCCTAAGATCGCTAGGTCATGTATAACGGATAGAGACCACTGCTCTGGTCTGAAGAGTCTTCAATACCTACTATTTGGACAACGCAACAGAGGAAGCCTTGAACGAGATCACAAACCCACGTAGAGAAGGCATGCGGCATGTGGGGAGGCATGTTTGTTGAGGCCCAGGTCCACATCGAACTGTAGCTCCACTCCCAGAAAAATAACATTCATCTGCCAAACTTTTTTATCTGATTAGACAGACTTCATTGGTAGTGAAGATAGTTATTGCCCACAACATTTTGTATCGGAACTACAAAGGAGACATTTTTGGTGGCGCGAACACCAATCATTCCAAATGACATAACATTTTAAATCAATTTAAGCGTGGAGTTTGCAATACATAGAGAAACTATAACGTATCATGTTATGAAATTAATAAATTCATCGTGTGCAACAATATCTGCGTTCCCCTTTAGAACGAAAGCAAACGTACACGCATACATATTTATGTGTTCTTCCGAAAATATTTTGCAGAAGAAACTTAAGTAATGATAACTTCTCCGATTTTTAAAAGGCTTATCTCTTTCCTTCTAGATAAAATGGCTACCTCAGGCTTCTTCGGCAGGTTTTTAGAGATACCCTACAATTCAGTGAGGACCAGTCCAATGTGTTGCTTTATCCTACTACATCGGTCCTTTTCTAGTTATCGACTTAACACCGCAGTCAATGCCATTGACAATTCTCTGCAATGGGAGCGCTTTTAGGCGAAAACTTACTTTGAAAGCAGTTAATTTATTAAATGAGAGTACAAGTCCATAGACTGGATTTTACGGCTCGAAATGGGTTTTCATTCCTTTACACATAAACACGTGTAAATTGTTTCCTAATTAAAGGTTCTCTAAAATGTACCTATACTACTTAATACTAGTAGTCTGAGATTAAGTCTAAGGACAAGATTCACCCACGACATACATAACTTCTTGCGTATATCATTCACAAACATGCGATTTAATCAACTGACAATAATTATCGTATTTCAAGCAAAATGTAAACTGTCCAATAAAATTATCAGTTTGCATCAAACATCCTAAGGCGAACTTGTAATTACCTCCGACCCTAAAATGACAGCGCTCCAATACACGGCATTATGTAGTTTACATCTTAACTAGACCGATCAAACTGGTTGACAGGCCGCACTTATCTCCGGGAAAACATCGCGGTTATATGCGGCTAACACCGGGCCCCAATGCACCGGCAGCACCTGACGGAGGAAATACCCACACTCGTGATATGATAATAAATTCATCATTCCTGCACTTAAAACCATCAACAGATAATTTTCAACTACCTTTCTCAGAAGTCCCGGGAGATGCCACTCACAGAGTGCGAGTAACACCACTTAACAGCCCCAAATTAATCCCATGCCGCAATTAGCAAGGATCTGTGTTCGTTTCGGTGTTTATGTACCTCTCTCTCACGGGCTGACAGCCGTGTTGCATCTGTTCGGGACGATCCGGATCGCGGCCAATTATCGCATCGCAGCTCACTGATCCTGCCGGTGTCTTGTGCGGAACTTCCACAGTTTTGATCGCGGCAACCTACAGGTCGGTCGGTCGCATACGAATTCGCGTTGTTTTGCGACGTGGTTTTCAATCGAAATGTTTAATACGATTGATGGGATGCTTTTCATGCAGACGGGCAATAGTGGTACGGGACTCTGCGTAATTCAGTGACATCTCACACCGTAAAGCGGCGCATTCGGTGCGTGCAATAATAAACTCTGCGCCAAGGCACACCTCAGTCCCCGCCTGCCAAACACAGGTGAGTGTCCCGAGTCAGTGCACGTAAATCATCGAAACCTCAGAAATCCTAATTAAAACACTCCAAGTGGCAGCAGTCAACTACAATTGTTTATCGCGATTCGGAGAAAGAACATTAAACAGGGCGGAGGAACCACACTTAATGGACATTTTATGAGTTTTCTCCCGCCCGAAGACATTTTTATTCATTTCGACTTCACGCAAAAATCATCCGGCCTATGAGCTGGTTGCATGTTGTCTTAATAAAACAAAACAACGAAACCGACGAAGCCTTCGTGCCTAAACGCTCTCACCAACACTAACACCGGGCCCCAAAGGAATTGTGCACTTTCGCCATCGAGTCACACCGCAACTGTCACCGCTACGGAACCGACCACTCCGACAGGAAGGTAACGGGGATGAAATGATAAAAATTCAAGATAAAGCGGAAATAAAAAAGGAAAAGTACATCAAATTAATGAGTAGAAGCAAAGGAACAGAAACGAAACACATTCTCCGAACGCTACGAGATAAGAGAAAGTAGCAATGAAACGTATCTACACAAGATGTTTAGTTGGACAATGAGTAGGAAAAACAAACAAAAAATTGACAACAACAAAAAAATGGACTCGCGGTGAGAATAGGAGCCAGCCACAGGGTGGACACCAAGAGAAAAGTCGTAAATGTTAATGGTTGCTGCTTGACGCAATAGGAGAGGAGTACTAAAATTGAAACAATGTCTGGAATCGGATGCAAAATTCTTCGGACTTTGCTACTGTTCCGTTGCGGGGTCAGCGGCTTAGGCAGCACCGGTTCAGGTGGGTGAAAGGAACTATCCCCCGGTTAGGACCTAAACATTCGTTGTGGAGGTAATTGAATTTTTTTTATTCTCCTGCTTTGCGTTGAACTTAAGAGTAATGAGGTATAAATGAAAAATATGTGCTGTGTTGTAGCGAATGTTATGCTTTGGTGTATAATTTATAGAATTAGCTCTAAAATTGTATGGAAGTCACTGACATCTGTCTACCGCTTTACTTAAGAAACGAGAAGTAAGAAACAATGTACTTCCGATCTTCGCGGGCAAGTGATGTTTTAGAGTAAACTAATTTTAAAAGTCAACTTGTAAAGCTTTTTTGCGACAGTTCAGACAGATAGATCAGTACTTTGCGACTTCATTGACGAATTGCGGGCGATTTGAATTAAGGAATATTTTTAAGAGATCTTAATTTTATATAATCCCATATCTGTGGCAGTCGTCGATTGCGTTTCTTCTGGTTCTAGACAGAACGAAGCAAGTACCGGGGTTGTGGGCAGCTGGTTCTTCTTCCTTCATTTCCCTACAGTTTCACCAGAAGCTTTGCGTAGTTCAAATTAATTCTTATTACAACGTAGAAATAATACATTGATTTTAGGATAAACCAAAGAGAAGGCGAAAGGAAAAGCTAGGAATATATGGGAAAGAATTCAAACACATCTTTCTCAACTGTTTTGTACACAAGTATGCTGGTAAATGAGTGTATATAATTTTTTGCATAAAAATGCAGCACTAAGATTAAAAAAGTCTTTTAACGTATCTCCCAACTGGTATACGGCCAAACCTACGAAGTCTCTAGATTTGCAGTTTTTTTGTCATGATATTTTTTCGAAACTGATATGTATTGTGATCTGGAAGTCTTAAGATTAAGTGCATTGTCTATTAACCAGTTGTTTACATATGACACATATCCCTTTAACCTGTACATCAAATCTTCAACTGGACCAATAAGTCTAGACAGGTACAACTGAACATTATTAGAATGGTGATGAAGTCGAAAATGTTTACAAGCTGTGGAAAAATCATTTCTTTTTTCCAAACCTGATCATTTGACTTCTGTTCTTCAAATAACTCCTCATCAGGCAGATCGGTGAATCACTTAAACCAAAGTATAATCTCAGTTTCCTGCACAAAATATCGTGGTTCAAATATACAAAACATCGGGGGTGAAAGCCTGCTGCTAACGACGGTTGAGAAGTCTTGGGCACAGAAGTAATTGAAGCTTGCTTCCAGTTACTTGTATAGGTAGTAGCACCATTTTGATGAACCGAAGTCATACAATCCAGCAGTATCAGACTGGACAAAATACCTGACTCACAACTTTGCTTATGCCTCTCCTCTATATTGAAACAAGGGTTATGGTGCTTTTTGGATTGAGCGAAGATGCCATTAGCCTTGCCTTTTTGTCTAGCTTCTTGTGATGTCGTTTGCTAGTATTTTTTATTTTGTTTTAAGAAAATGGGATCCAGCATGGGGTAAGATTGCAACTGACCGATATTCCCTTTAGAGAATGTTCGTGGACGGTTTCGGGAGAGGCTTTATAAAAGTCAATGTAAAGATTGACAGTCTTTCCATAAGTCGGATGGCAGCTTCTTTAATATCTGGTTCTTCAGCTTGATAATCTAAGGGAAGTATATAGTTTTGGTCAATTTAGAAAGGTTCCAACCCCAGTTCTGTCTTCTGATCTTCTTATTGTGTTACGCCCCTTATTGCGTGCGTAGCACCAACGTTCCTTCCTGAGTTTTGCAACTGCATTTGCACCCGTGAGATTCCCCGGATGATTGTTTTCTTTCATGTTACGTTCGCCGAATAAAGCGTATGCTTGGACAATATTCAACAACTTCGTACTTTTAAATGTTGTTTAATTTTTCTGTTTCCCTGATACTTTTTCTTAAATGGTTTTGAGTTATAATATAATAATTTCTGTCATGCGGTTCTTTATCGATTTATTTAATTACAAACATTTCCCAATCAAAATAAACCACACCAAAGATAGAACGAAGAACGAAATTATATTTTCGATTCAATTTCATTTATTGGAGACTTAAGAATATACTCAATGCATTTCTTTTATCGCATCCAACTTATTATGTAATGGAACTTATTTATATATTTCAAGAAATAAAATTTCAAACAAGTAGGTAGTATCTATTCAATAAAATAAGTCACAAGTACAGCAAAACAATTAATAGTTCCCATGTAAAACACGTTTTCCAGATAGGTCGATAGTAGAGGTCGACGTTCCCCAACTATAGTAGTCCATGATATCGTACACGTCCGTAACATGCATTCAAACTGCATACAAGCAAATATATCTACATCCTTGCGGTATAAATTGTAAGCCTGGCAAACTGTAAAATTTCTTTTGCTTCCGTCGGCATACTACGTAACTAACACTTCTGGCACCCACAATTAGGCCCTGTTCCAGCTCTCAAAACAATGTAATTTAGGGCCAATGCCGTGATTGATGTGTGGCTTGTTTCCGTGTTCCTTGGCTGCTTTCACCAGGAATTTCGTTGCATGCAAAGTCAGCGTCTTTCGTTAAGACCACCCGTCAACGTGTATTCACAAGACGTTCCTCCACCATACACCTGTACACACAAAGTACAGACGGCCAGAAGGAGCTTACACAACGAAGTGCAATAAAAACTCCAAGATGACTGACATTGGCTTGAATTTGCATATTTTTATAACGTTGCCACAATAGAGTTGTGTGTTAAAATAATAACAATAATTACCGGCGTTAAGGGTTCGTAAAACTAGAGCGCTAGGTGTGGAAAACGCGCATGCACTTGAAGCAAGTGTAGCGCGGAACCCTTTCACGTTGCGGCGCGTCGCGGCGTATCTTGGTTTACGGAACGTATCTGGGCCGCTGCCGTTTTGTTGAAACGTTTTAGTTTATTGCGCTACTCAATTAAATTTAACGAGTTGTTTATCTGGCTGAAATTTTTCTCTCCATAATTTTTGCCCTTAATTCCATTTCTGTTTTCTGTGCTTGTATTTTGTGCGCTTGGAGTTTGTTGTTGGCTGTTTGGTCTTTTGTGAATTCAATTCGTTTAATTCGTGTTCAAAAAAAATCAAACTGTTGGATGGATGTGGAGATAATTTCTCCATAAACGCGGTCTAGAGTGAGAGTTTAATGCTCCCCAATGGTGTGATCGCATGACTTCCCAAGCACGATGAATGGTACATTTTGTTTTGGCAATAAACACCTTTTGTTGTGGTTAATTGTATTGAAAATAGTGTCGAATGTAACACGAGATGTATCTGGCTTGGGATTGTTCACACGTCGTTTGGATTGCAGAACACGTAACCTAATTAAGGTGTAACTGTCGATTTTGTTGAAATAATTTAAAACTTCAATTTATTTTAGACTGGCGAGTGAAACGAGTATGAACAGCACGGTTAATGAACACATAAAAACAAGTGAGTATATGAAAGCGTGAGCAAAGGTTTGTTTTAAACATAATGTAACACCAGAATGAGTAATGTGTAGCACTCTAAAGTGACACGTTAAAAGTTCATTATGGCAGAACGAGTACGAATAAAATTAAAGTGGTTAAAAAAATTAAAGGTCTTGTTCCCTAAAAAGACACTAGACAAAAGACTTGAATACAGTACTTGCAATCAAAAGTGTAAACAACGCACAAATCGCGCCAATTAATCCGTTAACTTCCAAGGCGATTACACTGGGTATATGACTGACGTACTTACTTAAAAAGAACCCTAACTTCGAAATATTAAAGTAATATCTACTACATGTATAACAAAAGGCTTAATGATTCCAGGAGTTTAATGATTCCAAAACTGCTTACTAGTTTACATTTAATTTGAATTTAATATCACATTTCATAAAGATTTCTGTGTTTTGCTGAGCTTGACATTTGCCGAACTGGGTGGAAATATGGTATAAATAGCATTAAAACTAATAAAAATTAAAAATGTGTAAGCTTTTTGTATTATTGCAAGTTACATATGTACCGTGTTTCCTATTTAATATATTTTAGAATTATGTATAATTTTTACATCAATTTTAGATTTCGTTTGAAAATTAATAGAAAAACTTAAGTGTCTGTCATTTAGTCGAACGCCATCTGACTCGAACAAATTTGAATATCCCATGACAATCTGATTTAGAGAGAGTCCACTGTATTTTGCGAATTTTTATCCTGAGGAACTGAAATCTCAACGCTGTGTCGACCGATGGCATACTTTCTTAGAGTATCCACTTTTATATATATATATATATACTTTTATATGTGCACTATTACTTATACAAGGTGTACCAAATACATGCTTATTTTTAAAAGTGCAATAAAATAAACAGAATTGTCTTGGCAGCAGCGCATTTTGTCAACATTACTTCCGAAGGCCTTGTTGATGGTGTCGGGTTGTAACTTACGGATTTTGGATTAAGTCCTTTTCTTGCAAAAAACAAATCCAAACGCAGTTCAAAGACGGCCAACTGACATACGCAAAAGATTGATTGTGGCAAACGCCATCCTGCATGAGGAGGTCATCCAAATGCATGTCTTGAATTTCAGTAAGCTAAAAAAGCGGTGACCGTGTAGAAAGCGGGTGGAGTGGGCGCAAATGAAAATGCAAAAAATGAAACACTTGATTGACTGGCGATGTTATCTATATTTCGCAACGAAGAGAAGAGAGCTAAAATTGCATTCTGTTTGTATTTATAGGAAAGCGAGAAGTTGGTCGATGACCTGAACAAATACTCCAAATATTATTATTTTTGTCAACAGATGTCGCTGACTGAATGATCAAAAGCTTCAGTTCTGCACAGGGTGCTTTTTAAAATTTCTTTTGAATTAATATGTTCTTGTTACTTATGATTTACATTACTTAACTAATGTTTGAAGAAAAATGGATGAATTAATTTCTTAAATCTCACACTCTCGGCAAAAGCAGCCACATTGTCATCTATGCGCACAGTATGACGGCGGGGACCGTGAGTGTTTTCCATCAGTCTCAGGAACAATCTTACGTACAGCAGTCGCGATGGGTGTTACACGCACAGTTTGGGTTTGCTTATTTTATTCATACGATAGGTGCATAAGCACACAATAAATTTAAAAACTGTACTCAAGGATGCAAATTCAACTCAAGGAAGCTCTGCTAATAGATTCAATCAACTAAGACCAGACTTCTTCTCAAAATGTTGCCATCTCAAATATGAAATTGTAGGCGCACACTTTATCTCATATACCATACGTAGATCTACAGCTAGGACAAGCTAGGACATTCTCATCCACTTTATGTGGCGTCCGATGGAATCACATGCCAGCACGTTACAATGAGCAAGTGCGGGTACTTCTAATGTAATATGTACCTTTGTTGTAAACTAACTATCATGCAATTAATATCAAGCTTTAGATAGATGAACACATATCATTGATTCACATATTATGAGATACTTATCCATATAAAATGTACAGAAGTGAATAGATATCGATATATGCCTTGTGCTTATGCTAGTATCAAAACAGAAACTCCCTATTAAGCTGAAAACAAAAGCTCGTAAATCAGGTAGATTTACCGGGCCTTAAGGAAGGCCATTAAATCAGGAAATATACCTTTAAGACGGACTACAAATCAAATTCATGTTCCCTTAAATCCGTTACACGTCTTCCTCATAATTTGGATCCGCATTCATATTCCGATTTTTAACCATCATCCAATATTCCGTCCCCAGTCTCTACAATAAGCCACGCAAACAAAAAGGACAAACATCGCCAGCAACACAGAAAACACATATCCTTAGAGGAAAAAAAAAAATGAATGAAAACAGCCCAAAAGAAAACATCCCTTTGGCAACACAAACAGGATCAACCCCGCCGACGGTGGTTAGTTAGAGTGTGGGAGACGGGCAGAGGAGAAAACATAAAAAACGATGTGACCGCACAATCCTAACATTAAAATCGCTATTAAAATCACTTTTCGTATCTGAAGAAGATGCCAATCGACAAAAACGAATGGGAAAGCCTCCCCTGAGTGTCGCTCATTCCAAATGAGCAACAAAAATGATTTATCCTTACGCCAGTGTATCCATTGTGTTTGCGAGAGTCCCTTGTTTACCCAGGGAGCCAATTTTTCCTAGATACACACATTGCCCGGTAGTCTCTCCTCTCATCCTCTGACACCACTTTCAATAGCAATAGTAACGATATTCGAACCCAATGGGGATTCGGACATGTGTAAACAGCAGAGATTCAATCTAAAAAGGACGATGATCTGTAGTGGTGGTCCTCAGAACGAATGTTGGAACATACGTCCCGCGATTTCTGATTGCTTCTGTGCTGAGGACATGCCTAGTATCGAAAGTGTCTACATATGTATGTATGCAAGAATGTCTATATTGTATTTTTTGTGTTTTTCTGTTTTGTATTTGTGGGGAGTTTCTCGAGTATCCTTCGATGATGGTATGTGCTGCTGGCGAGGGCCCTTCATTCCTGCTGTTATTACTCGCAGGATAAACCTCGGGGGGGTCGACGTCGGCTGCCTTGGCGGGATATCAATAAACGATACGTTTAATGGACATTGGGCATACGTATCTGCTTTCTATAGGTATGCGCCGTGTTGGTCACTCTTGCTCTTACCCGCTCACATTCTACCACTCCTAAGTCGTCTAATGTTTGTAGTGCTTCCGGTTTCTATTTGATTTTCTCCCCATTCCATAAATACCACCCACTCGCCAACACAAACGCACTCATATACATATAGAACACAAATATCTCTCCGGGCCGTAGTCCTGTTGTGTTTATGTAAACACAGTCGACCCGCAGCTAGGTCCAGAGGGAAGGATAGCGTGCGCGTGTGTGCATGAATGTTCCTTCGTTGACTTTGAAGTGTTTGACTTATGTGTGATTTGCCCAAGGGGGCGTAGTCATTCCCGACGGGGGTGGAAGCACGAACAGGTTGTTCGACTCATGTCGACCCTGTTTCCACTCGCATTTTAATAGTGTTGGGTGCGCAATCGAAAGCTGGCGTGTCGGAGATACTTAATCATCCTCTAGTTGTAATCTGATCTATTTGCATGTGTGTGCGGATGCCACTTGAAGCCAATACAATAATTACTTCTCAAAAAGCATAACCTGGAGTGGCAATCATTTGTTTGCTTGAAGACTTTGACTGATTGAACCAACACTGGTAGTGGCAATACCATAGTCGCCAGCCCCCTGTTAACACAAAAATAGTCAAATAAATCACAATTAGGTCTGAGCCAACGACGCCAACGAAGATGTTCCCGTGTCGTAAAGTAATTTTTTATTACCCAGCTTCAATGAGTAATACCCAAGTTAACTTGATGTTTGGCAGCCCAGAAAGGGTGGGTCTAACTTAGTGAACTCTCAAACAGCCACTCTACCTGCTCGCATTCTAACCCTTAATGACAGGGAGAGTCTTAATTTCAGTTATGGCTTGTTTAATAGCTCAGTTAGCAGTTTAGTTAAAGCGAAATGCTTCTTGGTGGTGTATTTGTATTGTATAGCGGTATACTGGTTCGAGATTTACCTAAGCGAAATCCCATTTGCGTTTGTGTCGAAATGGGATGGTCCGATCTAATTAAGGGTTGAATAGCACTTTGAGCAAGGTAAAGGGTTGTTTTCACTTAAACTTAATTTCTTTTCTGTTCTGTTTTGTTTTGTTTTTCAGCCATTTTTTGTTTTCTTGTTTTCTCTTGAATTTTATTTTTCACTCGTAAAAAAAAACTCATTAATAAACCATTTTGGTGGTTCGTCCCCCACCTTTTTGTCGTGTCGAATACTTGTGACCATGCAGGCTGCGCTGGACACTGTCATGTGAGCTGACAGCATTGGCCACGCAACACATTTTTAGTATATTTCTAACGCTGTTTGTCCATTAGGTTGAATGACGGGAAAGTACAAAGAGGGTTATATCCTTTACATACAGTAAATGTGTGTGGTTAGGTGAGCTACGTACAATGTCCGAATTTGTGTATGCGTTCAAATGTGTGGAACGTCAAAATGGACACGACACACTTTGGAGGAATGACAGGTTGACACTCGATGGGCAGGTGGTGTAAGATTGACGGTTGCTTCTATGGCAATTTTGAAGAGCTAATTTATTCATTCAGAATGAGTGCATCATTTTATAATTCGTTCTTAATGCCGTTGTGGCTTGAGGTTGTTTGGTTAATTGACAATTTTGATATGCAGCAAGCAACTTCATGTATAGAGCCTTTTAAAGTGACCACTTCAACAAAGGCGATGTCACGACAGAGACAGTATACGTATTTATGGATTTAGTAGAGGTCGATGGATTCCAAAGATACTTTAGTACCGTATTTCTAGTAGGATGTCGTTGACGGAGTTCAAGATTGGTCTGCTTTGAAAAAATCGGAAGACAGCACATAACCTTGCCCAACACCAGTGCAGTTTTCTAACGGCTCTAAAGTACTCAAACCGAACAGCACGATGCATCGCGGAGGTCGACGGATTCGGATCTTTTTTTACCTGATTCCGAAATGAACCGTAGCATCGAATAATTCCTTGCGATGAATCCTGTCGAAATGTTGTCTACCAGCAGTCAGGCTCTTCAACCTAATCTAAGCCATTCTGTCTCATTACACTTTAAAAACTATAAGCAAAAGGCGGAAATTGGTATATAGTTGAAGGAAGCTGCGCTGAGGGATCCTGATTAGTGTGTTGATGAACAACATTTGACGTTCTTTCATTTGTTCTTATAATTTTAGTTTTACCAATACTAATTCACACTCGATGCGAATGCATTGAATTATAGAAATATGTAAGGATTTTCTCACTGTGGCAAATCTGGCAATATACCCAAATAGTTTTCGACACCCACATACCCAATAATATGGTATAATACCACATGTCTTTGATCGTGGCTGTAAAAGTGACAGAGAGAATGCGTTTGTAAACAGAATTGCCACTGCGAGCCTCTTTTGGCAGATTTTCCATATCTATTGGCAGTGTGAGCATATCCCATCAGCTTTGATCTGTTTTACGAAATATATCAATTGCTTTCGCAAGTCATTATTTGGGGATGTAATACATTTAGTAGTTTCACTTATTCTGATCAATACAAATTTAATACCCCAATGATATGAAACCGTGCCATGGTTGGCCTTTGGTGTTATGCGTATATGCGTCGACGTCTATTTTCGATGACTGGTATTTAAGGCAGAAATAATTTTCACGACCCCACCTCCGTCGAGTAACTGACAATGATCAAAGATTATATTTGCCCACAAAAAGATTACTAACTAAACTTGGCCGATCGGGGTCATGACAAGCATAAAACTGTAAGTCCCTTAAACTCGCGAGAGAACCATGCACAACATGATTAGTTGTTGTAGAAGCTAGGCCCTGGCTCAGTCCGGGCTGTTGTGCCACCCATGTTATTAAATAATTCCCATACTCATAATAAAATGTTTCCCTTTTATGTGTCGTCATCCTAATCTAAAAAGTTATACTCGAAGTAGCAAAGTGACTTTCATGTAAAATGGCGAACGGGTTACATGCATTGCACGTTTTTTCATCATGTCTCACTGAAAACAGACAAAAATATATGATCTGTCAATCACAGTATTTTACAGCTTTCCAGAATTTTTAATCTTTGATTGATTAGATTTGGATAAAATGGAAAAATAGTGAGTTTCGTATTTTAATAGAGAAGGCATTTTCTTATCAATAAATGTATTTAAGAAATAGAAGACTTTAGAAATATATACTTCATCCTGCCATGCTTCACAATTTGAACATGAAATCTTTTCGTAACAGTTGACGAACCCTAGACACCTTACTACACACAAAAAGTCTTCGAGACATGCTTGCTACTATTCTTATAGCATAATCTTGAGGCAAGCATAAAACTAGCATTTTTCGTGATAATTGTTTGAACATCGAGATCTTCTTTCCTTGGAGCTTAAGCTGCATAAACGCCAAAACTTTTTCAATGAGATTTGCATCCGGACTGTGATGGCCAATCTAAAACATCGACGTCGTTCTTGTTTCCACTCACTGCACAAACTGCGATGTTTCGGGTCAATATCTTCTTGCAGCAACCAATTCTCATTCCTTCTTTTAAGCCACCTTTGGGCAGGTAATAGAGCCTTCTTATAAATTTTTATCATGTTGGGTGCGTTTAAGTGATTAGTAAACATGAACGAATTGCCAAATCTTTGTTTTGAGAAGCATCCCAAACGTGCCTCTCTGCCAGCTGTTTGATGGTCCACTCAATCGTCCAATAAACTTATTGGATTGTGTACATCAGGTATGAGTGATAGGAGACCATGCCCAAAAAGAAGCTTCATCCGAAAAAATAACGTTGTTCCAAATTCCCCTGGGCCCAATTGAGTAGTTTTTAAATAAAATAAATTTTAAAATACTTTCGACTCTGACAAAAATTGAAAACTCTTTGATTTTTTTATTCAAACCATCTTAGCAGAAGTATCTTTTATCTGCTAATGCAAATGCCATTTCCAAACCGGTTTTCATAAACGAGTTTTGTAGTATACGATCTTATCAGTCTCACCACGTCTATCCAATATAAATGCTATTCGTATTCCCAATAAGTAAATATATGATATCAGACACTTTTACTGAACAACCACAGTCACCGCAGAGTGCTTTCAAAATGGGTATGCAGCGTTCCTTAATGCAAAAGTATCAGACGAGTTATAATAATAATAATAATATGGGTGGCGCTACAGCCCGTAGAGGGCCAGGGCCTAGCTTCTCCGCAACCACTCGTGTTGTGCGTGCTATTGTTCTCAGGCGAGTTACTGAAGACAATTTCTTACAGTTCTGAACGAATGCATTTTCTTTAGGCCGCATCGGTCTAAGGCACCGTACGAAGACAAAACGCCTTAACAAGTTCCTTTTCTTCGGACACCATATGACATTATTTGAAAAACGAATATTTCATTATACACGCACATGTTAATATAGACATATATATGTGACGTTTTGGAGGAGTTCTTTGTTTTATTAACCATTAAAATTTAGAGGAAAATAATAATAACATCGATATGTTAATCTATCGATGTTTGATGTACTCTAGTTTCTGGGAACCCTATTTTAAAATGTACCTTATTATTTTTTTCATAATTCACCCAACATCTTGAAATTATGTTACTTACTAAACTTCAGTATTGTTCCCATTAAGTGGAAAATATGACAGGTTGTCCAAATCCTTTTTAGTCTTCAACTACAGGTGCACTATGCATGTTTCAACTGTCATTAGACCAAATACAAGCTACACAGATGTTGCAAAATTTGTTTGGGGTTTGTTTCTTTTATCTCATTTATGCTGCTGAATTGTTTCCTCCTTTCCACATTATTTAATTTTGTCTTCTGACAGCTATACTACTCACACTCGCTTAAAGTAAAATACACCTGCTACTATGACGTTCTGAGAGATTTATCGCTCCGCCAATTAGTTTAATATAACACCATCGTTTGTTGGCCGCCTTATCACCATTAAAGCATTCTTTGTTCATTCCTCAGCGGGACCTTACATGCAGCTTACTGTTAATCCAACCAACCATCTGGCTCTCAAGAAGTTATTCGAAATATAAACCCGCCAACTCACCACTGCCACACATATCCTTCACGCGTGTTAACCGCTTCAGGTGACATTTTTTAACACCACATCACGAAAAACAAAGAGTGCAACCAAACTGCGTATCCCTACAAAGATCTCCGCTCGAGATAGAAGGTCTGCGCCTGTGGCAACACATGCTCTCGCCCTTAATTGGTTATTTATTGATTCCATCAGCAATTTTAATGATAGCACATGCGGTGAGCTCTACATTCACTCCAAGTGATTTCTGATTGAAAATGACGAGCAGAACCCTTGGGGCAGATCGGGTGTTTGGTTATCTTGACACGGGAACGATTGATTAAAATGAGCCTGAGACGAGGACCACAAAGGCTGTTGACCCATACACATGCCACGTTCTCAGTGTTTGCAGACAATGCAACAGCAACCACCTCCACTTCAGCTTTTTTCGCTTTTCGCCACACTCTGGCCAAACCGCAATTGAATTCACGCCTCTGCGCACATAACAGGCGGCAGGATATTAATGTAGTTCTCCAAATAGTTGTCGAATTCGGTGGTAATAATGCCACTGTTGGCCTCAGCTACAAGGATCCCAATGAAATTTTAATTATAAATTCAACAATTATGGCACTGGAACATGATAAATAGATGTAACACGATGTTTTTGCAGCATCACCACCCATTATGCAGAGTGGCGGACAACAGTGGCAAACGGGCATGCTATTTAGCTGCGACCGGACCGGACCGGAAAACACAGAATCAGTGGATCCTGTGTACAGTGTGTAGCCCATAGGATAGCCGGAAGCGATACAATAGGTGAAAGGACGGTGCGTACTGAACTGGATGGCGTAGAGATGTGCCGACCTACCGACTTGCGGATGACAGATGTGTTGTAGTGTATCAAGTTTGTGTTGTAATGGTTTTTGTTTTCATAATGACATGCTCGACCACGGTGCTGCGGTGGTAGTGGTGGTATTCGCTTGTGATGATGATGTTCTGCATGTTTATTCAGTTTGTTCATGAATTTGTTCGACGCATCCCCCTGAGGCGAGGTGCGTGTCGTTTTGCGTTTGTTTGCATGATTTTACTGCTTCATTAAAATACGAATACGAAGCAATAGCATAAGGACATGGAGACCAGACTTTATAGATGGAGGATTAAATTTAATGAACATATTTCCCTTTTTATAAGTAAATATGTATTCTTTTCTACACATTTTATTCAACTCCATTTGTAAGTGGGTATACTTGCGAACGTGTATACAATTCGTTTTTGCAATGTACAATGCTTTCCATCAAGCCGAGGGCTTTTTAACTATGTGGTCTACGACGTTTTGCAAGTAATTCGAAAACAGTGCATTCTTGTTGAATGATGCTGAAAGAAATATGTACATCTTATTCATAGTCGCATCTCGGGCCTTAGAATTAAAAATCCTATTATTAATCAAGTACATACAGAGCATACATGATGCAGAGCTTAAAGTATTCGTTGACAATTGTAGGGAAGGGAGTAACATATGCCCACTCCAATATCTGGTATATACTAATGACTTACAAACACCGCAAGATGTATGCCAATGGTAAAATATTCCAATTGGAGTTATTACTTTACCATGTTCATATGCCTACCGAATGAATCTAATGGCTTTTGAATGAGACCTTAATGTCTTTCAGCCTTAATTTGTTTTGTATTGATTTGTATTGTATTTTAAGAACGAGTTGAACGTTCACTATACACTATACACATCACTATACAGTCATTACTTTATCTTCTCTTTCAATTTTTTCTGGTGAATAGATTCAAAAAACGTACATACTTTTAAATTTTTTTTGACAGTCATGGAAACTAATGAAATTTATTAATTAAACATTGGCTTGGCCTTTTTTATCTAAGGTCACAATCTAATTGGTACAAACAAGAGCAAAAAAGGTTGCTGATCAGATGAGCACGATGGACGAAAATCCTGTAAGAAACCCGTCTTGTGATACAGATCGCCTTGGGAGCTATTATGTTATCCAAAAGCTTACTAGCTACGGACCCTCTTCTGAAAAACAGTGTTCACAAATGAAACAAATAAAGATATTTTATGCTTCCTAACATTTTGTTTAAGTTTATTCGAACATTTTTTAAGAACTGAATTGAAATTTCACAAATTTTCAAGAAGATCATTTCAAGAATCAAATTCATTTAGATTAATTCGAAAGTGAATTTACTTTCATTAAATTCTCACAATATTCAAAGTGCATTCGAATCGTTCGAATGTAAAAATAAGTTATTTCAGTTGTCCGCATTTAAATCTATCTAGAGTTTGCTGGCGTTCGCTTGGGAATTCGTCTTAAAACTAATTTATCTTATTTTATAATATGATATTTCTACTATTAGCAAAAACACAAAAGTATTTATAGGTGCCTCGCTACAGTCCGTGGTTGAGCTAAGCATAACTTCTACAGCAACCATTCGTCTTGTGTGTGTTATTCTTCTAACACACTATTGATAGATAGCCTAAAATTCTACGCTAATTCAAAAGTATTCATGTCGACTATGAAATCCGTCGGATTGATTGCGGAGGGAGTAACTCGCATCCGCAATCGAAGTTCAACCGTTTTATAGAATCTGTCGGATGAACTACGTTATCGGTCCTCGATATCTTCTGTTTTCTGTCAATTTTAATTTTTCTGATTCAATTGTTCTTAAAAATAGTTTTTGAAAGAGTGAAAAAAGTATATATGGACTCAAGTGGCTTTCTTAAAATGTATTAAATTATTTCCAACATATTCTTTTTAAAATCAGAAGTAAGGCGAAGAATATTCAAACGACACCGGGCAGTCAGCCAGTCAAAAGAAGTTCTTTTGTAATCAACACTCATTTATGCACTTCTCTTTCAGGCTCATCATTCAGGTTGAATAAAGCACCATTAAGATATATTATAATGAAGAAAATACTGTGGTCCAGACCCACATTCTTAACTCCTAAAGAAGTTGTCAGCATGTTCAATATTCTGCGAATAGATGGGCCTGTACTGAAAGGACATTGGAAGCCAATCAGTTCAGAACGTCGTTGTATAAAGCTTCTGTGGACACAAAAAAGAATTGGCGAAAGTTCTCAATTGTTGGACGCCACGGGCAACCACTGGCTCAAAGGATTGTTGTCAGATACCTGGGAATCTGGCTAGATCAGTATCTATATTTTAACAAACATGTAGATGCTGCTCTAGCCAGGGTCCGAGGCGCTTTCGCCCTTACAAAGAGACTGTTTTACAACAGCCAACTCGATGCAAGGTTAAAGGTAATCTGCTACATGGCCCTCATACGGCCAATACTCAACTATGGTTGTCCCGTGTGGTTCAACGTGAGTGCAAGCTTGATGGAAAAGATTCGGGTGTTTGAGAGGGCTTGTCTTAGGGCTTGCCTTCGCCTTTACAGAACACCAGAGTCCCAGTACAGAAAATTCTACTCCAACGAGGTCTTATACAACAGGGCGAACCTGATACGAGTGGACAATTTCCTGGTGAAGTTGATTCGAGGTCACACTGCGAGAGCGTTGAACTCGGTCAAAAACTTGATCTCCGGGGCTTACTACCCCAACCCACAGTACCACGAAAGGGTACGTCACAGTGGCTTCGCCCCTCCAGAAGCATTTCTCCACCTAGACAAGTACAGCCTAATAAAAGACGTTAATGCGGTACCGCTCATCTACCACATAGCCAGAATGACGTTTTCTATAATAGCATTTTTTCGCACTACACCACCGACAAAATATGCGGATGCGAACATTTTTCCTCCCACATTTTCGAGAGACTTTGACCCGTTTTCCAAGGCAGCCGACTCAGTCAGTTGCGCTTCTTAAAAATATCTTACACAAAATATCCAAGCAAACTTTTCATTTTACCGAATTTGACATTATTCCACTTGGTTTAAAGAAATGTCCTAAAAAGCTAGGGTTACTACTTTAACAATTCTTAATATCCTAGCATCAGACCAAATTAATACAGATCTCCACCACCTCGTCAACTTTGTCATAAAGTCTGTAAAGAAGTCAATATGCGTGTTCACTTCACCGTCAAACTATTGAGATCACTTGACCAAGTACATTTTTGAGAGACTTGTAAATAATATGATCCGTAAATAACAAATTATATTCTTTCATATAATCACATATTTTATTCGGAAATATCAGATATAATATATCACGAAGCACAAACAGTCTGCGAAAGCGTTATGTTCGACCAAATTCTGCGTCTATCTGATAGGTAATATGCGAGAAAAAACTGGAAAATAATTTAAGCCATACTAAATCCCTAAATCCCAGTTGAATATATAATCAGTCATATCCTCACACTTTTCTATGGTCTTATCAGTTTGAATGTGGAAACAATAACTCTACAATTCAGTGTAAATAAATAAACGTTATTTAACAAAACAATAATAGCAATTGTCAGCACTTATCTCCTAATTACGATTATCGTATGAATTGTTTATACTGTAACCATATGTGCTTCGAGGCCCAGTCAGAGCCCCCCTATAAATCCGTCACACATAAATTTCGATTTTGAGGTCTTGTTTACACTGCATCAGCTCTTCCTCGAACAAAGCCCGAAGCGTAAGCGTTTAATGTACACATCCGTCAGATATCTGCACTGTATCTACATGAATTTTCGCTCATTGTGTACACACACTTGTTAATTAGCTCCGCACATAGTTTAACGCTTATAGCAGCTTTCATTAAGCGCTTATCTATAAACAAGGATAATGTAATAATTGGTTCGAGTGCGGTTGAGTATGGGCCGCATGGACAGAATGGGGATGATTGGGCAATGGTGGTGGGTGTTCGGGAGGATGACTTTAATTTAGTTGCTCCTCTTTATGGGTATTTTTTACGAGTTGTGTTATCAGCTCTGTTGATTTATGTTTTATCGATTCGAACACAATTAGATCTGAGTGCAGATGGGGCTTATTTAATTGACGGGGATCTATCAGCAACCTCGAGTTGGAACTAAATACAAAAGTATGTACTCAGAATAACTCAAATGTATATATGCCCATATTGCGGTGTACATGAACATATTTGTATTTGACACGTACTTTGTGAACAGTTCCACTTCTTGCCACTAATTGTATTTTACTGGTGGTTTGTGCTGGAGAAGGATGAAGTATGCGCCAAGAGATGATTCATTTGTTTGCGTGCGTCTATCTGCGACACGTAAAGAATTTCCTCATCAAATTGTTTGTTGTGTTCAGATAAAAGCGAAATTAAACAATACACTGTAAATGGAGGTTCGTTATATGCGCACACATTGAAGGCATACATATTTTGCACTTGTAATGAAACAATTGAGTATGTATAAACATTATTTATCGATATAATGTAACTATCTGTAACTGTTGAAAGTACATTTAGAATCTGCATCAATAAGAAATATTATATTAAATTGGTTTGTTTAAGTTATTGAATTTTATTACATTGGCCCAAAAACAGAATGTCACCCGATCGACGAATGAGGGTTTAGTATTTTGAAAAACGTCTTTTATAGCTTTATAGACTTTTATAAGATTATCGGTCTTTGCTTCAACTCCTGCGCACTTAAGCCTATTGTGTTTCTGTTCGATAAAATAATAATTTGACGGTCAGCATAACGATCGTAATAATTGTCAGTCTGGATAAAGCTTCTCAAACTTGATCGTTCAGAGTCAGCATACAACTGTAGATCCCTTTCACTCGTCAAATGAGAACAGCCTTTAAAAGCTGGGCCCTGGCCCTCTACCGACTGTACCTGCAAAAAATCTGCTCGCAGCCGTCTAAAGTATGAATTGTAATTGTATGCTCTTGACGTTTCACCTGCCTTGTTGCTCTTGCTTCACAAAGTTTGCGTTTCTGAAAAGGCATATCATATTTTTTCCCAAGAAAAAAAATTGCTTTAATTGACATTACTATCTTCGCGCCGTGATAATTTCTGGAACTGACCTTTTTCCTTCTTTAACTCCACATGACCTTGGTTCCTGAAGTCTTAGAATGTCACCGACCATATTATACTTCATGTGCAATTTTGCCGCGATTTCATTATATGCTTCACTGTTTAAGTGATGCCTTAAAACTAACTCCCGTTTTTCAAGCGAGATGTTCTTTCTCTTGCTGGCTATTTTATTTTGTTTGGCAATTGAGAATGGTTTTCTGTGGACTATTAACAAATCATGGTGTAGGAATGATATTTTCAAACTATCACAATAATCTGGGATCTATGAGATCTATGATTTTATTCGCATTATGTTATATAATAATATAATATGGGTGGCGCTACAGCCCGTAGGGGGCCAGAGCCTAGCTTCTCAGCAACCACTCGTGTTGTGCGTTCTATTGGTCTCTCACGAGTGGAATGGACCTACAGTTTAATGCCGAATCCGAAAGGCTTTGTTTGAGAAGCTTTTTCTAGACAGGAAATACTTTTTGAGCATTTTCAGTGACTCGAAAGAGGTGGGGTTGTGGAAATTATTTTTGTCGCACAGAGCAGAAATCGAACCTACGATGTCGAGGTCGAGGTCGACGTACATACGTACAACGCTACTGGTCACCACGCAGATAAAAAACTGAATATGAATAAAGATATACATATTTTTTTCATAGTTTTTCCAGTAAATTGAGTATCTTGATAATGATAAGCTATTTTTATTCAAAAATCTTATAATTTTGAAGGAAATTAAGGAATTTTAAAAGCTCAAAAAGAATGGGCTAAAAACCATTTTGTTTTAACCTGCATCTGCAATTTATCAACCACACGAGTAAATAACGGAATATTAATGACACCCACTGTACATAAATACACATTATGAGGCACTCAAAGTATGTACACATGTATATTCAGCAGATATTTGTACTTTCCAAAATTTACAAAAGCTTTTCGAACAAGAAACAACGACACTTTTTCTATCAATAAATCATATTTTTGACAAATGGCAATTAGAACTTTCTTTACACCAAGCCCAACCGAAAACATCCTGTCTCCCAACGCCTAAGCAATAAGCACACGCTCCCTTCCAACCAACACACAGTATATCCTGTCCTTAACCAACGGTGACAGCACCAATACAATTTATAAGAAAATATGTATTTCACTTTAATAACCAAAATCTCATCGCTCACTTCTGTGTGTTAATGTTTTTTCAAATTTTAAAAGGAAACGAGTGCCTGCGATTCATTACGCTAATACCGCCACGTGTCATGTTGATAAATTGGGAAGTTTGATTAAAAACTTGGGCGTTGTGCATCCACACTGGGAAATAAAGGGATAACCGCTACGGGATGATGTCCTGGCCTGGGAGTTCGCTCTGTGTTGTATATTTTTTGTTTTTTGTATGAATTTTTTTTTTTTTAGAAAATCAAGCAAAGCATTGTTAACAGCTTTTGGTGCTACATTTCGCACCCCCAGCCGTCGGTTGCAGAGAGTGTGTACACATTACGCTCATGTTCCTTAATCAACAAGTTTAGCTTTTGTGTAGTTACCAACTGACGGGTGATTACTCATATTAATGTGTTTGGTCCTTGAATTTGACGAATGGTGGGTTCGTGTGCCTGGCGAATGGCGAACGGAACCGAAAGAATTTTAATGTTATTGCGGAAGTCTAATTAGAATTTTTGTTTGTCGTAAGGGATTCAGTTGTAAGTGAAAGAGTACTGTGGAAATTCTTACGAATTTATTAATTAGTGAGATTATAATCAGTCATATGTAGGAAAATTAAGCGACCCGTTTCTGTGTACTCATATGTGTGTATATATACATATTCCTATCGCATTATGAATTGCAGAAGGTATTAATATCCAACACAAAATAAATGGTGTATGTGATGTCTAAAGAAACACTGGTCTAATGGAATGCTGCGCAATAGCAGCGCCCACTAGTAGCGAGTTTTTCAAACTTCTGTTTCAGAGCCTTGTTTTACCCAAGACACTGTCTGCCAGAAACTACTCAAAGGCTTCTTTCCGTTTGAAATTTTAGCATCTGTGGAGATCTGTACCTCCCGAGAATGACTAGCCAGCTGCAGGTACATACACTTGCTTTGAGTGAGTCTATGAGCAACAGAGTAGGCAGAAACACGTTGGAGATTGTGTCAATAAATATTGGAGGAGCGAAAATAAATATTCGATTATTGAACTCTGGAGTGAAGTGTTTAATTTAATTTTCGATAGACCACGGGTCATTGCAACATCTATCAGACTAGACTTGGAATCCAATTGAATTGATAAGAACATAATATCTTTGACTTGATGCGTTAAGTGAGAAACTGTCACAAAGACATTAATAAACTAAATAAGCATTTTTCTGACACATTGCTTAAAGAAAGAAAACCTGAATTACTATGGTATGGAGTTCCCAATAGAAGCCGCCATTTAAAATATAAATTTATATCCAAGCCCAAAGTGCTGGAAAATGCAAAGTGAATCGCTTCATAAATGTAAGAGCTATGTGACAGATATGACTGACAGAAGGACGTACAGACCGAATAATACAGCTTCCGTTAATATATCTCTTCCTTCAACCGAAAACACATTATGGGTACAGCTCACTTATTTGCATTATCAGATTATAAAATGTAAAATAAGTCCACAGGCAAGTTAACAAAATTAATTAATGCATATTAAACCACAACGATGTGCAATATCTGTATTTTGTGACCATTTTAATATAATTTGCCTTTTCAAGATACCACCTTAACCTTGACTCTGCATGCGAAAATTGCGGTTGATGTGATTCAAAACCAACAAACTCTATTTTGGACTTTTGAGTCGAAATGTACGTAATCAGGACATTTTATGTGGGCACGATTCTGTGCTTTTAACAGCGTGATATATTAACAGAGCCACGACCTACGCACGGCCATTTTATCGGAAGAAAAAATACCGTCGCTTCAATTTCTAGTGAGAGGGTAATGATTGGAGCATAATTAGTTGGACTTTGACGAGACTAGATCGCTTCTTGTATCCCGTTTTCAGTTTAACAAATACATGTCAATTAATTTTTTCGTATATGCAACTTTTGGAATGCGGGAAAGTAGATTTGTAGGGAAATATTTAAATTGAAATAAAATGCAATAGACTGTGCTGCGGATCAATTCCATAGGACACATACATACACAATATAGGTCATGTAGAACTGATATATTCCGAACCTTGCAATGGAAAAGCACCTCATCCAGCTTGGTGTGCTCCACCCCAGGAGAACTACCCAATGATCGCTTTAGATGTATGGACGTGCTGGTTCACCCCAGCCTCACAGAGAGAAAACGATTATAGTGGCCTAACAAGTATATTTTGAAGCATTTGGCCAAATCAGACTTTGACAAAGCAGAACATTTATTTCAATGCATTATGTTATATATTGGTGGCCCGTGGCGTTGTGGGTATGTGCGTCGAACCCAACCTCGACGTCGTTGGTTCGTTTCCTGCTCTGTGCGACAAAAATAATTTTCACGGCCCCACCTCTTTCGAGTCACTGATAATGCCCAAAGAGTATTTCCTGTCTAGAAAAAGCTTCTCAAATTTGGCCATTCGGAGTCGGTATAAAACTGTAGGTCACTTCCACTCGTGTGAGAACAATAGCACGTTCAACACGAGTGGTGGCTGAGAAGCTAGGCCCTGGCCCCTTACGGGCTGTAGCGCCACCCATATTATTATTTTGCTATATATTGCATCAATATATTAAGAAACATGAAAATATTAAATTGAATACATTTTATTCGGTGTACAAGTAAAATAAATAAAGCATTTATAGTTATATGCAATAATCAAATATTTGTATAACCTATATAGACCTAGAAGTAAAGGAAGAGGAGATGAGAGTATTGCAAGTATGGACATTCGCAAGTCCAGTCCCAGAAATAATCTCGGTGCTAAGAACGCGTAATTAGATAAATTAAAGTAGTTTTAGTGCACCTAGAATTGCAAATCAGATGTTGGTTGAATGTGAAAAGCTTGTTCTTGAGTCTGTTGTTCACGGAACAATAAATTCAGAAGAATTCAACAGTCAAGTGAGAAGAAAAGAACCTTGTATTAACTACACATCATTGCGCAACTACAACATTCGTAAACAATAAGCAAAAGACTATAAAAAGGATCCAGTATGGTAGGAGGGCGTAATTTTCGCAAGAATCAGATCAAATTAGATAAAATTCAATCTTTCCTGATCTCATGGAAGAGTTTTGGTGTGGCACAAGAAGGAAAAAGACTTCAAGGACATATATTCGATTTTTTTTAATGGTACAAACATTTTTTCACTTCCCATTTTTTCCATCATGATGAAAGGTTCTTGCTCGAATGGTAATAAAATGTACAGAATAGTATATATTGCAGAAAAAAATGTATTATCTATACATCCATACATAAACATCGCTCATAAAAATTTTGAAAAAATGATTGTTTTGATAACCATTTGGCAAACTTGATCAACATATTCAACAAAATCAATATAAAATAAAAGTTATTAGTGCTTACAGTTTTTTGTACTTAAATTGTGAAAATGGTCGTCGTAGGCCATCAACCGGCCTACACTCTGCTAAAGAGCAATTTTTAAAAAGGATTCACGTAAATTAATGACAAAAACTTTCTGTCTGGAGGACATTTTTAACTTGCCTTAAGCATCAATTTCAATTACCTTAAAAAGAACGAACATCTTCGGTTCGGTCATTATATTTTTTGTCTCTTCCCCCAAACAGCCAAAATCAACCCTTTCGAAATTTTAAATCTCCATTAATTAGTCCCATAACGCCTTCTTTATATTTATGAGTATTTTTTCCCTCCATGAACCACTAAAATCCGTCAATCAATTAACGAATTTATACCCTGAAGTGCTGTCAACGATATCGCCGGAGTCTGAGGAGTAACATTGAGTTCTCCAGTGCTCCACAGCGTTCTTTTGAAACGATTCATTATCTTACTAGTCGAATACTCATATGAGCTGACACATAACTATGGAAACAAAGGAAGTCGTGACTTGAAAAGGTACTTGATTCAAAAGCTTTTAATCTAAATCCTGTGTCCGCTGTCATGTTGTTCGACACGTTAAGGATATTTGCCAAAATGACTTGCACTTAATTGATGTGATGTGGTGAGTGTGGTTGCTCTTGGTTGAATTTTGAACACATGGGGCGGGTTGGGCAGAATTAATCCTAAGGATTTGTCCATCATACTGTAGCATCAAATGGCAATTTCCGCCTTAATTATAGTTTGATTGCACATTCAACAGTCTTGGCATGTTGACAGACTATTAATAGATGACAATTAAAATTGCAATTTCATTGATTTATTCAAGATAGTTGGGGTTTTGAGAGACTGCGGCTGGAATCTCTGCATGTCTATTCACTTAGGGAGCATACCGTTCTTTTCAGAGAACGGTTTTAATTTCTTTGTCAAATCATTCACAAAGTGATATCAGGTTATTATTGTATATACCCGCTTTGTCTGAAGGAAATATTATCATTGTTTCTTAAAGATTATGAAAATCCATTAACTACATTCTCAAACAACTACACTTTCTGAGTGTATGAGCCAAACAAAGTCGATTTATTTACCAGACAATCGGCAGAATGTGATCCAAAATGCATTGTCCCGCCCCATGCAAACATGCAACCACATATTTATTTCATAAGTTGGGAAAATCGCTTTGTTCAATGTAAATTCATGCTCCGTGGGTGTGTGTCCTGTAACAAATAGACGTTCACCTATCTGGGGATTAATCTACACTAATGCACAATTGTATTTAACATTTGGGTGTTTTTGGCTTAAATGTATTGTATAATACCCATAAACGTACAATCTGCAAAGTATGCTTATGATCATTGCTTGGCTTATGATTGAGTGCAAAACCATTGGCTATGTAAAAGGTGTTGAACAAGTCATCATCCAAAAATCATCACATACGGGATGGACTCGTGTATTTAAATATTAGCAAAATGTATAGACAGCCTCAAATTTGGTGTCAACCCATTCAAGGTACAACTGGAAATATAAAATTCCAAATATGACTGACCCCACCGAAGCTTCAGGAGGAAAGAACTAACTTTTATTTATCATGCTAAGAAATTAGGTGTAGACAACAAACTAAACTGGAAACATAGCGTCAGGAATGTTTCGGTTGCAAAAACTGGTAATACGACCAAGAATAACACAATGGCTATATACCCTAATTGTATGTCCAATACGGACACGATGCAGCGCAGTGAAGGCTGGTTTGTAAGGCGGAGCGATAAAACGTCTGTAAAATCTGAATCATGAAACGGATCTTAATGAAAGTTAGAACACATATTGAAATTACTATCATACGTATTTGGTTTAAATTTGGTCAAGAATAACCACTAGTTGTTGACATTTTTTCCGAAAATTTGCTAGGAAAAATTACATTGTTTATCTCTTCTTGCAAATATGTTATTCTAATTTTGTTTTTCGCGGTCTTTCAGTATTAGTATGACGTTGTAGGCAGTGCAGGGTAAATTATTCTTTGAAGATTCGTTTCCTGTTCTGGCGGACGGCAATAAAAGTCAATCAATCACTCATAGCTACATACGCTGTATTACCGACTCAAGGCATAGAGAAAGGATTTTAAGTGCCATGCTCGAATTATATTTTTTTTTTCATTAGCGCTACAGTCCGGGGTGGACCTGGGCCTAACCAACATGCCTCTCCAACCAGCACGATCTTTCGCCAGCTGCCTCAAGCTGCGCACACCAATTTGGTTGAGATCCTATTCCACTTGAGTGTGCCATTTCGTACGAGGACGTCCTCTGTTGCGCTGTCCCAATGGCTCGCTATCGAAGAATCTGTTCTACATGACCTAGCCATCTTAAGCGTTTAATCCGAAGGCGCCTAACTAGGTACATGCCGCTATACAACCCGTACAGTTCGTGGTTCAATCTTCTTCTCCATACGCATCAACGCAAGCATTACCAAAGATCGTATAGAACTTTTCTTTCAAAACAACGTGTACCCTTGCCTAAACCCTTTTTTGACATTGGAAGTCTCGGTGAGTTCGGTGCCAACCTTGATGGAGCAGCGAGAGTTCTCCATCGCCATCCTCCACAACCTGACAAGTTTGGGAGGAATGTCAAAACTAGACATGACTCTGTATAGCTCGCCTCTATTCACGCTGTCATATGCGCCCTTGAAATCGACAAATAGGTGGTGGGTGTCTATCTGCATCTCTTGAGTCTTTTCCAGAATCTACCGGACTTCCCATGCCTGAAACCGCACTGATAAGGACTTATCAGGTTGTTGGTTCACACAAAACGGCAGAGAAGATCCTATACGCGATGTTAAAGAGACTGATCCCTCGATAGTTGGCGCAGTCAAACAGGACTCTTTTCTTGTGGACCGGACAAACAACGCTGAGATTCCACTCATTGGGCATGCTTTCCTACGACCATATCTTAAGATGAGCTGGCCCTACCAGATCATCTCCAGCTGCTTCAAGCAGTTCCGCGGACAATCCGTCCGCTGCAGCAGCTTTGTTCGACTTCACTCATCAGGGTTATCCGGGGGACGGAATTCCTATTCATCATCTTCCAAATTTAGTGAAATATTCTGCCTGAGAGCAGTATTTGTGTCGCCATCGCTGCGATTTACTTGTATTAGTTTCAGGTAGAAAGAAATAACATGAACAATTGCAGCTAAAAATAAAATCAAGCGTATTTTAAAAATATTGATGCGAAATATCATTTGACTTTTAAATGACAAATTATTAGTTTAGAATTAATTTAAACTTATCATTAAAGCAGTCGCACTGCATTTTCTGCATTTTTTTTTTCCATTTTCCGAAGTCTGTTTTGTCTTCGAACGCTTTGTTTGCACAAAACAAAGGAACATTCTTTGGATATACCCGCCCATATATAATTCAAACTCAACACAATGTCCTTATTCTACAATGCTAATGGAAGCGAAATAACTTCAAGTGGCTGGGGGACAAATGTAATGACAAAACAAACGAAATGCACACACATGTAGGAGACGGCACAAAACCATACCCACAGCATACAGCCCAACACCTCCCTTACCCCCATTTTACGACGAAATTAAACGAAATTATTTGGAGCTGTGTTTTGTTTGGTAACTTTGCACCGCCGAGTAAAAGTTTTTCCCTTGCATGCACAGATAATACACATTTTTAGCATATTATTAAAATTCCACAAAGGTCCTGTCCTCGAAAATCCCTCCCAGCTCATCCGAGTAGCTAAGCAGGACGTAATTATGTTTGTATACTCATAGCTGTGTATGTTTGTCTCGACGAATTCAATTGGAGTTCCTTTTCCTTTTTGAAACTCAAAAACAGGAGCGAACGCAAATGAAATATTTCGCTAAATAGATTTTTTCGCATCGCTTTTTTGTCCGTGAGTGTTTGCAGGATTTGCGGGACAGTGGTATTTCCAGCCCCACATGTGATAATATTTTCGTTTCGAACGTTTAAAGTCCCCAGTCGACAGTCGAAGAGTTGAAGAGTCGCCGAGCTGCGTTGATGGTGGGGGGTTTTGCTAGAAATAACTCGGGAACAATATACACCACACAATTAGGCACCTTATTTGTTCTATGCAAGAATGAAATTCTGGGGCTCGGAGATTGTGCCGCAAACAATGGCGTGGGCAAAATGTGTCGTTGGTGTTGCTCCGACTTCCGCTGCTTCAATACTATGTGGTGTCAGCCCAAAACAATGCTCAACTGACGACTACACACACGATAAAGTTTTGATGCGGCGAATGCGTTTTTTTGTTTGTTTTTGTTTCTTTATATTTTGTTTTTGCATAAAACTTAGGTGAGCGTGAGGGTGACTTAGGAGGTAGGTAGGTAGGAGTGTTGTTTTTTCAGGAAGTTTTCCCTCGAAAATCGGGGAAAATATCTGAAGTCGTACACAAATATTTGCATGGATTTCAGACATTTTTGTTCAGTTCTCAGAATGAATGAAGTAGACTTGTGTTGGGTGAGATGTGAATGCGCTCATGGAATTGTTGGGTTGACGGGGTTAACTATTCATTGAGAGGCGATAAATGGTTGTATTCATTACAGAAATTCGAAAGACCGGGAGTAGTGACGTCTGTTTTTTGTAGATACTTTAATTTTAAATTATATTTACAGTCAATCAAGAGTAAGAAACCAGCATCAAATTGTATCTGTTCTCAACTAAAAATATCATAAAAGCTAAAACTACCAGCGGGTTGGACGGTCGATAGCTCGCCACACTTAGGATTTTATTGACACATTGTGATGCCCGACGAGGAGGGGATATCACCCCCTATCCATAACTTGTGTCCGATGATTACGATGTTTCTGTTTTCGGTTCCTTTGGGTTTAGCCAGCCCGATGTCCTAATGAACCTGTAAATATAGATTAGTGGCATGTATTTCAGATCGTGAAGGTCTTGGAAGTTTTCTCCCAAAGTTCTATAACGCAATCGGTAGAGGCCTGAATAGTGACACAGATAGTGAGGAGTATCCTCTCTTTCTTCTACGTCTTTACAGCCTCTGCAGATGTAGCACCGTCTACCATACCTTTTTATCGCATTTCAGGTGTTAATCGCATTTGGCACTGTTGTATTTGGGATATAGCAACCGAGTAGTCTCACAGGTTGTTTAATTTGTCCATAGCACCTTTATAATAATAATATGGAGGGTGCAACAACTCATACAGGGCCAAGGTCTAGCTTCTCAGCAACCACTAGCGTGTACGCGTTACTGTTCTCTTACGACTGGAGTGAACCTACCGTTTTATACTGAACCCGAACGGCCAAGTTTGTGAAGCTTTTTTTTATCATTCATATTTTTTGAGTCAGCGTCTCAAGATGCTGAAAATAAAATTATTTTTGTCGTACAAAGCAGGAATCGAACCTAGACGTCGAGGTTCAAGTGGATTAGGATCCACGCACATACCCACAAAGCCACTGGCCACCATCGCAAATTTGCTGTTCCTATCATGCATTTCCTTTTGGACATCTGCCAATGGAGGGCGAATGTTGAGGACGATCGACGATTTCTATGTGCTGCGTACCAAAAACCTTAAGTTCTTCACGACAGCCCGCGACCAGCTTGGACTTGATTTCTATAGCCGTGATTGTTTTGCTTTGAAGCGGCCATTACGCTTGACTATCAATAAGAATGGTAATATCAGGCGGTAGTACTTCCAACATTGATATCATTTTTGCCGGTTTTTTTGACTGACAGCACCTCCGTTTGGAAACTGCTGTATTCAGAAATTCTCATGTAGCAGTGCATGCTAAGCAATTCGGAAAAAAGGTCGACTCCTTTTCCTGTTTGCATCTCCGAACCATCTGTGTACCATATACTGAATGGTCGAGTTGTTGATGGGTTCAATTGTCGTCCACTATTCCCTTGACGGGAAATGTCATTTGAATGAAAATTCGAAGTCAAAAAAGTTAAAATCTACTCGTGATAAACCAAATTCAATTTTATTACAAATTGGGAGAGGGATCGTTTTAGTATCGTTATTACTACACGACTTTATCTATTGGACACTTCTTACACGTTTTCCAATAGGGACCTGACAACTTTGAACTCAACTTGTGAACGAACTTTCACTAATCATCAAATTGTCACTGTCAATTTCTTCGGTAAACTCAATATTTTTATCATGGTAAAGTAACCAACGAGCAACTACTGCATAACCGAAATTCGGAGTCGGTGACCACAACATTAAAAGCGTTAACTTTTATTTTTGCTTGTAATTATCGCCCTAGTAGAGAGTTAATAAAAAGTTTAGTACAAACATTTGAGTCTACATATTCGTTGTTTGATGTTGACGTGTAAGTGAAACAACAAGCTGACTCAAGAATTGAAGTCGACGGACCATTTGAAGTGACGTACGTTCTCCGAGTTGGCTCTGGAGGAGATGCGCCAAGATGATAAATTTCATCGCAAATCAATGGGTTCGTCAATAAGCAAAATATGCATTGTGAAAATTCTGTTTCATGAACCACCACTTCATCAAGAAAAAAATGTTTAGTGCGGTTTGCGTGCCGGCGGAGTTATTGGACCATATTTTTCGTCGACGATAACGATCATCATGTTACTGTGAAGATTATTGAAAAGTTATTGTCGTGTTATCTCAAGAAATGGGTCAGCGATTTAACGTCGCTTGATTATTTTGGGGGTTACGTCATTGTTTATGCCAAAACAAGCCGACGACGTTAGAAGAGCTCAGAGCTAACATTGAACGCGAAATAGCACACGTTTCGGCCGAAATATGTGGCCGAGTCCTTGAAATTTCATAAGGGTTCTGATTGAACATCAAGCCGATAATTAAGTTTTTGAAATATCTCAAATGGTTTGCGTTTCATTTAAAGAAAAAAAGTGGTCAAGTCCTTATTGGAATACCCTTATTACATAGATTACTGGTCTGTACGACATAAACAATTCCACGGCCTTACCTCTTTCGAGTCACTGACAATGCTCAAAGAGTATTCGTGTCTGAATAAATCTTCAGAGTCAGCATAAGACTGTAGCTCCCATTTACTCCCCATAGAACAATAGCAACCACAATACGAGAAATTGCTGAGAAGCTAAGCCCAGGGCTGTAGCGCCACCCATATTACGTTACATTTGTAGTAATTTTATTAAATTTAATTAAAATCACTCGGTACTAATAATAAAAAACGGTTAGCAGACGTTGTAATATATATTTAAATGAATTCGTTCCAAGATCTCTGTTCAACAACAAAATTTCGTCGCATAAATTCTTCAATGGAGCCACGAATTATATTCACAGAAATCAGAAAAGTTTGAAGATATAAACTGGTTGATACAAAAATCCGAATGGTTTAGCCGACTCAGCTGATAGCTGATACTGAAAATAATAATATTGAGATTATCCTGTGCCCCTGTCCTCTTATGCTGATTCGCGCCGATGGCCCACTTTAGTCGGGAACTACTTGCAATTTACCCGTCCGTCCCACTCTATTGTTACACACTGCTACACAAACTGCAATTATAATCCTATAAATGCGATTCTAATGAAGACGGAACCTACATATTTGCTTTGTTAACTCTGCCATCCTGTACCCATGTAACACTAGGTACCTACCGGTTAAATGTCGGCCCAAGATTTTTCCATTTAACTGAAACATTTTTTGCAAATATGTTCTGCTTTTGCAGGAATTCCTTTCGAGGAAAAGAAATTGTCAACCCTTCCGTGGATACACTTAGCGAATATAATGCAAATTTCCAGAAAGAGATAGATAAGTACAGCTGGTTTTTTAATTCGCCGGAACCCAGCTGCAATGGTTTTCCTGTAAAAGCGAGTCGACATTAAATTACTATAATCGCAGAACCCTGAGAGCACTAGAATGATTACGACTACACATATTGTATAACATAGATTAAGACTAATTTTATAATAAAAAAAACTAGCCAACTCTTTAAAAGTGCATTTAAAACCCAACGATCATTAATATTTTACTTACATTTTATTGTGCCGTTAATTTTTTGTGCAAAATCAACTATATTTGGCCACCTTATAATCGAATATAGGTTGATTTCATGTACCTTACTGATAACTGCATGAGTTATTTACATTTCTGATACATTTCAATGGTCACCTGCTGACTGTGAGAGTTCTACCGCAAGGCTAAACCCATTAGTCTGTTGACTGTTAAAAAATTTCGAATTCAACAATCAGCCGGAAATTTGGCATCAGAAGCAGAGTTCAGAAAGTGAAACTAATTGCCTCAAAAATCGAAGTAGATTTATAAAATCTGAAGAAGATATAAAAAAATATAAAATCTAAATTTTTATTTGAAATGTTCGTAAATATCTAGTCAAAATTATACAATCGTTCCTAACGTCTCGAAGCTTTAAGGTGTTTATTAATGAAACATTCTCAGGCAGCTAATCGATCACAGCTGGTGTGCCTCAAAGAACTTGTCTTGGGCCAGTCCTATTCAAAATTTACACCTCTGATTTCCCCAACTTGAGAAACTATAATATTGCCTTATTTGCTGACGATACTTACATTTACTCTTCAGATTCAGTTGGTTTCAATGTTGAAACTAATCTTCAATCTGGATTAAATGACATTTTAGTGTAGTGTCACAATTGGAAAATTAACATTAATGCTTCAAAGACTCAAGCTATCTTTTTCACTCGTAAAAGAAAAGCTTGCTTTCTTCCAAGCAACAACCTTTCACTCAATGCTACTCAGGTTGAATGGAAATACAATGCAAAATATCTTGGAATAAATCAAGATAAGAAATTGACCAGAATTCTGTACCCCTTTATATGCAGGAAATCAAAACTAAGTGATGAAAATAAACTCCTAATCTTTAAATCAATTTTTCAACCCATAATATTTTACGGGTTCCCTATTTGGAGCAAGTGCGCGAATTGCCATTTACGCAAACTACAAACCGCCCAAAAATTGCTTAAAATGATCCTTAACCTACCTTGGTGTTTTTCTACAAAAGAACTTCATAAAATAGCTAATGTGGATATGATTAATACAAGAACTGAGAGACTTTTACGACGTTATAAAAATTCTTGTATATCATCCAACTACGACTTAATTTCAAGCCTAGCTGCTTAACTTAGTTTCACTATTTACTCATTTATTTACTTAGTTATCATTTATTTATTAATTTATTTATTTATATATTTATTTATTTACATCTTTTTTTTATTTATTTCTCCATTTATTTATTTATATATTTATTTATTTATTTAATTATTCATATATTTATTTATTTATTCATTTGTCTATTTGTTTATTTATTTATTTCTTTAATTATTCATTAATTTATAAATCATGTATTTATTAAATTGCCTGATGCCTGTCAGTAAGCGCTCAAGCGAATTATAAATACATGATGACTCTAACAATATGCGCACTAAGTCAAATCGAGACACCACCTCTCTCTTCCCCGACGAAATAAGCACTTTGCATTTTCGCTAATGCAAATAAAATGTATTCGACAAATTGTATTATTTTGTAGATGTAATATTATTTTAATTTATTACATTATTACTACAATATACAACTACATATTAATATATTATATGCAGAGATTTGAAGATTTGATTAGTTAAACAAATAATAATCAAATCTCTGCATATAAGCTTTGTAAGCAATTGTACAATTTATGCCACAGTAAAAATGTAAAAATGTAAAAAAAATAATAAAACAGGTGTCCCCCAGCTACCGTCAAATAGTTAAAAAATCCTCGCCTACTACTGCATGTATTAATTTTCAAGGCATAGGCCGAACTGGGCAGTGTAACGGAATGTGACAGATTTTTCCGTAGACATACAATTATAAATACATAAATAAAATCTAAATTTAGGAAGTAGAAATAAATTGCTACGTAGCAAATTCATGAAAATTAAATTATGAAGTTGATCTACTACATATGAAGTAGATTCTCATCTCCGATCCGAAAGTTCTCTAGAACCAAAACAAACATCTTAAACTATTTGAGTTCAGTTTACTGAAGTACGAATTTCGACCCAAATCAAGACACTGACAAATTTACAGTCACACAAACCACTGTGGCTTTTTTGGAAACTGAAATAGTCCGGAAAACTGAAGTAGACAAATTAAAACAAAAAAGCAAACAAAATTCTTTCCGTCAACAAAACACGACGCTGAATCAGTAAATATGATAAGTTTTGAAGTTCCCTCCAGAGTCTCACAAACAGCCTTGAATCTCTCAATCTATTTCGAAATCATTGTGACTTCTGCAAATATCATGTCGAATGGGAAATGTAATCCAAACACGAGAATACGAGTATCGTGAACTCAGCGCACAGTAGCTAATAATCATATCCCTTGAGTGCGCCAATATACCACCCACGTCAATCCGGCCCCCAAAGCTGACCGTTCCTTTACAAAACTGACACACTGCAGGCAGCCTTCATAGTATTCTCATTGTGATGATGCTCAATTGCATCGCGCACTATCAGAATACGATGCTGGAGAGACCTGGGCGCACATAGTCACTACTTTTTGGTTCTGGAGGAGATACAGAGATGGTTCCCCTTGAATCTCAGGCAGCGGGGAGACCCGATAATGCGATTTTACATAATCCCGTACGTGCTCGCACGACTTCATTGTTCGAAAATTTGCTTTTTCTTGATCGGAATGGATTTTGTTCCGTTGTTTGTTGTTGTGTTGTACGATGCCTCGAAGTACTCTTGTAGAGACACAAGCCATTGTGGTCCAGCGGCTACCACCGGAATCGTTACACGAGTACACCGCTTAATGCCACCCATTATGAGCGGCGATAGACGTAGATTGAATTGTGCACCGGGGTCGGTCTCTCATGCCAGCTAATGACCGTTGCGATTTGTTTGGCGTAGTCAAACACTGCGTATTATTCTGAGATCCGGACGATAGCATAGAATACGATACTTTATTGTGATTTCGTGTCCGCTCGTTGCATCCAGTGAGTGGGAGCTGGCTGGTCCATGTGCTGACTGCTTGCTTGACTGGATGCCTTTTCATACTTCCATTGCGAGTACACACACTCGCCATTCGCCGCGGATAATGCGCCGACAAATGTTTTAATAAAGCGGCGACCACCCACAATGTCACAATTCGTTCGCTTAAACGTTCGGGATATCGTTTCCAATATTTCTTCCTTGTTGGCTGACTGGCTTGCTATCGTTTTGAACAGGGCGGAACCGGGGGTCCCTGGATCGCCACGAATGCAAGACGAATGCAATCATCTAACGAGGTGTTTAGCAAGAAATGATATGATAATAATTCTAGTCGCGATTTTGTCGTTTTTGTTTGTTGTTGCACCGACCGACGGACCTCCTACAGCGAATGTTGTGCACTTGGGACGATGGGCGTTATGAGTGAGTGGCTCCTCTCCTCGCGGCGGCTATCCTTATCCATGGCGGTGCCAGTGATGGTGATCGTGGCGGTGACGACGGCGCGGCCATGCGGACGGGCCTTCATGCAGACGTACTCTGCAAACAAGTGCCGAGCACAAGCTTGTGCGATCTGTGAGTTTGATCAATCGAAAGGGAATGGTAAAGGGTGCACGGGTTGATGCGCGGCTGTGTGATGTTGAGTGAGGGACTGAGGGATATCGTGGTAATCCAAGGACTGGACTTTGGACGTTTGTTCATTGATTAATTCGTAAGCCTGGCACGACAGTGTCGCGGTGTCTTATTCTGGCCGCAGGAAGTGGCGGGAATAGTTGGAATCGTTCGTCGGTGATTGATTGGCACTGCGATGGCATGTACGTACTTATACTCATAACAATAGTAGTCGGGTGTTGAAATTGGAGTAAGCTATTTATATGCTAGTCCAGTGATTTATGAGTTTCGCACAAGGCGCGACTATTGATATGTTCGTCACGTTGATTCCCGATAAAATGGTTTTAAATTACCGCACCTGGGCGATTAACGATGGGTGCTAATTAGTATTGTTGCATGGTAGACAATGCGATGTGGATTGTGGAACAAGTGCTAGTATGGACATTTCCGATTTATTCACCGACGATTAGCTATGCCATCCGTTGGTATTTTTAAACCTAAGATCGAAATCTATTTGATGCAATGTGTCGGGACGCAGTACTATTTGTGGAAAGGTACTTCTGTTTTAATGGGTGCTGTTGTTTACGACGAATAAATGTGTCTCTTTGCTAAACGATCGGTTGATGATATAACATTTATAAAACAATATATTCGTTTGAATTTTACCTAAAAACGTACATAAACTTTAAAAAATGTTCAGAATTACTATATGCAACTTACACCCATTTCTGTTTTTGCACGGTTTTTAGGAAAAAAAAAGGTTTCCGTTTTTACATGATTTGGTTCGATTTAGTACGATTACTTTATGTCTTTCTTACACAGATTTTCCATGTGAAACAGAATTAGTTGTATATGTTTATTATGTCTTAATAAACTTATATTTTCCATTAGTTGATAGATTGATTAGATGTGTATGGAGTAGTAATCGTGGACGACAGTCATTTTGTGCTTAGGAGAAGCAAAGAGTCTTGAGGGAGATATACATGTGATATTATAATGCTTAAGGTAATGCCAAGAACTTGGCTTACGTTGGCTATAAGTTATAAATATTTTAGTAAATACCCAAGCCAATTAAGCAGAACGGGATGGCATAGGCCACAAGTTTCTTAAGATGGCATTGTCAAGTCTAAATAAGCCTATGCTACCTAAACTTACGCATTTCTGAGCGCTATTTGAATTTCATCTGTTGACACAAATACCATTTACCTTCAAGAATCTAGTTTGAACGAAGCCAAAATCAAAACTCTCACGAGCACTTTGAATAAACATTTGCCAAAAAATGCCCACCAAGTTTGTGTCCACTACTTGATAATGTCTTGCACAGGCTCTTAAAAACGCATTTTTGTGTGTTTCCCATCTGATAGGGAATTATATTTTTTATTTTATTATTCTCTATAAAATTTCCATAAATTATCGTGCGTTTCAACGCAATGCAATGTTATAAGCAATACAATATTTTCAAAGAAAATTCTTTGTATGTGAACATTAAACAAGCACCCATTCTTCTTGGATTAATCCCGTGTTCGAAATTATTTGTCGGACAAACAGAATGCGTGATGTAGGTAGGATTGTCGCTATGTAGATTATGACGCATTTTGACCATTTTAAAAGTCGAAAAAAAATATGATTTTGACACTTATGCTTACTTATATTTACACTAATATTTTCACTGTGATTGTGTGATTTGTGATTTCACTTTTATACAAACACATAAACACAATTCAATAAAATTCTGGTTGGGATTTAGTATAGGTATATTTTTTCTTTTTTTGTGGCCCATGGCGTTGTGCGTATGTACGTCGACCTCGACCTCGACGTCGTAGGTTCGATTCTTGCTTTGTGTGACAAAAATAATTTTCACAGCCCCACCTCTTTCGAGTCACTGACAAGGCTCAAATAGTATTTCCTGTCTAGAAAAATCTTCTCAAACTTGGCCGTTCGGAGTCGGCATAAAACTGTAGGTCCTTCCCAATCGTGAGAGCAATAGCACGCACCCCACGAGTTGATGCTGAGAAGCTAGGCCCTGTCCCTCTAGGGCTGTAGCGCCACCCATATATCATTATATTATACTATCTCACCGGGCGAACTTCGTACCGCCTAATAGTCGATTATATTTTTTAATACTTATTCTGCTATACGGGACATCGGATCAGCTAGTAAGATAAAAAACGAAAAAAGAAAGTTAATAAGTAAACACTTAAAAATTATAAAAATTCTTTTAATAGTCTCTAAAAAATTCACGATTAAAATTACGATTAAAACTACGATTATACCTACTTATATATTTGATTTTAGTTTTCCTTATTCTAAATTAAGCTTAATTTTTATTGTAGTCCCTTATAGTACACGATATTTTTTGTTTGATTATCTCGCCAGAGTAATATATATGTCAACCCCCGAAATTGTACCCATGCCAATGCCAGCTGCAGACGATAAATATGACCTTTTTATCCAGTCCGTAACCAAGTAGCCGAGCATACATTAATTGTATTTTTTAAGAAATGCACTTGTGCAACGAATTTGTAAAATCAGGGACACTATGTCTGCGATTGAAAAGCATTGAACATGATGTACCATAAATCGACCAAGAACAAAAGTCGTGTAAAATACAGAGCAGATGGTTTTCCAACACGGGAACAAGCAACAAACAGTTGACCATGCGAGAAACATGAGTTTTTTTTTAGGTTAATACCACACACACTACGTCAGTAGGAATCATTGGGATGCGGGGTATCAAAACGTCTTCTGCTTTATATTTTACTTTCAATATGATTGCTTCTATTACGTTATTCAGTAATTTTTTTTCATCGTTAATCTCGTGCCGTTACAAAGTCGCTCTTGGTTTATATTCCGCAACAATAAAAGTACAGATCCAACTTTAAATTGAAGATTGTGATGCGGCAATCCTAGCAAATCCAGTAAGTTTACAAATTCTGGTGGATAGTTCACGACATCATCTTCGTTAGTTCCACTGATTTATCTGCCCTCATTTCGCTAGGAATGTGATCTTGAATTTTTAAATTTAATCCACTATAGCTCGTTCGCTGAACCAATAATGGAATCAGTAATTTTAAGCAGCATTTGAGACAATTCTTGAATTCGTTAACTAGCAAAAACTCTCAGGAAAGGTGATGCAGACAGTCAGAGCGTCTATTGGAAAGAAAATCAGTTATTTAGATGTCTGCAGATAGATCATTTTGCAACATGACACGCATATTCTTGCTTTACTCCTGATAATAAAATCATTGCGCCACATTGGTTTTGGTCGTTCTGTAGATCTTTTAAGGTTCTACGTAAAGCCTCTAACGACCATTAACCATTGCAGAATTCTTGGAAATGTTGCAGCTCGGAGTTTCGTTGCGTTGCATATTCAATGGCAATTTTAAAGCTAAATGGGCTATTCGACCGCCTCCCACTTTTGTTATTCGTTTAATAGTGGACGATTTATTTGAATCGATTCTTTCAAAGTATTGAGATTGTACGATTTTTCACGTTGTAACTCGGCCATCCTCAATTGACATAATAGCTTGTTTGACATCATCAAGGACATGTCTTCAAAATCAATGCCTCATCGTAAATTTCTTCACTTATATGTAACCAATTAAATAAGATATCGTGTTCATATTATCTTTGTATTCTAGCTGCAAAAAGTCACTCAATTGTTTTGCCTTTCCTGAACCACTCCAACCGTTCTCGAAATGGATTCAACCGTTCTCGAGTTTACACATTCAGCGACTCATTTTTATATAATGGATTATTATATTCTTTCTTAGATTACTAATTAATCTTGACATGATGCTCTTTTATGCCTTTGAGATGAATCCGAAAGATTTGACCCAGCAACAAATTGCACTAGCATCATCGCTGGCAACTTCTTCACAATATTCGCCAAGTTCCTATAAAAGATCGTCGACCCAACTCATTCATCCCCCTCCGGCAGAAGTCAAGAGGAAAGTGAATATAGAAAAAGCTAATGAGCGATGGAAAATCTGACCATCTGTATGACAACTCGCATGTTGTAACCTATCTACAGCGTTGCAAAAACCGTCTAACTCTTGGCACGAACTAACCATCTGAAGTACCATGAAAACAAGTTTTACCCATGACTACATCTAGACGGGCTGTAGAGACGCGGACGAAAGAAAGGACTCTGTCACTGGCCAGATTCTGATTGAGACAATAAACGCTGTGAGATCATATCTTCCATGATCTTAATGAACTAGCAGAAGTGCCACCAATTTCCCTTTTGCAGATTTATAAAGGCATCCGGCTGGTTGGAGAAGGGAAACACATTAAGTACGACATGAAGGACTGCGCACGAGAAAGGGGAAGAAGACAAGCATACATTCCTGTGGGTATTACAAGGGGGTCTACATTGACCTAAGTGCGTAAAGCCTTCGGCTCGTCAGCCCACTAACGTAACCTAACCCATAAAATATCATATTTGCATAAAAAATACGATTTGACCAAATCGGTCACTGGATTGAATGTTGATCGAACGGATGAAGTAGGCTATACAAATCTACGTTTCCGCCTCAAAATACTCTCAATGTAAGTTTTATTTGTTCCCAATGTCCTATCACACTTAAATTGTAATCAAAATTAAATAAACATACAAAAAAAATAGAAATTAAAATATGCGTGCGTCTTAAAATGTTCCCCTATTACTCAATGTTGCCTATAGGCACAATTCATAACGGCTATACCACAATACATAAGGACCTCATACTAGCCTTAGCCATGCCACTATTACTCCGTGTGCAAACGGTCCAATGAGTTTTTGATTTTATTTAAGGTTGAAAAAACGTTATCGGCATTTGTCTTCGCGTAGTTTTGTAAGTGATAAATTCATTTCTTTTGAAGTTACGCACTGCACTGGTCTAATAGTATGTCTGCATACGTTATGGCACCAGTGACTATATCTATTATTGGAACTGTATCTCGAATTAACGAATATTATTTGTTGAGACGGTAAGCAAGTCTAAGATAGACGTTATGTCCAGAACCATATGTCCACTGACATGATGATTTCAGATCTCTTAGATCTTGGTCTGGTCTGGAAATGGAAACGGAAATTGCATCAACCCACATTGACCATAAAATGATCATAGACCATGGAAAATAGCCTTTTTAAACCCGATATTAAGAACTACTTATCTATTGACAAGGGATTTCTTCTCCTTATGGAGCTACAGTCTGGGTGAACCTGTGCCTCAGCGTCTCCAACTGGCGCGGTCTTTAGCCAGTTGATTCCAATTCGTACGCCAAGTTGGTTGAGGTCCTTCCCCATTTGTACGCGCCATCGGCTTCGTTGTGTTCCCCTGTTGCATTGTTCCACTGGTTCGGAGGCGAAGACTCTTCGGGCTGTGGCAGTATTGTCTATTCACTCTACATGGCCTAGCCATCTTAGGCGTTGAACCCGTAAGCGCCTGGATAGGCTCATGCCACTAAAGATTGAACGCAGAACTTTTCTCTCGTAAAGACCAAGGGCTTCTTCATCCGCTCTTGATATAGTCCACTTCGGCGCCATAGAGCAGATCAGGGACATATTTCAATTAATAATAAATTCACTGTGCATCATATTATTTCAGTTAATCACATCATATAGTATGTATTTCTAAGCGTCCTCAATAAACAAACATGCACAAAATAATTTCATTTTAAATCGTGTGACAAGTTTAATAAACCTCTTTTGCTGAATACAATGACCATCCAAAATGACCACCAACACCCACTCGTTCAATGTGATGCATGTTAACACTGCATTACATTGCAGCAACACGTTTTCGGTGCTGCTGCAAGTTGCTGGCTGCTGTCATGTACGTAGGCATTACCTGAGGCGAAACTGGTGGTTGTGCTGCCCTTGTACAATTGTGGGCTTGTTTTAGGTGCAATCTGCACCACATGCAGATCAAAAGCAGGCAAGACTAACACCATGTTGTCGCCCAGTAACAGCACTTTGTGGCACTCCTTGAACTTTGAAGCGTAACAATCACCCCCGTCCCACTATCTGCACGGTTGGATACCAACTGCGGCTTTTTGAATGGCCAAGCTTGTCATCCTAAAACGACTTGTTGAATTCCCTTACATATACAACAAGGTAGTGCAGCTGAAATTTGTTACACAAAGGTTGTCATGTTTACTCTGTACGTTCATATACTTGTGTAGGTTGATGGCTTGGTTTCTGTATCATAGAAGCGGATGATTGACTAAGAACAGTTTGATGACGAAAGTAATTTCAATAACAAGCGATGAGTTGCGTTTGAACAATAGTAGATATGCAATTTGCTGCAGGAGGCTGAATGGGAAATATGTATTGGATGAAATTATTTTTGAATATTCCTTCCGCGAAGCAAATTATTATATTACTACCTTTCCTACAATCGCGACTTGGATTTGGGCTTTCAAGATTTTATCTATTTTTCATAAGTTCTACATTTCGATAGAATTGTTTGCTTGGGTTGATGAATATCTTCAACAAGACACTATGTGTAGTAGTGTCAGATTTTTACCGACTAAAAACACTAAGTCTCCTTTTTTATTAGCTTTCTGTTCAGCATGTTTTCGCGTGTTGCATTCACTGGTTTATTGTTACTGCGCAAAATCGAACCGCCTAGTACATTGGAGTCGGCGTACAAAATGCCGAATGTCTAAGGATTGAAGAATGGATTGGTTGCAATGACAAGGATGTCCACTTCTTCCTCGACGGTACTAATCCCTAGGTCCCTTTGTATATCACTACTCCTGAGATACAAGGGACCTTTTACAATAGCCCGCTTTATTTATTTATTTATTTAAGACTGTATACGTTCTCTTTGGTGCAACCTACAAGTTTTAAGCCATAAGTAGATACGGGCCTTAGTACTTGCTCGTATGAAGGCATTTTGTTAATTTTGTCAATACCGGTTATAACACAATACGTGGGCCTTCCACTTTAATTTTATTTATTTATTTATTTATTCAGGTAACTCTGCACAATTAAGCGTAAACTTATAAGCTTGTACAGGAATGTTTTTTTCTTAAAATAACAAATTTTTATTTATCTTAACCTAACTTAATTCTAAGGAAAGATATGAAATGAAATGAAGAGGGGGAAAGGATTAAAATTAAGAAAAAGAGAAAGATGAGGATAGAGAAAGTAGGTTAGGTTAGGTTAGGTTGTAGTGGCTGACTGCTGCAGAGCAGTCACACTTAGGCCAGAATAGGCCCATTGTGATACCACGCGGATTGACTTCTCCTAACGCTGGAACCAGTTGGTGCTGCTGATGAACCGATTTAGTTGGCCAATGCTGGCGCTTTTTAGCTCGTTACGATCGCTGAAGTATTAGGCTTCTAGATGCAGGAACCTACGACAGGCAAGAGCACTGCAGGAGCAAAGAAGGTGATGAGTGTTCTCTTCCTCCTCTTCATCCATGCAGCTTCTGCAAAAATCGTTATATGGTGCACCCATCCTGCGAGCATGAGTGCCAATTACACAGTGCCCGGTTATGACTCCTATAAGGGTCCTTACTGAGGGCTTGCTGAGTCCAAGTAGACTGAGTGACCGTTTTAGGTTAAGTGATGGCCAGATTTCTTTTGTTTTAAGGGTGGTGCCTTCTAGCCATTTGTCATTGGTGGTTTTGATTGTATGAATCTTTAAAAGATGATAGGCTGTAGCGATCGGCATGGAAGGTGGTACCCCTTCTATCGATAGGGATGAGGTTGTACCACACCTAGCGAGTTCGTCGGCTTTGCAGTTTCCTGGTATGTCACAATGTCCCGGCACCCACATGAGGTGAATGTTAAAATGCTCGGCCATCTCGTTAAGAGACAGCCTGCAATTAAGGGATGTTTTAGAGTAGAACATGACATTGTCCAGGGATTTTATGGCGGCCTGACTATCGGAACAAATGGTGATATCCCTTCTTGATATCACATTGTTTTTAAGCCAGGACAGCGCCTCTTTAATCGCTATGGTTTCTGCCTGAAGAACGCTACAGTGATCAGGGAGCTTCACGGAGATAGCAATATTGAGGTCTTGTGAATAGACACCCGCACCCACCCCTTCTTTTGTCTTTGAACCATCCGTGAAGATGCGCAAAGGATCTTTCAGTGTTTGCATATCAGTCATCCAGTCCGATCTGGAGGGAATACTGATTGAGAATTTCTTTTCAAAGATGGCCTGGGGTAGTAGGCGATCGGTGTCGCTAGGTAGGAAGTTAAATTCCTTGAGAATGGTTGAGTGGCCAGTGTTGAGTTCGGACCACAATCGAAGTGTTTTGAGTCTCATGGCTGTACTTGCTGCTGCTTGTTTCCCGAATATTTCCAGAGGTGGGAGGTGGAGGAGAATATTCAGTGCGTCTGACGGAGTACTTCTCAGTGCCCGCTGATACACAGGCAGGCCAGTCTTTGTACTCGGTTGAGTGCATTGCAGTTTATAGCCTTGTTTAGTGCTGTCCACCAAACTGAGACACCATACAAAAGTGTCGGTCTGACAATAGAGGTGTAAATCCAGTGAGCGATGCGAGGTTGTAGGCCCCATTTGCATCCAATGGCCTTTTTGCAGCAAAAAAGTGCAGAAGAGGCTTTTTTTACCCTTTCCTGGATATTGAGCTTCCAGTTTAGCTTGCTGTCGAGAGTGAGACCCAGAAATTTCGCACTGGTAGTTAGCTGTAATGTGGTGCCGCACAGCAGTGGGGGGTCGAATTGGGGGATTTTGTATCTTTTGGTGAAGATACGATATCCGTTTTTTGTGGGTTGACGCCAAGTCCGCATGTTTGTGTCCATGCCTCTAGCTTGTCAAAGGCATTCTGCATTATGTCTCTTAGAGTAGAGACGAATTTGCCGGATGCCGCTATGGCAATATCATCCGCATACGCAATAACTTTGCACCCTACCTCTTCCAGTATTAGTAGCAGTCCATTTACCGCTACGTTCCAAAGAAGGGGTGAGAGAACACCTCCTTGTGGGGTGCCCCTATTAACTCCTCTATGGATCTTAGCGTCTCCCATCTGAGAGTGTATTACTCTGGTGGTGAGTAGCTGATGATTGAAGGCCACTAGGGGCTTTCCGATCCCGAGGTTGCTAAGCGCAAGTGAAATTGCTTCCGGGCTGATATTGTTAAAGGCACCCTCGATGTCGAGAAAAGTCACAAGTGTGTATTCTTTGAACTCGAGAGATTTTTCGATGGTGCCTATCAGAGAGTGGAGGGCTGTTTCTACAGATTTGCCCTTGTTGTAGGCATTTTGTGCAGATAAGAGTCTGCATGCTGGGATAGCATGCCTGATATATTGGTCTATAAGTTTCTCCAAGGTTTTCAGGAGAAACGAGGAGAGACTTGTTGGCCTGAGGTCCTTTGGTTTGGCATGGGAGTATTTACCCGCTTTGGGGATAAACACTGCTTTGACCCTTTTCCAGGAGCTGGGGACATGACTGAGACTCATACAGCCTTTGAATATGCTAAGAATCCAAGGCATGATGAGGTCAGCTGTTCTTTGGAGCTCCGCCGGGATGATGCCGTCAGGTCCCGCTGACTTGAAGGGTTTGAAGCTTGTCAGTGCACACATGATAGTGGTGTGGCTGACATTTATAAGGTTACATGAAGTTTTTGGGGGAGATACCACTTCCTTATTGGCTCAACAAGGAGACTGAGGGTTTCCTCGCTGGATGTGGTCTAGGTTCCGTAAGGTTTAGGAAGCTAGGCGATTTAGGGGATGATGCCAGAATCTTTCTTAGCCTGGAAGCCTCGAAGACTTCTTCGATTTTACCACAAAAAAGTCTCCAAGAGGTTCGTTGGGCCTTTCTCAATAGAGAAAGTAAGAAAGTAAAGAAAGCAAATACTAAAATCATTGTGATTTACTAGTGGTTAATTCGTATTATAAAATTCAAAAAGTTTTTTTCCAAAATAGTTCCCTGTACCTACACTTTTAATTTCCTGAGGGAGTGCATTCCATAAATGAATTGCGCTAACAAAAAATTGCCTTTCGGTGTTCAAAATCTTATGTTTAGGTGGTATTAAATTCAATGTTCTTTGAGAACGCGCAAATTGTAATTTTGTGTATAAATATTCTGGTGCCTGAGCAACAACTGTACGATATTTAAGAAATACATTAAGTGAGCAGCCAATAATTCTTTTAGCGAAATCTGAAACGTGGGCGTACCGATCTAGATTGAAAATATATCGTGCACAGTTGTTGAAAGCCACGTTTAACTTGTAAGAACATTCAAAGTCCATGTTTGAGAAAATTTCACAGCCGTATAATATGAGAGGAACTACGAATGACTTTATAAGCTTTAGTTTAACTTCAACGGATAAAAAAGGTTTGGTTGGACTGAGACCTCGTAATACACAATAGATTTTGCGAACGATTCCATTTATATGGTCTTTCGAGCTAAGATGTTCGTTAAAGATGATTCCAAGATTTTTTATTTTAGAGACATATTCGATAGTGCTGTTGTTAAAACAAACTGGGTCGACGGCATTGCACAGATTTCCTCTGCTTATTTGGAGAGCCTTAGTTTTGGAAGGATTCAGGGATAAATGGTTCATTTGGGACCAAATAAATAATGAGTTTAGATCTGTATTGAGATCACGAAGTGCGCTTGCCTGAGTGGAGAGTTTGAAGACTTTATAAAGCCGTACATCATCAGCGTATATATATGATGCTCGCAGTGTTTTATGCTTTGAGAGATATCGTTTATGAATAAAACAAACAGGAGTGGGCCTAAAACAGATCCTTGGGGTACGCCTGTGAGCACGGGTAAGCTTTTTGAATACTTATTACCATTAACTACCATCTGAGTTCTTCCATCAAGATATGACGCCACGAGTATACAAATGGATTCCTCAAAGAAAAATTTTGACTTCAACTTGTGTAATAAAATAGAATGATCAACAGAGTCAGAATCTTTTAAAAAACACTTTAGTTTCTTGTCCATAGTAATACCAAGATATTTAGCTTCATTTGTGCATGCTGTTTGTACGGAATTAAGAACGATAGGTAGGTTTTCCATTTCTGGGCCGGAAACGCAAACTTTTGCAAAGCAAGACCAACGGAGTAGTTGAAACGGCAACAGCATGCAATTGAGAAGCATACTATCGACTTTTACGAATATAGTATTTGTTTTTAATCGTTTGGCTCTGATGTGCGTTGATTTGGTATCATTGGTAGCAATTCGCCAAACTTCTATCCACTCAGATATCCTGTCGAAAAATCGTTGAAGTTTTTCAGTTGTGGACTCAACAGTACTTCCTGTTTCCAAGACAATTGTGTCATCCAGGACTGTACCCTCAGATGTACTTTCAGTTTGAGGTGTCCAACAGGAATAATGTGAGACCAAGTAGCTTCGCATTTCATAAAATTAAGAAAGTGATTTTCAGACTGCTAATCCGAAAAATAATCACATCGTAAATTAATTTTGCTAATGCTAATTATTCCATCACTAATCAACATACCACCACTGGACCAATGAGAGCAGCCATAATTGCTCTGTGAGCCCTTGCGAAACCTCAGCAACGAATTTATCTCTCAGCGAACACCTCCCAGCATACAACTATAGTTGAGTGAAAATAGAGACGTGTTTTTTGTTTTATTTAAAGTCCGTCGCTGAATCTCTAAAGTGAACCACAGGCCTAGGGTGTCTTAGGCAATCCAAGTGGTGGCACGTAACGCCATATTTTTGGAGTTACTTTTAGATCCAGATTGAAGTCATGAACAAACGGTGATTTTGAAGTTTGAAATCATTGAACATTCACCGTTGACGGTAACACAGTCCCCCAGACCATCTATAAAAAAAATGATTCTGTCACACCATGAGCCGCACCAGCTAGTTCGATTTACTATGATCGAATAATATTTTCATCGATCAGCATATTGTTTGTTCAAAGATACGTTCACCCAAACTATATCTCGTTGCATTACCATTCGGCTACATACCAGCACTGACTAAAAACTCGTGGTATGGTGTCGCGGCGCGACTTAAGTAGAAGAAGGATTCAAGTAAAGAGGTATACCACAAGGCGCTGAAAAAAAAGGCATGCGCTTTTCTTGCTGCTTCACTTAACTGAAAATTGACAGTCGGAAATGATGTCCCGACTGTAATTTATTAGACGATAGCTTAGCAATAGAACGTTCATTTTTACAGTAACAATTCAAAAGGAAAATGTCTTAACATAATATGTTATTTTAATTAAAAAGACCATGATCATCGAATGAAAAATTCGGTGTTATAAGAGAGGAGAAAGGATTTTGGCAGAAAAATAAAACAGGTTCGCCGCAACCTGCAAGGGAAGCATATAGCGAGAGCAAAGAAACAAAAAAATATGAGGATCAAATGTGAAGTCAAAACACTAGTAATCTTTAAGAAATGAAGTGAGGCTCTTTTATTTGAATTTGTTTTGCTTGAAATATTGAAATCAAAATCGCCAGAGGAAGATGGTCGCGGCCAACTAACTGCTATCTGACTAGGAAGACATGGGACAAACATGGAAGCGCGTTGCACTGAGCAAGTCCCTATGTCGCAGCTGAAACGCTGTTCGGTCGAAAGGAGAATGCTGCTAGTGTTGAGGATGCAGGCCCACATCGAAGACAGGCAGCTGAGGAGGAAACCACACCAGAATTAGTCTAGTTTCACTGGTATTAGCAATAAATAAATTATCAAGGATGGCAAAGCAAGCAATATAAGCAAGATCTGTGAGTACCTGGCAGGGCAATAAAGTTATGCTGCACCGACCTGAACATCAATCCGCATTATTAGTATGGATTTCGGGACAAAACATACACTAATGGAGCTCCATAGCGATGGTGTGTCTATCCTTTTCATTGCATGGAGTTGGAATTTCATGGTTTCCTATCACTCTCTATTGGTTAAGCTCAAGACTAATACCAAATATTTTAGCCATCACTCTAAGTTTTATTTTACACCTTTTTCAATCTCAAATACAAGAAAAATAATTTTTGTTCACAATAACATTTTTCAATTGCTTTAAATAGATTCTGTGGACGATGTGGGGAACGAATTTCCCAAATATTTAGGACACAAGATTCCTAAATATCCTTTTTTATTTCACAGCGATGGTTCTAAAAACTGCTGTAACATTGCCTCATTAGTTATAAGAGCTGTGATATACCTGAATTTACTGACTCTATGTGCTATGTTTCTTGTTAATCAGACATAGCACACATCCAATGTCATCTCCCATTTCGAGCCGATTCTATTTCGCTCGGAAAATACATGCGCATGTATTCAACTAAGTAAATCTATAACAATCTCTCCTTTTTCGTTCTACTCGCGCTCCACCTAGCATGCACTAGTACAAACCTTTGCAAAGAAAATATATACAGAGCAAATACATCAACCATGACAGGGTAGCCCTCTACCGGATTGAAGTAACTTCTTCATGGTGAATTTCAAACTGAAATCCATATGTGTATTTGCTGATAACCTTGATGGGGGACTGATTGTACTAAATATTTGTTGAAACGCACTTATACCACGAGAAGTGTTAGTACCTCTGCTTCCTCTGTTCCGTGTGTTCGTCTTCATTGATAAAGACCCAATGCGCACAATCACCTCAGAATGAATATGTATGTACCTACCTACGTGCGAGGCTAATTATTTTTTCCCATTTCCCTCCCGCTCTATTGTATTTTATCTTGCAATGCGAATTGTAAACATGGCTATCGAAGCAACGTCTCAAAGATAAGACGAGGCAACAATTCCACTCGCAAGATGAAGTTATTTGTTTTGGAATTTGGATTCAGTTTTATCAATACTGCCACTCAACTAACTGTGTCACAGACCGTTTGTGAAGTGCCAAAGTGTTGTGTTTTTTTTTTTTTTGTTTGCGCGGTCCGACTCGTTAACTTACTAATTTTTTAGTGCTGTGTTGTCGTTCTGACAATCTACTCAGCTCACAATTCACATTACTTATCAATAATTTCGATACGACAAAGTGGTTGGTGTTGTTCACTTTCGTTCGACTGCCAAAGTGGCACATCATCTCCAAAGAACAAGCAGTTCAGCATCGTGTCATCTTCCGTTCAGAGTAGCATCCAATCGTTTCGTAGTTCGTGCTCAGACTGGTGTGTTGCAGTGAGTTGATCTGCCATGTGAATTTATCGATTGGTTATTATCACATAGATAACGTTGGTTGTGTGCTTGAACTTTATACGATTTGTATATTTTTCGGGTTCTCTTAAACGACAATACAATTGACATTTGCAAGAGCGGAATAATTGTGAGTAAATTTTATTGTAATTGTATCATACACAGGCGTTTGTTGTCAAACAAGTAAGTGTCAATTATGGGTGAAAATTGTGCCACCTACGTGACAGTAAATGAACTGACTCCTTCCCATGGGTGTTTTTCCCGACTGCAAGAACTGCATGAGTTCTATGTCCGCGAATTCGAAGCAGAGCCTCAGTTCTATGTTCGTGTTCCAGGAAGGTTCGATTAGTAGGTTTTTTGATTCGAGAAATGAGTCTACGCATTTTTCACTCTTGCAGGGTAAATCTAATCGGAGAGCATGTGGACTACTGTGGATACCCAGTTTTGCCGATGGCACTTGATCAGTGCATTCTACTGGCAGTGGGTTACAACCGAGAGAGCAGCTTCTTGTATTTACGAAACATTGACCCGAAATTTGATAACTACAAGTGTGACCTTAAGTCGTTCAGGTAAAAGTTTGATTTACATTTTTTTGTTTTAAATTTAGGTGGTTGAGCTTGAGCTTGAATATTAAATTATGTCAAGATGTGGTGAATTAAATGGTCACTTTATGTAAATTGTTAGATTTAATGGAATGATAAGTTTTTGTTGTGATGGTAGTTACTGAGCCCGAAAGCTCATTGACTGATGTGAGTTGCTCGTGAATATCCGAACAATATACGAAAATCCACACCACATCTTCATTTTCACTTTAATACTTTGACTATTCAGCAAGAAATACACAATACATGAATTTTGAAATCTCATTTATAAAAAAAAACATTTCATTCTCCATTCCAGAATTGATATTTCACAGAAAGGCGGTCCCGAATGGTATAAATACTTCCTATGTGGGATCAAGGGAATATTTGAAAACATGTCCGACGATCAAGGAACTATCGGCATGTCAGTAGCCCTGAGTGGAAACATTCCCCGTGGATCAGGTTTATCGAGTTCTAGTGCTCTCGTAAGCTCAGCTACTTTGGCAACATCATTTGTCTATAAAGTATCGTTAGATCGGAAATGGTTGGCATCAGTGTCTGCAAGCTGCGAACGATACATAGGCACTCAAGGAGGAGGTATGGATCAAGCAATAGCATACCTTGCAGAGACAGGATGTGCACAGTTCATTGAATTCCATCCCGAGCTGAAGACATCATCCATACAATTGCCGGGAAACGCATGCTTTGTCGTTGCCAACAGTCTTGCCGAAGTTAATAAGGCCGCTTCGTCACATTTCAATGAAAGGGTGGTAGAGTGCCGTTTGGGGTGCCGCATCATAGCAAAAAGGATGGAGTTTAAAGACTGGAAGAACATGACCAAATTCGTAGAGCTACAAGTCGGTCTCAACTGCACGTTAAAGGATCTAGAGGCATTAACATACAAAATTCTGTCAAAGGAAATATACACAAGGAGTGATGTTATGGAGGAACTCGAAGTTAGCCAAGAAGAATTAGAGACTGATTTTCTCACACCAAATACACGAGACATGAGTCACTTCAAGCTCCGCCAGAGAGCGCTGCACGTTATTCAAGGTAAATGCTCGCTATTTTTCTAATTTAACACTGATAATATATCTATTAACTTTTCGTAGAGTCACTCAGAGTGCAGATATTCCGATCGACATGCAGTTCATCAAAGGAGTTAGCAAATATGGAGAAGATATCTGAATTAATGCGACAATCACACTACAGCCTGAGGCAACTGTATGAGTGCTCTCATGCGGATTTGGACAAGCTAATTGAAATTTCAGATTGTCTCGGCGTTGGAGCGCGTTTGACTGGCGCTGGGTTAGTATGCCGGGAATTTTTTCAAGCAGTTTTTCTTATTCTAATTTCCTTACAGTTGGGGAGGTTGCATTGTTGCTCTGTGCGAGTCGGTTGAAGCATCTGAGAAATTCGTGCAAATGCTCAAAGACAAATACTACTCGAAGTTATCTAAAGCCAAAGTGGGAAACTTAAATGAAATTGTCTTTACCACAACTCCACGAAACGGTGCTGAAATTCTTATAACTCGCAGCACGGATATTATGTGATTTCTTAGTCACACATTAGAGTAGGACTATTCAAATATATTTAAACAACATGCGAATGGCATTAAATGTCAGCAAATATTACATTCTTAAACAAATATTACATCAATAAAATAAGAAATGATATTCATTAATCAAACAACATGCATTTTATATTGACAATACACAATTTTTATTGTGCATGACAAAAAGTAAAATTTGGCGGGATACAGTCCTAGAAAACTCCCGGTCAAGCTGGAAATACAGGTAATACGCTTAACGTAGTAGAGAAGACTTTAAGAAGGAGAACACAATAGTTTTGGTGGATTTTTTAATTAAAATTTCCCATAGATATGCCAGCAGCAATCTTCAAGGTTTATAAGGAATTTTTGTTAGATATCGCTCGTAAGATGTGAACGTTTCAAAATTTTATTCACTAAATAAATGGGACATATCGAACCAAATCGACTGTAGACCATGAAGATAACGTGGGAACACGGATCTAAGACAAATTTCACGGGAAGCGTGGCCGACACAGGAATAGGAAGAAGCATTAAGTCAAGTTGAAGCCGTTCTCAGATGTTTTGAAAGGGGTTCTTGAGATTCTTTAGAATTTAGTAAGTAACAGTATTTTGGTATTTTGATATTGTTATAAGGATATTAATATATAAGTAAATTATAATTTTAATATATGTATGTTTGTAGCTCTGGCTGCTATGGCCTACGGCTAGATGTTAAGAGTTGACATGAGATAATGTAAATTCTTTACGTTTTAAATTTAAGTTTTTAAAACCAGGGAAAGGAATAAAATGTGATAGATAGCTATTGGTGGACCGTGGCGTTGCGGGTACGTGCGTCGACCCCAACCTCGACGTCGTAGGTTCGATTTCTGCTTTGTGCGACGAAAAAAATGTTCACGACCCCACCTCTTTCGAGTTACTGACAATGCTCAAAGAGCATTTCCTGTCCAGAAAAAGCTTCTCAAACTTGGCTGTTCGCAGTCGGCATAAAATGTAGGTCCCTTCCACTCTTGTGAGAAGAATAGCACGCACAACACGAGTGCTTGCTGAGAAGCTAGGCCCTGGCCCTCTACGGGCTGTAGCGCCACCCATATCATTATTATTATTATAGCTATTGGGTTATCCAGATTTTTAGAGGAGAGTTTGGCCTAACTTTGATGGATATTTTTGTTTCTTTTTTCGGAATAGCAATGTTTGTGCGACGTCATAAATGGGGGAAGTCAAAGATGAATTAATATTTTGGACAATTTGAGTTGAGAGAAGTTTAATCCGTTCTGTAATTTTGGGGAGACCTGCTTCCGTTAGAAGATTTATAATGAGAGTTGTCCGAAAGGCTCTTAAGCTTGCTCTAACTGCACCGTGGTAAGGTGTTGAGTTGTAGGCGAGATTTTGAAGGTTATGTTCAATATGGGACTCCGTAAGAAGTCCAAGTGATTCAGCAACTGAACTACAGAGTTCGAGTCATCATTTGCTGAATCTGGTGGTAATGTATAATATTCATTGAAATTTATTAGAATGCGTAATTGTTGATAATGGAGAATCGGTGGGTTTTGCAATATTTGGAAGGTTTGTGTGTGTGGAATAAGTGAGGGTGTTGGGTGCATCGAGAGTGTTATTGTTCTGAGCGGGTGTGTTATTAAAAGAGTTTGGTGATGATTTGACAAACATAAAGATATTGCTCTGGTCAAAGCTAAAAAGGCCTTTGCTGTGGCAAGGAGGTTGTTTTACAGCAGCCATCTTGATACCAGAGTGAAGGTAATCTGCTCCATGGCCCTACCTTATGGCATACGGTTGTCCATTGCGGTTCAACGAGAGTCCTTCCCAGATGGAAAAGATGAGGGTGTTCGAGAGACAATGCCATTGGACTTGTCTCCGGTTGTATCGTACACCCGAGTCTGAGTACAAGAAGTACTATCCCAATGAGGTTCTGTACAAAGAGGCTTCAACAGAATAGATAATTTTATTATTAAGCTGACCAGAAGGCATATTGCACGAGCTATGAATTCAACCAACAGTCTGATCTTTGGGGCTTACTACCCCAACGTTATGTACCATGAGAGAGTGCGCCTTACCTGCTTTATTCCTCCCGAGGCGTTCCTACATCTCGACACAATTGGCCTAATACAGGATCCACACGAATGTCCTGTAATCTTCCATGTCGTACGCAGAATAGTGGACAGGCGACTTCAATACGAACGGGATGTCGCTCGCAGTCGCGAGGATCTCCTCCGGTTCAGCAGAGCGATCTCTGCTCGAGACAGGAGAGAGTCTGCCAAAGAACGGCAATTTTACTGGTGGTTACACCAAAGCCAGTCTCCGCCGTCGCTGGCTTTTCTAACTGACGCGGTAGTTGACCTTGTTGGCCATAAAAAAAAGGTGCACCGCGGCGTATAAATTATATATGTTAGGCATGTACCCTGGTGCACGCGTTCGTACTTTTACGGACATAGTTAAGATAGTCTTAAGTTAGTATAAGTTAGGTTAAATTAGATATATATAGACAAGTTTTTTGTTACCAGTTTTCTTGGCGAAACAAAAACGAAAACAGTGCGTTTTTCAGCACAATAAAAAAAAAAACATAGCATAAGCCGAAAGGCACAGAAAAAGAATGTACAATAAGAATAGCTTAGAGTACCCGCATAGGGTCAGTAGGTAGGTGTAAGAACAGGTGTTAAGTTAGTTAAGATAGTTTTAAGCATTTTTATCTAGCATGTAAGTAAATGAATTAAAAATAAAACAAAAATGAGGAAAAAAAAAGTTTGGTGATGCTGTAGTAGGGGATGGAACAGCGTGTTGTTTTTTCGCAAGATTCGTTGTGGGAGCACACTTGTTAAGGTTTGATATAACTTTTTCTGGTTGGGGAACGTTTTTTGCAACTGCAGACTAAGTTTCGGGGAGAGCGGGTAAGGGGTTTAGTTTTTGAAACATTTGTTGTGCATCAGCCATGCTGCACTTCTACCCTTAGTTTCTACACTTAGTTTCATTTTCGTTTTAGTGGAAGCAGCTTGATCTTCTTGGCAACTCGCGCATGAAGTACGAGTGCTGTGGGGAGCAAGAGATCGCAAGTTTCGAAAGAGGGATTCATCTAGCACCTTTTTACGATGTGACCTAATAGTTGACACTTTTGGCATCGCGTTGGATTGGGATAGTATTCCTTAGATTTAACGTTATACCAATCAATGTGAACTGAATTAGGTGGACGGAAAAGGTCAATGGTAAAGAGGACGAAGCCAGTGGCACGTTGGTTGCCGTCAACAGTTCTTTTGAACTTAAAAACAGCTGTCACACCTTGTGATTTTATCCCTTGAATGATCTCACTTTCAGGTGCATTACTAAGCAGGGTGCGTAGACTGTAACTGAATGGAGAATAATGGAGACAGACAAGATGTTGTAGTGGGTTTATTGCTTGAGAAAGAGTTCAGCGGTTCTTTGTGTCTTAGTTAGGATTAAAATATAGAACATTTGTTTTCAAAAGATATGCAACTAGTTTTGTTCCTTTTATGTTGTTTGGGCTCGGATAGCAGATATGTAAACCGATGGCCCGATAGAACACGTAGCCCAGAGGCCATTAGTAAGTTGTCTTCACTATGCACTTGGTGTTTTTTTAATATGCAGAAAACGAGTAAAGAGAAGAGAAGGCGGTTTGTTATCGGTAAGTAATGGACCGCGAGGGAAAAAAGTGACCGGGAGCGCAATCAGACAAAAGATGTTATTGCTGCGAAAGCTGTTTTAATTAAAAAATAATGAATCAATAAAGAACATTATCACCGCGGTACACCAACTGGATTACTGTCATAGGTTTTAGGTCTTGAACTTATTATTTAGAACATGTGTAGTGCTTAATGCGTAGCGATAATCGGACAATAAATGAAATGAAATACAAGATATTTGAAATGTCAATTACTTGAACGAAAGAAAATTAATACATTCAACCCTATCAAAAAATCCATTCGTACAAATCAAAGTTAAGAGACGAACTAAGAAAAAATGCTATCACAAATTCCGAACGGAATTACGAACTCCGACCTAAATCTTCTTCTTATTTCTTTGTGTGGCGCTACAGTCCGGTGGACCTGGGCCTCAACCAACATGCCTCTCCAACTAGCGATCTCTGGCTAGCTGTCTCCAGTTTCGCACACCAAGTTGGTTGAGTCTTCTCCACTTGGGTGCGCCACCTTAAACGCGGGCGTCCTCTGTTGCGTTGCCCGACAGGTTCGGATTCGAAGGTTCTTCGGGCCGTAGCTGTGGTGTCCATACGCGCTACATGACCTAGCCACCGTAGGCGTTGGATCCGTAGACGCCTAACTAGGCTCATGTCGCTGTACAGCCCGTACAGTTCGTGATTGAATCTTCTCCTCCAGAACCCGTCAACACAAACAGGACCAAAGATCGTGCGTAGAACTTTTCTCTCAAAGAGACCAAGGACTTCTTCATCCGCTTTCGAGATTGTCCATCAGTGTCTTGTATAGAGTCAACTTGGTTCTTCGAGAAAGGGCTCTATTACTCAATTGCCTCTTGAGCATGAAAAAACAGCGGTTGGCAAGAGTTATCGTACGCTTGGTCTCGGTACTGATGTTATTTGTACAGTTTACTCCGGACCCGAGGTAAGTGAAGCCCTTGACAACCTCAACGAACCACGTCGATGTTGTATGTCCTTTTTTGAGGACAGCATATGCTTCGTTTTGCCCTCATTCACCGCCAGACCCATTTTAGCCGCTTCCGTCTCAATGTTAGCAATAGCCTCACTGACGGCTCGCTGAGTTCTGCCAATCACGTCAATGTCATCGGCGTATGCTAACAATTGCACGGACTTCTGGTAGATCGTGCCTCTAATGCGGCGTGTGAGTTTCGCACGATCTTCTCCAGGACGATGTTAAAGAAATCACATGACAGCGCGTCGCCTTGTCAAAAACCTTTTTTGACATTGAAGTCACGGTGAGTTCCTTACCGACCTTGATGGAGCAGCGAGAGTTCTCCATCGTCATCCTGCACAATCTGACGAGTTTGGCAGGAATGTCAAAACTAGACGTGGCGTTGTATAGCTCGTCTCTATGCATACTGTCATATGCGGCCTTAAAGTCGACGAACAGATGGTGAGTGTGAATTTGCATTTCTTGGGTCCTTTCCAGGATCTACCGTAGTGTGAAGATTTGGTCTGTTGTGAACTTTCCTGGCCTGAAGCCACACTGTTATGGACCTATCAGATTATTAATGAAAGGCTTCTCAATCTAGATATCGCTATCTTGACTTCGTCTAAATCGGGGGGACGGAATTCGTGTTCATCATCGTCCAAATTGAGTGAAACATTCTGCCTGACAACGGAATTTGTGTCGTCATCGCCGTTTAACAGTCTACAGAAATGATTTTTCCAAATTCTCAGCATCGACTGCGATTCTACTACTAGTTGTCCATTTCCTTCCCTGCAGGCTTCGGTCCGAGGTCTGTATCTTCCTGATACTTGTTTTACCTTTTGGTAAAACTTTCGGACCTCCTTCCTGTCGTAACACCTCTTCATCTCCACGACCGCGCGCTTCTCATGCTCTTTCTTTTTCTTTCTGAGAAGCCGGTGCTCTCCCCGTCTCTTCTGTTCGTAGAGCTCACGAACAGCTCTCGTTGTTCGATGCAACGTTGCCTTGTAGGCCTCCTGCTTGGCTGCATGTACCTGCCTGCACTCGTCGTCAAACCATGGGTTCCTTCTGGGTGGTGTCGTGAAACCAACACATCAGTGGCAGCTTCTTTGATGGATTTAAGCCACGACAGCGCCTCTTTAATGGCTATGGTTTCTGAATGAAAAACGCTATAGTGATCAGCGAGCTTCACGGAGATAGCAATGTTGAGGTCGCTGGAGCTACATTTAAACTGAATTTTGAACAATTTGGAATAGCAATGCTGTTGTTGTTGTTTTGATTGCAGAAGACGTTGTAGTTTTTCCTTTCAGTACAACTCGCAACGTTGTTTTTTACCGCCAAACACACTGGGTGTTCTTTTATTGTAGCCTGTTGCTTAAGTTCTCATACAAGCGATGAGAATTCCAAACAGATTACATTCCAAGCGCACACCATGCCGAAGTTACTTGAAATTAAACTGTTGCTGCTTTGCAGCCTGTCATGCGCCCAAGGTACTGTTTATCTATAGTATCTTCTACCCGCTATTTGGAGTCTGATTTCTGTAGACGGTTCAGTTCAAAGTTCGGTGTCCACGAGACTAGTCACACGCGTTTCTATAAATGATTGTTCCATTGTTGCTAAACGTTGATATCCAGTCAATATGAAGTCAAGTGGATTTCCAACGATGTTGGATCCTTATACGTGATGTCCCTCAAGATATAAACTCTTGATAAAGCTAAGTGATTTTATAGTGTGAACTATGTCATCGATATTGTTAAAATTTCCGTATATATTAGTGAACAATTTCCGCATTCCTGAAACGTATTTTTCGTTGTTATCGTCAACTGCTATCAACTAGCTTATTTTATGCACTTGTGCTCGTGCACCTACATTCAATTCTATTGTGCTGGCAACATAATTGCATACATATAGGTACAACGGAGCGAATGGACATGGCTATTTTACACTCCTGCTGCTTTTGGAGGACCGTCCGCAAGGGAAGCTATGCTAGTGCAATTTATACATTGGTAAATAGTTTTGATATTGTACGACTGTGTAAGGGTTGGGAAATGGGTCAATTCAAGTTGAGATACTTTCGAAATCATAATACAGTGCTTAGCTCAGTGATATTGTGACAAGCTGCCGGACATAAGATTACTTTTACTTGCGCTCTTAAAGCAGCAACAACGACATCAACGACCCGACAAATTGCTTTCATAGAATGGAATGAGATGGGAAATAAAATTTAATTAATTGTGTCAGAATTGTGGTGGATAATTTAAAATGAAGTCTACAAACCCTCGTGTGGAATATACATGTGTGGATATTTTTAAGATGAGCAATGTTAGATAGGTCCTATTTACCACGAAATTTATATAATAATACGAATTTTTTTTGAGATATAAGCGTGACGTTAAACTTCGGAAATTAATTGAGTTAAGTCGTGTAGACTTCTATGGTTATGTTCGAATATAGATGATAAAAATACCTATTTCTTTTCTCATAGAAGTGCGTATAAAACGTGAGTACAGCTAAAAAATTTGATGATTATTTCCATTACGGTCAATTGAATATTGAACACCATCCGAGAGGATTGTAATTCTCGGATATCGTGCCGTAGCTTCATAAATATCAGTTCATCGCATGCAAGAATTAAAAGGGTGGTTTTACGTATTATTTAAATGCCTTATCCCATATCTGGTACACCACTAAACCATGCAATTTATGAAATACTAATTGTGTTCTTATACGATGAGCTCATATTTCTCTAATGGTCTATCGTACAAAGCGTTTATTTCTCATACTCTCTCTTACTCACATTTACTTAAACAAACATTTAACTTCTTGACATTCCTCGTATAATCCTTTTCACGTAGAATGTCTCAGATTCTTTAAATGAAGATTAATTGTTTCATACTTCTGATTTACTTTACATTAAAGCTTTTATTACGAGGAACCGGTTTTCGTCTGCAGGCACGCATTTTCATACATAAATTAAGAAATTTAAATTAACCTTAACAGTTTCGGTTGTTTTACTGAATTTGTGGTAGCATATATTTGTTAGCCAGGCTAACATTATTGCCATGAGCTGATTTGAAACACTCTTGAATTCTAGTCATAGGCACATTAATTCTCAAGACAATATAGTCGAACTGAGGTTCAATGCCGAAATATCATGTTTGAGCGTACTTTTTTGCTTCTAAAAGGATTTAAATATATTCCATAAACCCATACCTAGAGTAGCGCAGTGCAAAAATTACCAAGAGTTAATAAGTAGGTTTGTGCAGAAATGCCACTAACTGCATAGTCGAAGATCATTGCGTTGCGTGTGAGTAATTTGCTTCCGATTCCCTTTAAAGGCTAGCGAATCTTGTGGTCTAAAAATACTTACTCTCTTTATTTAATATTGACTGCGCAGTAACTTTATAGATGCACATATGCATATGTATATTTTTAATGTTTGTTTCCAACCATTTATTCTTGTTTGAGCTGTTTACTACTTCATAACACCCATATCCAATTTTTTATTGCATCAAGTTGTTGCCTCTTAAAAGATTTCTAACTACTTTCTAACGACAGCATTTCTATCTAAATTTATGCAAAATTGACTGAAGACTCAATTTAATTCTTTCAAGTTATTATGGTTTCGCGGATGTTTTTCCGTTTTCTTTATTTTCACATTTATTTTCGGCGTTCCGTGGTTGGCTTAACAAACTTCCGGTCTAATAATTTCTCATTTTCGTGCTATGCAGAAGTTAGTAAACAATTTTCAATTTAAATCATCTTAATCGTTTCTTTAAAAAAAATCATAATTTCTTGAGTGCTAATTTTGCAGACAATGAAACGAAGGGTGTCACTTGTCCTTCTGGGTAGATAAAGGGTGTTTTTTTAAAAGCTATAGGTTTTTTCAAAAAAAACACATAAAATTCAGAAAAATGCATGAACATTTTATTATAATCGATAGTACGGTCCATATAATTTAGTGTTTAAAGATTATATCACGCAAATGTTGATCTTTACTGCGCCTCAAATGGTCCATCCGCTTAGTTCAATTTTGGCATACTCTTTCCAACATTTCGGCCGGTATCTCACTAATAAATGCTTCAATGTTGTCTTCCAATGCGTCAGTTGAAGCGGGCTTGTTTGTACAGACATGAGCTTTAACATAGCCCTACAAAAAATAGTCTAAAGGCGTTCCATCGCACGATCTAGGGCCAATTGACCGGTGACTTAAAATAAAATGTTCACCGAACTCGCCTCTCAATAGGTCCATTGTTGTGCGTGCTGTGTGGCATGTGGCACCGTCTTGTTAAAACCACATGTCATGCAAGTCAAGCTCTTGCATTTTTGTCAAAAAAAAAAACGATTCGCATCATCTTTGAAGAAGATCCAGTGATGCCACCAGTCCATAAACCGCACCAAACTGTGACTTTTTCTGGATACATTGGTAGCTCTTGCAATGCTTCTGGCTGATATTCACTCCAAAATCGACAATTCTGCCAGTAAGCCAAAAATGAGCTTCGTCGTTGAAGAAGAAGCGCGCTATGAACTTTCTTAACAGAGCACGCATTTTTATAATTAAATTCAATAATTTGCAAGCGCTGTTCGTTTGTAAGACGATTCATGGTTAAATTATAGACCAAACTGACGATATTTGACAGTGAAACAAAACACGAAACGTTAGTCAGCTGTTTAAACTAGTGTTGCCAAAAAGATAATAGCCAAAAAATCACCCTTTAATAACAGACTGTTGCCGGAAAATTGATATTTGGTGCAAAGAGGTTATGCTTTTAACTGCTTTTTTATTTATTTTAATTCATTCAATCGCTTACTGGGCAAAATTTACTAACTTTTTTTTTTTTTTCAAATACCATCATGCTGCTTCTATACGGTCGCTGTTAATGAAATATTACGCTAAATATGATTTTACACGAAATTAATGTTTCAATGTTTTTTAATTTTGTATTTCAAAATATGATTTTTCAAGAAAATTTAATATTTAATCATATTTTAATTTTTTGTTGGAATCTTAAGCATCCATGAAATAGATGTACAATGGACTCATTCTTAGTCGGACTCTCCTTAAGCGAAAATACCCTCCGCTGAAACAGAGACACATGGCTACTGTGAGTGACATCTGGTAGTAGCTTTGACCACACATAAGATGGAACATAAATGCCCATACTGTGGGATGTAACATGTGAATTCAAAATAATACCTACATAGTCTACGCACTTAATAAAGCGTCCATGGCAAGAAACAACATCCTCTCTCATTTAATGTATATCATGCGATAGGCTGTTGCTTTTATATCTAAGCTTAATCCTACTACCAAAGTGAACTTTAATAATTGGATTAATGTGCTACTCCATTAGGTTTTGAATATGTAAACCTATACATTCGAAGCAACACTATATGGTCTTAAAGCTAAAAGCATTTCGACAATTGATAAATTAAATTTTGCAAATTCATCAAGCGTAAGAAGTTTTTAGTCATGTTTGTGTTTGTTACGATAGAATCAGGATGAGTTCAAGTGGTACGAACGGAGGGCCTACCGCAACGGGTAATAATCCAATGACTATGAATCTAATCCATGAAATTTAGCCACTGATCGATATATAAAAACAGGATGCATTCATACATCTAATTTAATGCATATTTAACGCATTTTATGTAACAAACCATGGAAATTGCACCTTTCCGGTCTTGATTTGTGGTTTTAAATACTTGCAACACACAACATGTATACAAAATTCCAAAATTCTAGAATGGTTTGTACAATTCACCGTAGCGAAGGCAGCTCTGAAATCAACAAAATTGCATGTTAACATTATCGACTAATGAATATCCTGGCTAATATCCTGTTTTCGATATGTACACCTCTTGATAGTCCAATCAGTTTATTTATGTATCATCAAGTAATAATAAAATATATGTTCATCCATATGCCGCTTTTGATTAATCTTAAATAGGACACTGCTTAAAGACTCGCAACACATTGTATTTCATTTTCATCATTTGCGGTTCATAAAAATTAAATTTAGCATTCATGTGCGATTACACGGATCACGAAATGGCAAACACGAGGGTTATATTTAAAAGGCCATGAAAATCCTTTTCATCGTAAAGAAAGTACGCGCAAAACCACAATCGAATATGTTTTTTATCAATGGGAACACGAAGCATCATCTTTTAATATTTCCCATGGAGTAAGTCTTTCCTTAATTGAGCCGCGTTGACAGTTAACTTCAATTAATCATTCCGAATACATGTGCAAGCGTTAACCTCCATGAACGGAATTGAGGATTTACCTTATCAATCGAAGCATCTATGTATATATGGTATCTCAAACGGAGATACATTTATCAATGACAGATTGCCCTCGTGGATTTTCGTGTATAATGCGCACCATGTTCTTCAATTTTACGTCTGCTGCTTCAATTCGGTCACAAATTGTTATGAATGAACGTCATAGGATAGGATTTTCAGCAAGGAAATGCGGCACCTGCAAATGACGTTTTTTTTCTTTACTTTTGCGTCGTAAATCTTATCTACGCTGCCGCAGGGATTTCCCTACGAGAACGAACATCATAATTACATGATGGATACTTACAATATAATCATTCGGTTAGATGTTTTTATTTGTGCAGCCTTAAACGTGAAAAATATTTATATACAGAACAAACCTATTCACAGTATATGTTGTTTGCAACAAATTACTCGAAAAATATTCAATATTTTATTAATGAAATGCATTAATAAATTTTGAATGTAGATACTAATGAATAAATATACCTGCCATGCATTTAAATCGGGCGAAATCGACGTCCTGGTAAAACACCTATGTGGTTCGTAACGCATCCATAAACTATGCTGCATTAAATATAAATATGATGCTCCCATTACAGGTCAATGACAATGTTCTGTTTGTCAGCATTAAGCCTGATATGAAGCAACTTTAAGAAGTAATATATTTGTGTCCTCATTTAAGTCTACTTTCATTATTAGTGGAGCTGCATATTTAAGTTCTCTATGACTTGCAACTGACAATGCTCAAAGTGTCTAGAAAATTCCTCTCAAACCTGGATGTTAGAAGTCGGCATACAACTATTAGTCCGTAACCCTCTACTCGCTGTAGCAAACATTATAACTTGCAGAATCCATCTAAGATCACTGCTATATATGATCTATGACATGATAGCGGGTAGAAAGTTCGTCGTGAAATGTTGCGGCATGACTTCTACAACGGTTTTTGACATAAAAAATGGTTTGCAAAAAGGAGCTGTTGGCTCTCCGATCTTATTCGCGATATTCACGGCGGATCTAATAGGGTCCATGCCACACTTAATTGCGTATGCCGATGACCTTGTAGTGTACAGATCAGGACCGAAGGTGGAAGTCATAAACATCTTGTCGTAACGTGACTTCGACAAAATTCTGCGATTTTGCGATGACTGGAAGCTGCTTATCAACTTCCAGAAGTGCGAAACTATTTTGTTCCGTACCCCGTTATACAGGGCTTCGCGGGACACATGCCTAAATTGGCGTAAGTTCGGCATAGTGGACCCACAGGGACGACCGCTAACTGTGAAAAGTGTAGTTAGATATCTCGGCATATGGTTGGACCAATACTTGTATTTTGACAAACATATAAATATTGCTCTGACCAAAGCCAGAAAAGCCTTTGCTGTGGCAAGGAGGGTGTTTCATAGCAGCCAACTTGATACTAGGGTGAAGGTAATCTGCTACATGGCCCTCATACGGCCTATACTAGTTTATGGTCCCCTGTGGTTTAATGTGAGTCCTTCCCAAATGGAAAAGATGAGGGTATTCGAGAGACAGTGTCTCAGGGCCTGTCTCAAGTTGTACCGCACGCCCGAGTCTGACTACAAGAAGTATTACTCCAATGAGGTCTTGTATAACGAGGCAAACGTGAATAGAGTAGATAATTTCATTATTAAGCTGATAAGAAGGCATGTTGCACGAGCTATGACTTCTACCAACAGTCTGATCTTCGGGGCTTACTACCCCAATGATATGTATGACGAAAGGGTGCGACGGAATGGCCTCGTCCCGCCTGAGGCATTCCTCTACCATCGATAAAATGGATGTCCTGTAATCTTCCACGTGGTACGCCGAACAGTAGAACGGCGACTCTTATTCGAATCGAACGTCGTTCGGGAACACGAGGAGCTCCTCCGGTTCAGTAGAGCGATCCCCGCTAGAGACAGAGAGGAGTCCGCTAAGGAGCGACGTTTCTTTTGGTGGTTACATCAAAACCAGCCTCCGACGTCGTCAGCCCTTTAATAGTCTTCCGACGGTTACTATGGCTCTTTTATTATTTAATTGCTTAATGCCTGCTGTAGTAATGAGCTAACAGCGTATTTACATAGATTTAAGGTAGGATAAGTAGTATTATAAATAAAAAAAAAAGTAACAAGAAAAAAAAATTAAATAAAAAAAAATGTATATAAATCAAAAAAAACAGAGGTTCATCAGGGTGTGGGCATTGCATATGTAAGGCATATTCAGAGACCCACACCCTGCACGCGTCACTATATTGCGGACATAGTTAAGGTAGCTTACGTCTTAGGGCTTAGAATAGTTGAGTAGGTTAAGTAAAGTAATATAAATACGTCTGCGGACAGAACGTCAAAAACCGATAGAATAGGCCGAAAGGCAATTAGAGTTGTAGACTAGTTTAGCTTACAGTACCCGCATAGGGTCAGTTAGTTAATTATAAGTTCAAATGAATTGTTCAATGTAAGCTAGAATTAAACATTTTGTCTAGGATTAAGTTAGGTATTAGAGAGGAATAAAATAAAAATGAAATTAAAAACAAAAAAGAATCCATCCAAGGAAGACGTTTGATTTAAAAACGCATATGAATTCAGAAGTTAAGATGACAAAACATAATTCAAAACATCACTGTTTCCTAATCAATAATCGCACTGATTTTAAATCATTGAGAATTTACTTGAGAATGGTAATCCCTTAGTTTGAAACGATGAATTATGGTTGATTCTGATAACTACTAATTACTTTCGGTCGATGATATTGTACCTTTCATTATATCGTAAAGGAGCATTTTTTAAATCAGTACAACTACATCAATTATATATATTAACATATAATTGATGTAGTTGTATAATTTTGAAGGCAAATGTAATTACTCATCGTCCGAAAGAGAATTGCATAAAGGAAGAAACTAAACAGCTTTTTCTTTCTCTTTTCGTGACTCTACAATTTCGATTTTCTGTGAAGCGATCAGATACTTCCTAACAGAACTCAAAGTTCTTGATTCGCAGTACTGGCCACAGTAACCGGAAGTTCGTTATATGTAAGTGAGAATTGTAAACAGATGCAGATGTTGTGAGGAGGAAGAGGTGAAATATGATACCAGTCTGACTTCACTATCTCTGCTGTTGATACAGACATACGTAAATAAAGTGAGAGAATAACTTTTCTGAGACATTTGAGTTAACAAAAATATTAGTTTACTATTTTTTTCAATTCCATTCAGAACGTGGGAACGCCATTCAAAGCTAAGTTATATAGATATATAGAACCCTTTCTGATCTTCTGTCTATATATTTTCAATAGTCAGTCAAATATTTCCCAATGACATTGACAGAATTGAATATGACATGCCCCATTGAATGATGCGTGAAATTTACTATTTGAACCTCAACCGAGAGAGTTCTGCACCATTTCTTTGGTCTCATTCATTGTAATAGCATTTGGAGGAGATGATTCAACGACGAATTATACGAGTCTATGTGTATAACTCCTTACTATTTGGTTAGGCCATGTATAGCACATACCCAACTTGACTTTAGCCTGTGAATCTTCGACTCATTACGACTTCTATTGACAACAGTGATTCCGATTTATTTTTATTTTTAATTGAATCCTTATTTCTATGCTTAGTAATTAAAACCAGACAAATAATTATTCTCTCGCAGATTATTCCTCAAATATCTCAACGGTGGAATTTCACATCATCACAATCAATCTTATCATCTCTTTTTTATCGTCAGAGTCCTATTGATTTGTCCTTAATCCAACATTCGAAGTAGAAAAAACGGTTGATTAATATGCGAGTGCTGTCACACAAAACAAGTTGGTTCAGTATTTTTTGGATATCTAATGAAAAAAACCACCCTCTCGAAGGTACTAAAACTAATTGCATGTCTCATCACAACATCACGTTCGCTTATAGTGCCATTGTCGTGTGCATTTCATGATTAAGTTCACTCCTGCATGCAATCCTATCAAGAAAAAAGATAAATTGCAATTGTGTGCGATACGAAAATATCCTGTGGTTACTTACGTATCCGTGCACACATTCGTTACCAAGCAATATTGTCCAGTCTAGAGAGAAATTATGATAAAGAAGATTATTCATCTTCTATCAACGGAATAAAGTTGCCTCAACAACACTTCATTAAACACTCAAATACAAATTAAATGATCAAATAACTGGTAATCTTGGTAACACTTTAAGAATATTTATTTTAATCAACTTTGTTTTCCTTTTTGGTTTCCAATTTCATGTCAGAGATTTTAGAATCTTCTTAATTTGATGTCGTCAAATTAGACTAAATGAATTGTAAATTGTGCCCTTCATTCCCCTTCTGACATAGAAATATCCAAGGATATTTAAAGTTGAACCCTTGACATTAATCATCAATTCGCTGTGTACAACATGATATGCTGCAAGTAATTTATTCTTAAGAAATAGAAGTTGTGCCCTTAATAAAACCGATAGAGAATATTTGACAGTTGTGAAAAAAGGTCCTAACAAGTAAGCGCTGATGTATGAATATTGAAATAAAGCAAGCAAGGATGTGAATAAAAATATTAATTAAAGCGCTTTGACTAATAACTCGCCGAAGCACAAAAGAAACCTACACAATTAAATCTGCGTGAACACAAAAAGTATAACAGGATTAGAAAAGCGACAGATATTTAATTGAAAAGGAAGCGCAATTTCCAAGGCGAACTGGTAACAATAAAGAAGAGAAGAAACAATGGGCTTCGTAGCAAGCAATAACATACTTATTTCGTCCTAGTGGAAGATATATCTTCTATTGTTGAAACAAATTGGCATTACTGCGTTTGTTTTCATGAAGTCTAATTTTGTGGCAACCAAAATGTGGTCAACGTCTTTATGCATATGTACGTATGTAAATATATTTACGTTGGTTGAGGTTATTAAGTGCACTGAAAAAATCTACAACCGTAAAAACAAATAATAAGAAGTATTTGGAGATTTTTCCTTCCTTGCTCAGGTTTAGGAAATCGCACATAATAAATATGGAATTATGTCCGTTTAGAAAATAATATTTCAAAATAAACACCTACTTAAACGATTAAAGCGATTTTCAAATCCATTAAAACAATGCAATTTGATTATTTAGTGCACAGTTTCAAAATGTATACATTCGCATATTTTCAATGACTACTACAAAATGCCCTTTCAAGCTTTAAATTGCAAATTGAAGTGATTCACTTTTCGGCAGAGTCAATCTATTGAAACTGGAACGTGGTTCTCTTTGCTTGTTTTGCCACTCGAACAATCCACTTTTTTGTATTTATTTTTGAAGCCTAATCAGTGCAGACAGTTTTACAAGTTCGTCATATACAAGTTAGAGCTAGAACACTATTGTTCATTCTACTACAATTTTAGTATATAGACTGCCAGAAAAGTAAAAATAATTAATAATAATAATAACAAATGTGGGAAAATAAAGTCTCATACTAAACCATGACATTGTTTTTCTTAATTTTTAAATTTATCTTATTAATTGGGATTTGGCGTAAGTTGCCGAATAAGTGGATTTTGCGAATACGAACAACGATGAAAGAAGTGAAAAGCAATATTGTTAATTCTGTCTTCTATTAATTCAACTTTTGCTATATTGTGGAGCTCTGAGGTGGAGAAATAGTGGATTTTGCGAATACAAACAACGATGAAAGAAGTGAAAAGCAATATTGTTAATTCTGTCTTCTATTAATTCAACTTTTGCTATATTGTGGAGCTCTGAGGTGGAGAAATACCAAGGCAGATTCGATATCATCTTCAACAATCTATTCTGAACTATTTGTATCTTTTTTCTATGACTGCGTGCGCACAAATACCATATGGGAGCAACATATGTCATAATGGCTTGGAAAATAGCTTTGAATATAATAATTTTGTTTTCAATCCTTAGGGTAGATTCTATTTATTTATATTAGACATCTATTTATGAATGGATACTTACTTATCAGGCAGACGAACCATGAAGGGTCTGAGCCTGAGCAATTGCTGCCTTCCATCGGTGACGGTCCTGGGCACGCTGCTTTCAGTCATCAAGGCCAAGCTGTCTTACATCCGCGATGACTTGGTCTTTGTACCGGACGTTCGGTCTTCCTCTCCTTCTCGAACCAGGAGGCTCGGATTCGAAGCCCATCTTTGCTGGAGCGTTGTTGTCCATTCGCTCGATGTGGCCGAGCCAGTGTAGCCGACGGATTTTTGCCTTCCGGACTGCATGTTCAGCTCGTAGAGTTCGCGGTTGTGTCTTCTCCTCCATTCGCCTTCCTCGCAGACGGGCCCATATATCCGACGTAGAATTTTTCTTGCGAAGGCACCAAGAATCAGCTCTGCAGCCTTACTTAATGTCCAGCTGTCGGCTCCATAAAGCAGGACTGGCAGACTAAGGGTTTTGTAGAGCATGATTTTGGTCCTTCGAGTCAGGAGTTTCGAGCCCAGTTGTTTTGACAGACCGAAGTAGCACCGGTTGCCAAGGGCGATTCTACGTCGGATCTCCACTACGATGTCATTCGTGGAGTTTACATTTGCCCCGAGGTAGACAAACTCCTTTACTACCTCGAAATTGTAGCTGTCGATTGTGACGTTTTAGCCTAGGTGGTGCGGCGGATCGTTTTTTGCTCGACAGCATATATTTTGTTTTGTCCTCGTTGACCTTAAGACCAGCTCGTTTCGCCTGTTCCTCAATTGCCGTGAAAGCTTCCACTATGGCACGTTGGGACCGCTCGATAATGTCGATGTCATCAGCGTATCCCAACAGCTGGACTGACTTGTAGAAGATAGTGCCTTCCGTGTTAACTTTTGCCCGCCGCCCTATCTTTTCCAGTACCAAATTGAAGAAATCACACGACAGCGCATCTCCTTGCCGAAATCCGGTGCAGGTTTCGAACGGTTCAGAGGTTTTTGAACCGAACTGCACGGTGCATCGCGTATGTGTTAGCGTGGTGCGACACAACGGGATCAGTTTTCCCGGGATCCCGAATTCGGCCATCGCTTCCAATAGCTCCTTGCGATGAATGCTGTCGTATGCGGCTTTAAGATCGATGAACAGATGGTGAGTATCGATTTGAAACTCGCTGGTTTTCTCCAGGATCTGCCTTAGTGTGAAGATTTGGTCTATATTCGATTTGCCGGGCCGGAAGCCGCACTGGTACGTGCCGGTTAGTGCGGTGCAAAACGGCTTTAGACGTTCACACAGTACACTGGATAGGATCTTGTAGGCGACATTGAGCAGGGATGTATCTCTGTAGTTCTTGCAGATGGAAGGATCGCCTTTTTTGTGGATGGGGCATATGGAGCTGATATTCCAGTCGTCGGGCATGCTTTCATCTTCCCAAATTCGGCAAATGATCTGGTGCATGCTAGCTACCATTACATTGCCCCCAGCTATGAAAATCTCCGATGGTAAGCCATCAGAGCCTGCGGCTTTGTTGTTCTTCAGCCTTTTAATGGCTGTACCGACTTCTTCAAAGCTAGGTGGGAGGACTACTTCGTCGACTGGATTTGGGATTTCCTGATTCCCTATCAATCTCTCCTGGTCAGGTCCGCTAAATAGCTGTTAGAAGTGGAGCTTAAACACATTAACTATACCCTGCGGGTCTTTAACTAGATTACCATCACAATTTGGACGAACCTTGGTGCTTTTCCTAAAGTCTGAGGCAACGCCGTCTTCTAACCTGGTACTATTCTTACGCTGTGGTTATTTTGTATGCCTCGTTCCGTTCCACGTTTTTTTCTGCTCACTCTCGCCATAATGCCACCGGGCTTAGTAGTTAAGGTAGTTAAGGTAATTTCCGCTACCTCTTTGATGGCCGTGCCGCAATGCAGCTACATCTCGTTGGCGCGCATGTTCGATTTGATTGACTGTTCGATTGTCCGGGGATTGCCAGGTTGGTGTGTGGATTTTTTGCGAGGGAACCTTGTGTTACTTACGACCATATTACATGTTGTCGCAAAGTCTGTGAGCCGGAAGTCGTTATCTGTTATCGTTTCGTGGCTGTTCTCGGCTGTGCTTTTCGATCACTCCGGACAAGCACCGTCCAAGAGGTCATAATAGTCCACTTTGACAGAGTCTTCAGCCTCGTCGGTAGGGGCGTGTGCACATGTGAGGCTGATGTTGTAGAATCTTCGTGGATGCGGATCAGAGCCAGGCCATCGCTTATGGGTTTAAAGTCGATGACCTTCGACAATAACCGTGTTCCCACATGAAAGCTGTAATATATGTTGCACTGTTTCTTTTTTACAATCGCTTGTACTATCCAGCGTATTTCCTAGAGCGCAGTAATATCCGCTTTCTGCTGACTGAGGATTTTTTTCTTTTTTATCGAAGGACTACTATAATAATAATGCTATTCCAACTCACATCATATGCAAAGGTAGCATATTTTCCATGTTTATAGAATTCCTGTTATTCTCTAAAAGTTTTTTTTTATATAAAGCTGTGATTAGTGATGAGAAGTGCTTATTGAAGTTAAATTTTATAATACATACTGTTTCAAATAATACGGATTACTCATACATATCAATATCAACTATTTTCATTAATTTGAAATGGAATCAGTAAAGCAGAAAACTCTTGCTAGTTGTATGGCGTTTTATTTTCCGCCTGATATTTCTCCAACTAACGCATGTGCATCGCGTACGATTAAAAATCGTGACAAATAAAACGCAAAAATATTCTCGTGTCAATTCGTTCGCCACTTTCATGATTGCTTCTGTATTTTCTTGTTTTAAGCATTATAGGGAATTCATAAGCATACGAAGATAATAAATATGTACAGGTAACCCTCCTACAACGCGGTTAATTGGTTCCTGAAAAACTCCGCGTTGTAGGAAAATCGCGTTGTAGGAAACTTTTTTTTCCTCTATTTTTCCTTTTCTTATACAATATCACGCAAGTAACATGTTAAAGTTTTCTCAGCCGAATTAATAATATTAGACCTTTCATCGAATAAAAAAAATTTATTTTTTCAAAGATATTTTTCTATTTGTCTATTTCAACATAATAACATAAATTAATTCATTTAATTAACCAGCAAAAAGCAATTCATTTATTTAAATAACATAAAACTAAGGAAAATAAAATCTGGGAAAAATAGACACGGATTTTCAAATCTACATATTTCAGAGGATTTTAAATCTCAACCTTCTACAAATCCGCTTCCTCCTCCTCGCTTATTATAATTTGCTTCAAACGTTTTGCTCTTGGTCGTCCTATTTCAAAATCCGAGCTTGACCCACTATCACATTCATCCGGTTCAGCTATTATTGCTGGTCTTAAAAAATCTTTTATTGATGTCTGCTTTGTCCTACTTCGTAAATCTTTATAGATTTCCTGGTAGGCAGATAAATCATGTTCAAGATTTCTTTTGAACATTTCTGCTCTACTATTTAGAGGATCGTTTTCCAAAACATACTCTTCCAACTCCTTCGCCAGATTTAAAAGTTTCTCCACACTTTTTAGCGAAAAGTTTTTGATTTCGGTGTCAGAGAGGTCGTCAGAGCTTTCTTCAATCGATAATGCTTCACTTGTCATTGCTGCTAAATCCACTTCATTTAATTCGTCGTCCACAACTAATTCTCGAATATCAGCCACATTCATCATCCATCGCCTTTTATTACGTTTGCCAGTCTCACTACGTTTTCATATTCATCCTCAACGAGATTAACAACAGTTTCCTGTACTACAACCTCTGGCAAAAGTGCTTTTATTATTCTTTATGAGACTAGGAATAATAGATATACACATATACACAACTAATTTTTGATAATTGTGTGTTTATAGAATAGTTTATAGAATATGTATTTAAAAAATGCTTAAAAATCGATTTGTAAGAATCGCGTTATAGGAAACATTCCGCAATTCGCAAACCGCGTTGTAGCGAAATCGCGCTATAGAAGTACCGCGTTATAGGAGGGTTACCTGTATACATTCTTATAATCGCTCAGAAAAAACCCAGCAAGTCAATAGACAGTTCCGCATGAAGGGGGGTTCTATTTCTGATCTGATTTTATGATTTTAATTCAGAGTCAAGTCAAATTAGCAAATGTGAGTTCCAATGGCCAATAATTCCGATGAGAGCGCTGAGCTGAGCCAGATTTGTCTGATATCAGGATATGTGCTAATCTGAGACTAGTCCATAAGGAGGAGTAGGAGTAGAAGTCGCCATTTGCATATTATTGCCTTCTCTCTGAAATACTAAGCAATAGAGGCTTCATGCGAAACTCAAACGTATGTTCAACTGCTCACTTGCGCGGTCGACGTTGACGTGATTTGGCGAACACAGCGAGCGGTCAATGAGGCGTTTGCTGGCATTGAAGCGGAATCGACTAAAATGGGTCTAGCGCTACACCAGGGCAAAACAAAGTACATGCTGTCATCACGAAAGGACGCATAAAATCGACATCTCCGACAGAGCGTCATAATGGGCAGCAGAAACTTTGAGGTGGTCAAGGACATGAAACATAACATTAATCAAACCTCTCTCGATACCTATTAAGTATGTCAGGTAAGTTCGATAGACTTTCTTTCTTGTACCTACCAGCGAATTAAGGTCTTGTACGTTCTTATTGCTTAAAGCGACTGTATTCCTAATGTGGTGGTCATTCAGTTTCAGAACACAGTTGAGTGCATATATAGTAATGTATCGTGCGAGGATGTGAAGTCTTCCTCTAGGGTCTATGGGCGTGACCTACACCTAATGAGGTCCAGAATATTTTGTAGCACCGCGGGTCATCTGGTCCTAGCATTTTTTATAGCTTAAAGGACCACAGGACCCTGGTAAGCGCCACTCTTCAATATCTCTTCGTTGAGATGTCCCTTAATTTTGAAAGTGCTCGGTTGTAGTTGTAAGATGCCGGTTCCTCGGAGAGCTCTGTGTATACCTCAACTTTGTCCATATAGGTGTTACATAATTTTAAACCGATTTTGCATTGTTCTTAATTTGTTGGTTTTCCAATTTACTTACAGTCCTTTTTTTACGCGATCTCTTTTTACGCGATTTCACTTTAACGCGGTTATTTTTGCAGCGCAAATTCCTTTTTTACGCGAATTTCTCACTTTAACGCGATTGCTTTTTTTTCGTTTTTTGCTTGTTAACATATTTTTACGCTTAATAATTTTCGAATATAATACGGGAAAGTCCCAACAAAAAAATGTTACTCTATGTGTATCAATTATTGCAAATCTAGTTATAATGTACTTAGTTACCGGCGGTGCAGTTGTTTCGGAAGGAAGTTAAGGAATTTTATTTTTGCTAGCTTTACAATGGAAGCTAATTCAGAAAAAAATAAAAAACGCAAAGGCATTTCTTTAGAAACAAAAATAAAAGTTTTTGACTATCTAGAGCGGGGAGCTGGCTAAACAAATGTGGTTAAGAGGCTTGGACTCAGTGAATCTACAGTGCGGACAATAAAAACAAATTAAGATGCAATTAGAAAATCTCTAGTTTCCGGCAAAAATGTAAATGCGAAGAAAACTTCATACTCAAGAAATGTTTTTATTGAAGAAATGGAAAACCTATTAACAATTTGGATTGAGGATCTCAACCAAAAACGAATCCCAGTTGATACTACAACAATAAAACAAAAAGCTCTTCGTATTTTTAATCGAATACTACTTGAAAAACCATCAATATCGAACCAAGAAAACAAAAACGAATTTTCAGCTAGTGGTGGATGGTTTTCGAAGTTTATTGAAATTGAAAGACATAATTTTCATAATTTACAAACTAAGGGTGAAATTGCTTCAGCTGATAGTAAAGCTGCGCAGGACTATCCACCAAAGTTGCTCAAGAAGGTGATTACACGCCAGACCAAGTTTTCAATGCGGACGTAACCGGCCTATTTTGGAAGAGGTTACCAAAACGAACATATGTGTCTAAGACCCAAAAATCAGTAGGTGGCTTCAAAGCTGAAAAGGACCGTGTGACGTTTTTAGTATGTAGCAATGCTTCTGGTGACCGCATGATTAAGCCGCTGTTAGTAAACAAAAGTCTCAGGCCGCGAGCACTAAAGGGCAAAGATTTAAAACATTTACGTGTTCACTGGATGGCCAATAAAAAAGCCTGGGTAACTGGAAATATATTCCAAGAATGGTTTGCTAAATGCGTTGTACCAGAAGTTAAAAGTTATTTGGAGAAGAAGAAACAGCCCTTTAAAGCTCTTTTAATAATTGACAATGCACCAGGCCATCCGCTGATTGAACATCCTAATGTAAATATCATTTTCCTCCCGCCGAATACTACATCAATTATCCAACCGATGGATCAAGGCATTATTGCGACTTTTAAAATGTACTACGTCAAAAAAACTTTTCAGTGCATTATGGAAAAACTGGAGGAAAATACTGAATTGGACTTCACCGATGCTTGGAAAAATTTGTCTATCAAGGATTGCATCTTGTACGCGTCAAAAGCAATTTCTGAAAAAAGCAACATTCGTTTAACGCATGCTGGAAATCTCTTTGACCAGAATGTGTTAAAAGTGGTATGTCCGTGACAAGCAATTCAACTAATTATTCAGATATCATTGATTTAGCACGTTCCGCGGGAGGTGAAATTCGTGCAGATATGACGAGAGAAGATATTTACGAGATTTGATTGAAACAGCTACGGAAGTGATCGAATCGGAAAATAGCAGCGACACCGAGATAGACGAGCATCCAATAAAGCAGAGACGATCAAGCAAGGTCTTAAACTTGCAGCAGAATTGGAAATTATTTTGTAGCAAATGATACTGATGCCGAACGTGTACGAAGTTTTCAAAAAGAATTGAGTCTCTGCATGTTAAGATATAAAGAGCTACATCAGAATTTATTGGGTCAAAAAAAAAGCATTCGAACAAATTTAACTAAATTTATGGTGCAAACTCAGTCGGAGATGCTAAGTCAATCAGAGCATCAATCCATAGTGCTTACTATTGATTCTGATACAAATTCTAGTGATATCAGTGCAGGCCATCAAAATAAGCGGCTAAGAATAATTTTCACTACGGATAATGACAGTGATTAAACAGCATTCAACTACCTATTTTCTATTTTCTTCTCTTTTATATATGGTTTTTGTTTTGTATTTTTTATTTCGTTATGAATGAATAAATCATAAGTCTGAAATTTGAAACATATTGTATTGTTTTTCAATATTTTTTTGCGCGTATATTTTGTTATACGCTATATTTTTTATATTCAGAACCAATTCGTCAGTTAATATTGGAAAACTAACCATTTTAAAAGTAAAAAATGACTGAGTGTATATTATTTCTTTCAAAACAATAATAACAACAATATAATAATATAATAATATTATGGGTGGAGCTACAGCCCGTAGAGGGT